>JAUAME010000010.1:10730000-11355000 GCA_030820535.1 Quercus parvula
TTATTTTTTTTTGGCTACTCATTCATTGTAGGTGGAGGTGCCCTTTAACCCATGGACAATGAGGCAGGTAGAAGATTGACTCAACGGTGAACAAACAAATAAACTAACCACATTCACCTTATCCAATCATAACATACATGCAATCATTTCAATGCCTCAACTCGATTATAAGCTTACATTACTAAGCTTGACTTATAAAGTCTTCGTTAACTTTTTCCTTATTAATAATATTTTTTTTGGTGAATATGGGACCAAATATTTGGGATTGAGTTGCTGAAGATATACATGAGTTGATTAGCACTGCTTGTACTTGGCAACAAGGCTGAGTACCATTGGCAAAAAGACAAGGATTTTCTGATTTCTCCCGTGAGAAGTAGGGCTATAAATATTTTCTTGAAATATTTCATGCATTATAACTCGTGCTCTGTACACTGTTATGATTACAACGCTGACGGGTATAGTGAACGATAACTTCAAATTTGTCCCCCACATTTTAAATATCTTATCTTATCCAAATCATTTTGTTAGAAATATATTAACCTATTAGTATAGAACACAATACTAGCGTGGAAATGATTTGTTCCTATTCTCACCAAACTAATCATCTATGACTGCATGAGACTGCAACTAAAGAATCAAACAGCAAAACAAAATGCTGCCATGCCACTAAAAAATATTTAGTGATGTTAAAAGCGGCTTTACCGGGTTAGTACTTCAGTACTGTACGTTCAGAGTGTTGACACTGTATAACACTGTAGCTGTAACGGTACTTTGACTTCGTAAGTCTTTTTTCTTTTTCTTTTTCTCAGTAATCGGTTTGTGTTTTTTTTTTTTTTTTTCTTTTTAGATATTGATGTAAGCTGATATTTATATTGTTATACTTACACAACAAATTTCATAATATTTTTACAATTATTGACATGTCAATTTCTTACAAGTCGAAATAAAATAATAAAATATGAGACTATAGCCAATCACAACTAAAAATAAATGTCTTTATAATAAAAGCGCCAATGCGCAGACAGTGTTTCGACACTGTGCATCCAGTGTTTTTGTATTGTGCATGCACTATAGCTGCAACAATGCTTTGGTTTCGTGAGTCTTTTTTTTTTCTTTTTTTCAGTAATCGCTTTGTGTTTTTTTTTTTTCTTTTAAATATTGATGTAAGCTGACATTTATATTGTTATATTGACACAACAAATTTTACGATATTTTCATAATTATTGATGTGTCAATTTCTTACAAGTCGAAATAGAATAATAAAATATGAGACGATAGCCAACCACAACTGTATAATAAAAGCGGTTATGCTTGTAGCTACAACAGTGCTTTGGTTTCACGAGTCCTTTCTTTTTTCTTTTTTTCTTTTTTTTTGTAATCGGTTTTTTTTTTTCCTTTTTAAATATTGATGTAAGCTAACATTTATATTGTTATACTGACACAACAAATTTCACAATATTTTTACAATTATTGACGTATCAATTTCTTACAAGTTGAAATAAAATAATAAAATATGAGATTGTAGCCAACCATAACTGAAAATAAATGTCTTTATAATAAAAGCGTCAATGCGTGCACAGTGCTTCGGCACTGTGCATCCAGTGTTTTTGCATTGTGCGCACACTATAGCTGCAATAGTGCTTTGGTTTCGTGAGTCCTTTTTTTTTTAGTAATCGGTTTGTGTTTTTTTTTTTTTTTTAAATATTGATGTAAGCTGACATTTATATTATTATACTAACACAACAAATTTCACAATATTTTCACAATTATTGACGTGTCAATTTCTTACAAGTCGAAATAAAATAATAAAATATGAGACTGTAACTACCCATAACTGAAAATAAATGTTTTTAGAAAATGTTACAACACTTATTATTATCACAATATTTTCACAATTATTGAGATCTCAGTTTCTTATAGATCAAATAAAAAAATGTTAAGTTCACAACATTTTAACATTAATTTTTACCGTGGCTAAAGTTTTTTTTTTTTCCCAATAATCGGTTTGTGTTTTATTTTTCTTTTAAATATTTATGTAAACTGGCATATATATTGTTATACCGACACAACAAATTTCACAATATTTTTACAAATATTGAAGTATCAATTTCTTACAAATCGAAATAAAATAATAAAATATGAGACTGTGACCAACCACAATTGAAAATAAATGTTTTGAAAATAAAAATAATAATGTTATCAGTTTAAAACGAATAATAACTTGTCATTTAGAATTTGTTCTAAAAATATTATGAATGTAACATTTCTCTCAAATAAAATATATATATATATATATATATCTATTCGGATCCTAAAAATGAAGATATTGTGAAAATATTATGATATTTTGTTGTATTCTTAGACTTCTTTTTTAATATAATCAAATTGGGTGAGCCAAAATTCACGGTTTCACACACAAAATCTATATTAATTTTCTCATTACTAGGAGTAGCACGTGACTTGCACTTGCAGCCAACACTAGTTTAGATACAAATGAGGATCATTTTGACAGTCTAGTTAGCACCGCATTTGCTGATTTGCTGTGCCACATGTTATGAGATATTTGTCATGATATCCTAGTAGTGAGAAAAGGCTGAACAAAGTCAACAAACTACTGAGGAAATAGTCATGATCTACGAGCTTAAAATTTTGTTGGGTGCATTAAAAATATTCACGAACTACTAGTATTTCTGAAATGGCAATATTATTATTTAGTTGAATATTTTCTTTGTTTATGTGGGATATTTTTTTATGGTATTTGTGGGAGGACTTTCATCTCCGCCCCCAATCAGGTATTGTTCGCTTTGGGATGGGCAAAAATCGACTTACGTCCCACTTGCACAAATTTGCTCAATCCTACATCGGGGAGAGACGTCTCCCACCCTTACCTTATAAGGCTTTGACCTAAAAAAGAGTGTACCGTAGTGTGTGTGATCCCTTACACCAAAGGCTTATAAGGCAAGGGTCGTAGTGTGTGTGATCCCTTAGACCAAAGGCCTATAAGACAAGGGTGGGAGGCGTCTCTCCCCGATGTGGGATTGAGCAAATTCGTGCAGGTGGGACGTAGGTCGATCCTTACCCATCTCAAAGCGAACAATACCTGATTGGAGGCCGAGACGAAAGTCCAAGCAAATTTTGTTTTTGAAAATATCCCTATCAAGACTTGTTCACCCACTGTTTTAAATGCATAAATTTGGAATTGGTTCAAAGCATTTTGGGAAAAATGTCAAGACCTCCTGAACTTTGGTGTAGAGGCCATTACACCCCCTAACTTTTTTTTTAACCAATTTACTCTCTAAACTTCATACATTTGCCAAATTAATATATCCGTTAGTCTATTGTTAAATCCATAGTTTATAGTGAGCTCATGTGATCTCATGTTCAATTATATTATAACAAGCCAAACGCTGATACAAATAGAAGCTAAGAGGACTGAGGGGAGAGAGGCCATGGCATCGCCGGATTTCGTGGCCCAGCAGCTGTTCTTGGTTGTTTGTATGCAACAACGTTGGAAATATGTGCATAGATCTGGCTTGTTATTTTTCAATTAGGAAGTTTAATAGATGAACATGACAACATGTGCAATGATTGGGCTTCAATTTATAATCTACATTTTATGATCAGCAATTCTTCATCTTGATGACTAACCAAAATTCACAACTTAGTACCAATTACCAAGACAAACAATAAAACAAATTTTTACCAAGAAATTAATTTATTTAAAAAAAAACTAGAAACAAATTGTTAAAATTAAAAAATAAAAAGAAGTGAAAAGTGTGTGTATGGGAAGTACGAGGTTTATAGATGGGGAAACTGCAATCGATTCAACTAAGGTTTATAGATGGCTACCCACCTTCAATTAAATCAAGGGCAAGGGTCAATGGGACGGAGATCGGTTGTAGATTTCTTTCAAGGAGTTAAGTTCAACAGGCGTACATGGGTGTTGTTGCCGTCAAAAACCACAAATAGCAGAGGAAGCCAAGGATGGCCAGATTTACAGTGGAAAACTCAAGCGGCGGTAGGACAATGAAGTCCAATGATGGGTGGCCTCTCTCTCCTCTCAGCTTCTCTTTTCTCTCTCTTAATCGGTTTGAGCGTTTGGCTTGTGGTAATTTAATTGCACATGAGGTCACGTGAGTTCACTTTAAACAGCAGATTTAACAACAGACTAACGGATGTATATTAATTTGGCACATATGTGAAGTTTGGGAAGTAAATTAGCTAAAAGAAAAGTTGAGAAAGTCTAATGACGGCTACACCAAAGTTTAGAGAGTCTCTTGTCATTTTTCCCCTCCTTATTAGAACCACTTTTGATAATATTTTTATATGTTGATAATATTTTTTTGTATATAATTAGGTGGGACCAGTGCTCACGGACGCTCGAACCCAGACTGACCCACAAGGGGAGAGGTACCATTCTAGTTGGGTGGTTGAAACAATTGATATTGAGTTGTAACTTTTAATCTAAATAATAAGTAATCAAGTTTTTTGAAACTTTGGTAATAGAGTTTCATTTAGAATAAACTTTCATATTAATAACTTTCATATTCTTATAACGAGTTACTCAGTTACCTGACAAAATTACATCATACTTGCATTTGGTCACAGTGCAAGTTTGTTGTGTACGGTCCAACTCAACTTTTGAGTCTTGAGCCCATTTTTAAACAGGCAATGAATTCAAAGCTCGCCCAACATGTCCAAGGAGTAAGCCATTCTAAGAAGTCCAAAACCATTTGCAAGCTCCTTCACAGTGCAATCATTCATTCGTCACCCCATGTTGAAGGTCCACCAAGTCCAATTTCAAGTGTGGGTAAAATGTGGGGTGCAGGGTCAACACCATGGCTTTTAGCTTTCTTTTTCTTTACGGAGATGGAAACTAAGCCATCCAACGTCTTCATGTCCTTAAGAGCTTTGTTAGCTATCTTCTTTTTATCGTCATATTTGGGATTTCCTGCATTGTCAGGTGCAAAAATCTCCATAAATGAAGCTTCTGGATCATCAATAACATCAAGTGCACCTTGCCTCGCATTCGTTTTCTTTAGTTTCTTTTCAACCTTGGCATCAACCACCTCATGGACTGGAACTTGTTTCTTTGAGAGCTTGTCATTCTTCTGCTGCTTCTTATGCCTAGATTCTTTCTCTACATGAACATCTTCGGCATTGTCTTTGCTTAGTTCCACAATGTGATGTTCGGAGTTGTTTTTCTTAATAACATCTCTTCTCTCATCCTCACATGCCGGAGTTTCTTTTTCTGACAAAATGTCATTTGTTTTCGGCCTTTTCTTCTTCAATTTCTTCTCAACATCAACAACTATAGCATTATCAAGAGGACTATCTTCGCCTAGATCCTTGAGATGATATTTGGCGTTCTTTTTCTTGATGTCACCTCTTTTCTCATCCCCGTGAACCAAAACTACTTTTTCAGACACATCGTCACTTGTTTTCTGCCTTTTTCGCTTCAACTTCTCCACATGTATACCTTCAGCATTATCAATAGAACCATCTTTGCTTTGAGCCATTACATGATGTTTGGAGTTCTTCCTGAAGTCATCTCTTTTCTTGTCCTTCTGAACTTCCGCCTTGTTAGTAGAATTTACATAAGAATCATCAACTTTATCAACTCCATCACTGTTATTGGTGTACTTATCTGCCGGTTTAGTGTTGAATATCTTCAAACTTGGCAGAACTTCTTTGATCTGCAGATTAAATTGCTTCAATAAGAATCATGCCAAGGCAGAAAAGTTGGATTTAAATACAGATCAGAAAGGAGAAAGGGGGAGGTGGGCAGCTTGAGAAATGACTAAGATTATTACCTTTTTTGCTAATTTATCCTTTTCAGCAACAGGGTTTCCTTGTAGATTGAGATTTTTCAGATTAACTAATGAAGCCAGCACCTACAATTTTAGCCAAAAAAAATAGGTGGTAAAATGTTTTCCAAAGGAAAAAGGCAAAACAGAGAAGAGACAATTTCAGCTCCCTGTATCTGACCTCCAGATCTGACCACCTTATGATGGCATTATTCCCCAAGTCCAAATTCTGGAGTTTCTTATTCCGAGCCAACTCAGCCGGAAGAGTCTGAGCAGTTCAAAGAGGACAAAAATGTGGTTAGAATTTAAGGAGCAAAAATAAACTACAGCAAAGTAGAGATACATCAAAGGAAAAAACAACAAAGATGACAAAAGCAATTACATGAGGATAACTTTGAAGAAGTTTTCATTTGGGGAAAGCATGCTTGGCAGAAGAGAGAGAATGGTATGGAATGCATACCCTGATACTATTGTGGGAAAGTCGGAGCTCTTTCAATTCAGTACAGTACTTGAGTGAAGAGCCAACAGTATGAAGTTGACAATTAGAGAGCGAGAGCTGGAACCAAAGAAAGGTTGTAAGAGTGAAAGCCATATCAGGTGAAGTTACTGCTGAGGCCATAGAAACTTCTTACCTTTGTGATAGACTTCACCTTCACTAGAGATTCCCCAATTTCACGAATTGGATTTCTAGAAAGAACTGCATCATAATCCCAAAGGCCAAAAAAGTATTATTTTTTCGGTTGGTAAGTAACATGACCTCACCCTCCCACGCTCTTACAATGGGAGGAGGTCCCATTTGAGTTAGAGCTCATTGGCGAAAGGCTACCAAGTATTATTCAACTTCCCCAAACCAAATTATTTGTATTTATTAAGTAATTAAACTATTAATCAAGATTTCTTTTTTGTAGAATAAGAGAGCCGTTAACTTTAAAGTATTGAATTAAAAAGAAGTAAATGACTCAAGTTCCCAAACCTGAATTGACCTAGACCAGCCCTATATCAACCAACTACAAAGTATCACATTCCTATCCACCCAAAAGTGAAAGATTTTATATTTATTTTATCTTTTTTATAAGTTAAATTAGTTGGGAAACATGCAACTTGGGCAGCTTTTGCCTACAAAAACCAGCCCATAACTTTTTTGTGGAAGAGTGAAAATTTTCAAAGGGACTTCTCTATACTACAAATCATGCCAAAACCAAAGATGACTACCACCCTTGATTTGATATCTGATAAATTTAGAAAATATACTTCAAACCACTTCTAATGATCTACCACCCCATGTGACCTCATCCAATCCATTGATTACCCCATATTTTGCCTGAATACCTGCCTCCAGAGGTGGTCCCTCTCTATTTCAAAACACCAAAGACAGTTGCATAAGAAGACTTATGATACCCAGTCACAGCATAGTCCTGAGTACCACTTTGGCTGTATACTAGATCAATTTGCACTATATAAGCAAGTAAAAGAAGCCCTAAATACACTTTTCTGTTTTGATAAATGGCACTCCAAGTGGTTTCTTCAATTGATCTTGTGGATTGAGAAAAGGGGATCCATGTCTCCTTTACTTTTTGTCAACAGCAGGGGTTTACCTTTCTGGTTTTACGATGCTTGTATGAGTAATGATATGTTATCCATATCCCATCTGCTATTTGCAGATGACACATACATATGTAAGATACATATCATATTTGTTACTTGAGATGTGTATTCCTATGTTTCAAAGTCGTTTCAAGACCTATGTGGATAGATAGGCTCTCATTCTGGATATGAAATCTTGGGTCTTCCATTGGGTGCTTCTTTTAAAGCAATATCAGGATGAAATTATTGTGAATATTAGAACAAAGGTTGGCAGGTTGGAAGAGGATCTATCCATCCAAGAGAGGAAGAATTACAGGAATTATGCATTGGATGGTTGCCATTGCCTGTTTTTCTATTTCTACTTTGCTTGAATTTCTTGATACTTTTTTCTTTTTCTTTAGCTTTTACTTGCAATGTTGGTGTATCTTATGTATACTTTCTGTGTATTTGAATTGTGCCTCATCACACTTTGTTATGACATTAACAATAAAAAAAATCACTCCAAACAAAAACAAATCAAAATAAATGTCAATCAAATATAGATTGTTAGTTGCCATTAAAGTACAAGAAAATTACAATCATTAAACAGAATTTAGACATCATATTTAAGAATCATGAAGTCATACCAAGAGTATTCAAGTCGCTCATTTGAACAAGCTTGCAAATGGAGATAATCTCATTATCTGTGCAACCCAGAATAAAAGGCATCGGTGAAAATAAATAAACTCACAGAGAGAAATTATGTTTATATATATATAAACATAAATGTATGCATGCATGTATGTATTGATAATGTAGGGAACCTTTCTAAAGAAAGGCCCATTGTACTTGCCTTTAGCTAGTAAAACCTAATGGCAACTAACCCAACCGCATTCAAATATAAACTTGCAAAACTACTACGACAATGCAATTGGTTACATTAAGGTTCACAAAGCTCACCATTCAAAATTAATGCACGTAAGCTCACAAGAGATTTGATCTCATCCATTGATCTAAGCTTATTTTTTCCTGCATTTAATACCTGTTTTACAAAAAGATGGAACACAGTGACTTTTAGAACATAACATAATTCAAAATTTTAAAATTAGACCAGCAAAGAAGGCAGGTTAGGTTGGCCACAAGGTTGCCACTCATCTCTTAAAAGATTAAAAAGGAAAGTTCTTAAATAATAAAAAATGCCCAAATGTGCTCAATTCAGAGCCAAGGAGAGTGTTCCTTGCCTTAAAGCTCAAAAGGCATCACAGGAGCATCCCTCACCTTGCCTTAGCACCTGGTGACTACCTCTTTTACATTTGACAACTCTATTTACTTTTTTTCCCCCACAAGTCATAATAAATTACAAATATATGTTGTAATTCATGGTGAATGGTGGAAGCTTTTAAAACAAGCAAACCATCCTTCCAAAAGCACCTCTGAGTATTGACTGATATACCTCATTTTAAGCAAGTTACCAAGAATAAACAAAGAAGAAAACAACTTCCACAATTTAATTAAAGTAATTTGAATCTGCTATGCAACATCAATGATTGATGTGATCATTATGGGTTAACAGTTGTGTTATCAAGTTTTAATTATGGCATGCTAATAGGAACCAATGTTCCGATCCTATATCATCTTCTTATCGAACAATGAATTTGATTAACAACTATAAAATCCCAAACTTGTATAATGCAATCACAATCATAAGAATAAACGCATTGACCATTTTTATTTTCAATTTTTGAATTAAATTTTCAAGGTCACTGCATAGTTTTCTGAAAAAGTCAACCCCCAATTCCCGACTCAATCAAAACCACTAACTAAAGGGTATGTTGAGGTTGAGTTTATGTTAGAATTTCCGTGGTCCAAGCACAAGTGGGCCTTCCATTGAAAAATATATCAATTATGTTAGTAATACTATTAACATTACCCTCACAACAAATGTCAATGACCTCTAAGTCAAATGGCATTTCTTGTTCTTTCCAACGGAGACATCTAGGGTTTTAATCCCCCTCCCCCACCTAAATTGTATCCAAAAAGACATATACCCTCACAAGAAATGTTCTTGAATTGAAAATGTATGTGAGCTAAAATCATAAGTCATGCTCTTATTCTTCTTACTTGCAAAAAAAACTTGATTCAACATTAATTTGGCTTAGTATAATGTAAGATTTATATTTATTGCTTGGGATTTTTAAAAATGTCACCTTCGGTCTTTGATGTCAGTGTCAATTTGGTCCTCATATTTTCAATTTCAACGATTAACCCCCTGGACATTATATATGTGACAAATCAAACCTTAACAAATTTAATGACATGATGCACGCATGGTAATAATGGCATTTTAAAGTTATTAATGATGTGGCAAAAACCATGTACATTTCATGTGATTAAATCCATTACATTAATGAAAAATACCAATAGAAAAATAGATTTGTAATAAACCTAATATCCAAGAGGTTAATTTTTTTTTTTTTATTAAGTATATAAATGTGTGTGTATATATTATGTATGCCACAACATGAATACCTATCCTCGTATAGCAAAAGGAAAAACTGAAATACAAGGTGGCATTAGTAAATGTAACTTATGATTATGTTATGTTGCTGATGGAAGAATAAATCAGCACAAGACCGTCAATAAGCACATCAAAGAGGTTAATTTTTCAATAAAAAACCAAAGGACCAAATTGAAACTCGTGTCAAAATTGAAAAATCCACTAGGCTTTCATGAAAAATACCAATAGAAAAATAGATTTGTAATAAACCTAATATCCAAGAGGTTAATTTTCTTTTATAATTATATAAATGTGTGTGTACATATTATGTATGCCACAACGCGAATAGCTATCCTCATATAGCAAAAGGAAAAACTGAAATACGAGGTGGCATTAGTGAATGTAGCTTATGATTATGTTATGTTGCTGATGGAAGAACAAATCAGCACAAGACCGTCAATAAGCACATCAAAGAGGCAAATTGTTCAATCAAAAATCCAAGGAACAAACTGAAACTCATTTGAAAATAGAACAAATAATACTTTTACCGAGACGGTATAAATTTTTTTTTTTTTGATAAATCCCGAGATGGTATAATTAAAATTGAATCAATTGGGTAGCTCGAATGAGTTCTTAAACACCACCTCAGTACAATTCGAAACATTCCATGCTACAAATCTCAACATTCAAATGCTTCATAGTGATTCAAAAATTAACATCATTATACTACAAATCAAACCAAGATGGTAAATAATTTTTTTTTTTTTTAAATGAGTAATGAAATATTTGAAAATTGAAAAGAAATTGTTACTACTTACAGTGAGCTTAGAAAGAGCTTCAATTCCATTTAAGCTTTCCAGTTTGTTCTGCACAACAGCTAACCACTTCAAATTGACACAAGCCTCCAAAACCTGACTTGTATATATCATTTCAGAAATCAATGTCAAAAATTTCCAATTGATATATATATATAAATATGTTAGGGTTTAGAGAGAAAGTAGACCTGGAGAGAAGTGAGATTGTTGAAGCTGAGGTCGAGTCTCTCCAAGTTGGTGAAGTAGCTCAAGCATGAGACCTGAGAATTCAAAATAGTGAAAATGGCGCTGTGATAGGGTTTTAGAGAGAGAGAGAGAGAGAGAGAAATGGTACATCGGAGAGTGCTTTGCAACTGAGCTTGAGAGATGTGACGGAGTTGGGGTCGCTGGTTTTGCTTTCCTTCAAGACCTGCTCCGAGCTTAACCGAGTCATGGTTTATCGGTCTGGTGCCTTGGTTCTCGTTGTGGACGACGAATGCAAAAACCCTAGCTGGCCTCGTCTGCTATAACGTTTCTATTTGAAGGTGGTTTGGTTCCGGGTTCTCGGGTCGGGAAAGAAACAAGCTTGTATTCTGGGCAAAAACAAGATATGATTTTTTTTTTTTTTTTCCAATTCTTGTAATTTTTTTTTTAAATATTTCATTGATCAAAAAAAGGAATCACATGTCTGGTTATGGCACCCCACTTACTTAAACTCAACTCATCATGGTATTAGTCATCCGCACAATAATGAGGTTTGTCACTACTCGAATTTACAACTCTCAAACTTACAAGTATGATGAGTCACAAAAACTTTCTACCACTAAGTTAATGTCATAAATAAAACTTGTAACCTTTTTTATTTGGCGAGAATTTCAATTTTTTTTTTACTTTTCTTAAATTTTGCATCAAAGGAATGTTTAATAACTCCTAAGTCATTACAAACTTTGTTAATGAACCCTACTTTAAATGGTCTTTTTTTTCTTTTTCTTTTTTCAACATAAGGGGGTGAAATTGTGGATTTAAATCAACTAGGTATGTCAATGATATATTAATAATAGTAAATATCCTAACATGTATTATTAAAAAATCTCTTGGTTGGCAATGGCGACTTCTTGGAGAAAAGTGCAACATTCTTGGAAGTGGTTGGGCAAGAGGGTGTGTGGATGTGCAGCCATTGTGGATGCCGCCATAGAAGCCACTTATGGTTTGTCAGATCGAAGCTTTGATAGTGGCAGGGCTGGGGTGAAAGTAAGTGACAACGAGGGTTGTGGAGAGCAATGTGGTTAGTGTGATGAGGAAGAAGAGGGAGAGAGTGAGAGTGCAGGAGATGGAAAGAGGTCGAGAAAAAAAAAACATACACACACATTAAAGAATTTTTTGTGTTTTGGTATTTGCATAATGAAAATTGAGTGAGCATTTTTAAGTTTGTGCAATTGAAATGACCTGGCCAAACTTTTTTTTTTTATCTCCCTACGTATAACAAAATAATCTTTCAACTCTATAGACAAGAGTTCGGATGATCATGTCCTGCAATACTCTCCACACATAACCCTTAAGAATGTCTCTGTGCAAAGGAATGAAAGGATACATATTCTCTCATTCACCATCAAAACCAAATTATTAGTTTTTCCTTCTTTTATTATTTCAGGAAACCCACATTTGATGTTGAAATTGGACTTATATAGTAATGGTTTAACAACTCGAGCAATATATACATTTATATCTTCCAATTTACCCTTGATCACTATTTCTTCAAGTAGCATGTGAAGCACAGGAGTCATGAAGAAAATATAAAGCAATGGCTACGTCCATGCTGTAAATAAAGCTCACACAGATTCGCATAAAAATTGCTAAATAAAGTTGAGAATTAGTGATCATCACATAACTGGGTTAGTAATTTTCCAGGGTAAATATGAAGTGTATTTGAAAGCTTGGTTCTATACATAGATGCATTCATTAACAGAATGGTGCAACAACTGGAGTTTCACCACTCACTTGCATCGCTGCTGACAGCATAACCATGACACTACTCATGTGACAAATACAAATTTCCCGTAGCTTGGAACCTTCTGAAACATTTTGCCTTTACACACATTAATTATCAACGAAGCCAAAGTCTTTGACCAAAACCTCCTGCTCTTTCAAAACCCACGACAGAGAAGCTAACTGAACCTAAATAATGCTACCTCCAAATTCAGACTAACTTTGACATTCAGGGAAAATTGTCTAGAATTATCATGAAATGTATTTTTCCTGCTGCGCTTGAAGAAGTCTTGCTGAAGACTTTGCATCCATATAGAGAGCTTTCACTTCCTCAATATCCGCCTATAAATCATATAAATTGAAACAAATTTACTAATGTAGTTGATGGAAGAAGAATTCTGCAATATTTTAAATCATCTTCAATCACATTGATTACAGATTAATCCAAATCATATTATTACCTTGCAGATATTGTCGCGGCCATTCATTTTTGCCATAATACTGGAGGGCGATAACAGCTGAACTGCATGCCTGAAGAGATGACAGAAGCGTCACTAAATATCTTTTGAGGGATGGGACTCAGAAACAGCAAATCTAAAGATTAAGCCAAACCTTAAGGATGCTTGTAGACCAATGTCACCCAGGTAAGCCAAACTTTCGTCATCTATAACTAGGTCCTCCACATTTGCACGAAGAGCCAAAATCTGACAGTAACAAAGACCACAAATATCAGTATGTGGACAATGATAATATGGTTAGGAGTTCAAGATAATTGTAGACAGTGAGAGAACACAAAATTTGGGTTGAACCTTTATCATGTCAGCAACATCATAAGTCTGTGTTCGGATAATAACCAACCGGTCCAACAAGTCAACAGGTATGCCATGAGGACAGTTCATATCAGTCCCTCTGCATGAAAACATATTCATATTCAGAAATTTTTGATAAGATTCATGTTCAGAATTTAAAACATCAAAAAATAACTTAAGTCAAGGTTCCTAGGCAACTATGAGGTAAGGCCCAGATGACAAAAGCATTATTGTTTGTAGACCACTATAAACACAAAAGATCAAAGTAATTAAAGCATCACATACAAGATTTAATATATATATATATATATATAAGCAACCGCTGTCACACATGCCACCAACCTCCATCACTTGCACAAAATCAATTTAACCACCATTTTCAACCAAGCAGGTAAACCCCCACCACTGAGCCCATCTACAACAGAACTTGTCCACTTAGCCCAACACACAATTGCTCAATAAGATTGCTAAAAAACCCCAATAATTTTTTTGATAAGTAAATTAGAATTCTATTGAACAAGACTACTTCATGCACATATAAAAGTACACAAAGGAGTCTAAAGAATTACAAGCTGTTATGTACATAAGTATAATGATTCTAAAAACTTAAGAATGGAGTTACAATTAGTAAAACCCCATGCCCGATACCAATCAAACCAATAAAATAAAACAAAAACAATTCTATCAAATGTGTCCTTGAAATTCCCAAATACTCAAATTTATGACGGTTACGCTCCTACGATAGAGTCCACGTCAAACATAATAGAGTCAGATTACAAATATGTGAAAAACGCTTGCCTATTCAATTCCACCATCCAAACAAAATCCACAGCTTGAACGCAACATTACAGTGTAACAAAAGATGCTCCACAATCTCCCCACTATGGTGCTTACAACAACACCCTACGAGCATGAATATTCTTTTAATGAGATTATCGCAAGGATCCTCCCCTATGCTACCGTCCAAACAAAGAAAGAAATTTTGCTGGGGCCTTGACACATGAAATACTTTTCCCAGGAAAACTCTTAGAACAGGGACCCCTTAAGGCATCACAAACAGAACGCACATCAAAATCTACATTCCCTTTCAATTGCCAAATCAATCTATCTCTACTCTCTCGATGAGGGATATTGGAATAAAGGAGATTAAAGAAGGAGGTTACCGCCTCTATCTCCCAATCAATAGTCATGCTCAAATCTGACACCCCTATTCCTATGTTCCCTTCTGTCTCCCCGGCAAGGAGCCAATAAAGGCATCTCTAACTAATGAACAATCATATAAATCTGGAAAAATCATCCTCAATTGTTGGTCACCACACCACTTGTAATGTCAAAACCAAACACAACTACCCTCCCCTATATCAAAGCAGGTATATACTGTAGAAACCCTTCCCACCCATGCTTATGCTTTTCCATAAGCCACAACCATGAGTTCCTCGAACAGACTTTGTGCACCAACCTCCTCACTCCTCTCCATATTCCACAGCTACCACGTCTCCATAGAAGCACTTCCTTCAACCCAAAATGCCATAACCATTTACCCAAAATGTTCTCGTTAAAGGTCACTAACTTTTTTTTGCCCAATCCACCATTAGCAATTGGGGTGCAAACCGTATCCTACCCCACCAAATGCAACTTTTAGATCATCGATCAATCCAAACATTTGACATTTTACTACATTGAGAAATGTGGAACCACCATGGGTTTATCCCAGGAAAAGGCCTAGTTAATCACGGACAGACTACAGAAGCCATGAAGACCATATTTTTTTAACTTTGTGTTTACATTAGCAGATCAAATGAAAATGAATAAACAATATAAAAGCTCTACATATCAGATCGACAAAGTTCCTAGGTATGGATCCTCTAGCAGTGGGCAGCATGGTTTAAAATATTTCACAAACCCATGTCCCATAAAACACATACAATACCTAGTTGTTAAACTCTTTGATACTTAGGCATCAGCACAGCTTCCCTTTCTTATCCCCTGACCACCTTGCAAGCCAAAGAAAACATCTCCAAGTTGCTCCAGTTATAAGCCATAAAGGAAAAATAGTGCTCAAAAGAAGTTTGTGATGCACTCATTTGTATGGCTTAAGTATCAAGGCTGATGCCTTAACAATGCAATACAGATGGCAAATTTATTGGTTAAGGCCTGAATGATGATAACACCGACCACAATAATAACACATTAAGAGAAGTATATCATGCATATCTATTAATCAATTACAAATGCATTCAATTTCTGCTTTAAAATTTATGACTTGTCAACTGGCAACAGTGACTTTCATATGTAACAAGTTGCTTATTAAGGTTAAAGAGATGGTCAAGGAAGAAGCACTCCAAAATTTTTAAGGTGCACAAGAATTTCATACCTCACATTGCAAAACCCTCTGTTTGTAGCAAAGATTACTATTGGAGATAGTGAGCTCTCTAAAGCACGATTCAAGTATGAAAAGCATTCCATATCCAGCATATGTACCTGCAAATAATGATAGATAAACAAATAAATAAATAATAAAGAGCAACCATGAAACATTTAAAACATGGACAGACATAATAGAGAAAAGAACCTCATCAATGAATAGAACTCCAGGGACAAGTTCTGCTACACCTTCATCAATGTACCGGTTAACAACCTGTCATTAAAAAACAAACAAAAAAAAAGAAGTTACCTCCAAAGCTAGACAAAAACATAAATTTGGGAACAAACATACACCATCTCATCTTTAATGCATCATAGTGGGATAAAGACAAAGTATAGAATGATTTTTTATGTGTTATTGGTGAAAAGAAGAATGGACTGTGTCAATGTCTTGGAATTTTCAACTTAATCAGAGAACTGTTAAGAAAAATAATAACAACTTAAGAAAAGGATTTCCCAAAATAATTGCAGAAATTTTTGAGAAACTTCGTATGACTTGCTGACCATGACTTAAGCTTCTATCAAAAGAAAATACTACGTTAAAATTAATATCTGACATAAATTTATGAAGTAGATTAATTTATTTACTTTATTATTAATTCTTATCAAAAAAAAAAAAAAAATTTTATGATGTAGTACCTTATTAATTTCTTGTCTTAACTTGTCAGTGATTTCTGTTTTCCTAGGCTTCATCATCTGCCCCATTAGTGATAGTATATCTTGCCCACCTTGAGGCCGTGCATTTGCAGCATCCAGATCATGTAGTGTTACATCCTGTTAGAGATTGGATAAGCAAACAGAAAACTGAACATCAAAATAGGAAGCCCATTACATCGCAAAAAAGTTCAATTTATGAGTCTTCTGATAAGTATAAACTTCCAGTACCAATAGTCAACATCAACATAATCTAAGAAAACAAAAAGAAAACTCTATCAGAAGCACAACAATATATATATATATAGGAACCGAAAGCAAGGATTATATACATTAAGCTCAGTCTCACTCTTTCTCTCTCTCCTAGTTCTCTTTTTCTTTCCCTTTTTTTCTTTGGCTGAGCAAAATATGATTGTATGAACCACCCAGCTCCACCCCCCACTTTACCACTTAGAACAGGCCTAATCGTTACAAATCCTATAAGAAGCTCAACAACTTACTAAGCCACCAAGAGTCACAAGGTGATAAGTTCAACCAACTTAAGAGGCATTAAATTCTAGCTATATCATCCTTGGGTCGGCTGCAGTCATAAGAGAAATTCAAGCAACTTCAAGAGTCAGTTACGTCTCGTCAGATAATTTCTGTAACGCATTTCCCTCATAGGTCAAACACATATGCATCTTAAATTCTTTATATTTTGATGGCATATGCTTCACACAATGTCGATATGGCATTTATGAAAGAAATGCTGCAATTACTAACTACACTGACAGTCAAAAAATTGAAATGCGCAACTATCTTGAATCCTGATCTCATATGGAACACACATAGTCAGGAAATGTCCAACACTATTATTATAAATTAGTATGTCACTTATGAGTTTAAGAATAGGCAACATACACAAAAAAACTAGTAGCTGAATGAAAACAGACCTGAACTATCTCCTTCTTTTTGTGAACCTCTCCTTTAGGAAGTGGAACATACTCTTCTGCTTCAAGGTCAAATTCTGTAGCAAAAGCGTCACTTCTGCCCACCCTCTTTACTGCTCCACTATTTGCTTCAATGTATATAACATCACCAACAGCCACCTGCAACATTGTATCAGGTAAACCAAAAAGGGATCAAACTATAATCAATTTTTTAATTAGATTCTCCTTTTGAGCACACCAAACCCCAGGTTAAAAGTTTTAAAATAAATAAATAAAAACAGCAGGAAAATGAAGAACAGGGATCAAAGTGTCATGACATCTGATTGAGTTGCCTGTCCTAAGTTTAAAAAAGAAAAAAATAAAATAAAATAAAATAAAACAGAAATTAGTCCCAAAAACAAACGGCCTGGCATACTCAAGCACATGTTGCAACACTAGTAATACTGAATTTTTTATTAGGAAAAAAAGGGACGTCAAGTATACAGAAGATGTGTACAAAGGTTCACCCAAAGACCACATTTAAGATTCATCTTGTCTAGAGAATCTATTTATAAACCAAAAAAATGAGGATGCAGCCAAAAGCAAGCAAGCATTCACTCATACTGCTATCATTTTGTTCTCCACAAATCACCCATGTTATACGCAGAGTAGCATTCCATATTGATCTGTTACTTTGCCCTCCAAACATAAGGAACAAATCAGTAACCTTTGACGGTATCACCCACTCAAAATAAAGAAAGGGTAAAAGACCACAAATCTCTAGCAATAAAACAATAAAGCCTTAGATATTCAACTAATTTGCCACTAGCTTTACACATACAACACAAATCCACAAGGATCGTATTCCTTTTGATGGAAGAACATTTTGCAAGGTGACAATAATAGATAAACATAGTCATTGAAAATTTTTCATATAACAGCTTCACACACACTCCATGGATAAGAAGGATGAGTAAATTTAAAATACTTCGCAAAGAGATTATACAAAGTAAATGAATATATCAAAAAAGCAAAAATATTTCTATCATTGTAAAAATAACAGCAAATAAATAAAAGGAACCTACCTTCTCCTTGACCAAGGCATCATAAATGGTTGGGTCCAACTTCAGTTGCTTGGTTCCTTTCACAGTTTTTAATCCAATGATCACATGGCTAATACTTTTACCATAGCCACCCGTCACACTCTCAGCTTCTTCCGGGGAAAGTTCAGTAACCTATGACAATAACAGCAACATATCAAGAATTAGGAAGTAAAGATTAAAATAACACAGAGATTATGGTCACATCAGACTAATATCAAAGAAGCATTAGTAACTTGCCTCTCCTTCATAGACTTCTTTATTTTCCTTGATACGTAGACCAATGGCCCGTCGAAAGTTTTCCATCAAAACCTCAGTTTTCTTTACTTCTGATGAGTACACTTCTGACCCAACCATTGGGCAGAATGGAACCTGCAAAATAACAAAGAAGAGTTTTATTTAATAAGCCTGAAGGACCATCAATCATCTAATATCATAATGGGGGAAAAACATGAAACATCAACAAAGAACTCTCACCAAGGAAACATAAAAAATGTTGATAAATAAAAAAAAAAAACAAGTTACCAAGATAAAATGTGAGAAGTACCTTGCTCCCAAGCTCCTGCGCTATTCCAAGAGCCAGAGCTGTCTTTCCAGTACCAGGAGGCCCAGCCATTAGAAGTGCCCGCCCAGCCATTTTCTTCTGCCGTATCATATCAACTACAAGACCAGATGCTTCCCTTGCCTCTGCCTGACCCACAAACCCAGCAGCCAAGGGCAATGCTCTTCCACTGGCCTGGAAATTAATGACCAAAAATCCAACATAGAATGACCAGTTATTCACATGAAGATCAAACCAGAAAACCAGTCATGATCTACAGTATCAATTCAAGCAAGGATCTATTTAGGCCTCTAGGATTTGGTCTTCTGACAAGTGACCCCTTTTCCCACCTTTGGTGCCCATAAACAGGTGTATATAATTAACATTCACAAGCTCTATTTCAAATGTTGTTTTCTTGCACACAAAGCAAAGGTTTTCCACTTCAAAAAAAAAAAACACATCAACATATAGGTCAATATATCCATACAACCATCTAAAATCCTCAGAATCATATGGTCCTAAAGAACTAATCTCTGCATCATATTCAATGACCAAACAAGTAAAACTACTACAAACCACATAATTCATAATAAAGTGACTAAATTCTATGGGAGCCATCAACCTTGTCACAACCCTCCTCTTTTTCCAGGCATGGAACCGTGCTATGAACAAAATATATGGTAAGTGACCCCTTTTCCCACCTTAGCTGACCATAAACATTTCTTTATAATTGACATTCACAAGCTCTATTTTCCATATGTTGTTTTCTTGCACACAAAGCAAAGGGTCTTCCACTTTTTAAAAAACACATCAACCTATGATATAGGTCAATATATCCATACAACCATCTAAAATCCTCAGAATCATATAGTCCTAAAGAACCAATCTCAGCATCATATTCAGTGACCAAAAAAGTATAGCTACTACCAATCACATAATAATTCATAATAAAGCAACTAAAATTCACGAATGCCAACAACCTGCCACAACCCTCCTCTTTTTCCGGGCTTGGTACAAAATATATGATACTAAGGGTCCATTTGGTTAGGCGTTTTGGAAGATTAAAATAGCGTTTTTAAAACCCAAAACTCTGTTTTGCAACCACAACTCCCCGTACATATCTTTTTTTACAAACGCTCATTATAAACTTTAAACAAAATTTTCCAACAGCTTATACAAACGCACCCTAAGCACGGTTAGAACAACTACCGTATCATTTTTTTAAAAACAATTATTTGAAAATACATTTATATAAAGAAAATGTAAGAAGATGACGGCAATAAATTATAGAAATTTTAAACACCAAGAAAAACAAAAACCCTTAAAGCGTCTAAAAGTGGAAGATTAGAGTGTGAAATTTATGCACCTCAAGGCCAAGACCTTTGATGTGAGTGTGAGTAGCGATGCGCTGCTTCTTCGTAGTGGACTGGACCTCTTCTATTCTCACTTTATCCATCTCTGTCTCTGTCTCTCTGTCTCTCTCTTCTTCTCTCTGTGAGTCTGTGTTTTCAATTTGGGTTTTGCAGAAACAGCTTGGTGGTGGTGAGTAAGGTGTGTGTGGAGGGTTTAAGCAGAGAGAACGAAGAGGAAACGCGCCTTCGCGGCTGGGCTTAAATTTGGGACTTGGATATGGAAATGGATCTTTTGGTTTTGAATGGATCTTTTGGTGTTTAAATAGTGTCATGTCATGGGCCGTGTTTAGTTGGGTTTGTGGTCCTAATGTTTTTTTCTTTTTTGGTTTTTTACAATGTTTCCTCGAAACTTTCAATCAGAGACTAATCACTGTTTATGACGGATAGACCGATAGTAAGGTAAATCATTGACCTAGGGAGTTTTTTTAAAGTGTTGGTGCATGGATTTGAACTAGGGAGCTCCTAGTCAAATCTAAAACAGCCATTTTGAGACCAAGTGTCCAACCACTCAACCAACCCCACTGGGTTGTGTGTGTGATCTTTATGTCAACCCAATGTAAATCCAGCTAATTTGTAACCCATAAATTGTTGCACAAAAAGGAAATTGTTATGAGTGTATTGATTAATTAGAGTATTTATTATCAATGGTAAAAGAGATGTTAATAAACCTAAATGCCAAAACTTAAGTAATAATTTTACACCTCACAAAATAATAAGAATGGTTTTAAGTTTGAGCTAAATTCATTTTAAGCTTCTAACTTCACTTTTATTCAATTGAGTTTTCAAAATTTCGAATTTATTCAATTAAGGCTTTCACATCAACTTTCATTAAACGCGTGTCGTTAAGTGATTGTAATTTCAATTATATTGATGCTTTTGCTACGTTGTTTTGATTGTGGTGTGAGTTATTGAGCTCATATGGGCCAGGTAACTGGAAAGAAAAACATGGGATTGACATATTCCATTATAAATATCTAGTATTTAAATGAGTAATATAGTTAATTATCAAGTTTTGGAGGAAACAAATACTTAGTTACATTTTTTTTGTTGTTGATATTTTGATAGTTGCAACAATAAAGAGGATTTAAATTATGAATGTATTTGTTGAAAACACCAAATGATGCATATTGAGTCATGATTGCCGGTTTATCTTTGAAGGTTGTTTAAAAACTTTGCAAGTGTCTTAAAGAGAAGGTGGGTTTAGCATTTTCAACTGTAACTTGTCTTTTGAAGGTGCGAGAAATAGTAGACCAAACTTTTGAAAATTGTCACATTTTTAACTATATTTAGCACATGTCTATTCACAAGAGTATTTTTTTTCAAATAAATTTCAAACAATGCTATTTATCAAAATAATTGTTTAAAAATGTAATGTTAAGAAAAAATGGACGAGAGATGTGAATGGATAGAAGGGTAAAAAATTTAAATTGGAATAATGGAATGAAATCGAACATAGATCAAATGGAATAAAGAGAGGAGAATGAAAAAAAAAGAAAAAGAAAAAAAGGTGGAATTTAGATATTGAGCATCTAGATTCACATACGAGAGAGACAAAATATAGTAGTTAATTTTAATCCAACTGTTGATGAACATCCAAATTCCACTTTATATTGTTTTCAAACGTAATAACATTGTATCATAACACATAAAATATGGTTTTTAAATGGTTAAATTTCATATATTTTGACAGTTCATTATTTGAATTCATCGACAAAAGTTTTGTAGTTCAACAAATTAATACATTTTAGTTTGTCTATGACATTCATGGTTTAAATTACCTCCCCTGGTGGTAAATATCAAATTATAAAATAATAATAATAATAATAATGGATTCATCTAATTTGTTATCTTCAAAAATCTAAAAATCTCTTTCTTTTTTTATTTATTTATTTTTTAACAATAAATTGCGAAATGTCCCATGAGATTGGGAAAAAGCCAATTGTGAACAATTTTAAATGCCCTTTTCAGGTTTGCCCACTCCCCCAATCCACATCATCCACACAGATGTTTGTATAGAAAGATATTTGTTAATTTCATAGGAAAGGGCCTGGACTGGATTGCCCAATCACAATGGATACCCTTTCAAGAGTTAGGTGCTTCACTACCACTACCAGCTCTTCCAACATCCCATTTCCAAGAATTTCTCCAACTCCTCGTTCCACTCTTCCCACTGTTTCAGTCCTAAGAACAAGTCCTCGTCCAGGTTGGTCAGTGTGGTATAATTATAGTACCTTTTCTTCACTTTGATTACATTGAATAGAATCACTCAGCTCACTTAGAGATAACAATGCAATTCTTCTCAGTTTCCTTGAAAATGGAAGACCCAATTCAAACTCTTATTTTTCTTTTTTTCTTACAAAGACTTCATCTTTATAGTAAATTATGGTTTTTTCTTTCTTGGGTGTCACTGGATATTGGACTAATAGTTATAGTTACTCCTATATGGGTTACATGATGTTTTTACAAAGTGCACAAATTTGGGGTTCTGGGTAACATTTGAGGACTTTTGCCAGTGAGCTCTAGCTAAAATGGCACCTCATTCCCTTGTAATTGGCACTTGGATGGATGTGTATTCTGGAAGCAGGTTTTGTTGGGCCAAACATACTTTTGAAACTACTAATTGTGATGTGACTAAGAATATGCTGTTTATAAGAGGCAAGTTATTCACCTTTATTGGTCTTTGTAGATGGATGTTACGACTAGAATTCTAGAGATTGAGAGCTCTTTATAGTTACATTTAATGATTTATGTATGCATTTTTCATTGACCTTGTAAATTGTCAGGACTTGTTTCTATTTATAATACTTCATCATGTACTAGTTTTTAGCTACTTGTGTTGAGTTGCATGTGCCTTATGTGATTATGGTTGCGTAGTTGCCTCCCTCGCCAACTCACCAGGGTAATTACTGCAAGCTTATCTTCTTTGTTATTTTTCTTGACTTCCAGTGAGTGGAGTAGCAGAAGAGGATGTTTTGCAAATGTTCTTTAAGGAGAGAAAATTAAGCGGAGATTTTATATCAAAAGCTTCTGATATATTTTGGCAGAGGGAGGTCCAGCAATTTGTAGATGCTGATGCCGGCGAACCTGCCGACACTCCTCAACAAGCAGAGAAGGTACACTAAGTTTTTTTTTAATGTTCCTTTTTTTTAGCTAGCATGAAAATATACTCTTTGCAGGATTACATGATTTTAACTTAAAGGAATATATCATTGATTGGTCAACTGTGTTGCATATATTAGAAAACAAGTAGTCTTCCCCCCTGCAACACCCCCCACCACCCCCCCCCCCCCCCAAAAAATCCCTCTCTTTTGAAGAAAAAAAAAAGTGAATGGGAGGGAATGAAATGAAACTCTTTAGCTGCACTTATGATCAGCAATTTTATGAAATCAGGGTTCAGCTTTGTTTCCTTGTCGAGAACATGGCATAACCGTAATTTTAGCATATCAAACTGTTTGGGATTGGTAAATGATTATAAAATGTTGTCCTTGTGCATTCTGCATAAATAATGAACATTTCTAATGTAGGTTCCAGAAATCCTCTTTTCATTTGAAATAGAAATTGTATCAAGATAGTTGTTTTTCTGCAAAACTGTTTCTCTGACCATTTGTCATAATCGTCAACAAACTGATTTTGAATCCTGTCATATATAATGCTTCAAAGTATCTGAAGTATTGCGAACCTATCAGGCTATCTCAGCACTTCTCATCATTTATAGAGCCCCCCAGATTACTAGATGAGAGTTTTTGTTAGGAATTAATAGAAATTATTGTGTAAGATAATTGTGTATTAAAGCTCTGAGAATTTGACAGGACAATTTGTCTATCTTGGAAAAATCCCAAAGCTCATACATGCCTATATTCTTTTACAATATTTATGATGACATTCCCTCATTCTTGGTTCATCTTTTTTGGAAAGTTTATGATGGATCCATTAGTTTAAAACACGATTTTAATGTGTGGGTTCCCGAAGCAAAAGCAGTCAGATGCATATATCTTGAAGCATAAGCTTTGTGGGAATGGCTTGTGAATAAATAAATCAGTTGCTGGATTTAATGAAATCAAGAGAGGGAAGGAGGATGCTCATCAAATGTGGAAAGTATTTAACTGCACTGTCAGACAAACACAGACTTTTTGCATCTTCTGGTCTTTGATAAGTTCAATTTTTAGCTTTATTTAGTGACTACCTTCACCTTTGATTTATTTTTAATTCAATCTCAACAACTTGTGACTGATACCATAAGCTAAAATGTGCCTTCCTACTTCGGTAGTTCTTTGCCCTTTTACTCTTCCAAAACTCTAATTGAAAATCTTGCTGTATTAGTGTTTCATG
Source organism: Quercus parvula (assembly GCA_030820535.1). Lineage (NCBI taxonomy): Eukaryota > Viridiplantae > Streptophyta > Magnoliopsida > Fagales > Fagaceae > Quercus > Quercus parvula. The sequence goes on from JAUAME010000010.1 coordinate 10,754,825, forward strand.
TTTATATTTGTGAACAAGCAAATTCATTCAGCATTTCACCTTTTTAATGGTCCTTTATTTATAGGTAATGGAAAGTGATAATGATGGTGGGTTTTTGAAACTTTCAAGAACCTATGAATGGGTATCAGGTGATAACTCTGCACCAGTCAATAAGAAAGCCATCGCTAAGGTAAGCTTTTAGTTGTTTTTATTATATTGACACTGATGCTTTATGTTTGCTATTAAAACCCACCACCCTTCACCCTCCAACCCCTAAGAAATATAAAAAATTTCCTTCATGGAATTTTTGTTTTGTTTGTTACTTATCTATAGTGCAATTTCAGTTGTTTCTTATCTATATATGCAATTACAGGCGTTGCAGGATAATAGTGAAAGAAGGAAGAAACTGAACCTCCTCAACTATGAAGCTGTATGATACTTTTCTTGACTCAGTATGCAGCTGAATTTTTCTCTTTTAGGGGGTTTTAATTTTTATGAAATCAATGGTTGGGTTTTGTATTTTATATTTCATCAAGAGTGCATATATGAATTTACTAGCTCAAATGGTACCTCCTTCCATTGTAAGAGCAAGGTGGACGATGAGGTGGTGGATTCATGACCCCCCTGAGTGTGTGGACTTGTCAATAAAAAAACGTGCATAGATGAGCTTTATCATGTTCCCCTGAAACGAAACCTTCACATTCTATGCAGTTGTAACTCTCTATTACCCTCCCCCCACTCTCCTCTTTTTCTCTCTTATATGGGGAAGACAAAAAACCACAATAGTTGAAGTAATAAAGAAGGATTAACCAGGCCTATTTTAGTTTCTTTTACGTTTTTTTTACTTTGCTGCATCATTTCCATTACCAAAATTATTCAGATATTGTAGAGGATGCTGATTTTTTTGCACCTTCTCTTGTAGCTCAAAAGGGAGATGATGCTTTTATCTGTTGGTATTGGAACCGCATGCAGTGGGTATTGTTTGATAGTTTTATCAGCCCAGGTAACATTTCACAGGGAAGAATAAAGAGCTAGTCTTCAAAGTTAAGAAATACAGTTGCTCCGAGTCATGAGAAATAAAAAATTTTCCATTAGAACTTTAAAGGTTTTACCTTGTACACTACAATTTCAACAGTTTTTATACTATATTAATTATGCTCTATTTAACTGCTGATAGGATTGGAATAACATGAATTCCTGGAATCTTACTGGAATTATTCTAACTCATCTTGTTTTTAAAAGTTATTTTCCTTTCCTTTTTTGTCTTGACAGCAACTAAATCAAGCATCTTTTATTTTTTTCCAAGTATTTCTGGAAATAATTTAGTTTTATGTGCTTAAAGAGTACTGACCTGCCTCTTTTACTTTCACAGGCTGCAGTTAGTTATGGGACAGGAGTTCTGTTCAGGTTGATACATTTGTACTTCATATGTTTAGATTGTTTAATTGAAGTAATGGCTTGATTGAGTGACTGTTCCTGAAAATATAATGATTCCCCATAACTTGAATATGACCCAAAAAGGGGAGTTCCATAAACAGTTACTGAATCGTTTTTCTTATTAGAAGATGTGTTAACCAAGCCATTTCTTCAGACTTTCACATGACTGATATGGTTGCCCTTTGCTGCAAAGATTCAGTAATCGAATTCTTTTTAGAGTTATAGATTTTCTATGGACTTACTGGAATCTTGTGCTGAACCAAATTAATAATGCTTTCACATCAAATTTTAAGAAAAAGAGCAAAGGGAAAACTTCCTGAATTTGTTTACAATGTTTTAGCAGCCCAAGTTATTCATGTTTATTCTTGTATTTTAACTGACATTGTTTTCAGTGCAGTTGCTTGTACCTTCAGCTCTTATACAAACATGTAGACAACCTGTCCAGAGAAATCGTTCCTCAAATTTTCATGCAAAAGAAGAAGAAGAAGTAGAACCCAAAACTTCAGCCTTGATCTCTTCATACTCTGTGTTGTCATTTTCTGTTGTCAAACACTCTTTATTCCCTTTATGGCTAAATTAACATTATTCTCCATCTCCAACTCAGAATTGGAATCAGAAGTGAGGACCTTAAGGATTCGATAGAGAAATCCATCAAGGGTAGTGGAATTGCTCTTTCATCTCCAAGGCTTGTGATCCCAGCAGCAATATATGGATTGTGGATCCTGTCTCATCAGTATTTTGCCAATGACTTATTTGATTTCCAGGTAACCCTTGAAATGACTTACACTGTAATGATCTTTTTTTTTTTCTTTTTTCTTTTTTTTTTTTTTCTGGATTCATGTATTAGTACTGGTAAAACATTTGCCAAGAGCCTGGCCATTGTAGCTTAAGTTCTTAACTGGTTTGCATTTTCTGGTGTTTCCAAAGGAGACATCCAGCCTTCCACTTCCCCTCCCTCGATTATTGAATTATCTAAAAAAATTGACTGAAAAGAAATTTCCATGAAGCTTAATAAGGAAATTTGTCATTTTATAGTTGTTTTGTTTCATCACAGCTTGTGCCAGCAATGGTTGGGATGTTTGTCTATAAAGCTGCTGCTCTCGTTCAAGTCTATAGAGATAATGAGGACCTGCAATTTGTCTTTCCAGAAAATGGGGATGGTTCAAGTGACTGAATATCATCTTCATTAGCAATTATTTTAATAGAGCTGGATGCTTTGCGGAAGTTCACTGTCATTTGGGTTATAAATTCAGCTTCCTTTTGCAAGCCTACGTATGTTGTCTTAAGTACCTAGATTCAGCCAAGGAAAGCACCTACAAGATGTCCAAAGTGAAATACTGCATTTCTTTTAGGATCTGATTCCAGCATGGTTAGCTGGTTCATATTAAAATTCTGCAAGTTCTACTAGTAAGGGCTAAACCTCTACTCTCAATCATGATGACCTGCTCAGTGAGGGTATTACTAACATCTGTTCCAAATTCAAGTATGGTGCCTAATACATGTATGTGCCTATTTTTATGATGAACGTCTCTGTCAGAAGTTGTTATTTTTGGGTGATTATGGCGTATGTTCTTTCACAATGGTGTCAATAACTTTACCTCAAGAAAAGAGGAAAAATTTCCTTCAAATTGATGGAATCAAATCTACTGGTGTTAATCTTTTCATACTGTTTCCACCCCCATTAATCACTTCCCTTATTCTTCTTTCCAACGTGGTTGCAGTAAAATTTTCACTACAGTATGTAGCAAAGAATGCAGCCTGCTATGTACTATAGTGAAGATTTACTAGTATTAGCTTTCTATTTGCAACTGTAAAGTCTGGAATTATATTAATTGCTACCTATCAAAAAAAAAAAAATTAATGGTCATTTGCCAAATTATGGCTAAAGGAACAAGCAGCAAAAGTGTCACAAAGAAATGATAAATACAATTTTGAAATATTATTTTTTATATAAAAACTTCCTGAGTTTCATCAACCTTCAATCTAGCTCAAGCACTTAACTTAGGCCACCTAATATTAATATATGCATGATTTTAATTATACAAAAATCCACTTTTATGATAATAAGCCCTTTATAAGGCCAGGAAGAGGGCAGGCCTATCTCAATTGATGACTCATGTTGATCCTTTTTTTTTTTTTTTTTTTTCCTGAGATGATACATGTTGCTCCAAAAAAACATTAATAAAACTATGTTATACGTCAGGAGATGATACATGTTGCTCCAAAAAAACATTAATAAAACTATGTTATACGTCAGAAAAGGAAAACTAACTTCGAATATCCTATTTCAGCATCCTGGAATGACAAATCAGTAAAAGGGACAAAAGGCTGAGGTTGAACTTGGGTACATGGGGATCCAAACGCTTTTAAGTCCAAAAACATAGGATTGCTCATCATGGGGCTCAGGGCAGCTTCAGATCAAGACACTGCTAATCAGGACCTTTTTTTCTGTCTGCCCATTATTGTTATTGTTAAACGGGCACTTAGGGTTTTTTTATTATTTTTTATTAGAGGTGATTTCAAATTAGGTTCTCAATAATATTTTGAACTGAAAATATATTAGCTTTGTTTCAATTGAGTTCGAGGATTAAATTTAATCTGATGCAACATATGCATTTCAGACAAAAAAAAATCATGCAAATGGAGGGGAAAAAAAAAGGACATAGCTTATATCTAATGCATTACTACACTGGCAGGGGCGTAGCCAGGAATAATTACTTGGGGGGGCCGGGTTGTAATAGAGATATACTAAATATAATTCATAAGTCTATTGGATACAAAATTATCAACTTTCATATATCATCATATATTTGAACATTAATAAACATGAAAAACTGTCTAGTTCAATGTAGACAGGGAATTTCATCTTGTTCATTGACAGAGAATTCATATATTTGTTTACGTGATCCTGGATCATGGTCTATCCCTTTAGATTCAATTATTGAACATTTGAAGGGACGCTCATTAGGCATTGAAGTATCAACATTTGTTTCTACAAAAGTCCCAACATTTGTTTCTATAGAAGTCCTGAGTTCTGAATGACTAATATCTTTTTTCTAAAAGAATGCGTCAATTGTTTGTCGTTTGCTCATTATTCGACACCTAATTTCAATCCCAAAAAATAAAATCAATTCAACAAATGATAAACTAACTTAGGAGAGAGAGATAATAAATTATCATATAAAATTCATTTTTACCTAAATTATAATATAAATACACCTGTAGTTAAGTAATGACCTTTTAGGATAAAAAAACTAAATAAACAAATCAATCAAAAGTATAAACAAACAACATAAACCAAATAAATTTACAACACCCCACTACCATGTATAATGTAATGACTGAAAACCAAATACGAACTCACAGCCTTCACCCCAACGCAATCCCCACCCGGCCCCCACTCAAGGGACAAACAACACAAAAGCCAAAACTCAAAAAGCTAGTCTCAGAGTCCATGGATCAAATAATAAAGAATACAATAACAATAAACACAAAAAGACAAAAGAAAAAGTCAAATAAGTATAAATTTCTTTGCTGCCAAAAAGAAATCACATGCACATATTTGATATTTCTATTCTACCATCAGTATTTAGTTTAGTTCTTTAAGTAAAGAACTGAGATGAGAATGAATGAATAGGATACCTTGAGGAATTGAGGTGAGGGCTTGAGTTGAGGTTGAGGCAATGAAGGCTAGTTTAGTAGGCTGGTGGAGGCAGTGGCATCACGGTGAGCCGGCAGGAAGATTGTTTTTGAGGCAGAGGCATGAGCGTGACACTATTGGAGGCGTGAACTGAGATGGTAAAAAACTAAGGCAGAGGCACGAGGATTGAAGTCTGAAGATTGTTCTCTCTTTTAGATTGTTCAGACGGTGAGGATTGTTCTCTCTTTTTCATACGGTGAAGATGCATTTTGTTTGTGTTTAATTTGGTATTTTAGATTTTGGATTTGGGCTAGGCTGGAAGTGTCTATGGTTTAGAAAAGAATAACTTTGTTTGTTTAGGGAATTGGGGCTGGCTGGGGGGCTAGATGTGGGCCAAATTTTTTGCTTAATTTGAAGTTGTATTGGACTAGATTGTTGAGAACAATATGGGGGGGCCGGATTTTAACTTTTGGGGGGGTCCATGTAATTTTTTTACATACTCTGGGGGAAATTTTAAAATTTTTGGGGGGGCCATGGAGCTAAGTGGCTCCGCCCCTGTACATTGGATATGTTGGGATTCGAACACGAGTCCAGATTTGGATACATGTCTAAATTCCAACGTTTCACTTGCATAAGTGCATTGGACACAAACTCCACTAAAAAAAATATAACAATTTTATTTTGATCAAACCTATAATTTTGGTTTCTAAAAGTTAGGATCGCAATTTGAGATTATTTGCCATTAGGAAGTAGTGTATAATTGCTCCCAAATCGTAAATTTTTCTTGGTAGGCACTGAGTGAGTGACAATTAAAAACTAAAGGAAAAAAATGCTTTAAGAAAAAATTGTGATCCTTTTAACTTTTGGGTTGCCACTGTTTTTGATTAATTCAGTATCAAACATCACCATCCATGTAATCATTTTGTCAAAAATTTATTAATTTACATTCCCCAAAGTCACTTCGTTTTTTACCCTAAAAAAAAAATGGTACTCCGTGTAGTAAAAAATAATAATTGATGGATCTTTAAGTCTTAATTAACAATGATTTTTATTAAAGTTGAAGGTGGTAATTTATTATTATAGTTAATAATAATTAAAAAACTTGGTAATTAATAATTATAGCAGATATTGACAACCCCAACAGAAAACGATTTTAGAAAAAAAAAGAAAAAAAGAAAAAAGAAGCAACTGCAAACAAAACTAAGCTAATACCGAACTTGCAGTGAGAGCTATTTCACTGTAAACAAACCTCTCTCTCTCTTTCTCTAATTTAACTATAAAACACTGTCAAATTTTTATAAACCAAAAATCAAAATAATCCAAAATCTATATCTGAATCCCGAAACCCTAGATCTTCTTCATCGATGGGTTCGCGAAAAGCTCGCGAGCGAGAAATGCTGGACTCGGTGTGCTCGATGATCGCGCTCGTCTTCTTCCTCGTGACCTGCGTCGAGCTCTGCGACGCCGCCACCGTCGTCGACGTTTACCGCCTCATCCAGTACGATATCTCCGGCGCCCCCTTCGGATCTCGCCTCGCCAAGCTCAACCACCACGCCGGCTCCCTCCACTTCCCTCCCGGCGCCGATCTCTCCCGCACCGTCCTCATGATCCCAGTCCGCGACCTCAACATCACCTTCCTTCAAGGTACTCATTTCTCTGATGCACAATTAAGCTTCTCTGGCTTGCTTAGCTAGCTAGTTTAAGTGCTTTTTTCCATTAATGGGTTTTGCAAGTACTTGGCTTTGGAAGAATGTTTCTTTTTACTTTTTTGTAGTTTTGTAATTTATGTAAAATAAGTCAACTGGGTAAGATTTTGTACTTTTAGGGCAATTGAACTGCTACAATTGGACACGAACTATTCAGGTCTTGTAACTTAAAAGAGAGGTTTTATTGGAAACAAATGCTTTTTTGTTTTTTAAAGAGTATATGGTAAGTTTATTACGATATTATGATTTCAATTAAATTTAGTTGTTTCAATACTAAAAGGGTTTGAGCTGCGGTGCATAGGGTTCAAGTTACGGGATTAGCAGCATAGTTAGTACTTAGATGTGCTATTCATCTAGTATATCCCGTGTGTTTGATGCATTAGTTTTCTCATTAATAAAACATATCACTTATCAAAAAAAAAAAAAAAACTGGCTTTTAGATGCTGACCTGCTGTAAGGTCACTGGGAAGTGGGAACCAAAAAAAAAAATCCTGAATTTTTTTTATCATAAAAGATTTGTCTTTGATTTGCCCCATTATAATAATGAACTGTAATCTTGTTGAGCATGCACTTTTTTTTTTTTTTTTAAGGATTGATAAGTTACACAGGCACCCAATGAGTCTTCAACTCATGAGTGACCTCACCCTCCAACAAATTATTATGGGAGAAGGAGGTGTCAGTAAGCTATAGCTCATTGGCAATATGCTGCATGCACCCTTATTAATAAGAGCAATAAGTAATAAAGTCCAACACCTTCATGTATCCATGATGGTTAAATATTACTTCAGATATGATACTAATTCACCGTTTTCCTTCTTAAGCCATTGATTAGATTTTGTTTTATTTATAGCTGGTATGGATATCTTTTTCCATTCTCTTATTTACAAAATGGTTAGATAATATATATCTCCAATTCCATTTGTTTCTGAAGTTGAAGATTTACCACTTTGTTTTTTTACTTCCTGATCAAGATTGTTATTATTTTTGACATACATATGGCAGACTATATTGCTCAAAGACAGCCTTTGGGGGGCTTATTGTTTCTGCTTCCCCAGATGTTTAGTTTTGAAAATAAAGATGACATGAGAAGTAATCATCAAAATCAAGGAAACGACCTGTTGAAGAATGTAGTGGCAGAACTTGAACAGTTACTTATACATGCCAATGTTCCTGTAAGTGTAACCTTTATAATCTCTTTTGTCCTTTCTTTATGCACTACATCGTTGATGCAGCTGTTTATTTATTTTTACATCTCTCATTTACTGGTTCATGATGCCTATATATTTTAAATTTGACCTCTGCTCAGTGCTGTTTTATTGAGTTCTTTATTGCTCAAGAATTACTTGTGTGTAGCCTTTTCACTTGCTCATTTTGGCGGTTACATTCTTAATCTATCTCAGCTGTTAAACTCTTTCATTCACCCAATGTGATGTGTTGGGGTCTCCTTTACTAATAGGCAGATGCAGTGATTGGGTTCGTTTGTTTTGGAGAGGAATTTTAAATGGACTCGACTGAGTGGGGTTTAAAAATTTCAAACCAATGCTGATCCAAAGCACCCATAAATGTGGTTTCACATGAGTCAGTTTGAAATCAGTTGGGTGGCATCTCCATTTGTCTTCAGTCCTCCCCTTGCAAGTGCTAGGTGAGCTGTGGGGGGTAAGGTTGTGGGTTCAAGACCCACTGCTACAACAATCACCACAGCCTCCTACTGATTGTTTTGGGTTTTTATTGGTTTTAACATAGATGTTTTTACTTTTGTGTGTGAGTTGGGTGATGCCTCAAAGGGTGGGTGACTTGCGGTGTGGATGGGCTGGCCTTACAGTCAAACAAGGCTTGCTGCCTGTTTGGAGTGTAGTTCCTTCATGTTTACTAGTAAAAAAACCTTTTCTCTATCTTTAAGTTAATTTGCGGAAATGCCTATTAATATGTTGCTATGCTTTTACAGTATCCTGTGTATTTTGCTTTTGAGGATGATGATATTGATGCTGTATTGGCTGATGTGAAGAGGACTGATGCCATTGGTCAGCCTGCTACTGCAACTACTGGCGGGTATAATTGTTATATGTCCTTGAACTTTTCTCAAATTTTGAATGGCGTTGTGACACATGTTGCTTGAATGTGTTTTGTGGATTCATTTGAGTGAGAAATATTTGCCACTCCTTGGGATGTTCACGGAAAAACTTGAATCCCCTCTCTTCCACTTGATTTTTTTGGGATAAGTCCCTCTTCCACTTGTTGTAACAATTGAATTATAAAAAAAATGTTTTGCTTATATGTAATGACCTTTTATAAGCTCGTTACAGCAAAGGAAAAGGAGGCTTGGCAATCTAATCATGTTTATGGAAGCTTGTTTTAAAACTTACATAAAGAGGTTAAATAAAGAAATGTTCCCTGATTTCGCACCTATCACCTTCCATAGACAAAGGGAGGAGTGTATAATTAGCATTTTGCTGAATTTTAAAGGCCAAAAAATCTTACGTAAACCGTGCCCTGTTCTGTTTATTTTTCCTTTTGAAGCTTATCGCATTTTCTGCTGATTTAATTGTTGCTGCTTCTCTCTTTTAGCTAATCTTATTTGTCTATTAAATAATGCCAAGAGCCTCTTGGCTCAGTGGCATGTCTGGCTCCCCATGGGAGTGATTTTGGGGTTGAAGCGTGTTTGGGACAAAGTCCCTCACCTTATTGTCCCACAAAATAAAGAAATGTCTATTAAATAGTCAACATAATTTCATACTTAAATGTAGATTTAATGTCATTGTCTGCAATGCCCTAGTCTGTTTTTATTGTCATTGAACTTGTCTGATCTCATCTTTTCTTATGAAATGTTGCAGATTCAAGCTTGTTGTCTCTGCACCTGAACCTAAGAAACTCATTTCTCCCATAATCACAAACATTCAGGTTCCCATTTAACCTTCCTTTTCCAATTGAGAATGAATAGAATCACGATGGAAGTGAGAGAAGCAGTTTGTGCCTGGAATTACAAGTTTAAGGTCCATTAAGTTCTTAGGACCTTCAGTACTTACCAAAAAAAGAGTTCTTGGGACCTTCAATAATTCTGCCTCATGCTCAATGCTGCTTCTTTGTAAAGTATGCAGATTGGATAAACAATTGGGGAGTCAAATGGGCCTTGTTGAATCTCTCTTTTATTGATCAATGTTTGATATTCCAAATCCTCATTACTAATGGAAGAAAGCCCCCCGCCCTTATAATTATAATTCCCAAGGTCAACTTTACACAAGTTGCTCAAACAATCTCAATCATCCTGTCATAGTCATATTGGATCATTTAAATATAGATATTTTTGAAGTCAGACCAAAATATCCTAAATTCTTTATAGGATTGCACCATGGGGGTGCAACTTGAGGCATGTTTTAGCTTGGAAGTAGATAGTTGTGTGCGGGAAAAGTGTTTAGGGTTTATTATTTTATCCTAACATACATGCTTAGTATTTATACTAAAAATCTTAATATGTTATTAGACATTTACCCCTTAACATTCCCCTTTAAGCTGGGACATCTGTATCATATAATTCCAGTTTATTACATGATAAATCCAATCTAGTCTTGCATTAGGGGTTTAGTAAACATATGATTCTAAGCAGTATGGACTGCTGTCTGGTTGTCATAATATACAGTCAAAGGTAACCTGACATTAAGTCTCAACTCCTCAAGTATGTGCTTAATCCACATAAGCTCACATAGCTATTAGCCATGGCTCTATCTATACTCTTCTACGCTAGATCGGGACATGACGCTTAATTGTATTTTTTTTCTACATATCCTGCTACTGCTGCTTGGTCTGCCAAAACTTGTACTTCAATTGCATGTTTTCTTTGCTTGGTGACAGGGATGGTTGCCAGGGCTGAAGACAGATGGAGATGCAAGTCAACTCCCAACCATTGCTATAGTGGCATCGTATGATACGTTTGGGGCTGCTCCTGTAAGTCATGTTATCAAATTTAATCTATAAAATCAAATAATGTGAACTGTACAAAGGTGTGAGAAAATTTATGTTTGTAGGCATTATCAGTGGGAAGTGATAGCAATGGAAGCGGCATTGTGGCACTTCTTGAAATAGCTAGGTTATTTTCTCTTCTGTATTCAAATCCTAAGACAAGAGGAAGGTATAATTTACTCTTTGGGCTAACGTCTGGTGGACCTTACAACTACAATGGAACTCAAAAGGTGCTTATCTCCTCTCAATTGATTATAATTTTCATTATCCTTAAAATTTTTTATGTCTTTCCATTAACATAATCTTGTTGTCATTTTTTTTTTTGGTGGTCCCTTGATCTTAATATTCTACCTTTTGCAGTGGCTTCGGAGCTTTGATCAACGATTGCGTGAGAGTATTGACTATGCTATTTGCTTAAATAGTATCGGTTCATGGGATAATGAATTATGGATTCATGTGTCTAAGCCTGCAGAAAATGTTTACATAAAACAAATATTTGAGGTAAGCTACTTTAGTTTCACAAAAATAAAATTTTGATGCATTATCATATTACTTTTTGTGCTGTTTTATAATTGATTTTAGTGTAGGATTTCTCAAATGTAGCAGAAGGGTTGGGCTTTAAAGTTGGTTTGAAGCACAAGAAGATAAACATTTCAAATCCCCGAGTAAGTAGATATATGTGAAATTTTGTACTTCTTTATTGACAAGAGAAAATTATTTATTTTTGTCTTCTTACACAATCTTTTCATGATAGCTTGAGAAAAGTAACAATAGTTTAGTTCAATGTGAAAATTGGGATTGTATTATTTATTGAGATTTTATTGGGTAATATTTTTTAAGTTGTAAGGGACATTGTGTCGTTTTGTACCATGGGGTTAACCTATAAATAATTTGGTTTCTGTGGTGATTGAAAATAATATTATAATAATTGTTCACTTTGAAGAGCACCGATGCAGGGATATAGTTAGTCAAAAGTAGGAATTAGACTGCCAATGAGCTCTAGCTCAACAGGCACCTTCTCCCCTTACAAGTTTTTAGGTGTAGGGTGAGGTCTTGGGTTCAATACACCAATTGGGTGCGTGTGTTACTTATCAATCAAAATAAAAGTAGGCATTAGAATGTTGATGAAACCAGATGTGGAGAATGATACTGTTTTCTTGGTTATTTATTGTTTTGGCAGTTCTGCTTGAAATGTTGGTGGAGAATACTCTAATGCAGAAAATTATGATGTCTGCTATTTTTTACCACTTTTACTATTATGTTGATGCCCTGTTTCTTCAAATGTACTTTGAATTCTTTTGATAAAATATAGTTCACAACTTGAGAAAATTAAAGAATTCATAAAAATTAACGTTGTGTTATTCGAACTGTCTTTTTTATAGTTATGCACTTTGCACTTAGAATATAGGTGGATATTTTTTCCATCATCTTCAGCAAAGGAACATAAAATCCTCTATACTTTGTCCAGCCTATTAAAAAATTTTGTTAGATGAGCTTTTGACCTGTTCATGAAGGAAACTTTTTCAGTTTTTCTCCCGTTGCATTTGATTCAACATAAAGATACTTGGTTTATATTGATTGTGCGCACCTAGTCAATCTGGGAACACTCTGAATTTTATAAGCATGCTGTACCCTGAACTTGTGCCCAGATTCTACTGTTGGGCCAGGTAATGAATCTGTTTACCTGCTATAGGTAGCTTGGGAGCATGAACAGTTTTCAAGGTTGAGGGTTACTGCTGCCACACTTTCAGAACTCTTCACAGCTCCTGAACTGTTGGAAAGCACTGGAGGGTTGGTTGATAGCAGGTAATCCTTCTGGAACTAAAGCATATTTATCTTATTGCTCTAGTATCTGTTTTGTTTAGAAGGCCATTTGCTGAGAGCTTGGTATTTTACAGACATTTTGTGAATGAAACTGCAATTATCAGAAGTGTCAAGTTAGTTGCAGAGAGTCTTGCGGTAAGGTTATATATCTTGGGATTTATGTTTTTTTTTTTATGTTTATATTTGATCAGACAGATATAAATGTTCTTGTAATTGTAGTGTGCATTTATTTGTATTAACTTTTTCAGGATTATAACATTGTTTTAGATATCACTGCTTGTGACACATGAACAGCTTTAAGAATTATATAAAAGTTGTCTTTTGGATGACACAAAATAGCTGTAGGTACATCTTCCTAGTTTACTGAGAGAAAGATGTGTACACTTTACTTCTATGTTCATAGAAGGAAGAGAGCACATTTGTAGTTTTTATAAAGATGGTGTTGATTGGGTTTTTTTTGTGGTCCAAGTTAGATTTATGTTTTTTTTTTTTTTTTTGATAAGTGATAAGATTTATTGATATAAAAAAGGGACACCTTAGTACACAGAGTATACAAGGGTTAACAAATCTCCAAGTTTGAGTTATGTATGTGAAGCATCCTGTGTCAAATCAAAACTGCAGTTAAAAATATTGTTATTATGTATTTACGTGCTATGAATGATTGAATGGCTGCCTTAAGGGATTGGTTGTTTGCTTTGCAAGATAAATCTTTCCCTTCTTTTATTGATTTCCTAGACTCTTGTAATTTCTGTATTTGATTTCTTTTCCCTTGTACACTCCCTGTGCACTAGGGTGTCCCTTTTTTATCAATATATCTTATTACTTATCAAAAAAAATGATTGAATGGCTGCCTTAAGTAGTCATTCTTTTTCTAATATGCTGGAATTTTTGAATTTGTGTACTTTTAGATGATATTCTAGCAACCCTTGTACATGGGTTGAGATGTCTCTTTTCTTTTGAATAAAATTGTTCAGTTACTTATATATACATAAAAAAAGACTAGTGTTTAGATACTTGAAATCCACACTTGCATGTGTATGTCCATTTGACTTTACAACTTCTAGTTTTCGGATGTCTAACACAGTCTTTTCCTCTATTTTATGCAGAGACATATCTATGGTTATCAGGGAAATAACATCCAAATCTTTGCAGATGACGGTAGTTTGGCTGTCAATCCTTCTTATATACAGTCATGGTTGGACTTTTTGTCACGGACACCTAGAGTGGCACCATTCCTCTCAAAGAATGACCCACTTGTCATGGCATTAAAAAAGGTTTTCAACTGTTTTTATTTTTAATGCAAGTTATGGTTTTCCTTTGAATTTCCTGCTGTTTCTTATATTGCAATGTTTTTCACTTGAAGATCACGCTAAAATTCATGAACTACACGTTTATATATTTATCTAATATGTTCTCTACTTTTCCTAGATTATCACTAGAAATTTAATGTAGACTCCCTTTGAAAGTTTTTTTTTTGGTTTCAATGCAACTCCATGCCTTAATTGGCTATTATACTTCTGAAGCAGCCATTGGATAAGAGTCAAGTTGCTGGCTTTAGAGGGATTTTCAGTTTTGATATCTTAGAACTTTTTTTGTGGTGTGCCAATATGATTGAAGTAAGAGCCATATGGTTTTAATGTTTAGTCTTAAGTTATTTACTTTCAAAAAAAATGTTTATTTATCAAAAAATAAAATAAAATATAGTCGTAGTACTTTAGGCTTAAATCAGATTTTAATTCATGTTTTTATTTGATAAGTTATGATTAGTTTTATAATGAACATTTCAGTAATTTTCTATACCTCCTATATTTTGAATTTTGGTGATGGATTTGAGTCTAGAAATTTCTAGAAGATTCAAAGTGTCTCCCTCTTTTTTTTTTTTTTTTTTTTTGGGGGGGGGGGGGGGTGGGGGGTGTTTGTCCAGCCACTGAGCTCTATCTCAAATGAAACTTCCTTCCCCTATAAGAGCAATGTAAGGGGTGTGTAACTTACCAAGGAAGTAAAAAAATTCTTTTGGGGGTGATTCTTGAGTTTTGTGTTTTTTGTTCATGAGGTAGTTTTTCTGGAATAAAATCACTAAGTATAAAAAAATAAGAATGTGATTCCCAAAGTTTGAAGCATATTGGGTCATTTGGGAGGTAATTTCGCCATTTTGATGATTTTGGAGGCTTTTTTTTTTTCATTTTGGTTGTTTTAGGGTATTTAGTTATATTGGAGGTTTTCGAAGGTATTTTGGAGGTTTCAATTTTATTTCGGTTAATTTAGGTTTGGGAATATTGTAGAAATTTTGAGGGTATTTTGATCATTTTGGAGATTTCAGGGTTATTGATATCATTTTAGAGATTTCCATTGTATTTTGGTCATTTTATTTTGGAGATATTATGTCATTTGGGAGAATCTAGACGAAAATGTTGATTAAATATGGAATTTAACAGTCAGTTATATTAAAAATTTAAAAGAGTGGCTAAAGCTGTCCTTGGAGATTCTAAAGGATGTGAGCAACTGACTAAGGAGACTTGGTGGTGGACTAAGGAGGTTCACGGAGCAATTAGATCAAAGTGAGAGCTACAGAAGCTTACCTAGACGAAGAGACAATCCCACTTGTAAAAATTATAAAATGCCAAAAAGGGAAGCAATAAAGATTGTCCAAGAAGCTAAATGTAAAAACTTATGATGAATTATATTTATATAGCTAGAAGGGGACAAAGGATGGAGAAATAATACTTTTAAATTTGCTTAGACAAGGGAAGAAAACAAGAAACCTACAACTTTGATGCAATTGTGATTTAACTTCTATTATGCTAAATATAATTCATTATTTTATTTTTAAAGCTTATTTACTTTATAGTTTTATGTGTTACTTTTTTGTGTGATAGCGATAACTTATTAAAAGAAAAATCATATCATAGTAATATTTATGTGCTGGGTCGGAGCCTGGAAGAGACTTCTATATGGCAGTTCATAAGACTATTTATGTATATTCAATTACATAACTCATTAAACCATTTAAACAAGTCATGCGCTTATTAAAGTCGTGATGGCTGAATGCTCGTTTGAGTTGTCAGTTTGTCACATGGTGGGTTAGAGGAAAATCTTGTCAAAATAAATAGTTCCCGAAAGTGTGCCTTGAGCTTTTAATATTACTGTTTCGGCTGAAAAAATTCATGGTGATGTTCATAAAGTATCCATCATTAGTACAATTCATCTTTGGAATTGACATATTTGTAACTCATTGAATTGCGTTATTGGTTTAGAATTTAATGGAATTGTAGTGGAAGTTATGACTTTCTGAATCCCAATTGTTGAATCTCATTACAGGAGTTAAGGCTTAGTCTTAAAACACTGATGTGATTTTATTTTTCTGATAAATAATCATACAAAATAAAAAATGCCTTTGTTTTTGTGGCAAGTGGTACGAAACTGCAGCTAGATAATTTTAGGCAAGAAGTTGTGGAAAGTCAGAATGAAGGGAGCTGTTTTTTTTGAAAAGTAATGAACTTCATTGAAAAATCATAGAAGAAAATATAGAGAAAACAAGGCACACAGGCAGTGTGCTAAGAGGCAACAGAGAAAACAAACTAAATAACAATGAATGAAAGTACAAAAATCATGCATATCAGACAGAGAATTGAAAGTAACAACACCCGAAGCATTTCCCCATTTAAACAAAGTCTGAAAGAAGAAAAGCTTCACTTCATGAATTGATCTTTCATTCCCTTCAAATGTACGTGTATTCCTTTCCCTCCAAATGTAGCTGTTTGGTTATCTGTTTTAAAAACAGATTTCATATTTTAAAAATAAAAGGTGGTGGGTCCCACTAGCGTATGATTGGGGTTAGTTGTGGATTTACTGCGTGCTATTTTTCTAGTTAATGTAAGAGAGGGTTACTGGAAAAAAAAAAATTAATAAGAAAAGAAATAACTAGAAGCAACTGTTCTGTTCTGTGATAAAATCCTTCTACTATTCTCATCAGTGAATTTTATTCACAATTTCCTTTTTGTTGGCAGGAATTAGAAGATCATACTCATGAGGTGAATGTGCAAAATGAAGTGCTTGATGGGATGTTCACCTTTTATGATTTGACTAAAGCTAGACTTGCCATATATCAGGTATCAATCTTAAGTTAGTTATCTATTTTTCTTTATGCTGTATGTAAATTTTGTTTTTGTGTGTTAGCTATTTTATTTTATTTATTGTTTTTTAAGTAGTTAAGTTCAATTAATAAAGTGGAATTACCTCATGTGCATAGATGTATACGTTAGATACACTAAAGAATAAAAAAAATAATAGTGTGAACTACAATCGAAATGAACAAGAATCAATTAAGTTTACAATAGAAATAGTAGCACTAGGACCTAGAACATGGGACCATTCAAGCAATGATCTAGTGATAAAAGACTTCAGATGAACCATCCAGGGTTCCACATCTTCAAAAGTATGACGATTTCTCTCTCAATAATTTCCACAATAGGCATAAGGGGCTAAATTCCAATAGAAAAAGAGTGTTTGCCAAACCAATTCCTACAACCTGATAAAAGATCAACAACACTTCATGGCAAATCCCATTGAACATAATTTAATATCTCTTTGTTGAAGTCAAATGATAAATCTCTGTTTTTTCTTGGGAAGGTAATTTTTTTTTGTCTGCCCCCAAAATATCTTTATGCCTTATGTTTCTACACTATACAATCTATTATTTGTCAGCATGACACTCAGTTTCTTACCCTGCTCTTTTGTGGCATCATTCCATTTATTTTGTCTTCTTTTTGTTATGCATGAGCCTACGCAAATTTTTCCTACATTGAGAATATATGAAGAAAACAGATTATCTGAGAATTGTTCATTTATGAATCTATTGATTTCTTTATTTAATTTAGTGGCTCGGGAGGTAACGAACTCATGCATAATTTGCAGGTAGCCAGTGTAACATTCGACTTGCTGTTGCTTCTAGTGTTGGGATCATATTTGATAGTGCTGTTCAGTTTTCTTGTCATCACTACTAGGGTATTTACTCTTTCCTTTTTTTTTTTCTTTTTTTTTTTTTTTTAATTTGCTTTGCACCCATTCACTTGCCGGAAAATAATGGATATCTGATCATGCTAAAATTGCTGATGATGCCATCAAACAGGGTCTCGATGATCTAATCAGTATATTTCGACGACCTCCATCTCGCAAGGTGAAAACAGCTTAGATGACTGAAGACTGGATTCACACCCAACTTGCTTGTTTCAGCAGTGAATCTTTCTTATGTAGCTTAGATTGAATCTACAATGGAGGATTTGTTAGTAATCCTCTGTTGGTTAGTCTAGTACTCTAGTGTCACGTGGAAAGATGTTTATAATTTGTTGTGCCAAAATGAGAATCATCTTGTGCGAGAAAAATTTTGTGAGATTCATTTTTGCGGCCTTGTTATTGCCGGCTTTTTTGCAAATGACTATTTATTCACTGCGTGCATCTGCACATGGTGACTTAATGTGTATTGGTTGAGTGCAACTGCACATGGTGACGGAAATTGACCTAAACTGCCAAAAGAAACTTTGTAAAACTTATGCAACTCTGTTGTTAATCCTAATTTATTTTTTAGCAAAACATCAATTTTTTAATAAAGCAAATAAGCCAAGCAACCCAAATAGTTGGAATGAGATTTTGTTTAATCCCTGTAATTTTCTGTTTCCCCCCCAGTTTGACATGTGAGGCTCATTATGCTTGGGCTTTTGATTCAGTTGAGGACTGGAACTTGTTATATGATGTGAGGAAAAACAGAAGGGGAGTAAAAGGCAACCTACAAAAGTAAGAAATAAATGTTAATAAATGAGAGGTAATCAGCCATGTTAATCTCTCTTTTTGAAAAACTCTAGGGAAAAAAATTTGTTTGAACAAGGAAACGCTAAGAAATGGTAAATCAAATCCAACTATTTTCCTAAAAAGGGTGGTAAACTAATCCTTGAAAAACAAATGCTTCAGACAATAGTTGGGATGCGTCATACATCTTAAATGCAATAGCTGAAAGGTTGAACAAGAAGATGAGCATCATTCTCAACAAATTCATATGGGAATTAGATCTAGAACAAATTTTATGCTTCAAAAAAAAAAAAAAAAAGG
Organism: Quercus parvula; assembly: GCA_030820535.1. Classification (NCBI taxonomy): domain Eukaryota; kingdom Viridiplantae; phylum Streptophyta; class Magnoliopsida; order Fagales; family Fagaceae; genus Quercus; species Quercus parvula. Next base: position 10,773,467 of record JAUAME010000010.1, read on the forward strand.
GAGGAATTGATTTCTGGATGTAATTTTGAAAATTTTAAACCAAATTAATCAACTGATATTTTTTTATAATGTCGCATTTCAAGATTCCATTATCGGAATAGAAGAAGAAATTTGTTTATCGTAACAAATTATATTCTTAAAATTCATTTGAGAACTAGATTTAGAATAAATACCATTCCTCAAAAGCTTCAGAAAGAGGAATTATGTACATTTAATATACACAGATTTTCAAAGAATATACACAGATTTTCAAAGAATATACACAAAAAGGGACTTACTTACAAATCAATTTTTTTTCTTCAAGTTTGAGCAGTTGATGTATGCGTTACCAAAGCCTCCGGTAATTTGAGCATGCTTTACTTCATCTTCACTTTTTAGAACCTAACCTCCCTATGGTTTGTAGTCGCATTAGTTTTTTCATCTAAATTAAGGGAAAATGACCAAGTACCAGAAGAGTCCCTTGATTTAAATTTCTTCGATGAATAGAAAGGTTGATATAAAGGTTTTCAACCACGTTGCTGTGTTGTTGGTGGAGGCGTATGGGTTGGAGTAGGTGGCTAGTTGCTTCGGGAGAGCGTAAATAGAAGGGAAACGAGTATTTTTCTCATTTTCTGCTAATTTGGGAAAAAATAAAATACTTTGCAATTTAGTCCAAACTATAGGAGTGTAAACTTTACATGAGAAATATGTCCAAACAACCTATATTATAATTTTCCCTTAATAAAAACTAAAAAGTACTATCATTGGAAAGGTGATCAGATGTAACTGCTATACAATCTCCTTGCACACTTCCAGAAAGGTTATTTAAAAAAAGAAAAAGAAAAAACCAACAATATAAAAACTAAATAATAAACAAAATTCCAGCATGTGGATCACAAAGCCTCTTCCAATTGATTATGAGTGGTGTGCATTCAAAAGAGCTCGATACACCATGTCAATGAATTGATTGTCCTATATCACAAATACAAAGTTGATCAGATACAATGCAAGAAGCAGCTTAACACAAGTAGGAAGGCTTTTTGTTTAGCAAGAGTTACTTGAGAAAGTTTAGAGCATGATGAGAAGTATGATGGGAAAAGAAAGAAATCCCCACTATCCAATTCTAACAAATAGAAGAGAATATTCCATAATTGAACAAGCAAAGTTAGTCGGAAAAGCAGAGAACTTGAGATTTGCTTATTTCCTAACAATCATGTGTGTGTGTGTGTTAAGGTTATGACAACTACATGAGTTAACTCGGATGATAAAAAGAAGAGTTCCAAGGTCAATTTGACTAAGCTGACCAATCTAAACCATCTGTAACACATCATTTGTAGACCCAAGTTCCAGGTGATTAGAATGCCGCACATCAATGATCAACAAAAATCAAATCCCAGAAAAGGCAATAACAAGAGGGAGCCTGTGAAGATTGTGGAAATAATAGAAGGGCATGGAAAGAATATAAATATCAGAAACAGAAAGTTTCTTAAAGTGATGTACTTTTTTCTTTTCTAGTCACATAATATATGAACTACAGATGTTTTACTCCCCTTGAATTTGCCCAATTTTCATTTTGTAACCGTGTTTGGTAGTGTCACTTTACACCCTTAAGGTTAGTTTCATAAAAATTTCTAACAAATAGCTCAAGAAGGTAACATCAATATTCCATCAATTACAAAAGGAAATATAGCAAACATTAGGGAAGTGGCACTTCCTAAGCACCGGAACTTCCAAAGCAAACATAAGGGCTGTCAGGTTTAAACTGGTCATACTACATGGCATCAGATTGTTTACACGACTTTCTCTTTCAGAAGGTTGGTGGGTAGTAATTGAATACAACAAAGCAATTCCATGTGCAACAAACACTAGTGACAAGTATGTCTTAAATTGAGTCCCACACTAAGTTCAATAAGCAGAAAAACCAGTTGCATGCAAGCTCAATTATAAGAAAGCCACCAAAAGATGACAAATACAGAGTCTGGAACTTAAATTACACCCATACAAACTTAACTCCAATTCCTTCAATTAATAACCATATTTTAAGTATCAGGGGATACCTATTTTACTGAGGAAGTGACGGTATTAGTTTCCTTCAATATCCATATAAATATAATTGATTCCTGATTATTTATTTAACCTCAAAAGTCCACATTCTTCCATGTAAAATGTCCAGAAAGCATTCAAAATTTCGAGTAGCAAATTTATGATGATCTATCAGCAATCAAAGAAGTTTAATGATTTCATGCAAACACAAAACATGACTATTTTGATAATTAACAAAAATTTTAACCACAGCCACCAGAGTCATGTAACTAAACAAACTAACCTGAACAAGCACCAAAAGTGCATCTCGGACTTTATCTCGGTTTATAACTGGTCCATAGTTTGGAGTTGGAATAGGAGAAGGAGCAAGAGATGGTGGAGGAGTGGGAGGTGGAAAAGGTTGTAACAACGGTGCACCATAGGGGCGTTGTAGGTTGTGAAGTGGAGGAGCAGAAGGCATGGATGAAGAGACAAGTGGGATCATTATTGCAGAGGAGGAAGGAGGAACAGTAAATGAAGAAGGCTTTACAAGATTAGTGGTCAGGTTGCTGTTGCTGTTGCTGTTGGATTCAGGAGTATCAAGGTGGGGCATTAAAGGAATAGATGATGACAAAGGAGGGGATGGTATTTGCAAGGTGGGCATGGTTGGAGCAGCAACACTGACAGGACAGGAAGGTGGAGGGACCATTGCAGGGAACTGGTAAGCTTGTCCAGATATTGCAGCATTTGAAGAATTACCAATAGTCATAGCTGCCTGCAATATGGTAATCAATAGACTCAGTACTACTCAAAAACAAAGAAATTATATGTGAGAGAGAGAGAGAGAGAGAGAGAGAGAGATTTGTGTTTGGTTGTAAAGCAGAAGTTGAAGTTTAAATCCATGAAACAAGCAAATAAAATCAGCGTACCAACAAATACAGATATGAAGAATGCATCTATATAAACATTAAGGCATCCATTTTTGGGTAAATGAGACAGAAGTCGAATCTAGAATACAAATATCTTGTCTATAAAGAAAAGAGTGATACATCTACATGCATTTAATTACAAGTTCCTTTTAGCAAACAATTAAATCAATAAAAGTCCTTCCACTGAATTTGTTTCGTATCCCAAAACAGTGATTTGCACATCTATGGTGCAGAATAGGCAACTTCCTTGTCATACCATGTGTCAACATGGGATCTGTGTCCGACCTTTACTTAACTGTGACACTTTTTGATCTGATCTAAACAGAGGAACTTTCTTTAAAAAGAGAGGAAATTTTTCAAAAAATCATTTACAACCAAGAAGAGGATTTTTATACCAAAAGCTGAAATGAATTTATTTATTTTTTCTTCATGGAAAAAAGCTGAAATAACTTTGATAGAAGACTATATTTGATTTTTGAGAATATTATATGGCTGTACATCATATTTATGATGCTTACACCACAGTTTATTTAAGGCATGATATACGGTTGAACATAAAAAATGCCATGAAATAATTCACAGAACCAGATAACATAGTCCAGAAGAGTACAACATACGTACACTGAAGAAGTTCACAAAGGAAGGATCATCAGGAACATCTGTGACATTGGAGGCAGTTGATGATGATGGCTCTAGAGGACCGTCCATAACTGCCAAAGTTGGGACAGCTTCGAGTTCCTCAAACTCACTGTGGTGAAATATAACTGAAAAATTATTTCTCTTTTTTTTTTTTAATTGTGTTTTTTATAACAATTATACATAAAACAGATTACACAGACGGTGAAGAATGAATACGAAGAGTGTCAGCCAAAGAAAACATTAGAATATTACCAATAAAATTGAAGGATGCATGGAGGCTTTTATTGCAATTCTAGGCCATGACAACATCATGAACCATTTGTTCAAATTTACAAGATCTGAAACTTTAAATTTTTTTGTTAAACTGGAAAGTTCTAGTTATTACACATTTCATAGATAGAAAAACCATAATTTCAGGTATGAAAAATGTAACAAGGAAACTTCACAACTAGAAAGAAGTAAAACTACAGGAATAGAAACTCTGCAACCATTAGAAAAATGAAGGTGCAAGTCCAACACTATCAGAATGAAATGAGGACAATATTACTATTAAATTTTTTTTTTTTAAAAGGGGAGACGCAAGTGATGATCAATGTAAAAGCACAATGCTTTCTACAATTTTTTGTTACTGTCAATGTGTAATTTACATTTCATTCAACAATATTTATATATAATAATAGAAGTCGTAGAAGATACTATAAAGATTGCCACATAGGCCATGATATATATCAGAAATGACCGTCACTCAAATGAAAAAAATTAATATGACAGCCAAAAGTTAAAGTCAAATAAATATTAAAACATCATCACTCTTTCTTAGTTCAAAAAAAAAAAAATCCATAGAATGGATTGCCAATTAATACCTTTTGTTGGAAGACACCTTTGACTTTTGAGGCACCTTGGAGTATGCATTAAGTATCCTGCAAGCATAAAAGAAATTAAACAAGAGAAATAAATAAAGTGCTTGAGGATTTTTTATTTTTTATTTTTTATTTTTTTGTGTGGATAAGTTGAGAATAAAATTATACATGAAGACAATTCTATTCATCATAAGTTTTTTGTTAAATGGATAATATACATGCATATCAGTTAAAACCAAACAAACACCCTAAAATAACATCAGGAGGCCTATGAATTACAAAAAATTATCTAGAACCAAATGCAAATGGCACTTTGACATTTATTTGACATCAAAGTAATTGTTTGTTCAAAACATAGATACAGATCCAGTAAGACACAAATACTCTAACATGTCAAGGATAAGATCCTACAGGAATATGCTAATAACTAATTGAATTCATTAAGATGTGTGTGTGCATACTCAGGCACACGTGCATGTGTAACTACATTTTCAAATATTCTATTATGTAGATGTATTGATTAATTGTGTAAAAAATTCACAATTAATACATTAGTACAAATGTGTGGCATGAACCCTTCATGTGTTTTTAGTCATAATTTACATTTCTATTCTATACTTAAGAAGGTCACATGTATCTGGTACTTATCCAAGAGTTACATTCACAAAGTGTAACTTTTATATCAAATATTTAATAAACATGTTCAAATGAGAGTGATTAATGCACCGGTAAGAAAGAGTGGGCTGATCCATATAGAGGGAACGAAAAAAGGCAGATGAAGATAAACATAAAATTAGTAGAAGTAATAAAAAAGAACATCAATTAAGGAAGTATCAAAGTGTATGAATTCAGATAGAATAGGATGGAGTAAAGAAATACATGTGGCCGACCCTAACTAATCTGTTGAGGATTCATAGCTGGCCCAAAATTTTGGGACTAAGACTTTGGTTTTGTTGTTATTTGATAAATTTGTGAAGTAAAGGATAAGTATCAGTAAGGACCCAAAAATATAACTTTCTCGACCTTTTAGCTAAGATCGAGTGTAGAAAGCATCCAAAAACATATGTAGCACAGATAAGAATACAACTCTCCTAAAGAAGTATCTGTGCAACATAGCCTTTATATCTGTATGTTCACATTAATAAATTTATATGATAAATTGAAGTGAGTGAACTCAACCATTTCCAGTAATCAGAATTTTGAAAAACAACATGCTACAATAACTTCTCATCGCAAGACCAAATTCAACGTGCTGTGACTATTTTTCATCAAGTGACAGAGTTATTTGTAAACATACAATCCATTAGAACCTTTGAATAATTTTTATTGATAATCTATGGTAAATTGATCTGAGATCCATCAAATAGAACAAATCAGATGTATACAGCACCTTTATACATAGGACTGAACGCATAGCATTGTCAACCATCTAGTTCCTCTAGCCTCCTCCTAGCAATGTTGGACATATAATTTCATGGCAAGCCACAAGATCAACAATTCACAGTCTGGTAAAGAAAGCTGTTGATGAAAATGAAACTTCAGAAATTTTCTAGCTCAGTTTTTCACTCATAAGTTTCCAAGAATGGACTCCATCCAGAATTTTATCCTCTCCACAAAACTAACAGCTTATTCATGACATCCTTAAAAACAGCTTACCGTAACATTTCAGTTATATATAGATGTGTGTTCTTTAAAAAAGCTTACCATAACATTCAGTTCTATATAGATGTGTGTTCATTAAAAAAGCTTACCATGACACTCAGTTCAATATAGATGTGTGTTAAGCTGTTAACAGTAGAAGTAGAAAATGACCCAAATTCAGAAGCCAACATTATTCCAAATATTAAATTAAGATGAATGAAAACCAAAGTTTTCTGAAATGCTGCATCCACTTTCTGCTAAACTAAACAACCAATGAAATATTTTCGTACAGTAATTTTCATAAGGACAACTCCATGAAACAAAATCCTAACATGCAAAGTGATCCCAAAAGTCATCCCACCAAAGTAGAAGACCCTTGTGCTTGTCCAAAAAATTTTATGTCCTAGAAGACAGACACATCTAGTCATGCAACACACACCAAATATTTCTGAACTGGTGGTGTAAATCCACAGACCTCAACATAATCGGTGCAATCAAACATGGGCACATTAATATCCTAAAAATCATCCACCATTGCAATTTGAGAAATAAATAAATGCTCAATTGCTGAAAAAATGACAAGGGGCTGACCTAACAAAAAATCCCAAGAGGCAGCTTCTCAATCATTCCAGTTTTTATTTTTTGGCAAAATTGCAGTGATTGTGTAAAATGACTGGTAACTATCTCTATGATCTACATCCCCACACAATAATCCTCCAAAAATGCATTAATGATTTGAGTTCACACTATACACCATACCGGTTGCAATCAAGACATTCCTACAACCTTGCCATGCTCCTACTTAGATGTCACATAAGAACCCCAAAACTCATTGCAGTCTGGCCTTTGGCCTGATAGGGAGTTTCCTTTTACTGATAAACAGCCACCTCTTGCACATTATGAGTCACTTGTGACTTCACAAATCAGTCCTAACATTATGCTAAAAAGACCCTCCCTCCATGAGCAGCATAGCCAGTTAACCACTCTAACGAACCAAATGGTTTTAGTATCATGTCATTTCTTTTAGATATAAAGGTGTTATGACTCTATTGGATCAAGTTATATCATTCACCCTTTACAGCAATTTTTCTATGGGTAGAGACTATGCTCTATTTCAGAGAACGGACTCTTACTGTAATTGGAAAAAGCATCATAGTTAAATATCTCGCTTAAAGTACACCAAGTTACAAAAGATTATATTTTTCCTTACATGCTCCACCAAAACATATCCAAGATGAATAATAACAAAAAGATATACTCCAAGAAAACAAGATATGACAGCCATGCTATGCTAACTAATTTGCAAACTAGACTGAGTACCAGATTATGAGGCTTCAGGCCTTCACAAATATAACAACCAGGATCTTTGATCTTAAATCAATACCTTATAGGCAAATTGGCTTTTCACATCCTTTAAGACAACATTTAATCAACAAGCACAGCCTATTAATATAGTACTTCATTTTAGGAATATATGAAATAAGTAGAATATCAAGTATAAGTAGATAGAAAAAAAGATTAAATAACATTAAATATATCTCATACCATTTAAAAGGATGCTAGAAAATTAAATACAGAATCATGGCCAAGGCCAACAACTGCCTAAGATTAAATAGCAATGTAAAGATTGCACTAAGTAATATTTTGGGATAAGCAGCATTCAGTACACTGCAATGACCTATGATCCATGCAAATTTACCATGACCTTCCTAATCTTCTATTGGGTACAAACAGTTTCACTGCAATTTATAATAGAAATACTGCACCAGATTAAGATTAGGAGGTAGGGGGGAAAAAAGAAAGAAAGAAAAAGATTATGTAATGTTCATACATATCTCCACATTAGCACACAAGAAAAGCTGCAACAAAACATTCAAGACAATAATTGCATCAAATAAAAGTCCAGTTCATACAGTTCCTCCACAGACCATAAAATGGTGGAATAACTTAAGGCCAGATCCCTAGAAAAGGGTCTTATTTGAAGTAATGATTCCATGAGGTCCATCAATAAAAATGTTGTGCTTAAAAAATAAACATGACTCTTGATTATGTCAAATTAACAAAGTGTTACGAGATTATGAATTACTGTAGAATTAGTGACTATGGGAAAATTTCATTTTTTTTACCTGTTAAACAGATTTGCAACGTCTTCACATTCACGTGCATTGTAAAACCAAATGCCATTCACTTCTTGGGAGGCATTTCGATATAATAAATATGGAGCCTGGACTTCATACTCGAAATCTCCCAATAGATTCTCCACCAAATTATCTGTTTATATCAACATACTTAAGTTCTTCAGTTCAACAAATGGAGGAACATATATGCCTGTTACACAAAAGCAATCTAGTAACTCTGAACCAAATTGTTAGCAGCAACATGTGAAACTTAATCCTACTTAAGGAAACGATATTGAAAATGGTGCATAATCATATGAAATGATCAATTTCAATCCCCAAATCAACGTACTCATATCATTGCCATTCTACCTTTCATGAATAAGCTCACAAATCAAGGTGGGTAAAAGTCAATAATTATCTTATGCATCAGATATCTGAATCCTTCCTCTGACAACGTGTGAGACCCACATACCATGAGAGGGAGGATGCATGTATCCTATACAAGAGATACCTTCTCTAGGCAAACTAAAACCAAACCCGAAAACAAAATATGATAGAGATCGTATTAGTATTACTTTGCCTCAATGCCAATGCAAATGCCACCCAAAATTGTTAAAAATTAAAACTTGATGCACCCCAAAAGGCAATTCTTTTACTTTTTTTTTTTAATAACATATGAAACCTTTCTAAAGAAGAGACCTTTGGTCTCGCCTGTAGCCAGTAAAACCTACGGGTACCCGACCCCACCCGCCAGAACCAGTTGGCAAGTAATCCAGGGGCATTCACCCCTGAGTCCCTGACAGACTATGCAGTTTATCAACTCTATTAACCATATCACAATTGGATCTAAGATAATAGAAATGTTACCAAACAAACAAGTAATTAGGAAGTTCAATCAGCAAAATAAGACAGCATAGAATTTCACTAACCCGTATTACGCCGGTTCATCACAATGAACTGAAACCGAGGTTGCGTATTCCTAAAATTCACAAAGCAACAAAAAATTCTTAACGAAACCACACAATTAACATTAACAGCAACCCACAAATACAAAAAGGCACAAAAAATTTACCTCTTGACGACAAAGAGAGATCCTTCGACGTCCTTGCGGCTCTGAAAATGAACCAAAAGAAGAAGAAAAAAAAATCAGAGAAAGCGAAGAATTTTGAAATTGAGAGAGAGAGATAGAGGCGAACCCATTGGCTAAGGTCGATGTTGAACTCGTAGAAGGTGACGTGAGCAGCAGTGATGAGGATCTCCTCGACGAAGGGATCGATTCGCTGGAGAACTGTGAGGTTGAGGAGCTTCGTGCTCTGTTGGTCCAGATTTGGCATTAGCTTCCCACTCTGTTGTGACATTTTTGCTGTTGATGTTGGGACTCTGTGTCTGTGCCAACAAAAACCCTAGAGTTTGGGGTCTCAATTGCAGAGACAGAGAGAGTGAAGAAGAAGAAGAAGAAGAAGAAGAAGAAAGAGTTGCGTGTGTCAATTTCAATTGTCGATGCCTACTACCACCACCACCACTACTCAGCGAAAGCTTGCTACCTAAGTTTATTCTGCAAAGTTACTATATTACCCTTTTTTTTTAACCAGACCCAACGACTATTTACCGTTGGAAAAAAAACAAAAAGCCAAAACAACAAAAGAAAATCTCTTTAGCTTTAAAGCTTTTGTCGTGTCCATTAGTATACTGGACGTGATAGGAGTGTCTAACACTGAATATGTGTTCATATCGTAGTGTGTCTGGTGCATAAATATATTGGACATAAGCTATATCCAAATCAATTAATGTATTCTTAAGTAATTTGTTCAATATTCATAAAATATGATCTCTTCCTTAATTTACAATAATAATCACTTTAATTATCTTTGTAATTTTGAGAACATTGCTTTAATTTAATGTTCAAGCTATATTAAATATCCAACTCTTTGGAGTAACAACTATAAACCTCATCTATTTATTGAACAAATGATATGAGTAACGACTATATAGTAAATGATATTTGATTGATACAAAATTTATCATGAGTGTTAAAGATATAAAGAATATGTAATTTAAAGGTAAAATTTTCCAAATATTGATTCAATAAAAAGATATCATATGATGTAACTTTATTTAAAGTTATATCGTGTATAACTTAATCTCGACTAAATAAAATTTACTTTAAGCCCTATAATTAAGGGTAGTACAAAATTAAATACTATAAAGTTTCAAAAATTACAATATAAACCCTACAGATAAAATTGGTGTAAGTATAATACCTAAAAGACGGTTGAAGTCACAAGACAAGGATAAAAATATGGACTTTTACGGCTCTTGTTTCTCAATAAAACACAATCACTCGTCTATGGTTTTTACAATTTTTCTCTATCACTCAAAACACAAACACACATTTATGGGTTTTCAACGCTACAAATTTTTCTGATGGAATTAAAGGAATCAAATAAGAAACGATGCTCACTTTTCTTTTCTTTGATTTAAATTTCAATCAAAGTTTATAAGAAACAAAATGATTACTATTTAGTATTTAAGATCCAAATTGAATCAGGCGTACTACGGAGTAGACATTGATTAATTTTGTTCATTGCAATTTGTTGCAATTGCATAATATCTATACTATCTTTAGTTTTTCTTTGAGTTTTATTATGTCAAAATTAACACATTAATTCCAACATATGTATCATATCCACCCAACCAACTTTTTAATTTAAATATTGTGGTAAGATGAATATTACAAAAGAATCTTCAAATTAGGATGTAGTATCTAACATTTGATTATATAAATATCTAACAAAACTAATTAGGACATGAAATTGGAGTGTAATTTAAAACTACAATTATAAATTTATAATAGACCCCATAATTTTAGTGGATTAACTAAACTAACACACCATTTTTTAGCTAAACCTTAGGATTTTAAATTTCGGAATTATTATGTAATTGTCCCAAAATATATTACGAGATAATTAACACAACACTACAGAAGACCGAGTGGGAAGAGTATCATTTCAACTGAAATATAGAAAGGAGATTTTTGTAATTTACCTTATGTTTTAACCAACCGATCATCACACAAGAAGCTTCTTTCCTCAAAATTCTAGTGCGTCTGGTGTAACTTATTTTTCATTAGTTTATTTTGTCTAGAACAATTAGAAACGAATGATGTTATAAAAACCATACTCGAAGCCTTCAAGGTGATCAATCATTAAATCAACCTAATCTAACATATTGTACCTATCAATAGGCCAGCATTACTATCACAGAGATCTTACCATTGTGGCCCTGACTGTTGCTATCACCACACTACTAGTCTTAAGACATTTTAATTTCAGAGGGCTTATTCAAACTAATGACTTAATTGCATATAGGAGTTGACTTCTATATAAGTATTACACTAGTAGATACATTTTATTTGACTAAATTCAGATGACAATAATAAAGCTCACAGGCCTCTTGTTTATAGAAATGGTTTTATTAAACCAATGCTACGATTTTAGGCATGATGAAGTCAAATACACATGCAGTCCATGTCTGGGATTGGAAACTCATTCAGTTGCCTTTCCTTTGCGTCTGCCGCTGCTGCCAGTTTCCAACAAGTAACAGACCATAGAATCAACATCCTCCCCAAATAAGCTATGGGCCTCAATCATCTGCAGATAACTGAACCCCATTGACAGAACTGTCTGCATGCTGTTGCTAAGGACAGAATTCTGCACACCACGCTCTCTTCCACATTCCACCTTGGTCTCACTGCCTGACAAGCCAATTATTCACAAGGCACACTTCAGTTAGAAAGGCAGTCTACTTCAAGTTAATCACCGAGATTTAACACTGAAATTACGTGAGATAAATAATATGTTTTCCGATGTTCTGTTTTTTATTTTTTATTTTTTTGATAGGTATGTTTTCCGATGTTCTGTACAACCAAAGAATTACTAATCAATTAAAACATTTTCATAACCCACCTCCCTCACCTCACACTCCTCCATGCCACTACAATCACCTCCCTCACCCTTCTTTGTGCTGTCGCCACCACTTCCTCTCTCTTCACTGCCACCACCACCGCCTCTTTTCCTCCTCCCATCACCTAACTGCTATAGGCCAATACCAACACCTCCTCCCCTCCCACTCCTACCACCACCTCTCTCCTCTCGCACCACTACCACAACTAGCACTGCCTACCAACTTTTTGTGGGTTTCTTGGTTTTAACTTATGGCCTGTTTGGATTGAGAAGAGAAAGAGGGGGGAGAGAGGGGGGGGGGGGGGGGGGGGGGGTTGTAAAGTAGAGTTGGCTAGAAATTAGGCTAATTTCTAGTCAACTCTACCCTACTCCCCCTCAATCCAAATGGACCATTAGAGATTTCTAGTGAAATTAAACACTCAAATTATCCTCAAGGCCTAAAGCAAACAATAGAAAACAAATCATTTTCCCTAAAGTTAGGTTGGTACATTTGGACTCCATATTGTCCCAATGCTATAGAAATACTCACTAGCTCCAGAAGATGATGGTTCAGCACCAGAAGTAGAAGATTCTCTGCAGCCAAGTTGCTGCTTGTATGAGTCATCTGCAAGATACTCAGCCCGAGAGGCTTCCATCACCATGCGTTCAATTTCCTTCTCGGTGAGCTCAAGGTCAGAGTAAAATCGACCCTCGGCTAGAAGTGCCTGTCAATAGAGAAGTTGGGAAGCAATTAAGATTATGTTGTTAGCATACTGTTGTTGAACATTCAAGTAGATCATAATGCTAATGATCAAGAAACTTACATTATCAATCTGTTGGTCCTGTTGAGCTTTAATTGCAGCCTTGACTTGATCCTTATCAACATTTCTCTGCAGAGACAACCACAAACATACTGCCATATGTAAGTCAACCAATCAAGAAACAACATTGCTTGCACAAGTATCCCTTCTTTGAGTTCTCCAGCTGTTCCGCTAATTATTAGTAATTACCAACTAAATGATGCTCTCTCTCTCTCTCTCTCTCTCTCTATTTATTTGTTCATTCAAAAAATAAAATTCTGAATGTCATCAGCATATAGTAACAAGATAAGAAAAAATAAAGTTATACTAGACAAATACAATGCCTAGCACATAGACGCACCCCACGAAGACAGCTGAATCCAAGTCCTGCACCAATGGTCAAACGACGTGGGTCAACAAGAGAGTTGTAATGATTCCCATGATGATAACTTAGCCGAATGGGTGGTGTGTCCGTGTTATAGCTTCCATGAAAGATGTTGATAGGTTCTGCATTTAAGTTAAGTCAGTAAAAATGTTAGAACAATGTATATGGCAAAAGTTCACAGGAGAATGTCAGTATCAATAATCATATTAACAGAGCATCACCTGTGCTATAGGAATAAATATGGATTGGCCGATTATACATTTCAGATAAGGATTGGATCTCCACATTGTTTCCATAGACCTGCCACCAATGATAAAAAGAGTATAAGTATTCACATTGTCATTGGAAAAGACAAGAAATTGACCTGGACCACAACTAGGCCATGATGGTTAGTGGACCATCATAACTAAAAATTTAAAATAAGGACCGAGTCACTGCCATGTAACATTTTAGAAACAGAAATTAACTTTTAAAAGATAAATAATCTTACAAACTTGACCTTGTCATCTTGAGTGCATAATTAATTATAAAAAATGGTCACATGCTTGTTGATGATATGCTATATACCACCCCTCCAAGATTCATTACATCATGATATATAATGACAATGAGATTCACCCAAACCAAAAGTAGAACAGAATAAGATGCTTTCATGGAAGCTATCAACATCTTTCATGGATGAGGACACACCACATAGAACCTATCAACATCTTTCATGGAATGGTCATATGTGATGAGGAAACCTTATAAATGTTGAAAAATTGTGCTCTAAAACTGACAGATCAAAAAAATAAACTACTTAAATTGCAAAAGTACATACCTTGTCTCTTCTCTTCCGCTTACAATAAGATGTAAAACCTTCTGTTATAAATTGAGAAAAGTGATCTCTTTCCCGCTCCTGAATAAAGTAAAAGCTGGTAAGTATTACCCTATGCTTCGCATTAAAAAGTTCTACAGAAGTCAGAAACTCCCCCCCCTCTTTCTTTTTTATTTCCTTCTATAAAAAGGAAGCTGCGGTAATTGAAGCACCTGAAATAAACTTGCATGACATGTGCCAATTTTAACCAACCCACAATTGAACAAATCTTTATTCCTTCCTAAGAACCACAATATGATCCTAAACATTGTCTGACTAATATGAATGTTGCAACATACAAGTACTTACATAATTTTCTCAGTGGATATAGACAACAAGAATCCAAAAGTAAATTTTAAATAACCCTACTTTCACATAACACCAACGAAATTTTTTCTGCAACCTAGGCTGAATTCCATAATTTGGTCATAATTATGGTTTTAAAACACAAAGTAGAAGCAACACCACTGGTTACCTATCCATGGGTGGGGAGGTAACTACAAACCACGAGGAAATTAATGAGCAAGAGTACTTTCTCATAACACCGAACTTTGTGTTTTTATCCAAAAGTACCATGAACTTTGAGACGAATTGCATTTAGTTTTTCAGGAAAAGTGAGGTTTATGTTAAAAATTGAACTTCTACTTTAGGAAAGTATTAGTTATTCAGAGAAAGCACATCAGTTGTCAAGAGGTGGAAGGAGTAATATCCCAAGAAAGATATCCAGTAGTTCAGCACATGCAAGGGCTATTTTTGTGGTTTCATATACTGGACCACTCAAGCAGTCAAAAAAGTGAGGTTTAAAGATTAAAGGCCCAACCAAGGTTGGACCATCACATCAAATTAATGATATTAAAATTATAAAGAAATAAAGTATATCTGTTATAGGTTCATTGATGACTCAATTTAAACCAAAGATTTCTAGCTCAAATGACATCTCACTCCAAAAGAAAAGGGTGGAGGGTAAGGTTGTGGGTTCAAAACCCACTAAGTGCATGTGTAAACTTACCAATAGTAGAATAATGACCCAATTTAAGCAACTATAAAAAAACAAAGATAATCTTGTTGACTTTTCACCTATAAGCCAATAGAATTTAATTAATTGCTTGAATAAAATGGACATGATTATATGTTATTACTACTTTTTTGATTTAAATACCATCATTGTCCACACAAAAATCATTACAACTAATACACATCTCAACATACAATTCATTACCCAAAAAATTATTTGTTTTACATTCCCAACATTCAAAATCTCTAAACTACATTCCCAACATGCTATCTTACTTGATATCTTTACTCTTTTTTGGTGCACCAAAGATAACATACTCTACTCTTTTTCTCCTTTTAAAAAAAAATATATATATATATATTTAATTCCCTAATTTTTTTTCCTCCACTTTTAGGACACATAAATTATTGTAACTCACCAACAGCAAATTGCAATGCAGGACAAGATGCCCACTTACATAATATATGACAGTCAACCAATCAAAATTTGATAAATTATCTACAAGTACAATTAACACATGCAACACCAATTACTAATGAAGAGTGGTCAGCTTAGGGAACAATGTTATTTTATCCAATGTTTACTTGCAAAGTTTGATCAAGTATTCTCCCAATAAAGACATTTTTATTTCAACTTTATTCTTTTAAGATATTTCAAATTCTTTTCATTATATGTAAAGCACATAATTACATTAACCGCTTCAATTGGTATCTAATGAATTACCATGTAGCTAACACATAGTTATTACAATTAGACCTTCAGCAGTGCATATACATGTTAACAAGAAGAAAATGCACATAAGAATTATCTTACCATATAGTCGATGCACATTTGTCTGATCAAATCATATGCTTCTGAGTCCCCATAAACCTGATCTGCTACAGCACGGAAGAGACAATTTCCATCCTCCAGCATTCTCTTGACTTCAAACCCTTTTGCTCTTCTAATATCAATCTCAAATTGCCGTTCTCTTTCCTGAAAAAATATAAGTATGGAAATTTACAATACTGTGTCTGATTAAGCCAAAAATCAAAACATCAAAGTTAGGGTTACAACTTCAACACAGAATATGCAACCTGCTAAGCTTCACATTAAGACACGGCAATAAAGATAAACGAAACAAAACAAAAACAAAATTAACAATAACAAGTTCCCTAGGCAAGATAGAAGGATAAAACTAAATAAAATGTAGAGGTACCAAAGATTTTGGCAATAAAACAGTGAAAAGTTCAACGTTCTACACAGAATTGGGGTGGCTTGTGTAATTCAAAATAGTTAAAAACTTCAACATTGTAAATAAGGTGGGGGGCTGGCAAATTTTATTATTTGAACTTAAATTGTCCAAACCACAAGAGGAAAGACATACAACACTTGTTTACTTGATAGTAAATATAAAACCTTCAACTTACGTTATCATCATAGGATGAAACATAGCAAGGATTCTGCTCATCTGAGCTATTGTACCCCTCGCTTTCACCATGAGACCTGGGAGAACTAGGCCGTGACCCAGTGGGTGAAGTCCTTGTTGAAACAACAGGCCAGGCAACTGCTCTTCTGGACGATCCAACACGCATTGCATTTGAATTTCCCGGTACACATCTCCTAGAAGTCGAGTTTCCTGATGAAGGTTTGGGAGGTGGGACAGGCGGAGGGGGTGGATGCGAACTACCACAAACCGTCACTGAAGAATTGCCACTTGAACCCTCCGTTTCAACTGCAAGCCTCTCTGAAATTCTCAGCCCTCCCATCCCTTTCATCAACTCTCCTAAACCCATACTTTCATCACTGCCAGCTTTCTCACTATCTGCACTTTCATCACTCAGCCCCTCATTCTGATCATTACAAAAGCTTTCCCTTTCCATCGAAAGATCATCACTTTTTGCTGACTTATTGTCACTAGTCCCACAAAACTCCAAGATCTCCTCCACCACAACTTGTTCTTGCACCTCATCCCTAATTTCCTCATCTTTCACAGGAGCAGGAGCAGGCTGTGGCTCTGGCCGAGCCGAAGAAGAGCCAGGAAAGGAAGCATTAGAATTCCTATTCGGGTTTGAAGAAGAACCAGCATTTGAAGCAGAACCACCTCGCTGAACCAAAATCCGAGTCATTTTATATATTTGAATTCACGTATAAATTCTTTATCTGTCCTGACCCTTCCTGAACACTCTCACACACAAGCAAGCACACACCCCAAAAGCCCCCAAAAGCTTTTAGAGACTTGAGAACCAAGTCATGGGTTTGTCACGCGTTCTAGCTTTGGGCGCGGCGACGCCAATCCCACGGCTGAATGACTTATTCTTCCAGCCAAGTGTCCTGCTGTGCTCCTCGCCAATGCCAAACGATCTCTGCATTCCCCTGACAATTCTCATGAGACCCAGACCAGACCCTCCTACTACTTTAAACTTACAACAATTTTTAACCCTCTTAAGTAGTCGAATTTTACCGGATTATCCACCACAAAGATTAGCCCTCAAACACAAGCTCTAGCTGCAAATTCACACCACACATTTCCAATAACCAAAAAAGAAAAAAAGAGAAATAAATCAAGAAGCACAAAAACACACAAGTTTAATAGCTTTCTCTGCCAAATCCCTAAAAAAATTAACAAAATTAAAAACTGGCTACCAAGAATATGAGAATGTTCACTATAGTGTAGCTAATTCCACTATTTTACTTAATTTTAAAGCGAATTTTCCATTCTAATAGGAACATAAATAAGAAAGACACAAAATTGAAAGCTTTTTTTTTTTTTTTTGTCTAATCAAATGAAAGATCAAGAGCCAGGAAAGGCGATCAAAGATCAAATAGACGAAAACGAGAGCAAAAAGTGTAAACAGAATTAGAAGATGATCGTGGAAACCCTAGAGTTGACTCAGGATCGAGTTAGGACGGCTCACCTGGTAGAGAGAGAGACAGAGAGAGATGAAAAAACCTCGAAGACAACAAAGACCGATGATGATGGTGTAAAGATCTGCAAAAGAAAAAGCCGCGAAACGTTTCGTGTGAATTGGGAAGAAGAAACGGATTTTTTTTGATTTGGGGGAAAAATCTTTGTTAGGGTTTTTGAAAAGGGAAAGGAGAGCACCGAATAGTGATTTTAAGAGAGAAGAGAAAAAAAATTAAAGAGAGAGAGAAAACTTAGGGGCAAAGGAGAGTATTTTAGAGAGAGAGAGACGCGTTTTAATGGTGGGTGGAGGAGAGAGAGAGAGAGAGAGAGAGAGAGGAGGGGCAGGTGGTGACGTGGAATTCAGCAGCGACGGCCCGTAGAGGAGAGGGTACACGTGGCGTAACCAGGACGGTTAGTGGCACGTGTGATTTTCACGTGTGGGAGGGGAGTGAGGGTGGAGAGGTTTTCCAGGTAAAAAGGAAAAGGTGTACAAGTGGGTAGTAAAGAAATTGGGGGAAGTAGTGACACAATAGTGATGTATATGTGATTATGTGATTGGATGGGCGTGCGTGTGAACTAGTCAGTAGTCACTACTTGCTTCTTCTTTTTTGTCAGTCTCTCCCGCTCTATACTTTACTTAACTAGTTTACTTTTTTTCTTATGTTATGTTCGGAATGATATACGACTAATGGTAGGGACATATAAAAATGTATAATTTTGTGTCATAATCCGTAATGTGGTAAGTTATAAGTAGTGGAAGTGAGCTCCTACATTACAACTTGTCATCACATGACAAGTTGTGGCACAAAATGATGCATTTGCATTTCTCATGATATAATAGGCTTGAGACCTCATCTCATCACTCCCATTTCTTGGGAAAAATATAACCTATTTCGAGTATATGTATCTTATCTTTTAAAGTAGGTGGTCAACTCACCTGTTTTGAGAGAGAAGATACATATACGATATATTTGAAACATGGTATACCTTCTTCCTCTCTTGAGTTTTTGATGATGTTGATTGGTTGATTATCTTAGGCTTCTACTTCCTTTGGCTCTTGATTAATATAATCGCTTCCTTACTGCTTCTTTTTTCTTGAGAAGAAAAAAAAAATCTTAGTTTACTTTAATTAAATTCAAACACATACTTGTATTAGATTTAATTATTTTTAGGAAAAAAAAACAAATTAGTTTTATGTATTTCAATCTATTATACCTAAGTTTTAACCCATATATCCTCATTTCTCTTGTATTGATCCCTCTTATGAGAAATCCAAGTATTTAAAAATGGTTTGAATTATAACTTTCAGCTAAAATGATTTGAATAAAGTATAACACAAGAAGTTTTTTTTTGGTTAAACATTATATATAAAGAATTAAGGTTTATTAATAAGGTGATTTAAAATCATTAAATACAGGTTGCTATTTAAAATTGATAACAATATAAGCGCTTTTCTTGGAGAAAAATTACGAATTCTCAAATTCATCATGCATTGATAAAATTTATATAAATTATTTTATATTAAGAATGGCTTATGATATCCGGTAAAAAGTGGTCCCCAAATCCAAATGTTAGATAGGATGGAATATCTTTGGCTCATAACTATTTATAGCACATACTATTTACAACACTTTAATAACTTGAAGTGCCTCATTATGAGAACACTTTAACAACACTTTGAGAAAGTAGATTCTCAAAGTGCTTGAAGGTTTAGGAGGGAAATAGTTTGAGTTTTGAGCTGCGGAGTCACCAACATATTGTAATTAGCTCTCAAAAAAAGAAAAAAAATTTCTTAATAGGAACAATGCTTCTCTTTACCCCATTTGGTGTGCTTAAAAAATGTCATTTTATTACATCAAAAACTTACTTTTACTATTTAAATGCACTATTTAACAATACATTCTATATCACATCTTCTATTATAGCACACAACATATTAAAATAACCTAAAATAAATGAATAAAAAGAGAAGAAAGGAGAAATGAATAAATAAATAAAAAAGTGAATAGAGAAGAAATGAATAAAAAAAGAATAAAAAAGAATAGTATTGCTATAGACTATAGTGAGATATGCTTAGCAAATGCTAAATTTGTTGGCAAATAGCAATCCGGATGAAGGTTATTTTTTTATATTTAGTGTGTAAAATAGCATTTAGGGTGTTTTAGTACACCTAATACTAGTGCATTTAAAAGTAGAACGTCAAAAAAAAAAATTTTTTGGGGAGTTATTAATAGGGGAAATGTTAACGAATGCTCTTAGGACAATTATTAACAAACCATTTGCTTTCTTAAAATGAATTGATAACAATTACCCTAAAAACACGAGTTACCATGACCCTATTAATATTATCACATCTATTCTTATCAAGCCAGGTTTGCCTCTTGGGAGGTGAAACAACTAGGGATGCCAAAATCCTGTTATTAAATTATTAAACCAAAGGAGCACACAAAGCATATGAAGGGGCTACATGCAACAATATGGTTGTTTGTGTAGGTGGAATCGAGTTTCAAATCATAAGATGACAAAAAGTGACTACACCAACCAATCAAACTTTGATCCACTCTACATTGAAACCCTAACCAAAACCAAACACCTTCTATTTAAAAGTAACCAAAACCAAATTGTTACAATTATGGTACTATTTTGTTTAATTTATTACATTTTTTTCAAATAAGTTATAAAAATTAAATTATGATGAAAAATATAGGAATTATTGAGATCAGTGCAATGCACCATTGTAGCCACATCACTTCCAGACAAAAGGTTGATAATGTTTTCCTCGATAGCACCATAACCTCTAGGGATTTGTTAATTTATAAAAGGTTAAAGGTTCTTTTTTGGAAGGGACCACAAATATGAATGGATTCTTCTTTCTTTTCATTTCTTTTTTCGGGAAAAGTCTCTCGATAGGGAATGATTCACCAATTTTTCACATCCTCCATCGTGTTTTTGTGTTGTGGTGAGTCCTGCAAAACTGTTTTATTTTTAGTTCAATTCTTAATTTGGTCCTCCAATTATTGAATAAAGTTTCAAACTATTTTACTATTTAACTTATTTTTAATACTATTCAGTTTATTTTTATTACTATTTGTAAGTCTCATTACACTTTTTGGTACTATTTATGTGTCTTACTGTACAATTTTAACTAGTTTTTTTTATTTATTTACAGTACTTTCAGCAAAAAAATTTCAGCTTCAGCTAAATAAATTGTTCCCAAACAGACTCTTAGCCCATCAACTTTTAAATTCAAGTTAATTTCATTATTGAATATGCTTGTTTAAATTTTAACAAAATTAATTGATGTGACAATAAGACATATGTTACAAGCTTATTTATGAAAACTGTAAAACGTTCAAACCAAATTGATTTCAATTATTAATGTTGTTAAAAATTTAACGAAGAAGAGATTCAATGATGAAATTGCCTTGATTTTGAAAATTGAGAGACCAAATTGAATTTTACCCAATAGTCCTCATGTTAATTTGTATAGAGAGAGGAGACAAAATGAAAAAAAGGAAGATTGTTGAAATATATTAATTTTAGTATATTCTGACAAGTTTCCCTCTCTTCTTCGCTCCAAATATATGAACGTGTAGGCATTATATATAAATTACTTTTTTTTTTTTGTTGAGAATCTTATATATAAATTACTTCTTTTTTCATAATTAAAAAAATGGGGGAGGGGTATTGGCCCCTTGTTTATACAATATTTCTTCTTTGAATTTACTTATTTTGCAAATAAATTGAATTATGAGTGGTTAATATAGCATAACATAGCTTAATAATTTAAAGCATTTGGATCAACCGATATTTTGAGCTATTGCGTTTGGTAAGCTTAAAAAAAAAAACAAATGTTTTGGGCTTCAAAAGAAACATGAAGATAAATACATTAATTGTACATCACAGAAACACTCAAAAAACAAGCTTGTAAGGAAAACAAACTAAAAGAGCAAATTCATCTTACTTTGAAATTCAAGAAATTAGACAACACACAACATCACATCAAAAAAAAAAAAAAAAAAGAAGACAACACACAACACAATACAACACAAGCCCAGGACTGCACACACCACAAGTTGTTGGAAGGTACGTACAACATCTGACACTTCTTATGTACACAGCAAAACACAGACTTAATTAGCTAGCTGCATGATGGTCTAGCATCTCTCAGTTTCTACGCAGAGCCAAAGAGGAGAAAACAACCAGCAAGATGAAGATGACTGCTACGGCAAAGGAACTCTGAACAGCCTCAGTGATACTCTGGCAAAAGTCATCGAACTGCTGGCAAATAGGGGCCCAATTAGCGTTTGAATTCCCATTCTGAGCTAAGTCCGCAATGGTAGCAGCCGAGGCAGCTGCAGCCATGGCAAGGCCAATCATCAGCTGCAGTATATGAACAATGGTATCAATTGGTCAAATGCTAATATATATATATATATATATATATATATATATATATATATATATAAACAACAACTACAAAGAAATGAGGATTATATTGTATATGGTCAAAGTGGTCCAAGCTCAAGCTTACTGTATCGAGGACGATAAGGAGGATTCTTAGTCCTCTTAAATGTGGCCGAACGATGCAGACTATAGAGAAGGGCAAGGAGAGGACAAGGTATCCGCTAGCTATTGCATTTGCAATCACAAAAAACCTGCATGCATGAATGGTAGTTAGTATAATCTAACATCAAAAAAGGAAAATGACAGAAAGAATGGCAGTATAAACTAACATCAAAAAAGGAAAATGACACGGCAAGATGGTCCAACGACCTCTAATATCTTTTACTAATTTCGAATCGACTTATAAATGCAGTTGTCATATGTGTTCACATACACGTGTTCGTGGCAAAATTTAGTTTTTAAAAACTAAACTAAAATAAAAAATGCTAGAGAAGTTTTTCACAAATGTTAATACGACTACTTGTTTAGGAAATAAATAACATATCTCTTTTACCTAAGTTCCCACTAATATCACTTTTATTATGCATAAATCATAATAGGACATTCAACGGTTGTGAAGAATATAGTGTCTATAGACTTATTGTTTAAGAAAATATATGAAGCTAGCATACGTGAAAGTTGGAAGATCATTATATTGAGCTTGGAACTGGAAGAACTGTGTGAAGAAGGGTAGAGTTTGTTGAGTAGTTCCCATTATGGCAGTGGCAGCTAAAGCAACCGCAATGCCACAAAGCCTTAAAACAAGGTCAAAAATGGCAAAGCCTCTTCTCCATCCTCCTTTTGGGTTTGAAGTAGTAGTAACTTTTGAGGAAATTACAACAGGGGGAGGAGGAGCAGCCCCAGCAACAGCTTTTCCTTTGGGATTGGCCTTTGGCTCTTGAACAGAAACCTCTGTCAGAACACCACTCCTGTCTGAGTCCATTAGATATGTAAAATATGAAAATCTTCTTTGAAGGATACTATACAAGATTGGGTTGAGATGCAATTAATGGAGAGTACTGTGTGTGTTTTATATAGGGGTGGAAAGAAATGAGGCTTAGTTAATGGATTAGTTTGTTTAGGGTGTTTAATATGGTGGGAAGTTAGGTGCTTGTGTAAGGCTTAATAGCAGAGGAGTTGTTGATGAGAGCTCACTTGCTCCACTTCAAACACAAATAGGGTATGTATGCAAGTTATTATAATAAGTATGGAATAATAAACAAGTAAAATGTCTCTTTGTTCATGTGCCATATTAATCACTTTTTTGAGATAGTTCATGTGTTACAAAATTTTCAAGTTAAATCATATTAAGCTTGATGCCACCTTCCTTTCTATTATTAGAAATAGTTTGCTTATAGCAATCTCTATCTTGTGACTGCTCATTATATATTGCAGTAGATTTCCTGAATATTATTTTGCTCAATCGATGAATAACAAAAGTGGTGTGATTTTTTTTTTTTAACATAAATGTAGATTCAGTTGTAATGGATAAGTGCTAGTTTGGCTGGCATAGATTTTCTTTCTTTCCTTCTTTTTTTTTTCCTAAATAGTTTTGATTATTTCACACTTTTTTTACATCACATGTAATATGTGAAAGTGAGGACATTGTAAGAAAAAAAAATTCACATTTAGATATGTGAAACAATAATTATCTTTTCTGTAACATCTGAAGGCATATATAATTGATAAGGATAATTAATTAATTAATTATTTTTTTCTTAAAAAACCTTCTTTGTGGTAGGCAAGGAAGGACTGTACTTGAACTAAAAAAAGAAATAGGCAAAAAAGTATATGAAGCAATGTTTCTCATTTATATACAAATATAGCGTACCAATCACAATCATCACTATAGCAGTTTACAAATCTTTTCTAATAAACTTGACTTATAATATTTTTCTTATGATAATATAAATACAACTATAATGACAACAATTTTGAACTTCCAGTTATCATTATTAATGAAAATTTGTCGTTACTATCATATCATGGGCTTGGTTTTGATTGTTGTTATGTTGTTATCCTCGTCATCATCAACTAGGTTCTGATTGTTATTATGTGGAATACAGTGCTTCCAACGGTTCCCCTTGCCAATACAATATGGCAAAAGAATTAAAAAGGAAACAGCATCACGTCAGCTAAGCAACAAGCTGTAGAGGGCCATAGATGTTACATTACAAAAATGAAAAACTATGGATCAAAACGAACATTTTTTTTTTGGTAACAATAAGACTAATGACAATCAATTTAAATTATTTTTCACAACTAATGAGGTAGAAGATTGTGGTTGGTGTACAATAAAAAATGATGTCAATGAAAATAATGTCAAATTAAACATAATCTGTCGTCTCAATAAAATGTAGAAAAAATTATAAATTTATTATGTAACATTAGCAAATTTTAAATAATCGAGCATAATAATTTAGAAGGAAATTTAGACTTCCGTGCTCAGCTGGAATATTGCACCTTGTGTCAATGGCGATAGCCTTCATACAAAATTAATGTTGCTGTGATTTTGTGTAGACCAAAGGATCAGGGTGGAGTGAGAATTTTGATCCAGTTACATGCTATTGCTGTGCTACATGCTGTTTGGTCTGCACATAATCTGGGATTTCATCAAGTTATCATTTGAAGGCAACTGTTGCCTTGTAGTTTGCATTCTGCTCTTAGAGATCCTTATTTCAAATCTTGTGGGGTTTTCCTGATATTTGGTTTTCTGCTACTAGGCTGTGTGATTTTAATTTTGAGTGTATTTGTTCCTGTTGCAATAAGGCAGCTTCTGTCTGGGCAAAAGAAGCTATTAGGCATTCTAAATTTCTAATTCACAGATATGAGCAAAAGAATGTCCTAGTTTTCTTCTGCCTTTTGTAATCCAAGATAGGGTTATGAATTATTCCAAGCAAGCATTATAGTAGAAATGGAAAAACATAAGCAGAAAAGAAAATCAGCCACGGCAAAGACAATTTCAATAAATATGGAAAGATTTTGATATTGCATAATCAATTTAATGTACAAAAACATTTTCAGCACAAAATATATTTCTTAACCAAAACCACCCATCAAAAGGGCTTTAGTAGAGCTGAAACAGACATGCCTGTGTGCCTCTGCCTATTTTTACAAGCCGAAATAATACAGCAAGCCTTTTATTCCTCATACCTCAAAACTCCATGGTGAGAAAGAATTATATTCAAAAAGCTATGAATGCTTGTAGCTGTAGTTCCTATACGTGCTAATGAAGAAACTTAATTTTCAATGGCTACACCTTTTTAAGCAAACAATTGGACAATGTGCTTACAACAACAATTATTAACAGGTTTTCTACGGCCGCAATCTCCAGCCACGCTCAGCAACCGCTTCATGCACCCGTCTAGCTGCTTCCGCAGTGTCATTAAGAGGAGGATAACTCCAGCTCTCAGAAATCTGAAAATTAATACAGGCACCAATATGTAATAATTGGTTTAAGGAAAAAGAAATTTCATTCCAACGATTTGTTCACTTATAATTAGTGTCAAATAAAAATTCACCAAATAACACCTTCATTTACTAAGCATGAAGAAAATATTAATGTGGTTGATACTTAATAGCCCAACCCCAAAGAGAGTTGCCAGAAAAACCTTTTTATCAAATTCCAAAAGGGAAAAAAAAATGCACAAAAAATAAATATGGAGATAATAGAAATCATTCTTGTAGCCAACAGGTCATTAAGCAAGCTGGAATGAGACTATCACATATCTTAATATATATAAAAGTTCATTGAGAAAACAGAAGTGAAATGCTGCCTAACAATGTGATGGCAACTTAGTTTTTTATGACCTGGATTCTATGCGCCAGCAACACCAACCCACCCCCCCCCCCCCCCCCCCCCCCCCCATTCCCTTCTTTTCTTTTTCTTTTGTTTGTGTGGATAAGTTTGAGCATAAGACCAATCCCAATGCCACTCCCACCCAAACTACCAACTGAACCAAGACCCAGGGGCACTATTTAAAGTTGGGTTTAAAAAGAAGCACCAAATGAAAATATAACAGTAACGTTTCAATGGAAATAAAGGAACATTTAAAATACAGTAAATAATTTTCTAAAGACAGAATTATTATATCCAACATTTGACATAAAGCGCAACATCACAAAGTGCCAAATCAAGACTTTATTTTCATATTTAGAGATAAATCAGGGCCCAAACAGTTAGGGTTATCCTAAATGGCAGAATGACTTTCCCTTTGCAGTGTTAGAACCAACAATTATCCTTTATAGATGGTAAAGGTAACAATGATCAAGTATTTATTTAATTTAGATATATTTCATTAAAAAAAAAAATTTTAATTTGAAGTACATAAAACAGAAGCATACAAGGAATTAAGGAAACTATCATGCTGTGGATAGGCCAATGAGCCTTGACCCAAATGGCGCTTCATCCTCTCACTAGTGTAGGTGAAGGGTGAGGTTGTGGCCTCATGAGTTTGAAACTCATTAGGTGCACGGGTAAGCAACAAAAAAAGTAACTATCATGCAATTGATAGAGCAACATATGGATAGTTATTTATTAATTCAACGCTGTGAAATAAAAATGGTTGAGGAGGAATTATAAGCAACTTTTTTTTTTTTTTTTTTTGATAAGAAAGATGTATATTCAAAAGGCTACTTTATGAATATACATATTCATGTATATTCATGCTAATGTAATGCTTTGTGAATTACATATGGTTCATAAGATAGTTGGCTACTGGGGCGTGGGAATAATCAGCAGAAACTTGTTCAATGAGAGTGGGGGTGAAAACAAGCAAGAAAAGTTGCCACCAGCAACAGAACAGCACAACCTTGGCTCTATTGGATCCAGCTTGCAAATATTTGGGGATTCTTTACTCTTAAGAAAGCAAATTGGTAATGATTAGCCACTCCAAACCCACCGAAATTAACCCATGCACTTCAGTGAGAATGTATGACAATCTAAATAAGGGAAATCATCTATCTAGAAAAGATAGATCCTCATATCCGTAGGGTTAAAGAAGTAGAAAAGATTTTCACTTACATCCTCAGATCCTGTAAATGGCCGAACCACTCCCCTTTCACTCAAGGATTTATGGAATTCTGATAATTTCCATGTACAACGCTCAGCTCCCATTAAATATACAGGTTTCCTGCAAAACATAATTGGAAATATTTATGTATTGACTATCTATCTATCTAGCTATATATATTTGAAACCAAAAAGTAAACCAATATGTTCTAAGAATCAGTAATAGAGGTAAGCCTTCAAAAGCATACCCAGTGCTGCAAGCTTCACTTATCAAACTAACTGAATCTGCTGTGACAACAAATGCATCAGCCCAAGCTAGATGCCCCATATTCGGATTTGGTTCTGTAGAAAGAAGAAAGCCATACGTAAACCCGGGTTTAATCACCTATTGTTCATAAAATTGAATTTCAATTCAATACTTACCCTCACCATCCCAGATGTAAACTTTTGGATTATTTCCAAGTTCCTTTGCAACAATGTTAGATACCTATTGATACCAATCAAAAAATATTAGATACCTATAAATGTAAAGGGAATAAAGAGTGCTACTCAATATAAAATATTTATCAGAAACTTGATGTCTGGGGGGAGCACCTTTTCAGGAGTCCTATCTGAGAAAGATATTCTGACACTCCCACAGCTTTGAAGAACACTGAGCAAATAAACTATTAACTGCTTCGCGAGGTCAGCACCATAACGACAGTGGCCTATATAAGTGATTGGGATGAATAAACGTATAAACATCATATCTCATATACTTTTTCTTTATATCTCATATACTTCAAACATGGTGAGAAGTGACAATAATAAAAACTGAAAATAGAGAACATTATTCCAATTATCAATAGAATCAAACAGTGATCCCAAGCTCAAGAAAGACAGACTTACACTAATATTTATTTGGCACAAATGTGCTATCAGTGACAGGTCATTAATGACAATTCTAGTCAATTTAGGTAGTGAGAAACAGATAATAAAATTGAACAGAATACCAAGAAGCCCCTGATGGCTACAAAAACTTTTCATTATGTTCATAATCTGTACACATTATCACACAAACTGCTCTAAGTCACACACACCAGCCTTAGTATTCACTATACATATTCAATTGTCTAATAAAAATCTCTAGACCCATAAAAATAACATCCTTGATGTTGATACTCTTGAAAAGTGCATGGATGCATAAAACTCGCCAACACTCATTAGTAAAAGACAATCCCATCTCAAATAAAAAAGACAATGTTTCTAATATTATAAAACAAGCGGAAGAATGATTCAACAGCCATCCTAGAGGGCAATCTAAGGATTAACTGACTCTACCTGAATAATTTTTTTATAATTTTTGGCCTCAAGGGGAAGGGAAAGGGGATATTCAAGTTAGTGACCACCGCTTCATGAGGTGTGGCCCCTAGCCAATTATGCTACCCCTTGGGTTTGAACATTATGTGCATGTTCTTATGTCATTAAAGAACTTAACAATAAAAAAAATGTCTCCATAACATGAACAATCTGATCCACTTCCTCCAAAATTCACTATTTCAGTTTTAGATGACCTTGATACTCGAGTAAAAGAACAGATATTGACAACCATAGAGAGTCTCCCCCACAAAATGGCCAATTGTGAAATTACTATTTGAAAAGGCTAAATCCTACAGGTAAATATGTATTTCAAAGCAAAGAGTCCTATGTCAAATAGGTATGCATGATAGTGCTGATGTAGAATTGACAAAAATAAAAGTAGATGCATATATACATAAAGGAGATTAATCTCACACAAATGAAGCTGATGTTGAAATACACATAAAATTGAGCATACAACATTCAAAAACAAATAGCCAGTTAGGTACAACAAAGTATCAAACATTAAAGGACTGAGTATGATATGAGAATTACGTGTGGGTCCTCCGATGTTGACCACTAGAAGGGGCTTTGGAAGAGGTGCAAATTCATCATGCCATGCGCTAGCTGCACTACGAAGAGCAGCAGAATCTATTTGATGCAGAGCTCCCACAGTGAGGACCTGAATCCAAAAGTTCTTAGCATAGACTAACAGTAACAACCCAGAAATAGATGAGGCTAATATTAAATCAAGACTAACAGTAACAACCCAGAAATAGATGAGGCTAATATTAAATCAAGACCAAAGTTTCTCATATAAAATAAACTTTTGCACACAATGTATAGTCATGATACATACCACATGCCTGTCAGGAGGTTCACGTGGAGTTATCCAACTACGAAGAAACCGAGGAACCTGCTCCTGTGCATGAGGAGTCAAAGGATAATAATCATGATGAGGGGTAATCACCAAGTCAAACCTATTCAAGTTTGACCTTGGATGTTGTATCTGCAAAACAAAAGCCAAAATCAAGAACAACATCAGAGGTCTAAATATCACATCAAAAATATTTAAGCATTCAAAAGTGAACTCCATGCCCACAACAATTAGCACAGAAACACAAATATTCCATCAAACTAACAGTGAATGTTAGGCTACAGCAGAAGAAGACATTGAACATTAGGCTACTAAAGAACCTATATACGCTAAGAAGTATTTTAGAACAGTATTGGTAAAAGCATGCTTAAAGCTCAAAACAAAAAGTGCCAAGCCTTAAGTTCTTTTTGCACCTAAAGAAGAACCTTCAGAAAAGCAAAGTGCAAAAAAGTGCATTTCTTTTTTTAAACCTATAAAATTTAATCGTTACATCTTAGTGCTATTGATATGGACCTTGTATTTGCTATGTAGAGACCAGTTTTATGGTGTGATACTATACATGAAAGCCGGCCCCTCAATCCCTCATAACAAATTCTAGAAGAAGACATTCAAAATATCAATTGAGAGTGTAAGTCACTACTTAACATTCTAGTACTTTTTGGTCTTTGACTCAACCATCGGGGGCGGAGCCAGGAATTTTTATTTGAGGGGGCCAAGTTGCAACACTAATATATTTATCAAAACAACCTCCCACATACACATATACACATGTTTTTTTATTATATACACATTTTTTTATTTGATAAGTTATATATATATATATATATACACACACACACCAAAAAAAAAAAGCTTAGTATTTTCAATCAAAATTATGTTTGATGGCAATTTTTCATAAAATAAAATTCATTTTTACCA
This sequence comes from Quercus parvula, assembly GCA_030820535.1. NCBI lineage: Eukaryota > Viridiplantae > Streptophyta > Magnoliopsida > Fagales > Fagaceae > Quercus > Quercus parvula. The sequence continues at coordinate 10,804,131 of JAUAME010000010.1, forward strand.
TTTTTATAGTGAAATTCTTAAAAAATGTCATTTTCGATACAAATTATCTAATTTTATACTAAAGTAAGTAAAAAATCTTTCAATTGAACTAATGAAATTTTCAAAAACATGAATGATTCAAAATTTGGAGGAATAAGTTAGGCTCTAAACATATTTAAAGCTATCTTACTCTAACCCATTATGTGGCAACAAAAGAGACATTTTATGTGTAGTTTTAGTGACATTATTTTTTTAATGAGTCAATTACTTGTTAATTGCCACGTAACTAATTGAAAAGGATATAGATTCAAACATGTTTTATGCCAAACTTTATCAAATATTTAACAGATATAAGAGCACATTTTACAATAAAAAATAGAATTGCGAAAAATAATGTTATGTCTCTATAACTATTAAATCAATTATTTTTTCTAAGAGTATCATTGAACTAAATCAAATATTTGGGGGGGCCAACTCTTTTTTTTATAGACTAAATTTTAAAAACATTAAAATAATTATATATATTTAAAAAAATTTCAAAATTTTGGGGGGGCCATCCTTACACATAGTTCCGCCCCTGTCAACCATGTACTCCATTTTGATCAATGGCTATCAAATATCATATTTGTGTATTTTTGTAGAACATAAGAGATTTTAAGAGAAATCTATAAAGTGCAATATTTATATTTTATATAATTAAATTGAACACTTGATAGGCATATTGTCCATTAATAGTTGGTTTTGAATTACTATATCATTTAAAAAAAAATTAAGTTCTATACTTCAATCAGGCATGAACAACTGCAAGGGGTACCTTTCCTTTCTCTTGGGGCCAAACTTGTAAAAATTAAATAAAGCACATGCTTGCACTTTGTGCAAAGGCTCTAGGAGGTCTTGGCGTTTTGAATCTCATGTTTTGACCAACGTTGGTTCAAGACGAGTATAAAGTTATAAAGTTAGCTTCCATCAACTAAACTATACTTATGGAACCTTTTTTTTTGATAGGTGTACTTATGGAACCTATCAAAAAATGAAAAACTAAACTATACTGATGGCATGTAAAATGAACTTACTACCACTACCCAAAAAGCTAGAAATTATTAATAGCAATAAAAAGACTCTTGAACCAGATAGGAGGGAATGAGAAGGAAATAATGTAGAAGAAAAAAATGAAACTTTTTGTTGAAATTTTCCTTGTAAGCTCAGAATAGAAAACAATACACTCCTCTGTGACCAAAAGGGGCCTAGGAGGCACCTTGTTGCCAACAAGTACTTCAAGAGTCCAAGTCCTTCTACATCCAAGTTAGCAGGACTAGGAACCAAAGGAAACAAACATTCAATTTTTCAACTAAAGTTAACCTTTTCTCTTAATAGTGTTCAAATGACTCTAGCACTTAATAAAATGAAAAATACACCCTCAAAAAATAAAATAAAATTCATAAAATCATCTACTTATTCAACCACACAACTCCAAGGAAGCAGCTTCTTTGCTTAAGCACAAACTAATACAAAAAAATTAGGTTCCATTCACAAACCTGAACAACAAAAACGTTTTGCGATGCTAAACGTTTTATGGAACTTGCAATAGATATGGTATCTCTGCCAGAAGCAACCACCAACAAAGGCCCATCCCTGAAAAAAGATATAATTATGAAATCAATCTCATATTCAGCATAGAGCTACAAAAACTTAACCAATTTCATACCTCGCAAAGGCTACATACAGATTCTTAAATCACAAGGAGCTGAATTTCGTTTAATAAAAAATTCAATTTCAGTGTTAACAACATACTTTCCAAGGAAATTGCCATAAACATTTATACTCACACACATTGAGGAATACAATGTAAACTTTGAACATGGTTTTCTTAAAAATACGCAATAATCGACATTTCATTTCAGCCCAGCTATACAAATTCAAACTGCAACAAAGTTTATTCATTTTCTGTTTTTCGTTTCTCCAATGAACAACAAGAACAACAACTAAGTAGGCAAGTTAAATAAACAGTAACAGAAAAATAAAAAGAAAGTACTTGTCATAGGACTGGCGAGCAATGGTGACAATCTGGTGCACATCGGCTTCTAAAACAGACGCCAAGCCTACAGCCCCATTTTCCAAAGGCAAAGGCGCGAGTTTGTTGGACCGGGACAACAAAATTATCTGCCTTATCAAAGAAACTAACTTCTTGTGAAGCGAAACCGGCAGCCAGTGCAGCCACTCATTTACTCCCCCTCTAGGCCTAGTCACACGCTGCACATTCATATCAATACATATATAAAGATTCGAAATTTATAGCGTCTTTTTTTTCGAGACGAGATTCTTTTATCAGTTGAGCTAATTGAACAGTTTATAGCAAAATTATACAGTTATACAATTTAAGAGAGAGAGAGAGAGAGAGAGGGAGTTACGTAAAAGAGGTGGTTATCGGCGAGGCCTAAGGCGCGAACCAAGCCCAAGCACTGATTCTCAGCAGCGGGGAAGCCGTTACCGATGACGACGGCGCGCCTGATGGCGCCGGAGAAGCCGGTTTCGAAGATGTCGGGAACGCCGCCGCCGACGCCGAAGTGGGGACTCGGCGGCTCCGGAAGCCGGATTGGCTTGACTTGTTTGGAATCAAGCCCTAACAACATCGAGGGTTTCACGAGTAAAGGAATTGAATTGAATTGAATTGGAAGTCTTGTACAGCAGTTGATCTAACTGGAATTTTTGGTTTTTACTTTATTTTTTATTTATTTGAGGAGTAATTTTGGACTCGGTTTTGCTGTGTATAGAAGATTTTGAAAAGGAAAGTTAACGCAGCAAATCGGTTCCACGAAAAGTTGAGAACTTTCCTCCTCTTTTTGTTTTGTTTTTTTTTTTTTTTTTTTTTTGTTTTTCTCTCTTTTAATATGTTGTTGTACTTTTTTTATTATAAAAATATCTTGTTGTACTTCTACAACTTTAAAAAAACAATAATAATTTACTAATAAAACTATGTCTGGCTTCAATTATTATTATAAAAAAAAAAAAACTCATATCTAAAATAATAATTATAATTAAATAATAATATTTAAATGACATGTAAGGAGGACAAGGTGTAAAACTGAGTTTTTTTTTTTTTTTTTTTCCCCAAAGCTTAAAGGAATATTAATAATTTATTAATATTAAGGGAAATTACAAATAAAATAACTACTAAACAAAATTGGTATTAGTTTGGTAATTTTTGGGAGGAAATGTAATTAAATTTAATAAATTTTTTACTAAAACTCTTAAAATACCCTTATATATTTAACTATTTATTTTAAAATAATGATCTAATAGTAATATTGTCATAAAATGATTTCATTTTATTATCTTTATATTTCTCCCAAACAAGATTATTTTCATTTCATTCATTTTCATTAATTTATTTTAAAATATCTAATCAAAATTACTTAATTCCATTCCATTCTATTATTTTCCATTAATTTCTCTTACTTAAATATATTCCATTTCATTCCATTCCCTTTTGATCATTCTATTCCTTTTCATTCCCTTATAATTATTTCATTCCATATCCTTATGATCATTTTATTTCATTCTACTCCATTCCTTTTAGTTGTATCAATTAAATTTGCAAACTCACATACTTATGAAAACTTTTCATTTTAATGCTTCCATCTATCTCTATTATACTATTAAAAAAAAAATCATTGATAAAACTTAGTGTTTCATGCAAGTAACCCCACTTTGATTTTTAGAATAGAAGATTTTTTTTGCCATTTCTCATGCTAAGTGAATTTTTATCTCTCTTAATGGAACTTTCTTTCTTTACATTTTTTTGTTCAATAGTTATCAAATTGATTCATAAAGAATCCCCATGTGAAATGTAGAGTTTTATCATTGAATTCCTATTTTTCTATGCTACTTTAATATGATACACGGACACAGGTACGAATACAGATATGATACGACGACATGAGCAATTTTTAAAAAATCATAACATGATATATCAATTAAGACACTGTTATGACACGTATATGACATTAGTATGACACTCTAAATGAATTGTTCGTGCATCATAGCTACTACATTATCCAAAATAACAAAGATGAATAACAAAGCTGGGCAAAAGTTTCAGTTTGAAATACACAAACATAAACAAGCTTTTTCCCAAGCGAAATTCGAGCTCTTCATAAACAACTTAGTTTATTCACAACCCTAGATTGTTGCATCTCTCTCTGGAATGTGATGCTCTCTCTATTCCCCATAAATGTTAGGGCTTGAAGGGGATTTTCTTCTTCAATAAATGGGTTCTCATACACAGCAAAATTTAAAGCCTGATTCATTGCTCCTGACATCTAAGAACCATGGATACAAGCTTGGCTGCAGTATAAGACTGTCAAGGCTGCAATATAAGCTTCTGCATTAATATTCATCATGCTCTAGATTCTGCACCCTTGGATTTCTTTTTTGAAGGTTCCCCAGCTGCAGCAATATAAGCTTCAGTTTCAATATTCTCAACCGATTTTTGCTTCCCAAACTCCTCTGCCTTTTTCTGTAGAATAACCAGTGTAAGCAATTACATTAAAATAGAAAAGGCCTAGAAAGTAAGATAAGCCAAGTCTCATGGTATCATGATCCTATATACCTTCAAAGACATGGCCATGGCTGCCATATCTTTATTATCATCCTCAGATTTTGTATCCATCTTTCTTGGTTCCTAAGATTTGTCAAATCAAAATTGATAAAAAGTCATTGGGATAGAAAATTAAGTAAAGAGTTAGTCTCAAAATGTCAATAAAATGGTGACAATTTTTTAATACATTTGAAGTAGTGGAGAAGGGATTCGAACCCTGGATTTCTCTGTTGGAAATACCAAGAGGAGCCATTTGACCTGAAGTTCACCAGCAATAGAATGAAGACGATTGAGTATAAAGCGCCTTAGAATACAACCTCTGGGGGAATAAATGCAACATCTCTTTTTCTTTTGTTTTCTGTGGTTTTCTCTTTCTGCTTCTCTTGTTTCTCTTGCCACTTCTTTGATGATTTCTTTTTCAGGGACATGATGAATTATTCACTTGCCAATTGTTCATCAATCTGAAAATACCATAGATCATTATTTTTGATAAGTAATGGTGAAAAATATTAATAAAAATTGGCATACAATGTTCTATCTAAATACCATAGAAGGGAATCACATCAGGATCAAAACTCACCTTCCTAGGTTGTCGGGAGGAGGGAAAGGTGTGTATGTTTTCTTCTCTTTTAGTCTTAACCTTCTTTTGTTTGACATTTTTCCTGAGTAAAAGTTATTAGGGAAATTTAAAATAGAGGAAATATTAAGGATAGAAGAAACTGCAAGAAATTGATTATATATATAATATATACAACAAAAAATGTAGTAGATGAATTACTTCTTGAATTTAAATAACTGTCAACAGGTCTTCAAGGGAAAACACCAACTACAGTAGAAACATTGAGCCAGTCTATTCACCTGGCTATGGTATTGTCTTCGCTTAACAAATCGCTCTTGCAAACCACTTCAAAAATTAGACCAAGGCCCAAGAATTTATTTAACTTTTACGATACTTTTAGCATTTTTAGTTATTTGTGAATGTTCAGCATTACAGAGACAGCTTTCACAAAGAAGGGCAAATTCAATATGAAAAGCTTATTTTGTGAAAACCAGGTTTAAGGTTGAAAAACTACCTGCTAGTAACCACCAAAATTGATTATTTTTCAGAGCTTAAAATGTACCTCCCCAGGGATGTCATCCCAATCTGATAAATTGATATTTTTAATTTTTGTACCTAGAAAAGCTTAAATATCAACAGGTAAGTCTAAAAGTGGTACAGATAAAACAAATTAGAAGATTCTAAGGTGGTTATTAGATTGTTTTGATGCATGTGTTTTAGGAGTTGAAGTTGGACAATTAAAAGTTCTATAAGGGAAGTTCTTAGCTTCCACTATGAGACTACATACAAGAATGCTCAAAACTATATTTGGGGAGGTTTGGACTTATCAAATATATATATACACACTCACACACACACACATACTTGTGGAGGTTTTGTGAGCAATTGTGACTATGCATGATATGCACATGTATGCTTATTAGGTTCTTAGAAGTCGATGCCTTAAACTCTATGATTTTTATATTATTTCAAAATAATCTTTTTAGTCTTGAATATGAAAATTTGAAATTCAAACGATGTTTTAACCGCTCTCCCATATTTTAAGATGATTTTATGAACTTTAAAAATTTAATAAAAAATTCAATTGTTACAATTAGTGGGGGAGGGAGGATTTGAACCTTGATTCTCCTTGTGAAGAAGACCAAGCAATGCCACTAAGCTACAAGACTCTTGGCAAGATGATGTTTTGAGCTAAACCATCTCTAGTGAAAAAACGAGTTTTTAACTAAGATTTCTATAAAGTTTTGCACTGTTTAAAATTGTTTAAGCTTAGGTGATTTTAAATTCTTATTGCGTGTTCTAAAACAATAATTGAAATGGTTAAAGAATGTTTTTTTGGTACTTGATTGAGAAAGTATAAACTATTTCATAAACTCTTTAGTCTTTATGTGTTCCATAAAGGGGTCAAGCATCAAATGTTTAATTCTTCAATGAAGGATTGAAGAATTATTCTTATTATATAAATAATTTTACTAATGTCACCCCCCCCCGCCCACCTCCCAAAAAAAAAAAAAAAAAAAATTTCTGGCTCAGTTCCGGTTACTTTAACTGAAATAGTTGGTCCTCAAGTGTGGACAGGAAGCTATAAATTTTTTATAAACAAAGTAAAAAATTTACAAGGCCTTTGAAGCAGCAGAAGTGTTAGCATTTTTAGGGTCAGCCCAGCTCACAGTTGGGGCATTATCACCTAGCTTAAATTTTGGATTCATCAACTTCTGCCTTGAATACTTGGCACATGCATCGTTATGGTAGTCAACAAAAGCAAAGCCCCGATTATTGCTTGGATTCTTTGCATCCTGTGACCAAGAGTTTAATAAATTGAGTACAAGACACTTGTAACTGTCACAACACTGGCTGTGGTAAAACATAAATTTTTTAAAGGCACTGGGAGTTCTGAAAATAAACAAAAAAGAAATAAACGATCTCAACTATTAATGATAACTACCCTAAACACGTATAACTAGTTCACACTGACCTTAACAAGTTCCACAGCAGTATAACTCCAGGCCCAACCTCCAGGACAACCTTCCTTAGATCCTGCTCTCCCCAGCTTCTAGGAACATTACCAATGAACAAACGGTGCTTTGCTTGAGATGTTGAACATTTTATTTTTTTAACCAGGAGAGAAAGAGTTTACACAAAAGCATTCAACAATTGCAACATTCATAAATAACAGCAAACTGCCACAATAATAATAATAGAAACCTTAAAAAAGCTTTAAGGAATACTTACATTAATCTTTTAGCTAACAATAATAATTTTACATCAAATTCAATATTCAACTTGCAGTTAAGTCCTCAGCCTATGCGGGGGAAAAGGCAATAATAAATGACGCGCAAAAGATTATGTTACCTTGAATTCAGTATTATTCAGCTCATCAATGGCTTTAGAAGCTAATTCTGCACTTCTAAAGGTCACAAATGTAAAGCCCTTGTTCTCACCAGAATCTTTACCTTTCATAATCCGAACCTGTTGGCACAGACCAAAGTGGCATTGATATAAATCTTCACAAAAGCCACTTAGAAGATTGCATTATATAGAAATGGAGCTAACCTCTGTAACCTCCCCTATAGATCCACAAAAAAGCTCCAAATCCTCCTCTGAAGCAGGGAAGAAAATTAACCTTTTTGCATACCAACTATTGCTCAAATGGAAAAGGAAAAAAAAAAAAACCAGGATAGTTTCCTTTATACTGAATACAGTGAAACTATTCAGCCAAAAAAATAACACAGTGAGATACTTTATATATACCTTCACTCCACATTCATATGTCAAAACTCGAAGATTACAAATAACAGAAGAAATGATATCAAGTCTACACCTACAAGTTGACTTACAGCTCACCCAATTTCTATATATAATCTCAAAATCATCCGAATCTTCAATCAAATTAAATTCAAATTTTCAATATTTTAGTCAAGAAGTGACAATACTCACATTCAACATGGATAGCAAGTGTATAATTAAAAACCATCATAAATTCCACAACATTGAAATATTAAGAAATGCATTCACCAAAGAATCAAAAAATGGACATGAAAAACAAAAGCAAATTTTAAATATATAAGAATATGGTACCAAACCCAACAATATAAATAAGCAAGAGAGACTAAGGCCTTACTGTCTACAAAGAGGCCTTGAACTATTCAAGAGCACAAAGGTTATTGATATGTTCCGAAACATCAGAGATATCAACCTTGCACATTACTGGGCATCTTATGCTAAGCAAAGCAGAAACTGTGCACCTAAAGCAAAAAAAATCAGATAGTTAAAATACAAGTATTATAACAACTGAAAACCAGAATGCAAGGCGGAAAGGAATCTTGGGCCTACCAATTATTTCAAACAGCTGCATTAAAATAAAATTTAAAAAAAAAAAAATCAAATACTTATTTTATAATTAATAATGACAAAGTTCAGCAGCTTGATTTCCCTATGAATGAGCATTTACATTTAGAGAAAAAGAGAGAAAAAGTGACAAAGAGAGAAGATGTAACTAAAGAAGGAGACATACCTTGGCAATGAATGGTGTCCTGTGTCTTTGGGGACCATGAAAGATGAAGAAGATGAGAGTGAATAAGGATGATGAAGATGGCAAGTAGAAAGGGAAGCTTCATCTTTATCCCAATTCTGACACATAGAAGGAATTTGGGGAGGGCTCCATTTTCTGCTGGGTTTTGCTGTCTGAGTCAGATTCAGAGTATGTTTCTTCTTTTCCATTGGAGTCAGATTCCAGCATGTTCGTAATTTCTTCTATGGTTGAAAAAAATTCCATTATCTAGAAATGAAATAACACACAAGAGATGCATTCTACTTGGACTGCCAACCTTTTTATGAAATTGAAGTGATTTCCATGAATTACAAAAAGTTACAACATGCCTTTGACACTTTCTTCAAAAACTCTAACAAATCTACCCACAAATTGTTTTGACTTGTTAATTTCCTCCACCACTTCTGCGAGCATTATTCTTCAGCCTTCTGAGCAAGATATGTTGCTCTAGTTTGACCATCCTCACAATCCACTTTGGTTTTCCAATTTTAAACATAACATATCCCATTAATGTTCCAAATATCACTCCACATCCATAACCTATCGATATAGCTTGCCAACCAAACCCATTTTTAGACTCTAAGTTGTCTTCTTGTTGCAAGGTCGATGGTGGTGGTTGCTTTGTCTCATGGTTGTTGCATGTTCTTGTCAACGGAAATCCACATAATCCCAAGTTATCAGTGTATGAATCATTGTCGAATGTATTGAATTGCTTCCCTGAAGGTATTTGTCCTATAAGTTGATTATGTGATAGCTTTAAAACTTCAAGCCACGGAAGATCTGCCAATTGCTTAGGAATCTCCCCGCTAAGCTTGTTGAAAGAGAGGTCTAACCATTCAAGATTAGTCAAATTTCCAACCAATGATGGAATACAACCTGTAAGGTTATTGTGAGAAAAGTTGAGCCCCTTGAGTGATTTAAGCCTTCCAACTATTTGTGGCATCTCCCCTATGAATCTATTGTTTGAAAAATCAATGGTTGTGAAAACAGTTTGGATTCTCACCAACTCAATATTCAACCCTTTCATCGTCACATTCAAAGAATCATGATAATACTCATCTCCCATATATTTCAACCTAACTTCTCCTTCATCCACATTCATCATGGCTTTGAAATATTTGAAATATTTTCTTGGCAAAGGACCATTAAACTCATTGTTAGAGATGTCTAGGATTCGCAAATTTGGGAAAGGAAACTTGGTCTTAGGATTGCCTATATGACCTCGAAATTTGTTTGATCTTATGACAAGAACCCGCAGTTTTAGAATACTTCCCAACCAATAAGGGAAGGTGCCATTTATCTTATTGTTTCCAAGATCTAGAACTTCCAAGTGCCTACAATTTTCCAAGGATCGTGGCAATAGCCCTTCCACTTGATTGCCATTAAGGTTAATATTCCTCAATTTGTTTCTCTTTGAAAATGTTGAAGGTATGGTACCATTAAGGCTATTCATTCGCAAATCCAACACTGAGAGTACATTAGAGCGTACTAAACACTTTGGAATCGTGCCACTAAAGTTGTTATGAGACAAATCTAGAACTTCAAGGAAACTTGCATTGCAAATTAAAGAAGGAATTTCTCCAGTTAAATTGTTATTGGAGGCAAAGAGATACTGAAGGTGAAGAGCATTTAACGTGGGGAATGTTCCTTGAAGCAAGTTGTTACGAAGATCAACAAAATAAAGGTTCTTCCAAGGAATCTTATCTATACTTGTCAAAAAGTTGTGAGAAAGATCCAGAAAATCTAATGTATTCCTCCCCACAGTTCCCAACCATTTTCGAGTTTGACCATGAATTCTGTTATTGGAAAGGTCCAAGGACATTAAATTTGTAGCTACTTTTAGGAAAATTGGGAATTCACTAATGTTGCAAGAAGACAAGTACAACTCGTACAAATTGGGCAAGGTAAATGTTAGATTGTTGTTGATGCTGACTAATAAATTGTTATATGAAAAATTGAATTCATTGAGATTATTGAGGTTTGAGAACAATTCTAAGTCCAACATAATACTCAGGTTATTTGATGAGAGAGATAGATAAGCAAGGTTCACAAGTCTAGATATTGAGCTAGGAATAGAGCCTTGTAGGTTATTTGATGAGAGATCTAGAGTAATAAGGTTCACAAGTCTAGATATTGAGCTAGGAATAGAGCCCTGTAGGTTATTTGATGAGAGCTGTAGATTAGTAAAGTTCACAAGTCTAGATATTGAGCTAGGAATAAAACCCTGTAGCATATTATAACTTAAATCAAGGTAGTCCAAGAAATGATTATACTTGAATTCCCCAATCTCACCAATGAACTGATTATAACGAAGATCTATAATCTCTAAAGAGGTCAAACTGAATAACCAAGATGGGAGTGTCCCATTTAGGAAATTTGAACGTAAAGAGAGATGAATTAGGAGATTCAAACCACTTACGTGATTAGGAAGGGGACCAACAAGTTGATTGTTGTGAAGCTCTAAAAAGCAGAGATTCGGCAAGTCAAATATTGACAACGGTAGCAAACCTGTTAAATCCACAATAATTAAAAAAAATGGGTGGTAGATAACATCACCAAATATTTGCGTCTTTTGCTTTTTCTTTAAGGGTATCAATTATCAATTATCAATTATCAAAATGGGCAAGTGTTTAAGTTGGAAGTATTTCAGTCTACTACTTTCCTTGCTCTTCTTCCATTCTCAATTCCCCTTTTCTTCTTCCTTGTCTTCAAACTCACTATGGAGAGAAAGAGAGTGATTAAAATGGAGTAGAGCAGAGCATTGTGAGTTTGAAGACAAGGAAGAAGAAAAGGGGAATTGAGAATGGAAGAAGAGCAAGGAAAGTAGTAGACTGAAATACTTCCAACTTAAACACTTGCCCATTTTGATAATTGATAATTGATAATTGATACCCTTAAAGAAAAAGCAAAAGACGCAAATATTTGGTGATGTTATCGGTAAGGCATGGGATGGGATGAATATATTATATTCACATTTATATAGGTGGCCAAGTCAATCAAAGCCTTCTATCTTGTTATCAAAATTCTTTTTTTATTTTTTTTCAATTTATTATTATTGTTTAAAGTCAATCAAAGTCTTCTTTCTTTCTTTCACTTTTTTTATTTTTTTAAGTTAATCAAAGTCCTTGAATTACGGAACTACATTCATATTGAAGCTTTATTATTGTTCAAACGTGAGTTTAACGTCATCTTGACCTGATATTCTAACCCATTAAAAGTGCAAATGAAAAAAATATTAAAATATTCTAACCCATTAAAAATGCAAATGACAAAAATATTAATAGCGTGCATTTCGCCAGTTTTTACTAATGAATGATTCTTGGAATTGAAAAAGCAATTTTTTCTATAACGACTGAGAATATTTTATTAAGAATAGATCACGTACAATTCACGGTTGAATAATAAAGCCGCACTATCAATGTAGTTCCGTAATTCAAGGAGTTCGATTGACTTAAAAAAAAAAAAAAAATTTATGAGATGTGATTAAAATTTTAGATTAACATTTATATTTTATATATACCGTTCAAGTCAATCAAAGTCTTCTATCTTTCTTTCAAAAAAAAATTTTAAGGTATAAATGGTAGAGATCCGGCAAGTCCAATATTGAAAATGGCAACAAATCTGATAAAATATTTACCAATAACTAAAAATGGTTAGTTTGATGGGTTAGCCAAAAACACATAAAATTTAAAAATAGCAATTGAATCTCAACGTTGAAACTGTTAGATGACAGATCCAAATCAATAATTTATGTGAAGTTCCCAAGTGATGTTAGAATTGACTCACTAAACTTGTTTTCATTTAGATCCAAATAAGTAATTTGTGTGAGGTTTCCAAATGATCCTGGAATTGACACAAAAAAATTGTTCCCTGATAGATCTAAATAAGTAATTTGAGTGAGATTTCCAAGCGATGTTGGAATTTCTCCTATGAAATTGCAATTAAAGAGATTCAAATGCTTTAAGGACTTTAGACTGCCGATAGAATCAGGTACTTCTTCTAAAAAGAATATCTCAAAGAAATCTAAGAACTTCAAGAAACTACTGCCTTGCTTAACAAATCACTCCTACACACCAATTCAAAAATTAGACCAAGGCCCAAGAATTGATTTAAATTTTACGATACTTTTAGCATTTCAGGTTATTTGTGAATGTTCAGCATTAAAGAGACAGCCTTCACAAAGAAGGGCCAATTCCACATGACAAGTTTATTTTGTGAAAAAACAGGTTTAAGGTAGAAAAACTACCTGCTAGTAACCATGAAAATTGATTATTTTTTAGAGCTTCAAAATGTACCTCCCCAAGGATGTCATCCCCAATTTGATAAAACAATATTCTAAATTTTTGTATCCAGAAAAGCTTAAATATAAATAGGTAAGTCTTAATGTGGTACAAATACAACAAATTAGAGCATTCTAAGGTGGTTATTAGATAGTTTTGATGCATGTGTTTTAGGAGTTAAAGTTGGACAATTAAAAGTTTTATAAGGGAAGTTCTTAGCTTCCACTATGAGACTACACAAAAGAATGCTCAAAACTATAACTGCCGAGGTTTTGACTTATCAAATATATATATATATATACAAACACATACTTGTGGAGGTTTTTTTGAAAATATTTTTAAAATAATAATAATTCAACTGTTACGATAAGTGGGAAAGGGGGGATTTGAACCCTGGTTCTCCTTATGAAGGAGACCAAGCAATGCCACTAAGTTACAAGACTTTTAACAAGATGATGTTTTGAACTAAACCATCGTTAGTGAACAAACGAGTTTTTAACTAAGTTTTCTATAAAATTTGCTATTGTACAAGATTGTTTTAGGCTTAGATGATTTTAAAATCTTATTGCATGTTCTAAAACAGTACTTAAAGTGGTTAAATTTTTTTTTTTTTTTTTTTACTTACTTTAGAAAGTACTAGCCTCTGAGCACACGTGTCAGAGGCTCTTTTATTTTTTGGATAACGGTTAATTTGGAGCATTTATTATAATTTTTCTAATCACAAAAAAACATAGGGGTGTGATTATTTGTGGTGAAATAATTTTTCATCACACCCCTAGTTTTTTTTTTTTTTTTTTTTTGTAATTGAAAAATGTAGTAATCCCAAATTATAATAAATGTTCTAAATTAACCCTTACCCAAAAAATAAAAGAGCCTCTGAGCATGCACGTGAGCGTGTACTCAGAGGCTAGTTTTTTTTAAGAATTTGAATTTCAGAACATATACATGTGTTGCATATTTTTAACTTCCTTAAGATTTTTTAGTAGTAGTTATCCGAAAGTTTTGTTAAATATTTGAAAGTAGGGTTTTTTTTGGGGATAAATCTGAACGTGTTTTTTTTTTTTTTTTTTTTTTTTTGAGAATACTAAATATTTTTTTGATAGAAGTTGAACATGGGTTTGAATGTGGTATTTGAAATTTTTTGGATTTCTTTTGGATATGATTGATTTCTACTTTTTAGTATTTTTTTCTTCAAAAAAAAAAAAGAGATTTAAGGGCAAAAAAAAAAAAAAAAAAAACATGAGATGAGATTAAGGGAAACCGGTTATTGAAAAAATTTTAAAAAAAGTTAAGTTTATATATATATATATATATATATATATATATATATATATATATATATTTATGCGAAGAAAAAAAAAGTTAAGCCCTGATAAAGGAAGAAAAAAAAAATTGAAAAAAGAAAAGTGAAAACATGGAGTAATGCTTGGAGTTAAATGCGTAATACTCATCAAACCTCTAGGTCTTTTTTTTTTTTTTTTTTTTTTTGTGATTAGAAAATGTAATAATCCCAAATTATAATTGCAAACATTAAATTTTGCCTAAAAAATAGAAGAGTCTTTGAACACGTCACATTCAACTATTTATAACCGTCAAATACTGTTCCCCTCTATTTCTTGTATTCTTTTCTTTTCACGTGTCAATTTTCTTTTATTATTTTTTTAACAAACAATTTTCTTTTATATATGATCAGCCAATAAAAAGGCTCCTTGTGATAATTTAATCTTTTAATGTAAACACTACATTAATCTAAATTGTTATCTAATGACTTAGATGAGATTCCTCAAGAGTAATTTGATATTTAACTAAATTTTTAAGTACCTAAATAAATTTGGATTAAAATCATTATAAACTTTTTACAATCATATCCCCATCCACTTTAAAATGAATAGATCAACATTTAAACAAAATTTTTTTTTTTTGCTGCAACCATTTTGATATTTATTTAAATTATTAATAATACAACAAAATCCACCATTTTGAATAGAGTTAGAACTCTATTATCGATGGAGTTATCCTAAGAAGAAGTGTGAGAATCCTACTCCAAAACTTTCTTTCATACGTGTCTCTCTATAAATGAATATATAGCCAATGATACTCCATTTGCTATTGAAGTACTGGTGTTCCATTATCGATACTTTGGGTAGTTCTTTGGTTCTCTGTTCAGAACATATTAAAAGAGAGGTACTCATCCTAGTTGCATCAACCACAATCTATAGTTTCCTCAAAACTCCAAATCCAAATCCAAGCTTTATAACTCCATTGACATTATTGAATCCTTTATTCACAAACAACAAACTTCAACTCCCATTCTCATTCTTGGTACATGTTTCTTGGTTCTTCTTGTGCATTTTACATATAAAGGGTACGCCAATTCCTTTCAGATTTCATCAAGTTTTTTTCATTTCAAGACTCTTTTTTCTTGCCCAACTGCCATTGAAAACTTTGGCACTTTCTCAGATAGCACGCTTGTGTCAAAAGAACTCATATCAACAAATAATTCACCTTTTCCAAATAACGAACTCTTTTTTTATAGTTGTTACATCCAGGCTGCATTAGTTGAGTACTTGACTACTTGGGTTCCCGTTGAACTCAAAAGAGATAAGCCTATAATTAGAATGCAAAATTTTTATGCAAAATTTTAATGAAATTTTCTACTAAGAATTTAAGAACATACCTTCAATGAATTGTTTGGGTCTTAAATTCCTTTGCATTTACTTCAACTCCACCCTTTCTTCCCTATACAGAAAATAGAGAATCAACTTTGTTAGAAAATAGTTGCAAAATGCAAAGTTAAATGAGAAAGAAAAAAAAATGTACCAACTACTCATGTGAGGATTTTGTCAATGAATTTTCTAGTTCTTAAATTCCTTTGCATTTACTTCAACTTCACCATCTCATCACTATATAGAAAATAGAGAATCAATTGTGTTAGAATATAATTGCAAAATACAAAGTAAAATGAGAAGGAAAAAAAAAAAAATCAACCGTTCATATGATGACTCTGTAAGCAATTGCTATAAACGTAAAGTTTGAAAGAGAAAAATGATACTGGGGAAGTTATATTTAAGGCTCCGCTTGGGAGTTTATAAAGCAATGGAATGGAATGATCATTAAAGGAATGAAATGGATTTAAGCAAGAGAAAGGAATGGAAAAGAATGGAATGGAATGGAATTAAGTAACCTTGATTGGATGTTTTAAAATAAAGGAATGGAAAGGAATGAAAATGAATGGAATGTAAGTAATCTTGTTTGGAAGCAATATGAAGGGAATTGAATGAAATCATTTTATAACAATATTACTATTAGACCCCTATTTTAAAATAAATAGTTGTATATATAGGGGTATTTTGGGAATTTTAATAAAATTTTCATTAAATCTAAATCCATTCCCTCCTATTCCTCCCAATTTTGGGGGGAACAAAAGTTTGAGATTTTGAGGGCTTAGGACGGAATGAGTATTCCCTCTTAACCATTCCATTCCCTCCCACCTAAACTTGCAAACAAGGGAATGAACTTTCCATTCCCTCCGTTAAAACTCTCAAACAAGAGGGAGGGAAAAATATTCTTTTCATTCCATTCCATTCATTTCCATTCCCACCTCTCAAGCAGAGCCTAAAGATAAAATTATAAAATTGTGGAGGAAACTGCTTCTAAATAATAGGCAAACTTTTAGGAATAGAAATACCTAAAGCAAATTTTTTTTTTTTTAATGTAAAACCGTGTTGGTCAGTAGGCTATTAGTAGAGGATTCTAAAATCCTAAAATTTAGGATTTATTTTGCTTGAAATTGTAAAAAAAAAAAAAAAAAATGTGGTCCTATTTTGTAGGCAATGTTTTAGTAAAAGTTAGAAATGTATTTTTACTGGACTATTCTTTAGTTTTGTTCTTACTTAACCTAGGGAATAGGGGTATTTTGAAACAAAAAAAAAAAAAATCGGTCCAAACAGGAGCAGCCCCTTATATAGTAGTATAGATAAACTATTTCATAAGCCTTTTAGTCTTTATGTGTTCCATAAAGGGGTCAAGCATCAAATGTTTATGCTTAATTTATATTGAATTGTGTTCTTTTTAATATATGAACATGTTTCAGATTAATTCTTAAGATATAGAAAATTATTTATATTTCATGCAAAGATCGTTTGATTAATATACCTCATTGTCAATGCTACACCTCTAAATTACTTTTCATTAAATAAGCATTTTGACATACTATTAGAACACATTATCTCCATGTATCCCTTATCTTTGTAAGAAATTACATAAAATGGAGATTAAGAACATGTAATCCAACGGTGAGATTGTCAATTTTTTTTATCAAATTGAACATTATTGAATTTCATATATATATATATATATATATATATATATATCAAGACTGTCCACATAAATATGTAAAATTTAAGATAGACGAGTTCCAAATTTATTGTCAATCAGTGAAGCCACCCCCCCCCCCCCCCCCTTCTTTTTTTGTGGTGAATTTGGATGCTGGATTGCAGTGCATATATTGGCAGAAATAGAACATCTATATTTAATAGGAAAATTTCGTTTGATTAATACATTTCACTATGTTATCTCTAGTCTAAAAATCCTTGACCTATTGAATACATAATTTCACAAACATTGGGAAAATAGTTGAGTCCTCATTAAGATTGACGGGGCACCTCTCATAGTTTATCCTGTGTGCGCGCGTATGGTCTGTAATATTTTACACATAACTTGCAATTGGTCTGATTTCTACATTTTGGTGAATATATGTAGTGTGTTGTTTACGCTATGCCAAAGGTATATTGGATATCATTCTCTAAGATATTTTGGTTTTGCAAAACATGAGAATGCTATATTCTTAGGAATTAGACAGGAATGTTACATGGCAAACTAGATGCGGGAATCTGAAGCAAAAAAAAAAAAAAAACTAGATGCGGGAATCCCACATTTCGAGAATGCTGATTTTCAAAGGAATAGTAGTATTCTGTGAACCCAATGACACCTATAAATAATATTCAAACAAAAAATAAAATAAATTAATTAACAAAACCCACAAAGTTTAAACAAAAATATAATTGAGACATTATCAAGAGCTTAACATAATAGAATATGCAAGACTCTGCACCAAATACCTACTTAGTTACGAAGAAACCAGATATCTCCTATGTCATTAAGAAATATGAGTCAACAGATAACAATAATTTGAAGCAATTTAAGAAATACGTACCCTATTGTGGACCAAGTTGCCAGTCTTGATGATTTCACATTGCATTTCATCGTCCAGTATTTTTATTGCCTACCAACAAATTTTGTATAAAAGCTAAAAATTACCAACTGATAAAAAGTAGCCAAAATAAAATAGCTGTGTCACAATAGAGTTTCTACTAATATGGTATCGAAGGAAAGAGTCAAGCAAAATTACTTTACATGTGTCACTCTCAAGACTAGCCATCAAATTTTGTATAAGAGCTAAAAGGGTTGGGGGGGACATCATCTCTGTAACAATTTCATGCCCTTGAAATGCTACAGAAATTTCATACAGTATAGATATGAAAATAAGAGAAAAAAAACAGGTCAAAAGTTGTACCTGATGAACCGGAAAGCTTCTTGACAAAAGCTTAATAAGATCCCTAGCCTAAATGATAATATATGGGTCCCTGGTCTTTCTGGTTGTTGAAAGTGTCACGGACCCCTCAACCTGACCAACATGAATCATACAACATATTAGAAAAACACATATACATTAGAAATGATAACAATAATTCACATTTGGCTCATATCTAGCAATGTAATCAGATTAATTTTCACTAAACAAATGAATCCATAGAAATTTCCCTTAAAGGTAGTAATTTGTTTACCAAAACTAATTAATTAAAAAAAAGAAACATTTACTGAAACTTACCAGATTAAGTTCACATGAAATGCCAAACTCTTTCAAAGAGGATTTCACAGTTGGCCAGACCTCTTGCAAGTACTTCTCTGCACAAAGCAATTGAAGAACCAAAAACCTGAAATCAGCCAAATACCCAAAAAAGAAAAATAAAACAAAAATGAACCAATTGCTAAGTTGGATTTGACCACTGTATCGAGGAAAGAGAGTGGAGAAGGAGCTGACTTCAAGCATTCCGGTTTCATTCCAAGACAGGTAAAACTTGTTGATCTTCCAGCGATCAATGTTGGGGTCATCATCCCATGGCTTCAGCTTCTTGTGCTTCCCCTTGTGCTTCATCTTTTGCCATTGTTCTCATGCTCCATCGCCCAATTCATCTTTTCTTATCTGGACAACTATAATTTTGCATTCATAATGAAAGTATATATAAAATTAACTGCAAGTTCCATCCACTAATTCTCTTGACAAAACCAATCAAGCCACTTGAAGAAAAAAATAATAATAATAATAATATTAGGAAGTGCTTCCAAATAAACATAAGCCTACACTGCCCAAAAACAAGAGCACACTTTATATTTACCCTTTCAGCTGGGATTCAATAGTTACTGCAGAAACCATAGAAAGCTTACATAAGAAATTACATTGAGTAGCATCTAGCTAAAACGTTGCAAACAAACCCCTCCAATACACAATCAGATCCAATAAAACTAAAACCAAGGAACATAAAGCTTAGATTAGGTCCATTTGAGCTGCATTGTAAATTTTGCTTAGCTTCCAATAGTATGTTCACATGCTATAAAGGTCACTATTCTTATCATACCCACATGTAATGGAAAGTTCCTCTTTTTTTTTCCCCTTGGAGATGAATCAATGATCATATATAATTAAAGAGGAAGAAAAAGTATGCTACAAATATCTGTAGCCTTGCCTCAACCATTGAAACACAAAAAAGTATGATCTGAAACAATGATGCTAATTAAAGCCACACATGATTCGAATTAACATGGCTATATATACAAAGCATAAACATCCCATCTCACATGACCCTGGTTGAGATACTTGAGTACAATATCAAACAACTTAATTTTCCTCATTTGCCAAACAGAGAGCTTAGACATCTCTAAATTTAAAATCAGTTTTTTGAGTCTTGCATTGCAATTCAACCAAAAAATATGTAGCGAACGTCATTTTATTAAAATCTTAAAACCTCTTATCTCAACAAGCACATAAATTTATTTCATTGCTGGTAGAAAGTTTAATGCTTTTTTTTTTCCAAAAAAAATTTAACTACTGTCTCATAAGGCATCAAGTTTGTGTATAACTCCTATCTATACGTGATACAAGTTGTGTCTCATGTTTGATAAAAATTCAGACTTTGTTAAAAATAAGTAAGAATTATTATAATGGTGAGTGAGACTTTTAAGTAAGAGTTATGTATAACGAATGAAACTGCAGTAAGCAAGAAAAAGCTGTCCAATAAGTCCATTAATTTGCAGTGTGCCAAAAATATTTAATGACAAAAGACAGAAATATATAAAATCGCCAGAAGGGTTACCTAAAAGTTGTGGAGAAGATTAGTGAATGAGGCTTTGCTTTCGGTTTAAGCTGTGGGTTTGAGTCAGTTCTGGGAAGTACTATGAAGTGACCGTGTTAGGTTCTAAAGACTTAGATTTTATATATTTAGAATCCTAATTTGTATTGTTGGCAAACCATGATTAAAACAATGTATTTAAGTTGTTTTAGAAGTGCTCAAAGTTAGTTCTTTGTTGTAAAGTTGGAATAAACTATTGTGCAAATTAAAAAACTGTTTCAGTATATTTCGATCGATCGAAACTTAGGCTCGATCAATCGAAAATTGTGTCTGACATTTTTTTTAATTGGAATTTCCAATTCAGCCCTAAGTGTTTTAGTTGGTTTAGGTTTCTAATTTACCCTAGGTATATAAGGGAAACCCTAGTCACGTTTTTGTGTTGCTCATATTTCGGTTTATGTGAATCTCTTGTGAGATTTTTGAGAAACTTTCCTTCACATAAACTTAGGGTTTTCAAGGAGAAGATTTTTCTACACCTTGATGATCATTCTAGTTGCTGCCATTGAAGATTAAAGAAAACACAAGTAGGTGTGCTTGTATTTGGTGGAGAATCCAAGAAAGAAGGAGTCCGTGGATTCGGAGTTTGTACGTGGTCGTGTCAGTAAATTCTACTGGTGGGTAGCAATAAGAAGTCGAGCGTGGGGGCTTATAAGTCTTATTGTATGAATTTCGATTCTTTCAAGATAGTGAATTCAAGTTTACCTTGAGGATAGCTAGGTTAAATCCTCCCCAGGTTTTTACCGATTTGGTTTCCTGGGTGATCATATCTTTGTGTTATTTATATTTCCGCTGCTTTACTTGATATGATTATTTGATTGTGTTAACCTAGATTTAATTAATTTGACTAAGTAACAACTTGGCTAAATTCCTAGGTTAATCCAATTGTGTTTTAAGGGGTCTAAAAACTAACAAGTGGTATCAGAGCAGGTAGCTCTTTTGTTTTTGATCCTTTGATCTTTGAGCTGATCCTTGACCCTTGCTGTCATGGAACACAGACACTCTCTGGTTATTCCTCCTCATTTTTATGGGAATAATTATGCTTATTGGAAAGTAAGGATGAAAGCATTCCTGAAATCCATTGATGAGAGAGTTTGGAACTCTGTTGAATACGGATGGGAGAAGCCCACTACTCCTGTTAGTGAGTGGCAAACTTCTCAAAAAGAAGCAGTTGCGTTTAATAGCAAGGCTATGAATGCTATCTTTAACGCTGTTTCTATGGAGGAATTTAAGAGAATCTCAAATGTTAAGGTTGCTCATACTGCTTGGAACATCCTCCAAACTGTGCATGAAGGCACAAAGGCTGTCAAAATCAATCAATAAATTGCAGCAATTAACTTCTAAATTTGAAAGCATTAGGATGTTTGATGATGAATCTTTTGATGAATTCTATGCTAAATTGAATGATATTGTTAATTCTGCTTATAACTTGGGTGAAATCTATGATCAACCTAAAATTGTTAGGAAGATTCTTAGATCCTTAACTGAGAATTTTAGACCCAAGGTGATTGCCATAACTGAAAGTAAGGATGTGGACTCCATCCCTGTTGATGAACTTGTAGGATCTCTTCAATCTTATGAATTAGACCTACCTAAAACTAGCAAATCCAAATCAATGGCTCTTAAGTCAGTTGGTGATGTTGAGGTTGGTGGATTTGATGATGAGCTCTCTGCTACAGAGATTGCTTACCATGCCAAGAACTTTAGAAACTTTCTGAGAAATAACAATAGAAAAGCAAGAGGTGTGAACACTGCTGAACCTAGAAATTTTAGGAAGAATGATCTCACTAAGGTTAATAATATTGACAAACTTAGAGAAAAAGTAGGTCGATCTTCTAATAATTCTATGGATCCTCAGTGTTTTGGATGTCAAGGGTATGGTCACATGAAATCTGAATGTCCTACTTACTTGAAGTCTAAGGGTAAGGCTATGGCTGTAACCCTTAGTGATGGTGAAGTTTCTGATGATGAGTCAGAATGTGATGAGGATGGAAACTTCATTGCTTTCATAACTACTGCTGTAGTGAATGAAAGTATATCTGCTGAAGAGAACCCTTCTGATGGGGAACTCTTTGAAGATGCAGATCTTCAAGAGGCCTACAATAAATTTTGCAAAGTTGCTGCAAAGAATGCTATGAATGTTGAACTTGGCCTGAAGAAAATTGAATCTCTTGAGCTTGATAAGAAGAATCTGCTTGTTAAACTGTTTAATGCTAATGAACTTTTGAACAATGTGAAAACTGAGAACATGTTATTGTTTGATAAAGTTAAATCTTTGGAACTTGATTTATCTGTTGCTAGATCTGTTAGTTCTAAACTTGATTAACTGCTAAGTGTTCAAAAGTCTCATTCTGACAAATCTGGTATAGGTTTTGTTGAAAGCATCTCTGTGTCTGCTCCCTATTCCACACACTTTGTTCCTTCATCTTCTTCTGAACCTTCTGTGAGTGCAGTTGTGAGTGAAACTGTCAAACTCCCTGTTAGTAAGGTTGTTAAACCTATAGAAGTTTCACCATCTAAGAAGATTAGGGTTGATCTGAAAATGTCTAAACCTAAGGTTTCTACCCTTTCTAAGGACAAGATGCATGGTAAGCCTGCTTGGGTGTGTCATTTTTGTGGGAAATCTGAACACATTCGTCCAAACTGTTACAATCTGCAAGCTGCTAAGAGAGCAAATAAGCCAAAAGTGCCAGTGCCTCAAGCACAAGATTCTATAGTACTTATTGGTGAATTGGTAAAGGCGCTCAACCTTTATTCCAATCTTGGAGTTGGAAATCACTCTAATGTGAGTACAAACTCCAATGCTCGTGGTGCATCTAAAAAGTTTTGGATGCAAAAGACTCAAACTAACTAAGTCTTTCTGACATGGTCTTTGTGCTTCATTGCTTTTCCTTTGTGACCATTGTTCTTTGATTCTTGGTTCTTGTGTTTTTCTTTTTGTCTCTAGGAGTTGTATTGCATTACATTCATGCATTTCATTCTAGGTGTTTTTTTTAATATATATATTAAAAAAAAAAAGGAAAAGAAAGGAAGGAAAAAGGAAGCACATTGTTGTTCTTGCACTATTCTCTTTGTTTTTAAAAACAAGGTCGGTCAATTTATTTTCACATGACATGTTTGTTGTACTTCGTTTAACTTTGATGAGCTTATTTATTGCACTTCACTAGTGGAAGTTTTGTAGAACATGTTGTGTGGGAAAGATGTTTATGGTATTTATCACTTTGTCTTTATCTTGAAGTCACATGTTATTTGACTGTCGGACTTGTTCCTTTTGAGAAAGGCATAAATAACCATCTCACCATTGTGCACTAGCCAATCATGAACACCTTAGTGCATATCATAAGATTTTGTGTTCGAGAAAGTGTAACACATACACAAAAAGAACATAAGGTGAAGCCTCGGTTTAAATGATAAATCTCTTAAATTAAAAAATTGGTGTGTACTATTAGGCTGAATGCCAAATCACTTAAATTAAAAATTTGTGTGTATATTACGAGGCAAAAATTCAAGAAACTTACATGGTTGCAAGCTTATGTTCTAGGAGATGTGGGAGTTATATGATATAACTCTTTAGGTGATAGTCTCTTTTAAATTCTATGTGATGAATTTTGAAGACTTTGTGGTTGATTTCTGTTTACATATCACCTCACATGTATCTCAAGCTCTTACTAGTTACACACACAACACAAGTTACTCTTTGCTAAACTTTGTACATGTAATTGTGTGTGCTTATGGTCTGACCAACCACGTTTGAAAAATACCTTGAGCTTTATGCAAAACTGTTTTGTTGCTTTAAAAATGGGGGAGATTGTTTAAAATCTAAATTTTTGGAAAATTGGGATTAAAACTTGTGTTTTGGGAGAGCATTTCATCTCATTCTCATGCATTTTTTTTCTTAGATTCAATGCTTTAAGGTAAGATTTCAAAAAATCAGGTTTTTTCTCTCAAAAACTGTTTTTTCTAGAATTTCAATTAATCCAATCTAATTTTCGATCAATCGAAATCCTGCTTTAAAAATTCTGTGAGCCTTTGCCTGGTTCGATTGATCGAACCTGTTTTTCGATCAATCGAACATCGTATTTTAGGTTTTTTAAAACAGTTCTTTGACTGTTCCAAAATATCCTTTTCAAAAAGTTTTTCAACTTTTCTTCTCTCTCCGACTTGGCAACGCAGCACTACAAATTTTTTGTCGTTTTCTTCCTCAAATTTTTGCAAGGTTTTCCTCCCTCAAGGCCGGTAAGACTTTTATCTCTCCTTTTGTTTTTATTTTCATGTTTTCATGCATTTTTTTATGCATTTAAAGGATATTTTCGGAACTTTTGAATCTTGGGATTTTTGGTGATTCAAGGCTTGTTTTCTGAAATTGATCATTGGGTTTTGTTGGGATATCGTTGTATTCATGATTGTTGTTGGTTAATTTGATCAATTTGGGGTTTTATGAAGAATTGAAAATTCTAGGGTTTATGTTGGATCAGTTTTGGGGATTTTGTTCAATTGGATTGAAATTGATGAAATTAGCTTGTTGTTTTGATGTAATTGATCATTCTAATCAGTTTTCTAGCTTGTATAATGATCAATTGGTCAATTTATTTTGAAAATTAACAAGTGGTTTAAATTTTTTTTGGGGTTTTAGATAGAAACTCTATGCTCAAGCCAATTTTGTGAGTTTGAACTTATTTTGAACTCTATGCTCAAGCTAATGACATGATGCATTAGCTCATACATCATGTCATTTAATCTGTTCATGCATCATATAGTTCTTCTTGTTTTATCTTTTTGTTGTGCTAACTTGCAGTCTGCCCTTGGTTTTTGTTTTTGTTTCTTTTTTCCTATTTTTTTTTGTTGTGTACTCTTGTTCCTTATTCTAGCACCATGCCTAGGAAGACTAGAGCTAATAGGGTTCCCTCTACCCCTTCTGTGTCTCCTTCTAGGGTTTAGTTGTTTAGGAATGAGCGTGTGTGTATGAGGCTTATGAGAAACTAAATAGTAAACGTAAGATTTGGGCTAAGCGTTCTGTGATTCTTGATGAGGTCGATCCAGCCATTAGGGTTAATCTTGAGTCTAGAGGTTGGTTGTCACTCTTAAAGATCATCATCCACCCCCGACCGCTTTGATTAAAGAGTTCTTCTCTAACCTCTCGTGTCACATCTATGATTCTGACACCGTTGTTCAGAGTTGGATACGAGGTGCTGAGTTCACCATTACCCCTAGGGTAGTGGCTGAGGCTCTTGGGGTTCCGATTGTCACTGATCCGGTCTATCCCTATGATGAGTCACCTCCTATTGATGAGGTCATGTCACACATTACTGGATCATCTATCCAGTGGGGTTATGATCCTCGGATCACGTCTTCTGCGCTTTCTGAGACCGCATATTTGTTTCTTAGAGTTGCGTGTCATTCCTTGTGGCCCATTTTTCATCTCCACACCATCCCTCTAGAGCGATGTGTGTTTTTATATGCGTTTATGTTTGGTGCCTCTATCAGTTTTCCTTATTTGTTCCTTCGTTCTTTGAACGAAGTTCATAGGAGTTCTGTTATAGGACATGCGCTGATATATCCTATTTTCATTCATAGGATTCTTTTGTTTCTAGGTTTAGCTGACTTTCCTTCTAGTGAGCCTGTCTATGTTGTTGGTCCCCTAGGTGCTACTTTCCTTCGTCAGAGGGCTGCTCATTTGAGAGCTGATCCTTCAGTCTCTCGTGGTGCATCCTCTAGTAGTGTCCCCCCTCCTCCCTCCTCTACAGGTGCTGCTAAGACTTCTGGTGCTGCTGCTGCTACTACTGATGTTCCTCCACCGACTACTTCAGATGATTCCGACATTCGACGTACGTTGGATCATGTCTTGACTGTTCAGGCGGCTCAAGGACAGGTTTTGGTGGACATTCTGGATGAGATTAGAGGTTTACGAGCAGATTTGGCACAGTTTCGGAATTCTTCATCGCCACCTCTTTTTGATGATGGATTTTGATTGCCCTTTGGCATTCTGTTACAAAAAGGGGGAGTAAATATGAGATGTTTTTGGCATTTTTTTGTACTTGTTCTTGTTTTATGGGGAGAGTTTATCTTTTGATTGGTTGGAGCTTATAGAGTTGTTTAGATTGTATCTAAGTGCTTCACTGTGTACTTTACCTTTTTAGCTCTTGCCACATTGTTTTTACTTTGTTGCGTTATTCATGTTAGGGGGAGTTTATTTTGTGTTTTTTGTTTCAAGCTTCTTATTGATTTATGATTATGAGTTCTTCATTGTTATATGTCTTTATTGTGTGTTGTTTGAAATCGAGATTTTTATTTTTCTTTTCTTGTATTTTTTTCCACACATGCGGTTATGCATTTTGTTTAAATGTTTCAAGAAATATACAGGTTGATTCAATTAAGCTGCTGTCTACTCTTGCAACTGATGGATAGTAGTTAGGATTGAATTTGTGTTTATGAGCATTATTTTGTAAGGGGCTTTTACTTGTAAACTTTGAGCTATTTAAGTTGTGTTTTGTCACGGATTGCCAAAGAGGGAGTTTGTTAGGTTCTAAAGACTTAGGTTTTATGTATTTAGAATTCTAATTTGTATTGTTGGCAAATCATAATCAAAACAATGTATTTAAGTTGTTTTAGAAGTGCTCAAAGTTGGTTCTTTGTTGTAAAGTTGGAATAAACTACTATGCAAATTAAAAAACTGTTTCAGTACATTTCTATCGATCGAAACTTAGGCTCGATCAATCGAAAATCGTGTCTGACGTTTTTTTTAATTGGAATTTCCAACTCAGCCCTAAGTGTTTTAATTAGTTTAGGTTTCTAATTTACCCTAGGTATATAAGGGAAACCCTAGCCACGTTTTTGTATTGCTCATATTTCGGTTTATGTGAATCTTTTATGAGATCTTTGAGAAGCTTTCCTTCACATAAGTTTAGGGTTTTTAAGGAGAAAATTTTTCTACACCTTGATGATCATTCTAGTTGCTGCCATTGAAGCTTAAAGAAAACACAAGCGGGTGTGCTTGTATTTGGTGGAGAATCCAAGAAAGAAGGAGTCCGTGGATTCGGAGCTTGCATGTGGTTGTGTCAGTAAGTTCTACTGGTGGGTAGCAATAAGAAGTCAAGCGTGGGGGCTTGTAAGTCTTATTGTATGAACTTCAATTCTTTCAAGATAGTGGATTCAAGTTTACCTTGGGGATAGCTAGGTTAAATCCTCCCCAGGTTTTTACCGGTTTGGTTTCCTGGGTGATCATATCTTTGTGTTATTTATATTTCCGCTATTTTACTTAATATGATTATTTGATTGTGTTAACCTAAATTTAATTAAGGGATAAAACCTATTTTAGTCCTTACATTTTTACACGATTCTCACTTCGGTCCCTAACTTTTTTTTTCACCGCTTTTAGTCCCTAAAATAAAAAAAGCGATCTTGTTTTTGTCCCTACCGTTAGTGCCCTAACGGCAAAGTCCTAGGTGGCAGACGGAACAGTCTAGTAGTTGACGTGGCGCTGACATGGCACTGATGTGGCGGTTAAAATATTATTAAAAAATATTATTTGGCATTTTTATATGCCACGTCAGCATTTTAATTCTTTTTTAAAAAGTCATGTCAGAAAATTTAAACTAAAATAAAAAAATAAATTAAAAAACAAAACTTAAATCTAATTAAAAAAACGACTTCAAAAAAAAAAAAATCTAATTAAAAAACAAACACAAACACAAAAACAAGCTGGAACTTCCCAAATCTCAGATCAAATCAAATTCTCTTCTCCTCTCTCTCTCTCTTTACACTCTTACCCTCAGTAAATCCCCAAATTCACAAGCCTAAACCCCTAAACCAAAACAAACAAAGAAGAAGAAGAAGAAGAAGAAGAAGAAGAATGTTGAGCAGCACTGCAGCAGCAGTAATCAAAACCAAAACCAAAGATCCTCTACAACAATGCGACACCGTCCTCCACTCCCTCGCCTACCTCCCACGCGCCGCCTTCTCCCTTACCAACTCATCCTTTGCCATGGCTCTGTCAACTGCTTCGTCGACTCCACCGCCGCCGCTAAATACACCGCCTTCAACGACTCTCCGATCTCCACACCGTCGTTTCAGTCCAGCTTTTCGATCAGTTCCAGCACCTGGAGCGTCGTCTTAGTGACCCAAAGATAGAATGAGTGTGGCGACCATGACCGACCTCACCTTCATCCATGACTAGCCTTACTTCCACTATGGTCAGCTCTACACATCAATTCTCAGGTTTGAACTTCCTGGGTTTTTTTTTTTCGTTATTTTCCACCTCCACCGTGGTCAGCTCTTCCTGGGTTTGTTGGGTGGTTGGGACATGGTGGTGGCTGGGATTGTGGGTTGCGATTGGTGGTTGGCCGGCTTTTTTTTTATTTTTTCCCTTTCCAACACGTGGATTTGTGTGGTCGGTGGAGTGGAGGTGGGTGGTTTTGTTCCGATTTGTTGGTGGTGTGGGGGGTCAGTGGAGTGGGGGTGAGTTGGGTTTTGCCAATTTGTTGGTAGTTGTTTAGGTTTGCTGGGATGTGAAATTTGGAGGCTCAAATTTCATTTTACTGGGTTTGAATTTAATTTTTTGGGTTTTAAATTTGCTGGGTTTGTGTTCTTGTTCAAATATATAATGTGTTCATGTTTAATTTATCAAGTTTACTGTGTTCATGTTCTTGGATTTGGGAAGAACATGAAGAAAATTTCCTATTAGTATTTAATTTAATTTTTTCTTCTTGTTTTTGTTTGTGTTCTTCTGATATGGGTTTAAGTTCTTGGTTGCTGGGTTTGGTCTCTGAAGAACACGAAGAACAAGTTGAAGAACAGGAAGAACAAGTTGAAGAACATGAATATTAAGAAAAGACAATTTTAATTAAAATTTTAAATTAATTAGATTTAAGGTTTTTCTTTAAATTTAATTTTTTTAAAATTTTTTTTCTAACGTGGCTTTTAAAAAAAATTAAAACGCTGACATGGCATATAAAAATGCCAAATAATATTTTTTAATAATATTTTAATCGCCACATCAGTGCCACGTCAGCGCCACGTCAACTACTAGACTGTCTCGTCTGCCACCTAGGACTTTGCCGTTAGGGCACTGACGGTAGGGACAAAAACAAGATCGCTTTTTTGATTTTAGGGACTAAAAGCGGTGAAAAAAAAAGTTAGGGACCAAAGTGAGAATCGTGTAAAAATGTAAGGACGAAAATAGGTTTTATCCCTTTAATTAATTTGACTAAGTAACAACTTAGTTAAATTCCTAGGTTAATCCAATTGTATTTTAAGGGGTCTAAAAACTAACAGACCGAAAATAAATAGGTTAGGGAGGAGCCAACTAGTACGAGGAGTCAAACGGTTAGTAGGTTTTGCCCATATATAAAACTTTTTTTTTTTATTGTATAAATGTATAAAACATTTTAGAACTTCCTAGACCCATTTTAAATACGGGTAATATTCAATCCCAATCAATTTAGATACTCTTTTTTTTTGGGTAAAGGTGATTTAAAACTAAGTATATATGAAAGTAATGTTACTTCAATTACAATTTATTAGGTTAACATTTGTGAACATTTTATATACATATGTTATTCTTTCAATCCTTTGAGGTTTAGCTCCATCTCGATTAACATGCCCCTACTACCGGGACTCCATGAGTGATTGGCATTGTGGTTTTGGACAAGGGTACTTACCTCATCTTTGGTTTAACCAACAATTTAATATTGGATAATATTAGGGATACAAGTGTGCTGATTTTTCTTTTTTTTTAAACCCAATTCAACTTTTCAAGGTAGAGAAATCCCTAACAACCTATGACAATTTTAAAACTAATTCAACCTATCCATTAGGAAATAAGATGGGCCATTTAGCTAGGGCTACTAAAACATTTTGAGCTTTCATTCAACTATTTAAGAAAATTCAATGAACCCATTTAAAAATGGGGAAATTATTGAGTAGTCCCAGCCAATAGAAAAGAAGCACGTCATTAAACATAACTGAGATCAGCTTACTTGCCGCATCATCTCAACATAGCTCCACACTTAACAGCCGTTAGCCCTGTTGCGTTAATCCTCCGTGCAAATCCAAATTTTAATTTGAAAATTGGGCGGGTTGGTGAAGGTAAAACTAAAAACTGAAAGAAGCTTTTCATTTTCCTCAATCTTTATTTCTCTCTCTTTGTTCATCATCACCACCGTTTGGCTGCCACTTCCTTCCATTGCAACGTTGACAACATTTCTACACTTGCAAGGTACCAATTTTATTCCCTCTTTTAGTGGCACAGAAAGTGTTTGTTGAAATGCTTCATAGATAATTTTTTTTTCCAAACTTCTTGTGGCTTTGTGTTCTGTTTATTAGGGGTTGTGGGTTCATATTAGTGTGGTGTTGACAGATTCATTCAGAGTAAGCCTATTCTCCATGCCTATTAGTGTTATGTGTTGGGTGCAAGTTGTAATTATGAGTGGCTAGGAGGAAAATTTTAGGTTGGAAGCTAAAGAGGCATATGGGTAGCTCTATAATTAGGTGGAAGGCCTTTTATAAAGAAGAAAATTAATTTCTAGCATGGCATAAGGACATCACGATCGGGGTGCAGAGTTGCTATTGCTTTAGGCCACCTTTCGGCATATTTTGGTATATCCTATGTCACTATGAAACCTGCTTATTGGTATTGACCAAAGTTTAAATTTTTTACTTTGTGTTTCTGTTCTTACAA
This sequence comes from Quercus parvula, assembly GCA_030820535.1. Classification (NCBI taxonomy): domain Eukaryota; kingdom Viridiplantae; phylum Streptophyta; class Magnoliopsida; order Fagales; family Fagaceae; genus Quercus; species Quercus parvula. The sequence goes on from JAUAME010000010.1 coordinate 10,835,237, forward strand.
AGAAACAAGTTCTTATACTAATTTTTGTTTTTTTTAAAGAAAAGGGAGCTAGTTATCTAACTTATTTTTGTCATCTGTGGCATTAAATTGTAGAATTATGTAACCTAGCTATAATGCTTAAGTGTGAACCATTGTTCATTATGCAGGAGAGGTAAGTTTAATATTTTATTTTGCTGTGTTGTTTATTTTTTGTGTGAGCTGTTGTTAAAGTATCTTAACTTTATGCACTTTTTTTTTTTCAGGTTCAATATCAGTCGGATCAATTTCTAGGCAAAAACAAACACTATGTTGTTGCTAAACATCAAAATTTGTTGATGGTTGGAGTGGTTCCTTTATCCAAGGGAGTTGTTAGTCGATTAATGTTAGAATTCAGCAAATAAATTCCTAGTTTTTTGGTAGAGATATCTTATTGAGTTATTAGATTATTTTATGTTCAATTATCTTATCATTGTAATTTGGTTGATAATCAACTTTGTAACAAACACTGTTATTTAAACAATGAGATTTGAATAATAAAGCAGGTAGATTAATTCTAGAAATTCTCAACTTGTTGGCAGATTTGATGTACACATTATTTTGTAATTGGTCTATGTATATCTTGTTCTCTCATAATTGATATTATTTTGGCTAAATGACACTTAAATAAATCACATTTGTGAATTATAAGGTCATTTATTTGGATCATTAACAAGCAATTTAGAATTTATTATTTTACAATCTATCTAAACAAAAAAAATTTGTTTTTTCCTCTTTTATGCAAACTTATTTTACAAGTCATTGGAAAACTATTCTGAGAGCTCAATAAATCTTTTAACAATAAAAATCATAAATTATCTTGTATGAGCGGTCTAGTATGAAACTAATAATTGGCCTTAACTCCACCTGTGAAAATAAACTATCTATACCATTACCAACAACGAAACACATTTTTGCACGACTTTGGATAGGCCTCTTTGATTTTCAGGTGTGTTGAAACAATGGCACAACTAAATAGCAATTTTGTTTTACAAATTCAAAGATAATTAAAAAAATATTCCACCAAATGCCTTCAAGAAATTGAATTAGAATTAGGACCTAATACATTACAACTTACAAGACTGTTTAAACAATCCTTTCGAGTTTAAGCACATAAAATCAGTACATAACTTTCAATTGGCCCCAACTCAATGATTAACAAAGAGAACAAATGTAATAGTCACATGACAATATTATGTAGGCTTTAAGTCTCATCTCTCATGTAATAATAATTTTTGCTTGTCTTGTGAACTTCTCGGGATTCTTGGTTTAATAGACTATCGACAGTAGCATGATATCTATTCTCTACAAACTTTTAAAACATCACATTAGCATTTAAAAATGGAATTAAAATGATGGTATTAAGCCTCACAACAGTCATTCTAATTATTTTGTATTGATTCATATCAGCGAAAAACAATATCAAGTAGCTCACACAACTCCAGATTTTACTTATACCAGAACGTAGTTGCATGATACTGATATCCTCAAATATTGCAGGTTTTTACGCAGTCACGTGGTGAGCAAAGAGCGAACTATTCTTTGGCTTTTTACTATATATATATATATATATATATATATATATATATATATATATATTGCAGGTTTTATAAAATTATTTGGTTTCGCGCATACAATGGTTCACACTAAAGCATTATAGCTGGGACATAATTCTGTAATTTAATGCCACAGAGTACAAAAATAACTAGCTCCCTTTTCATTAAAAAAGAAAAAGAAAAAAAAAAAGAAATTAGTAGAAGAACTGGTTTCTTTGCAAGAACAGAAACACAAAGTGAAAATTTAAGCTTTTGTCAATACCAATAAGCAGGTTTCATAGTGACATAGGATATACCAAAATATGCCAAAAGGTGGCTTAGAGCAAATTTATTTTAGAACCTAGTATCATCAAAATGAACCCAAAAATTGGTTGAACAATATGAAACTTTAGTGCACATCAACTCTCTACCTCTATAAAAACTAGTGTTGTGTAATGAAAATGAAGTACACCACAAAGAGAGGAAAAAAGAAAAAAAGAAAAAAAGAAGCAACTTTGTACCCAGGCCGTGATGGCCTTATGCCATGCTAGAAATTAAATCCCTTCTTTATAAACGGTCTTCCACCTAAATACAGAGCTACTCTCTTTTGCTTCCAAACTAAAGTATTCTCCTAGCCACTCATAATTACAACTTGCACCCAACAAAAACCACTAATAGGCATGGAGAATAGGCTTACTCTGAATGAGTCTGTCAGCACCACACTAACATGAACCCACAACCCCTAATAATCAGAACACAAAGCCATAAGAAGTTTGGAAAAAAAGGGATCTCTATGAAGCATTTCAACAAACACTTTCTGTGCCACTAAAAGAGGGAATAAAGTTGGTACCTTGCAAGTGCAGAAATGTTGCCAACGTTGCAATGGTGGTGATGATGAACAGAGAGAGAAATAAAAGATTGAGGAAAATGAAAAGCTTCTTTCAGTTTTTAGTTTTACTTTCACCAACCCGCCCAATTTTCAAATTAAAATTTGAATTGGCACGGAGGGTTAACGCAGCAAGGCTAACGGCTGTTAAGTCTGAAGCTATGTTGAGATGACATGGCAAGTAAGCTGATCTCAGCTATGTTTAATGACGTAGCTCTTTTCTATTGGCTGGGAATACAAGGTCAGCAAGCTGACCTTGTAGTCCCGGACTACTCAATAATTTCCCTTAAAAATGGGTGAATAGATTTTTCAAAACTCTAAAGTGTAGTGTATTTAAAAAAAAAAAAAAAAAAAAAAAACAATAAATCAAATTTAATACTTCAAAAGTTTAAGTTGTTATATAGCAAAAGTTTAGTTATATTGTGACATACCTTTAGCAAAACTACTAGTTAAATTTATATGCATTGATTATTTAGAGAACAATAAATTTATTACACAATTTTTCACAATTGCTTATGCAACCTATTGTGATTGGTGTATAAAAAATGGCATTAGTGATGGTCTGGTGGGCACAAGTAAAAACGATGTTGCTCTAATAACAATTTATCACTTTATCAAATTATAGAAACGATGTTGCTCTAGCATTGTTCTTTGTGGCTCAATCCGTGAGGAGGGAAAGCCCAAGCAATGAAACCCTGCTCTTGTTACTGACAAGACAAAGATATTGAAGGATCGACAATTGGAGATTCTAACTAGTTTCTTTGGCAGTTTTTTAAGCAAATATGAGTATTTTTGAAATGAAGAGTCATACAATGGTTGTTTTCATGAGAGAATGCAGTTTTATGGTGATGTTGTCCATTCTTTGTGCAGGATCTAAGTCTACAAGCATGGTTGAAAGGGACTGTGCTCCTTTTTCTTCCTTTTTTTTTCCTCTTTACAAAGCACAAAAACTTATCTCTCCGCATGGGGATTTGGTTGAAGATATAAAATTGGTCACCATTGCTTTAAGAGATGTTTATTTTAGCTTTGTAAATCCTTTATGTAATTAAGTTGTACACATTATGGAAAAATAAGCTTTAGGATCTATTTGGATACCGCTTATTGTTAAAAACTCAAAACACTATAGCAAAATAATTTTTAAATATGTAAATAGTACCGTGGGACCAGTTTTGAAGTTTTTTTTGCTGAAAAAAGTACTTGCTGGTCCCGTGAATAGTGTATAAGACCCATCATTTTTCAACAAAATGTTGGAACGCACAGGAAATGTGCATTCCAAACGCACGGGTGTGTTTGGATACAATTTATTTTGCTGAAAATTGAAAATTGAAAACATTGAAGAAAAATAATTTTTAAATATATAAATAGTACCGTGAGACTCATTTTTAATAAAAATTTCATTGAAAAAAGAAGTTTGTGAGTTCCATGAACCGTGCACAGAACCCACTGACCCAAAACAAGAGAAATGCGCTTGAAAAAAAAAACAAAAAAACGCAGATGCTTGATAAGCTGAATCCAAACGGGTATTTAATAAAATGTAACTCTCATATTTAGGTTGAAAATTGTCCTGGCTAACTTCCTTTTGCCTTCTGCACAAATGGATATGATTTAATTTGGTATCAAAAAAGCTAATCAGAGACTCGGAAACGGTTTTTTTACCTTTCCCAAGTCCAAAACTCCAACTGTTTTCCGTGTTGCATAGTGGTAAAGAGCTGTCGAGGGGACAGCTAAGTGCAACATAGATCCAAGCCCTTTAAAGATGCTCATCATTATCCCTTCTAATAAGTGCTTTTTTTTTTTCTTCTTTTTCCATAGATCTTGATAAATATGGATCCACTCTAAGATATGACTCTTTGTCTCGTCTCTTTTTTTATCATAATAAATTTTATCAGTTGAGTTAATTGAAACTCACTCATCTAAATACATTTAGATGTAATTTTTTACCGAATATTTATTTATATATTTGTTGAAACTTGGTTAAAATATGGTAATTTTATTTAGAAAATGTGAGATATATATATATATATATATAAAAAAATTGCACATAAGAACTCAACATATTTGATAGTGCCAAAAGTCATGTAGCTCAATTGGTTGGCATTTCTTGGTGTTTTCAAAAGAAATATCTTGAAATCAAATCCCTCCTTGTAACTATTAAATTTTAAAAAATAAAATAAACATATTTGATGGATAGTAGGCATAGCTAATTAGATTTATGCAGAAAAAGTGCAACAACAAAAGATATGAATTTTGTGTTCATAGGCATGATTCAAGGAGACTAGCATCTTCCAAGTTCCAACTAAGAAATACAAATACTTCAAAATCTCCGTTGTGTTCACACGCTACTCATCTTTAAATAGATAAAATATGCTTATAAAATAAATAAATTATATCTAAGGATATATATTAATGAATTAATTAATTGTCATATCTCTACCGTATCGTGTTTTAATTTTTCAAAAATTATTATGTCATGTTTGTGTCAATGTTGGTGCTTTTAACCTATCAAGTACATTCTTAAAAGATAAGAATTGATCAAGCCAAGCAAGTGTGCAATTTTGGGAATGATTATATTATACCCTATCCATATGGCATTACATTTGAAATGCAAAGCCTTTTGTACAACCTGAACCCCAAATTGCACAGCCTTTTGTATTTTGATTTGTATACCTCGTTATTGCTTTATAGGCTTGTAGCACAGCCTGAACCAAATTCACCAAGTAATTGCAAAGCTGATGAATCTAGTAGTCTTTTCCTCAATCATCTCAGTTTTAGTACTTTCAACTTACATTTTCCCCTATCAATCATGAAAGAAAAGGGATAAAACAAAGTTTGATATATGGTGCAATACCATTTAAGGATTGAGGGGAATTTTAATTTTAAATTGAATCCTTAGATTGGAAAAGGACATGCCATAAAGTTCAGTGAGTTCATAATTTCTATCTCATTACTCTTAGCTGGTTATGAATTAAGATGCTAAACGACTTTTAGCCAATTTTGAGAAAGAGGAAGTTTGCCTTGAATGCTATTGCTAATTTCATATTACCATAAAGAGACCCTCATTTATGGTTTTATATGGTATTATTACTATCTAGAGAGACTTTCTAATTTCTATAGATGAGGGTTTCTCTTTCTTCATAAAAAAAACAAAGAAGAAAAAAAAAGACCCTCATTTATAGAAATTAGAAAGTCTCTTTGAAGATAATTTTTTGAAAAAGTAACATAAAAAAAATCGTAATTAATGACCGATTGACAAATTTCAAAACACAGCTAGCAAGATTCCAGAAGATCCATAATAGTTCGAAGCTATTGGCACATATTGTAACTGCCATGCATAGTTCTGCCACTCATTTGTCCATAAATTGAGCTCAGATCTTGAACATATCTCAGTCCATCCCACCTTTGACATGGCCATTAGTCTTGCATGCAAAACCTCTGCTAGTTCATTGAAGTAGCATTGTATAAACTTTCCCACTTAGGCTGCAATGAGATTCTCACAGCCATGTCTAAGTTTGTTACTAGTTTTAGCCAGTGTCTTAGTCGATAACTGTGTTGCAGCTGAACTTCCCAACAATGGCCATAGACTCAACTCGGCGTGGTTTTGGTTATACCCTCCACCGAATTATGGCTATCCTAGCCCGACTCCGACACCACCATCAGAATCCCCAAATCCGCCAACACATGGACGGCCTCCTTCACCAAAGCCTCCAATTAGTCCACCCCTAACTCCAACCTCTCCACCAAAACCTCCTTGTTCTCCCCCAAAAAAGCCACCTCCAACTCCAACTTCTCCACCAAAACCCCCTTGTTCTCCCTCACTAAAGCCACCTCTGACTCCAACTTCTCCACCAAAACCCCTTTGTTCTCCCCCTATAAAGCCACCTCCAACCCCAACTTATCAACCACCACCAGTACCCACAGCTTCGCCAAAACCCCCTCCAACTTCTCCGCCAAAACCCCCTTGTTCTCCCCCAAAAAAGCCACCTCTAACTCCAACTTCTCCACCAAAACCCCCTTGTTCTCCCCCACTAAAGCCACCTCTGACTCCAACTTCTCCGCCAAAACCCCCTTGTTCTCCCCCTATAAAGCCACCTCCAACCCCAACTTATCAACCACCACCAGTACCCACAACTCCGCCAAAACCCCCTTGTTCCCCCCCTATAAAGCCACCTCCAACTCCAACCTATCAGCCACCACCAATATCCACAGCTCCGCCAAAACCCCCTCCAACTTTTCTGCCAAAACCCCCTTGTTCTCCCCCAACAAAGCCACCACCAACTCCAACTTATCAGCCACCACCAGTACCCACAACTCCTCCAATTAGTCCACCCCCAACTCCAACCTCTCCACCAAAACCTCCTTGTTCTCCCCCAAAAAAGCCACCTCTAACTCCAACTTCTCTACCAAAACCCCCTTGTTCTCCCCCAATAAAGCCACCTCCAACTCCAACTTCTTCGCTAAAACCCCCTTGTTCTCCCCCTATAAAGCCACCTTCAACCCCAACTTATCAACCACCACCAGTACCCACAGCTCCGCCAAAACCCCCTCCAACTTCTCCACCAAAACCCCCTTGTTCCCCTTCTATAAAGCCACCTTCAACCCCAAATTCTCCGCCAAAACCCCCTTGTTCTCCCCCAATAAAGCCACCACCAACTCCAACTTATCAGCCACCACCAGAACCCACAACTCCTCCAATTAGTCCACCCCAAACTCCAACTTTTCCACCAAAACCTCCTTGTTCTCCACCAAAAAAGCCACCTCCAACCCCAACTTATCAGCCACCACCAGTACCCATAATTCCCCCAATTATTAGTCATCCCCCACCAACTCACAAACCTCCGGCATGTCCACCAACCCACAAGCCACCTCCAACCTTCCCACCACCAAAGGCACATCAACCCCCTCCACAAATATCACCACCGGTTCAAAAACCTCCTCCAACTCCAACTTATCAACCGCCAACACCATCTCCTCCAATATCTAGTCCTCCACTTTCCCCTCCACCAACACCTAAACCTCATCCATGTCCACCTACCCCCAAACCTCCTATTAAATCTCTAGAAACACCACCTACAGAACAGCCTCCATCATCTCCTCCACCAGTTTATACACCCCCAGTAAGCCCTCCTCCAACATATGGATACCCTCCACCATCATACCAGACATAATCAACTATAGTCCATTTAAAGTACAAGTTTATTACAAAAGATGTCTATGTATGACTACAAAGTTTCTTTCTCTATCTCTATAATGCATCTCATTGAAGCCAAGCTTGTAGTAATACTTACTTTGAAAAAATAAAATGTATGGAGGGCATTAATATAGAAGACAAATTATTTTATTAAGTCAGTAATGATTCTATTATGTTATTTCCATCAAGCATAGATTACTTGTATGAAAATTATTAAGTACTCTTGGGTACCTAATCATCATAAACTCATATAAGCTGATCACGCTCTACGGCACATTTCAGACTTTCCATATCCCTATTGCCAAAGCAACCATCACAAAGTGCATATCACTTAATATTTAACTTAATTATCCTTGTCATCAACAGGCCATGCATTAAATAATTAAAATTAAGCAAATCTCTCGAGTATTTTAATCTTCTACAATCGATAGCTGCAAGCTTTAATTTTTCAACATATATCTATTCCATAAATTCATTTGCTGTTAATAATGTTCTTAAATAACAAGTGTAAAATTCCTGCTTAAAATTTTCCTTGAATAAAAGGAGATGCCATGCCACAATTTTAAATTTCTTAAATAGCAACAGAGTCAATATAAATTCTACAACCTTCCACCATTAGATGGTTTCTATTGCTAGTTTACCCACCATTTTAGCCAAGGGCACAGGACACTTTGTAACAATATCAAACCTGGACATATTCGAAGCGCGTCCAAACAGAGATAAGCTTAGTAGAAGAAGCTCTTGAAGGGACAACCTTGAGGAAAGGAAGCCTTGCCACTGATAAGGATCCAAATTAAAGAAAGCATCAAAGAACCTTCTTGTTCCATCCAAATCAAGCTTCAATAAAGTCTCCATTCCAAAAGAGTAAAATTCTCTTCTACACCTCCTTTCAATTGGCCACAAGCCATTCCACGCTCTATGATAAAGTGGCTGCCCTCTGATCATCCTGGTTGAGCCAAGGCACTCAGCAATGGCATCAGCTAAGACTGGTGCCAGAGCCATTGACCTAGCCACCATGTACCCTGTTGAAGGGTGAACAACCCCAGAAGTCCCACCAATTGCCATTACACTCTGAGGGAGTTTTGGGAGTGGACCTCCCATTGGGATCAAACACTTCTCATCCTCCAATACCCTCTTCACTCGAATTCCTAAATGCCTTAATCTTGCTACCATCCTTGACTTCACTTCCTTATAGGATAACACAGGCCGAGAAACCAGAGAAGTCTCTTCTAAAAATACCAAATTTGAATCAAACGGCATTGCATATAGAAAAGTAGGAAACCTTGAATTTTTAACTCGCAAATAAGGCTCATTTCCCAGATGGGTATCTCTCCAATCCATGAGAACCATCTTATCCAAGTCAAAAGGGTGTTCTTCCACTTCAGCTAAAATTCCATGAGCAATCTGATACCCATGATTCCTTTTCTTATCATACTCTATAAAACTACTTGCAAAGCCACTCGCATCAACAATTAAGCTTGCCTTCAATTCATTCCCATCATCACACATAATGAAAGACTCAAACTCTTGGTGCTCAATTTTCCAAACCTTAGCCTCATGAAATTTAACACCATTGGACACACACCCTTCCATTAGTTTCGTTTTTAGTTTTTTCCTACTAACTCTACCATAGGGTCGGTCTAAATACTTGGTCTTGTTTTCATCGAGATAAACACAAGCCATAGGCCATGTTTTGTCTAAGCAGTCCTCAAGCTTCAAGCTTTCAAACTCATCAACCCAAACACCATAGTTATTAGGCCACACGGAAAGCGGAGAAGGGTCAACACAACATACCTTGATTCCATAGCGAGACACTTGCTCTGCAAGACGAAGTCCAGCTGGGCCAGTCCCAATGATGATCACATCAAAGTGGTGCCTATCAGACCTGGGGTCCCACCATGAGAGATCAAAATCCAAACTTTCAGGTTGTGTAGTTTCAGGCTTCAAGTCAAGGAAATTTCCAAACTTGCTGCTTTGAGTTCTGTAATATTGATGCTTCTTTGTTGAAGATGTGGTATTGGGTCTTGGAGAAGAGATTGAAGGGGTAGTAGGTGATATGAAGAACTTGTTAGTACATAGTGTAGTTGGAAGTGGTGAAAATAGCCTGAAAAGAGTCCCCATGGAATTCTGGGAGATCGGAAGGACTTAGTCCTAAGGTAAATGAAAAAGTGGAACTCTCTTATAGTATTTTAAAGGAAGAAATGGAATGGGAGAGATATGTGCAAAAAGGTATCCAAAATATATCTGGAAAATGATACAGCACAAGCACAACCTATTTGCCAACCTGATTTCGGCATTTGGTGCCTATGATTTAAATAATGGGAATTATAGGGGGTGTACCAAGTTATACATTGAATGTTTGAATCTCCAATGAAAATGACAAAAAAGGATATGTAGTCAGACCCATAAGTTGGCTTTGTTTTGTGCACAGAAGCACTAGCAATGAACTCTATAGTATTCTTGCACCATAATGATGACAATAAATTTCACTTTATTTTTTCCCTTCCTTTTACACTTCATTTGGAAGTGAATTTGTGATCAATGTGAAACCATTTTACATGGACTGTTATTACTATATATTTATTAACACACCAACTATAATTTATTATCTTAACAATAATAAAAAAAAATAAAAGATAAAATACAGTCAGCATTCTTAAAGTTTAGACTAATATCAATCAAATTCAAGATATTTCAAAATTGACCAATTTGATCTCTAAATCCCACTTGATGATCCCTAAATTATTATTTCTTTCTCTAGGTAATCAAGAATCAAATTAGCCAATTTAATTGCCTTAGACTAGCTGATATTAGCGTGAACCTCACAATGTTACATGTATTTTAACCAAAAAAAATTATAAAATTTGTTGGGTACTTAAGATATCTTAGAGTGGTTGATAGGGTCAATGGTTAACAGGTGTTGTGAGTTTGCCACATTGGGTAGAAGCCTACTTGGTGGTGTACCACCCACCAGAGTTGGGGGGCAAATTTTAATGGAGAGTTAGGCACGTAGTATGATGTATGCAGTAGGACCCCACAGATTTCATCTTGTACGTTTACTGGGTGTCACACACCCACTGAGAGCATTCTTTTTTTGAGAAAGCACTGAGAGCATTCTTGGTAGCGGCAAAAACACTCCTTTGCTTTGTCATATCATCTACATTCGGCTCAGAAACCGCCAAAACATAAAACACATGACACACACCCACTGAGAGCATTCTTGATAGCGGCAAAAACACTCTTTTGCTTTGTCATATCATCTACATTCGGCTCAGAAACCGCCCAAACATAAAACACATGACTCATCAGCACCCTCCTCCCCTGGCTGGGTTGAGGGATCTAATTTGCAAGTTGTTTCACAAATCACTATAGGCCAGATAGAGAGGAAAAGTACAAAGTACTTAATACCACTGTTAAATACAGAAATAGCTTAGCATTATGTGAACCATCCTCTATTTAGTCCTATCAGGCTATACCATGGACGATGGACCACAGAGTCAACAATTTTTTTATTATCTAATTGTCAAAATTAGTAGTACATTAAATAATTCATTTACCAAACTTGTCAATATATTTTTTTTATTATAAATATGATAAAGTTTAAATTTATAGGTAAGTTCTATATGATTAATGTTTATTACCATAAGCCAAAACATATATGGTAGTAAACATATGGGAGTTAATAGCAAGTAAAAGAAAAGGAAAATACTATTGCCTTGAATGACCTGGTTCACGGGAAATTGTTAGGTCTATTAGGAGGATTACTGATGTGGTCATCCTTGACCTTTCAACCAATAAAATACTATTATTTATACAAATGTGACATCATTTAGTAATTTTTTATTTTTTATTTTTTGTGCTGATTAAGAAACTCACTCACACATTTGCATAAATGGCATCGTCTCATTGGTTAAGAGGACCACGCTAGTAATCCTCTTAGTGGACCTAATAATTTCTCCCAGTTCACATGGATTTGACAAGTGGGCTTCACTGTGTAAGCATTTTCCATGCCAGGCATGTAGTCGGCAGTACAACTAGGAGTCTAAATCTTCTATCTTATTTTTCCTATCCTACTCTATGCTCCACAAATAAAAAAATTGCCAAGTGTCTACCTATTTAATTAAATGCTAATTTTTTGTCTTCTTTTATTTCAGTTTCCTAAAATAAAAATCAAAACATCCCTACCAATCACTGTCACTGGTCCACCACCACCAACCAACGCCGATGCCACTACAAGTTTACAACGGCCATCTATCAATGCTTCGTTGTTTTCAAAACCATGACTAGGTACAAGTATAGAGAAATTGCATTGTCCTTTCATCAACTAGCATCTATTCATCGAATCCACCAACCAATGGTCTATTTTGGTAGATTGATAAAGTATATTAGAAAACAAAAAACTAATATCAAGTGGTTCTATGGCTGTGATTTTCTTTTGGTATTTAACATGAACTGCCTTGGGTATATTCTTTGATATTGTTGTCTTTGGAATTTAGGATCCTGCATTTGCTTTTGAAGAAGAAGGGGTTTGTTTCATGATATGAGAGTATGCACGGGTCCATTTGGTTTGATTTTAAGAAGAATTTCATAATAAAACAAACATTGACCCCTTGAGAATACTTTGGTTGAACAAACATCCAACGCATTCGAAAAATTGTACGGTATATCGGAACATAAACATTACTGGGGGTGGATTGTTGTTGGTGAAGTGGCAGCGGTGCTAGTTGGTGGTGGTGGACTAGTGATGGTGGCTGGTGTGGATGTGTTGATTTTTATTTTATTTATTTTAGCAAACAGAAATAAAAGGAGAAAATTAGTATTTAATTAAGTAGCTGTACACTTGGCAATTTTTTATTTGTGGAGCATATAGTGAGATAGGAAAAGTGGGATAGAAGATTTAAACTCGAACAACTAGGAGTGGCAATTCGTGTTCATGTGTTGAGAATATGTCGTATTAACTCATGAGTATTCGACTATATGGGTCAATACTGACCTGACATAATTATTTAACGAGTCAAGATTCCTCAACCCTAATATGACCCATTTATTAAATAGGTCAATCGTGTTGACCTATTTGTCATATTTTATCAAAATGAAGAAAAAAAAATGCGTATTAACCAAATTGAATTATGAAAAACCAAAAAAATGAATATTTTTAATATAAAATTCAGAACTAACGAGTAATTTAATCACAAATAATCATTCAAAATTAAAGCTATAGGGATATGGGCCCAGAGCATGGATTGGGCTTTGGCCTTATCCGAGGACATTAAATGGACCGAGGAGGAACAAGTAGTTGTTGGAGATCCCAATTTAAAGTCTCGTTAGTAGGGAACGAATGTATGATAGTCCGAGGAGGAAACCCTCCTCGGATGTGATGAGTTCGCCTCAAGCGCCTATTCCGGCAACAAGAACGACCTTCCAAGAAACTTCATTGATGGGGACGTGCCTCATGAGTGTGCGAGAAGGAAGGAAACCCGAAAATATCTAAGGAAAAGCTACTACCACAGTATTAAATGCATTGCAGCTACTTTTCTAGCCGCATTTATGTGGAGAAGACCTCTGAATAGTGCTACCTCGGCTACCACAACTCACAAGAAGTCAGAGAAGATGTCTGATGGGACGGGTACTCAAGCGAGGGTTTAGATGATCACAAATAATCATTCAAAATTAAAGCTATAGGGATATAGGCCCAAAGTCATGGATTGGGCTTTGGCCTTATCCGAGGACATTAAATGGACCGAGGAGGAACAAGTAGTTGTTGGAGATCCCGATTTAAAGTCTCGTTAGTAGGGAACGAATGTATGATAGTCCGAGGAGGAACCCCTCCTCGGATGTGATGAGTTCGCCTCAAGCGCCTATTCCGGCAACAAGAACGACCTTCCAAGAAACTTCATTGATGGGGACGTGCCTCATGAGTGTGCGAGAAGGAAGGAAACCCGAAAATATCTAAGGAAAAGCTACTACCACAACATTAAATGCACTACAGCTACTTTTCTAGCCGCATTTATGTGGAGAAGACCTCTGAACAGTGCTACCTCGGCTACCACAACTCACAAGAAGTCAGAGAAGATGTCTGATGGGACGGGTACTCAAGCGAGGGTTTAGATGATCAACAAGTGTAGGGTGAAAATGATCCAGAGGGAGGCTATATAACATGAGAAATCCTCCCTGAGAAAGGGATCGAAAAAAGGGGAGAAGGAATACTGTAGCGATCTAAGTTATCTTTATACTCTACTGTGTTCAATTTATGCAAGCCCAACCTCTTCGGACTGAAAGTCCACTGATACCAGAATCTCTAATTCATGTTTGATTATTATTTAATTTAGTACTAGCCGTTGTTCCACTCATTAGGGTTTTGTTCTTCGACCCACTCTCTACAAATTTATTGTATTGTGTTTATTGGACTGAAGTCCTATACACCTTGGGCTTGGATACCAAAAACGTGTCCCTACAAAAGCATATCTTAATATCATAAATAATCAATTAAAATATGTCAAATAAAATAAACCACAACAATTAATAAGTTTATATATCTAGGATTTGAAGGATATATTAGTAAATTGTCATTTAATTAAACGAGTCAAACAAGTCAAACGGGTTCTATGGATTGGACACTAACTCAACTTATTTATTAAACAGGTCAGTCATGTTAATCCGAATATAACACTAATCCATTAAACCTCAACCTATTACCTACTAATTTCGTGTTGTGTCAAATTTGCGATGAAAGAGTGGGAAAAGCGTACCAAAAGCTATGCTACAAGTCTGTCAAAAAGTAGATTCTCTGTTCATGCAATAAGCATGTGAAAGTGTAGGCCAGCTCAAAGCAACTCCCAAAAGATTGACTTTATTTGTCCTTAAGCGAATTATTTCCGAGCGGGAAAACTGCATTCAGATTTCAGATAATAATGTAGCTTGCATGATTGCATCATATAACAGCAGATTTGTCAACATATTTCCCTGTAATATGCTCAATATTTTAAAACCTTTTCCTTCTTCCAGTCTCATCTGGATGTCATGGCATGCGACTTCTAAGCTTCAGGCATAAGTTTCCATAATTTAGGCTAAAACGAGCTTAACAAGTCAAGCTCAATTCACATTGACTTGGTATGAGTTTACTGGGCTCAACTTGATTTTGTACTCTTAAATGATTTTTAGGCTGCTCAATTTCAGCTTAAGATTGACTTGTTGAAAGGCTGACTCAAAAGTTTGAAGTGCATCAAACTTGAATACTCAGCTCAATTACAACCCTACATATTAATAAGGCTGAAAATGCATTTGTGAGCACACGCACTACCAATTTGAAAAACAGATGAAAAACCTATGCCTACAGTTTTTCAAACGAACGCACAGTTTAGGAAGAATGTGACTTCAGATCACCACATTCGCTTATGTAATTTTTCAGAAACACTATCTAACAACATGTATTTCACTCAACATCCACAAATTTGTTCAGTGACTTCAGTCTGCAAAATTAAGTAGGAAAGCAACAGCAAAGCAGCGTTGACCACATATGAATAAGGACCTGAATGAGCTTGCTCTTGTGACTGCATTATTAAGTCATGTCATAATTAAAAAGAACTACATATAATGAGGAATCAACACTGTCCATATGAGGAAATAGAATGAGTAAATTGACGGAATACTCGTATGTAATAGCATATTGAGTGTTGAAATTACACCAAAAAAAACCTTTGCACCAAATAATGAATATACTATAAATTCATACATACACAAAATACAGAGATGAAGCATAGCACTGCAACAGCACTCATCAGGGTTCCAAAGATAAACATTGGTTACTCACATCAAGTGCAACAACAGCAAGAGAAGCATCAGGATAATTACTGGAACCTTGCAGAGATAAAGATATCGTATTTCCACATAACTGTCAAAAATCTGAACCACGAAACCTTCAGAGCTTCTCTAACAGAATCGGACTGACATCATTTAAAAAGCCATCTGTTGCATACCTTGGTAGAGCTAATATCCAGTAGAAATCAAGATCTGCAGGAAGGTAGGGTGATGCCTCCACAACAAATAGCAATTATTATGTACAGCAACACAACAATCAAGCCTGTCAACAGTGCCCTGTCATTAATTAAAAAAAAAAAAAAAGTTCAGATGCACGAGAATTAAAATGCCCAAAGGCTATTAGCAGATAGAAACTTTTAACATGTTTGTATACTTCCAATCATTACCAATTGTATTGTCAGGATAGTGCATAACACTACTAATTAATAGTATATAATCAAATTCTTCATTCTGTAAAGAAACCCTTATGTGATAAATAATTATGCAGTTAATAAAGGCTGGCCAAAGAGATCTAGCTCAAATGGCATTTCATCCCCCCATAAGGAAAGAAGTGGCGAGTGAGGTTTTAGATTCAAAACCTATGACGTAAGTGTTTAACTCACCAATCGAAAAAGATGAAACTCATGATTAAACAGAATCAGAAAACCTCTTCTAGATGACAGTAGACTAAACAATTAACCAGGTGGTTCTTACACAAAATATATCATTTTGTGTCATGTAGAACTCTTGGGCATGAGTTACTTAGAAAGAGCCAGTATATAACTTATTAAGTTTATGACATACAGTCCAATATCCTTGGCAATATAATGATGCAGGGAGCAGAACCAAAAATATTTCAGATTTTCTTTGAGATACCAAATTTTATTTTTGAATTTTGAATTTGGCTTTTATGTGATTGAGGAATTTATGAAATGTAATTGCAGCTAAATTTAATCCATGAAGCCAAAAGGAGGCTCCAGGAATAGTTTGAGAGTACAATTTGAATAAGAATTTGATGATTAGAGAATGTTTCCTCTTGTTTGGTGGTGATGTGAAGCACCCTTAAGTCGCGATGCCTAAGGTTTTCAGACAGATTCTAGATGGTGAACCTTAGGATTTGTCTTGTTCTATCCCCTTTTTATCCCCTTTATCTCAAATCTCAATGTTCCTACCCTTGTCCTGCATGGCTGCATCATATAAAATTAGGGGTGTTCATCAATCAGTGTATCTGGTTTGCAAGAAACCACGCTGTATATGTAGGAATGTTGAGCTTCAGTCATTTTGCCAATGTGGCAGGTCAGTGTCGCTAAATGCTGCAGTGAACAAACGAGATTTGATCACCAGTGGTTTTCTAAAAGATTGACTGCAAGCTTAGGCCATGGGCATTTTTTGGTAGCCAATCTAAATAGGTAGAGGGGTGGACAACGAGGGGCTAGCCGGATGAGGAAAGAGGATGGGAAGCAGCAGATGGATAGAGGGGGAAGGGAAGGCAGTCAGTGTGCTTCAGTATTCAAATCTTATGAAGTTCAACTGCTCGAAGTCATAGGCCATCACATTTTCTTCCAAAACCTCTTCTTATAAATTTTCACATTTCTTTGTCTTTAGCAAAAATATACATTTGGTCCATCAAATGTGGGCAAAGTTCTATTTTAGTCAAGAAATTTATTATTATTATTTTTTTAGTTCTCAAAAAATTAAAGTATCCAATTTACACCTACTGTCTGTGTGCTGTTATAATTCCTGCTTACATGGCTAATGGAGGGCTTGGGTGGCTTTTTTATTTATTTATGTGAGGTTGATTGATGAGAGCTCAACTACATGTGGTGCAAAGATCATTACATTAGAAATCCCAACCCCAATAGCCCAAAATCAAAACCCCAAAGTAAAAAAATCCCTAAAATAACCAACAGCACGAAATTCCCCCAAATCCTCACATTCCTCTCCCTCAAGCATCTATTTTTCCTCCTCCTGCAACAGTGCTTTATAAGGGATGTAAGCGTTTGGAGAGAATTTCCAAGTTGGTGGTGATTTCAGGGATTTTAGATTTTGGGGGTTTCTAATCTTGGGGTTTTTGAGCTAATGGGGTGGGGATTTATGATGTGGTGGACTTCGCACAACCTGTAGCTGAGCTGTCATGGATCAGCACCATGTCAAGAAAAGAGCTGCCAAGATGCTCTGTTAGCCACACAAAAATGGAAGGACCAACTGGGATATGTTTTAAATTTTTTGACAAATTTAGTTTTTTTAGAGATTAAAATAGAACTAAATTTGAGAGACCAAACATATGCAAAGAGATTCCTTTGTCCTTGTGACCAAACTAAATCTGTTGTCCTTTGTTTTGGCAGTTAATCTCAACAACTCAACTACCATATTCAACAAATCATAACTCACGGACACATGACTTTAAGACCAAAGACTACTTACCAAAAAAAAAAAAAAATGAGTCTCCTATTAGCACTTCTGCAAAATTTAACCTTTTTTAAAAATAAAATAAAAGAGAGAGAGAGAGAGAGAGAAGATATGTAGCAATTCTGCAAAATTTACCTTAAAATTACAGCAAGTGTTTATAGATAAGACGACACTTATTTATGAAGATGAAAAAAAATCTTCATATTAGAATATGTATTAAATACAGAGATATGAAAGATGCACACCAAAAAGAAAAGAAAGGACTTCCATTTTAAAAGAACAACTCCCAACTTCCAGAACAAAATAATGTTAAGAAAAATAGAGCAGAACATGGAAAATAGGATTCTCATGAGGCAGACATAAGCCCAAAAAGAATATCTCTAAAATACAACAATCATACAGCAGAAGGCCCCAGCAATGACGATCTACTCTCCAGTCTCCACATCCTTCAAAAGGAATGTGTGGAAGAAAAGGGGCTAATGTAAATGTGGAATTGAGTTAGATTTTAATACACCCCCCACCCCCCAAAAAAAGCCATTAATCTTCTCTTCATTTTCTTTTCTACCCTAGGATGATAGATCTTTACTAACAACTGGTAAGACTCTAATTCATAACATTCACCAAGCATTAATGTATTCATAAAGCCAAAGTGGTAAGAGAAAACAGGAAGTACTCACAATAGCTTGGCATTTTTCATCCAGAGAGCTCGACGAAGCCGCTTGGACTGTTTCTTGAAGTGAAATGCACTGTCTTGCATTGTTGCAGTTTTATCAACTAGAAGTTCAATCCGGTCACCTCTCTCCAGAATCTTCTCAATGTTCTCCACCATGATAGTACGTATCTGGATACCATATTTTTGGTTCTTGTGAGCACAAAACAAACGCAAGGACTACAGCTATAATAAACAACTGACAAAAAGAAAAAGCAAAAAGAGAGAGAGAGAGAGAGCATAACATGAAACAGGAGAAGAAAGTGAAAAGTCATATTTCTCCAGAATCATAGATCCAACATATGCTGCAACGCATAGAAATGAAATTTTCTGGAAGGTTTCAGCGAATAGAGTTTTTTTTGCATTATCATGCATGTTAAGTCTACAACAGATACGCCAATAGTGTTGTAGCTCAATGGCATAGTTTGCTATCCTTTACTAGGAGAACCATGGTGTTATTATTGAATTAAAAAAATAATAATAATAAACAATAAATAAATAAAAGAAACAGATAAACGCTAAAAAATTTAAACCAAAGAGATGTGAAAAGTTTGAAAAGCTTATCACAAGAAAGTGATGGATGCATTTGCTAAAAAAGAGAGAGGAGACCTAGATGTAGCAGACATAGTACTAAACTTAGAGGACGAAAAAATATAAACTTGCAAACACAATTTGAGCAGAAGCTTTACATTGTGTAATGTTTATCTTCTAATTGCTAACAGGGACTAACTGAAATTGCCAACTGAAAATAATTAAGATTGGAAACTATGTTAAATTGTATATAACCTAGGAAAGTAATGTAATTTAAAATCACAAAAGGAAACTATCTTTGCAGGTTTAAAATTGCACTATTTTGAAAGTGTTGGGAGGTGTGAAGGGATAATGTAATGCCATTCCTACTTCATGGGAGGGAATCCTTTGAAAGGAGCATTAATGTGATGTTCCTTTAGGGACAAATTTTAAGGCTACTTCATTGTGGAGCAGTTTAATTGAAAGGACTGAGAGGTGGCTTGCTGTGTGGAACCTACATACTTTCTAAAGATTGGAGTTACCCTCATGAAGAGCACTCTTTCAATCGTGACTACATATTATATGCCTTTATTTACAATTCCTGTTAGTGTTTCCAATCGATTAAAAAAGTTACAACGGGATTGCTTTTGTCTTTCGGGGAAGGGGGGAGTTAGTGGAGGAAAAGAAAGTTCATTTGGTTTATCGAAAATAGGGGGGGTATTACCAATGAGAATGGGAGGGTTGCACATTAGAAAACTTGGTGCTTTTAATTTTGCATTACTAAGTAAGCGGGTTTGGCACTTTCTAAAGAAAGATTCCCACCATTGACAACCTTATTAAGAGAGGTATGATTATGGTTGATTGGGGTTGTATGTGTAAGAGGAGTGGCGAAAATCTGGATCATTTGCTCCTTCACTGTTCTTTGGCTAGAGAATTATCAGAGTTTGTCTTTGCAATGTTTTGTATTTGGTAAGTGATGCCCAAATTTGTGCTTATGTTGCTTCAAGATTGGAGAAGGAAGCTAAACAGCTTCTCCGTGCTTGATGTGGACTTTGTGAAGGTACAGGAATTGAAGGCTTTTTGAGGGGCAGGAGTTGTCATCAATGAGGATTAAATTGAAGTTTGTTACACCTTTTTTTTCTTGACTTTTAGCTGATTTGGGGCGACCAAATGATCTTGTATAATTCTTCTCCTCTTTACATTTTTGAGGCCTGTCATTTTAGGAGGGTTTACATCCAGTATACCCACCAAAGTCTCATTGTACTAATAATTTACAACTATAAATAAAATTTACTCATCCTCTATCAAAAAAGAAAAAGAAACAGAAAGCAAATTTGCAACACAAATAGAAGATACTTGCCTCACCAACTTCCCCTCTAACTCGGTTTAGGGTATCTGCACTAGGATTACTAGAGAAAAATTCCATTTGCTGATGTAAGACCCTTGAAAACTCATCATTCATTGCATAAGCAGGTGCATAGTTGGCTACTCTACCGTAGTTTTTCATGAATCTCATGTGAATATCCTCCAAGTAAGAAAAAGGAATCCTCCCTGTACCATGACAAAAACTAATGCACTGTAAAATCACAAAGATGGCTGGAATAAAATTTTTTTTAAAAAAAAGAAAAAAGAAAAAAGGGGAACACGGATTACAAAATTCCTCATTTCTAAAACAATACAAATTCCAGAGATTTCCTCCATCAGACAATCAACATGCTCAACCACAAACCCTAACATCTACCTAGAAACTCAAAAGATCACACCTTTGATGCACAGAATTAAGAACAGAAACAAGTATGAGTGTTTCTCATATTACACATTGTTTGGTTTCCAAAACACAGAAGTGAAAAAACAAAATGAAAACGCATGATATTTACAAGTAATTCTGAATCCACAAGGAATGAAAAAAAAAAAAAAAATCTACCAGCTAGTCTTATATTACCATTATCAACTAGAATCTGATATCAACACTCCTTTACATTTAAATTTGATAAAAGTTAAAACTAAAACATGAATTCGATTCTTTCTTTATAATCAGATATATATTTTCTTGACAGCAAGTCATTGAATTGAAACTAAAACCTCAATACACATCAAATTGAAGCCTATCTTACTTTTATTTATTAAAATATAGCTTAACTATTGCCACTGATCCCAAAAGCCTAAGCAAACCATTCATATCAATCTCAACACCAAAATACTTAAACCCTAACTCAATGAATTATAGAGATAGAGAGAGAGAGAAACGCACTGCCAAAGGTGTTGTTGGCCATGCAGAGGAAAGAGAGGCCATCGGATCGAAGTATGTGAAAGATGTACATGTCCTGAGAGAAACAGAGTCTCGAATCAGCCTCCGACGGCAGCTTCTCCAAGATCCGCCTCGCCACCGCGCCTGTATTCCCCGTGACCGCGCTGAACTCCGCCAGCACCACCGTCCCTCGAGCCACCACAGCGTACAGTATAGCCATCTCGCTCTCTCTCTCTCTCTCTCTCTCTCTCTCTCTGAGATTCAGAGAGCGATCAATCTCTCTGTGACTGTGTGTCTCTGACTCTGAACTCTGATTGGTTGAATTTCAAGGTCTCGACAACAGAGCAATTGTGATTCTACAACTAATAGTATATTATATATATTAATTAGTTTAGATTAAGATAATAACTAAATTAAGGATGTGGGGTTTTTTGGATTTTGATTGGGTTTGGTGGGAAATTGTAAAACAGAGGAGGGAAAGGAAAGAAAGAAGGGAAGTTGAGAGATGAAAGTGAAAGCCGGGAACAAACAACAAACTATGATGTTTTACCGACAAGTCCTGTCTGTCCAATGTGGCGAGACTTATAGACTTCTAGATATTTAGTTTTAGGTAGCCTCTTCAGGATTTTGATTCGCTGACTCTACAAAGTGCAAAGGTTCCACGCTACTTGTTAATACATTTGTCTTTTTTTTTTTTCTTTTTCTTTTTTTAATGCTGTCCCGGTGAAAAGAAAAATATGCTAATACATTATTAGAGCATTTGAATCAAAATAGAAAAAGGTACCTATTTTACAAGTTCAACGTCCAAAATCATCCTATCAAATTATCAATCAAGTTAAAAATGTATAAATTTGTAATGTTGTTATAATAATTGTCCAAATTTGAATAAAATTTTTGTTTTCTTCTTTACGTATCTCAAGGTTGAGAGAAGAGAGTAGATAGTAGCTATTATATATGAAAAACGAGAAACAATTTTTAAAAAATAAAGAAAAATTACGCGAAAGTTTTCTATTTTAAAGTAATATAGTGTAAAATAGATAATTTGATGTGGGGTATTTTGAAAAGTGAGTATGTAAAATAGAAAAATTAGGTTCTTATACTAAATTAGACGAATTTTTTTGTATGGACTTATGTGAATGCTCTTACAATCGATGAGGGAGTTATAAGTTATTAATATTTTAAACTTAGCCTTATAGGCTATATCTTTACCTAGAATAACTTTAAAGGGGGTTAATTTATTTCATGTTTAGTGAAAATTAAGGACAGAGTTTGTGGCTATAAACTTCCAAAAATAGTAAGATGGAATGTGTTTATGTGATCTTTCTATTATTGGTTGTAGCTTACATTTGTGCGAAAATTAATTAGATATCACCATTTATGAGTCTTCTTCTCAAAAACAACTCATTGTCGAACAATTTTGGATTAAATTACTTCTTGGTCTTCTCCAAACAATTGTAATTAAATTGTGTTTAGTTTTTTTTTTCTCTACTTAAATTCTCTAATTTGGCTTTTTATTTGTTAATAATTAATCATTTGATAGAGAGCATTTAACTTAACTTTGGAGGACAAGAGGAAGGGATGTAATTCAGATTTTTTATTTATTTATAATAATTTGATAATTAATAAGAAGAAATTTGAATTCTAAGATTTTGTTATGTGGTTTTTTTCTCGTGAATGAAAGTGTATTTTTTAAATTAAGTAATCACATGACAAAATTTTAAAATGAGAATTTAAAGAATAATATCTAAGATACTGTACATAAATTTTGTTTTGATATGTCAATTTCTAGAAGTTCTAGAACTCTTCGATATGGATTTATTAGATGACCAAAAGGTGCTGTTGCTAGCATTGTCCAAGATATTTGACTCCAAAAGTTACCGGCATAAATGTTCTAGTATTGGGTTTCACGAACCTATTAGTTGCTATTTTAATCTTTTAAGAGGAGTTCTGCCGTTTATCCTATAAAAAATAAAAAAAAAATCTTTTAAGAGGAGTTGGGCCGGCCCAACTTAAATCATACTATCACTTATCAAGTAAAGTAACAGATAATTCCATTTAGAAAACAGTCCTAATAGTAATGGTTCAAATTTTCCTTTTTTTTCTTTTTTATTTTTGGAACTAAAAGAACTTAGAATCAAATATGGAAGAAAATATAAAAATAACTCAAAGATAGTGTCAACTTTATCCATTACAGTAAAAAGAAAGAAAAAGTGAGGAATTAGTTAATATTTACAATTTTTTTTTTTTGGACTAGCTATATATAGCATTTACATCTATGAGACTTTGATAGATTATACACAAGGACCCAGCAAGCCAGTATAAAAGGATCATTCTTCTTTTCACTCGAAAAGCTATAAAAAAAAAGGTTCATCCATGCACAAACTATGTAACTTATCATTGTGTCATCTTTAGAAAGAGAATCCAAAGCCCTTATTGTGCTCCTCTAAACTTTGTTGATCATACAAGTGTATAGCCGGGCCCATCTCCCAGATCTGATCATTAATTTGACCCAGGCCCACTGAGTTAGCAGCCTCCTCAACAGTGGTTATGTCATGAATGCTACACTTCTTCCTCTCTTTCTTGACTGAGTTCTGGCGAAGAAAATACTTTTGGGCATGGCTGGCCACTTGTGTTGGTGTCCTCGACTTCACAGCTTTCCTTGAAATACTCCTCCAATCTCCCTTCCCAAATTGTTGTAGTCCATGTAGAAATAACCTGTCACGTGCAAAAATTATTGTTTACAAGCTTATTTTTCTATTTTACACTCACTTTTCAAAACATTTCACTTCAAATTATCTATACACTACATTTGATTAAAATATCAAATTTTCTTAATTTTTTTTTATTGTTTCTCTTTCTTCACCCATAATAACAATTATCAATTTTCTTCTTTTATTCTCAAGATACATAAAAAAAAAGAAAAAATAATTAAATGTAAAATGAATAATATTAGTGTAAATTTACATGATTACTTTGACAAACTTGTAAATTTACACAATTATATACTGATATAGGACATATTTAGATAAAATTATGTAAATTCTACATATTTTTCTATTATACACAGATTAATTTGAATGCTTTTACAAGTTACAACGTTACTTGTAAATAAGAAATTCAATTGCACACCTTTTCCATGTGTTGAGATTGTAGTGTTTATACCCTAAGAAACATAAATGGACACGGAGACCAGGTGGCATCGGATGCATGTATCCACCCATATGAGAGAATACTTGTAAATAAGAAATTCACCTGCACACCTTTTCTATGTGTTGAGATTGTAGTGGTTATACCCTAAGAAGCATAAATGGACACGAAGACCAGGTGGCATCAGATGCATGTATCTAGTCTACCCATATGAGAAAGTAAATATTTTCTCCACAGTACTCGATACAAATAACACAACACACAATGACACAACAAAGTTTAAATTTTTTTGACAGTAATTAGTTTTTCTAACATCAACTAAATTAATTAATTAACCTAATTAATTTTTTAAAACTAAATATGCAATATCAGGCCTAATTTATACTATCAATTATAGCAAGACTTTGAAGAATAATAATATTAAAAAAAATTAATTAAAGAGAAAAAAAAAACAACGAGAATCTTATACCTGTGCTCTTCTTCAGTCCACGGAACACCTCTCCTCCTTTGTGTCTCTTTAGCCTTGGACCCAAAATCCACAGGACCCTCCGAATACTCGGAGCTCCGACCCACCGAGTCAAACTCATCCTCGTAACTCGGCAACTCAACTCTACCCGAGTCAATCTCCAGCAAGTCATGAACCAAAACCTCGTAATGTCGGCGCACTTCCAAGGGCGATTTTCCTAAGACCTGGGTGGCGATCTTTTCCCACCTGTCCTGCGTTCCCTCGGGGAAGACAACGATAGCTTCCTCGAAGAGCTTGTCCTCGACACGGGACCAGGACGAGGAATCGCCGATCGAACTCAGGTTGCTGATATTATGCGTAAGAGACATTATTACCGATAAGAGATAATATTGTTTGTAATAAAATCTTTGTGTTGTGTTGAGTTGGGTCTTTTATTTTATTTATGTGTGTGCGGTCGGTAAAGCTGAGCTGAACTAAATAAATATAAAGACTGACTGTTTTGGATTACGCCAAACTTTTCGGCAATGACTAGGAAGTGATAAAAACACGTTTTTTGGTTTTGGAATTTTTATATCTTGCAAAGCTTCGATTCAATGTAAGTTCTAAGTGGCTTACACGTGTATTTTGTGTGTCGGCGGAAATTGTTTCCTTTTTCTTTTTAATTATTTTTTATTCTTATTCTCATACCACAATCAAACTTTTTATTTAGAATTTTTTTCTCAATGAATATTTAAAAATTGTTTGAATTTTGTTCTTAGAATTTTTTATTTTTGTCTTATTAGCATTCGGTCAATACAAGAACTAATTTTTAATGTACGCGGAGATAAAACGATACGCTCTATTTGAAAAAAAAGATGTTTTGCTAGTTGAACTACCTAATTTAGGCGTGTCTTTGATCCTATGGCCAAAACTAAAAAGTGATTCCGCTGGTTCTTGACCAAAGTTGGTAATACCGGTAGAGAGTCTCAATTTACAGTGATAGCTGACACTCCGATGTCCATTGCAAACTCTATAGCCCTCCTTATTATTGCAACACTGCTATTGCATTTTACTTGCCGACTCTTATTTTGCTTCACTTATATTGTGACTCATTGCCACTTCTATGAGTTAGGACTTTTAATACCGACACAATTTTGCTCTTTTAAAATCAACCACTTGCACATTAATCTTGTATTGGGTGGTAGGAGGTGGTTGCCATGATCGATTTTTGTGGCAGTTCTAGCACTTGGTCCTAGCTTTAGGCAAAATCAAATTCCCTGAGAAGATTTTGGGATGATTGTGTCAGTTAATTACGAAGTTGACTTCTTCATTCTTGATCGGTGCTCACTCCAATTGTACCATAAAGACCAGACTATAAAGAAAAACCCTTTTTTTTTTTCCCTGAATAAATACTATATTGATCAAGCAAAAAAAAAACAGTTAGAAGAACTGAGTCTAGATCCATCCCTATCCAAAACCTGAAGAATTCGAGGCGATAAGGAGGTGATGGGCACTGGCCTAGTGTAGAACAAAAGGGCAGCCCACTTGCTTATCACTTTTCAGTTGGTGATTATCCAATATCCATTCCAGTAAAAGGCAGAGGCAGGAGCTAAAGGGGTCAATTGCACCCCTAACCCAACATAAGAAAACAAATGCACTTTAATTTGCCCTCCCTCAACCTCATCTAAAAAGACAAAAGCTCCGTATCCGACAAAACCAATTTTATTTGACCCTTAAAATTAGGGTAAATTTTTACAAACATCCCCTGAAGTTTTGGATAATACCTATAAAGTCCAAAACATTTAAAAACTGACCATCTTAGTCCCTAACCCAAAATGGCTTGTGATGCCGTTAGATATTCTACTCTCTCATCCGTTTCCCTGAGTCTCTCTCTTCCTTTTCTGGAAAATTGAAAAACACGGCTTTTCTCAGTGAACACCAAAAAAAAAAAAAAAAAACTTCAGTGAAATCCACGAACCCAGAACCACCGTCCACAGAACACTTACCACCAACCATCAACAAAAGCCACAAACCCATCAACAAAACAACGGCATCGGCATCAGTACGCACACCCAGAACTTTGAAACCATCCACCACCAATAAACCCAGAATCAGTGATTCAAAACAAAACCCACAGAACCAAAACCCATAAACCTCCAAAGCCGACCCACAACAAAACCGAAATCCTCTAACACTGATCCTAACTAAAACCCATAAACCACTGCGAGCCCACCGCTACAACATCACTGCAAAGGCGAAGAGAGAAGAGAAATTTGCAAAGTGAACCCACCACAACAGTACCACTGCAAACACGAAGAGAGAGGAGAAATCAGGATGCCCACACCAAGATGCCACCGCGAAGAAGAAAGAAAGAAAATAGAAATTAGAGAGAGTCACTGGAAGAGAAGAGAAAAAAAAGAGAGGGATGAGAGGTGAGATAGAGAAGAAAATAAAAAACAACTAACGGCTTGCAATGCTGTCTAAGTTTATGGACTGGGGTGGTCAAATTTTAAAAATTATGGACTTGATTGGTATTAATCCAAACCTCGTGTTTCTCAAATTTACCCTAAAAATTAGTTGTAAAGTCACATATAAACATAAAATTAAAAACATATACGTATTACTTTATGATTGGATGCTATAAATTTTTTTAAAAGCAATCAAGTTACATAGAAAACCTTCTTCTCAAAAGAAAAATAAAATTACGTAGAAAACCTTTTTAGATATACTGTTATACTTTTTTGATACCTCAACATTTATTATTTTCTCAATTTACTTTCATAATTAAATTTTATTTTCAAATTTCTTATATTTAGATTTATTTATAATTCTTTCTCTCTCTATGAGAGTTTAAACAATATAATCCTTACCTCGCATGACCATTTTTTTTCCCATGCATTAATAATAGTAAAAATAAACAAAAACAAAATTTTATAATATTGTCTTTTTTTTCATTTCAATAGAAATAAGGGAACAAATAAAGAAACCACTAAAAAATAAAAGTTAAAGATACATTAATTAAAGTTCTTTCAATCCTCTCTTTTGTTAAGAAAAAAAAAATCCATGAGTGTATATAAGAAGAAATTAACTTAGAAAAGATAGGAAATAAAGACAATGGAAGAAGTAAAAATGTGGAATATATTTACAAAGAATTAGAAAGGCAAAACAAGCATGTATTTTTCTTCAAATTTGGGTGGTTATCAAGTTCAAGTTCAATTTGGTTAAGTCTAGATATTAGCGTAATTCACACTAAGATAAAAACATGTATTAAGAATGAAAAAGAATATATTTGCCAAAAAATAAAAAAACATATACACACAAAAATTTTCAAAACTGCTAGCGTGACCGATTGTTAATAGTACTAATAAAAACGATATTAAAGATTATTCATGTGGGGTCACGATTTGTAGCCCAAGCCCAAAGAGTTGGGATATGAGCCCAATATAATAAATTTGTAAAGAGTGAGAGAAATAATTAGGCTTTTAGCGAATTGGATAACGGCTAGCAAGGATGTAAGATATCAATCAATATAAAAACACATGTAAAGCTTGATAGAATTGTGATCCGAGGAGATGAATTGTGATCCGAGGAGATGAATTGTTATTTGATGCACTATTGTTGGGAGCGAATATGACACTTGATGCTATAGTAACTCTTTTTCTCTATTTATTTCCTCCCTTCTTCGCCCCCTTCTCTTATAGGGAGTCTTTTACCTTATATAATTTCCTTTTCGACCATCTCGATCGTCCACTTGTTAATCATCTAAACCTTCACTTGAGTACCTGTCCTATCAGGCATCTTCTCTAGTTTTCTGTGAATGGTAGTGGTTGAGACTACACTGTTCAAGAGTCTTCTTCACATAAATGTGGCAAGAAAAGTTGTTGTAATGCATTAAATGCGGTGGTAACAGCTTTTCTCTTAGATATTTCTGCATTCTTATCCTCTCTATACATGCCTGAAGTTCATCCTTATTGCTGGAGATTCCTAGAAGGTCACCTAAATTGCCCAAGTACTTGCTTAATCGACATTCACCTTATTCGAGAAGGATAACCTCCTCGGACTGTACTTTTTCACATTTTTCTGTATGTGATCCTCTATTTCAGAGCCTATCTACTCGTTTACTCATTTTCGGACGTATCCATATTATCAAATAGGATCTAAGACTCAGTATACAAATTTGGGCCCTCGTCTCCACAATTCAAATAATAATTAGTAAAAATTTGTTAACTCAATTGTTAGAAGTAAATTAAAAAAAAAAAAAAAAAAAAAAAGCAAAAACATATATTGAATTTGCTGTGGGTGTAGTGTACCTAGTATTGCTCTTTCTGTCCAAACAAAACAAAAAGGTCAAAATAGTACCACCCACCCATATGGAATAACAGGTAGTGGGTTTAGACTATAGTGGCGACTTGGTGCACACGTGCATAGTGTGTTCACACTGGACACTACTACACAGGAAAACGAAAAGTCACCTTGTCTGCTGACTTTGCTTCAAAATAGTCTTCTTGATTCACTCACTTTTATTTTTTGTTCTCTTTCAGTCTTGCCCCCCCAACTTCAGTTATATGGACTGCAAAAATGGCGACCAAAAAGAGAAAAAGCAAAGGTACACACGTCCTTTCTCTTTGTACTTCCAAATCTCAATGCATTGCCCTGTAACTTTTCTCTTAACTCTTTGCTTTTCAATACATTAGATTCTCAGAATGAGTGTGGAAATAAAAGAGACTTTGAATTGCTCAAAGTTAACGCTCACAGCTCTGCATTTCCTTGAAACATATTTATGATTTCTTTTTTCTTCCATAAAATATATATATTTTTGGTTTGGAACCAAAAAAAGAGTAAGAGAACAGAGATACTTGTTAAAACCATAACTGCGTATTTGGTTAAAACCATAAATGTTAGGCTAGTTTTAACGTTTTAGGGATTTGGTTGTTTTATATGCTATTGGATGTTGTTTTCCATATGTTAAAGAATGTGTTCAGCTAAAAAAATATTCCCTTTGGAAGCTCCTGGAAAATAACTCCTGACTTCTCGGCTCGTGCTCATTAGCGTTCTCAATGTAACTGGGTGTACAACTATGACTCATTTGGATCTCATAGTCCCCCAGACCCGAACTCAGCAGGTAGAATGTCACTATGGTCACGCCAATTCAGGTCCCCTCTCCTCATTTTTCATTCATAATATTAAAAAAATTAAAAATTAAAAAAAAAAAAAAAAATCCTTTCTAAATTTGGAAATTTGATTACCTGGACTAGTACACTTGCATTCATTGAATAACATGTTCTGCACCACCACTGATTAGGTTCTCAACAAAAATGCAATTTGAATGAAAATGCATGTATTAAAAGTATTTGGATTGTAAGCAATGGGAATTTTCCAATATTTTTGCCTTAATGATAAATTTGTGTGTGAGAATAGTTTTAGTTGAGCCTTTTAGGGAGAAATAATGAATGGAAATGCCGTTTGGCTCTGCTGAATGATTCCTTGAATTGAATCGCCTTTTGGTTCTTTGCTTCCTTGTATTACTAGAAGTGTCTGAAGATTATAGATATCCCAATACAAGCTAGATAATCCATAAAAATTTGATAAATAATAAAATACTTTTTGTGTAAATAGCTATAGATTTCCCAATGCTAGGCTTGATAAATTCATGACACACAAGTGGTCTTGGTAGTGAACAGACCTGTGTAGTTGTGAAGTTAATTAAGGAGCTGCAGCCTGCAGACAGTCCTGTGGAAGAATTTGATAACACTGCTGAATGTGTGAGGGGAACTATGGTGAAATGCATGGTGTGGGATGCATATGAGTGCTGATACACGTGACACACCAGCCAAATGCTAAATTGTGTCAATGTATGACTAGCTTGTGATTGGTTCTTAAAGTAGTGTAGAGGTGCTCAACTGTATCAACAAGGTGTTGGCATGGGGAGTATGTACACAAGGTTATGACATGTTTAAGTGATACTTCCCAAGCAGCAATTGATCATGAGCAAGAAGAGTTTTTATTTTGGGAATTGCTGGAAGCTGCCATAGCTCAGTCTACAGAAATGTTGATAGTTTGTTTATCATAGGATGTGTTTTACTACATTTGATGGAGAAAGTATCAGAAGGGATTTAATATAAGCCACAGTGACACAAACTCTGGTAATTTTTCTGTAACAAAATGGTTAATCTATAATGATGAATAATAATAGATGACAAATTACCAGTTGATATTGTATACATATTGCTATTTTGTAGCGCAATAGACGTAGAAAAGTGCTCATAATACAATTTCAAGCTTAATGCATCAGTGCATATAGCATATATCAGTTAGTTCCAGAGTGGCCCTATATCATACCATTAAGCTAGCATTAAAACAATATAGAAACAATAAGCAGCACATGTGTTTCAAAAAATAATCAAGTAAGAAACTAAAAGAACTGTAACAAGAAAGAACCCCCCAAAAAAGTAGAAAACAAATTACCATTAATTAATATTATTTTAAAGAGAAACCAATGAGCAATATACTTAGCCAAAGGTAACGTTTACAGGTTTAAAGAGCTGCTGAAATATGCTTCCTTGTGGCTAATGCTAGGAACTCTCTCCATCTCTTTATATTTTCCTTTGATAGCCAACAATTTATTAGTGATTGTTTTATACATGTGTTCATCATAGGAATACCATTTCTGGGCTTAGTTAATACGTGAAAGGGGTTGAAAATTCTCTTAGGACTTCATAGTTTGGAAAAAGAGTGCATCACTACTTTGAGACATTTGAATAGTCAGTTGAGGTGGAAAAGACCTACTGCTAACTGTTATGCATGCCTTCAGATTTATTAAAAGCCCATGCAGTATGGGGTGGCACATTTTTAGCTTTGAAGCCTATCAGGAGACTATCATTGAGATTTGAGATGAGCAATGGCGCATACACCTGAAACACAACTATAGCCTCAATGAATAATCAACAATAGGCTATTTCCATATCAGCTGTATATTGGCATGAGTCTATGCCTATTTATTAGTACAGGATGAGTCATCTTGTTCTTATTGTAATGTATAGCAAAAGAGATAAAAATTTAGTTGCCACTGGTCAACATAAGTCATACTTGTTGCATTGACAAAGACAAAAACCATTATGATTTTTCCTTTTTGATAAGAATTACCACATATAATTGACCTTTCATGTACAAAGTCTTATGTTTATTATTCAATTGCTTCATTTCCATCTCCAGCATTTCTTTGGATCCTAACACAGCAATAATCATATTCTTATTACAGTTGACTTCTTTTTCGTCATACCTAACTGAAGACTCACAATTTTGGAATTTATATTCTCCCACTCGTTCAGCACTATGTTTCCACTAAGATGATGTTTATTTTCATGCTTGCTGTTTGTTAAAATTATTAGGGGTAAAGAAATGCTTTCTGGTGTTAGACTACCTTGAATCTCTGTCCATTTTTTCATTGAAGATTGTATCTAAATAGTCTATATATAAATATTTTTTGGTTTATACATCATTTAAAACAATCACTATCCGTGCTCAATATGAAAAATCCCTCCTCTGCTTGTATTTCCATCAAACATTCATTTGTTCTTCTCATGATTTGTACCAGTTGCTTGAGATTCATTAAGATTAAATAATCAACTTTGCTTTGTTTGATGTGATGTGTGGCTTGACTTTGCCACCACAGAAAATATCGATTCTTGGATTCTCTATCTACCCTTTGCATGGATATCATTGGTAACACAAATTAATGTTTTTACCTTAGTTTATGCAAGTTAAAACCAGTTGCATACACTACCCACTTTGTTGAGCAGAAATTCTGCATTTAAATTGAAGATCCAGAGATGTGAGGATGTACCCTTTTTTTCTCAAAATTTCATGCAGTTTAAGTTTGCAATAGGTTTGCCATCAGGGGTGGTTCTACATTAGAGCTTGGGAGGCATAGCTATAAAACTTCTTGAATTCCTCATGTTTTCCTTACACATTCAAGGACAGTATTTAGTAAAATATAGGGAATGCGCCCCAAAAATTGTCTCACATATAACTCTAAAATCTATATTATAAATAATTTTTTCCTATAATTTGAACCCAACCCCTCCGTAAAAATTCTATTATCCTAGTTCCACCCTTGTCTTCCATCACTTGGGTTACAATTATTAAACCACTCGGCAACTGCATTTAACAATGATGTTGTACATTGGCTTATCTTCTTTATGCTCAAGTATGTTCAATACATGCGAACATTGCATATCCACCATTTGCTGGTTATCCAATGAAACAGTGCTATTCCATTGGAAACAACATTACTTGTTCTGAATATCATTGTTCCTTAAAAAAATTATTATTGTTATTTCTGTATAATGTAATGAAAGAGAATCTTTCTTATAAAACCGTTGATGGAAAAACTATTCTAACATTTGAAGATGTAATACAAAGCTAGAGTTATTCGTATGATGCCATTATGATTCCAATGATTGCATCGTGTCAATTTACATCTATTAAACCTCAAGTTGCTTGCATGCGTTGACTTTTGATCCCTATTTTTCACTTCCTCAGGAGTCATCATCAATTTTGCACATTTTTCAACAAAACAGGACATCTGTCAGCCTCTGTCTTTTCACTAGCAGAAGCGTATAAATACAATATGTATGTAGCCACTCTTTTGATGATTACCGTCCATATATGGCGTTGCTAATTATCATGTTTTCTTACCTCTTGTTATTGATTGTAAGAAAACAGAATATGAATTTCTATTCTTTCATCATGCTCTTCTGCCGACCCAGTCACCCAACCAAGTTGCTTCTACCTGGCAATATTGTTTTGGTTAAAATTCAATTTAGTCCCTAGACTTTTTCTTCATTTCAAATTATTCCCTAAAGTTTAATTTTTGTCAATTTAGTCTCTCACTCTGTAAAAATAAGTCAATGTGGCATTCCATTCAAATCTGTCGGCAAACAATGATGTTTGAGCATCCTTAAATAAAAAGAAAAAAAAAGTGTGTGTCTATGTGTGTGTGTGTGTGTGTATAAAACTGAAAACATTCATGAGAAGTGGCATTTAATAGATCTTGTTGTTTGATTTGTTTAAAAAAAGGTTGAACGACTTCATTTGCTAACAAAATTTGGACGGAGGACTTATTTGACAATTGAAGTAAAAGTCAAGCGACTAATTTGAATTTCAGCCTTTTTTTAATTATATTTTTGGCCATCTTTTATTCTTTTGTGAATATAAATCAGAAAAGTAACCATTTTTTTTGTACAGAACAGTTATAACTAATTAACTTCAGTATAGAGATAAAGGCATCTTTTTTTTTTGGGGGGGGGGGGGGTGCTGGTTGAGATTGCGTTATGTTCTCTTTGGAAGACTACTCTGATCATGGCAGCCTGCAGAGTCATTTGTTTCATTGGTTGATGAATCTTGTGCAAGTCTTAATATCTTCTGCTTTCACTATGCCACCCCTGAAGACAATTTGTGATGAATCTGAAAATATGAAAGTAACTGCAGGGTTACGTATTGTCATTACCATCATGTTCTGTTGGCAGGCTGCAGAGTCATTTGTTTTGTTGGTTGAAGTCCTTTCAAATCTTGACCAAGTCTTAGTATCTTCTGCTGTCACCATGCCCGCCTTGAAGACAATTTATAATGAATCTGCAAACATGAAAATAACTACAGAGTTACATATTGCATGGTTTTGATTGGCCATTTGTAAGCTTTAACTGATCCAACTGAAAATGTTGGCAATTTTTTGGAAGCAAACCAGGAATTCAAGTGAAAGCGTCATTTTCGAAGGCAAGAATGGCATATAATGTGAATTGTAGGCTAGTCCTTATACAATTGACTTTTCCCGACAACCTTGGCCTGGATGCCTGAAGAAGGAAGAGGCTTGAATTTTCTTTTCTTTTCTTTTTTGGATCATCTCTTTTGGAATGCGTGAAGGTCAAATTCATGTTACTGTGTTATAGAACGATACCTTGGAATGGTTTGTGATCTAGTTACTTGTTTGGAATTTAAAATGTTACATTTTTTGTATCAGTTTGCTTAAAAAATTACATATGAATATATGATAGCATTAGATGCCAAGTCAAGTTGGAGAAAACAACTGAGTTCCATATTTTTCTAGTTACTTATATGCAAAATAACTAATAAATGTTTTTTTTTTTTTTGGTGCATGAATTGTTCCAGTTTTTTTCCTTGTCTATATCTGTATATAATTCTTACTTGATTTTGAAATATGACTTCCTATTGCCTATTCCAGGTTCACAAGTTGTGCTTGGGAAGTTGGCATAGTTTCAGCGGGAGAGAGAAAAGGTGATGCCATTTTCAAACTTAAAAATAAAGTTAAAGTTTGTCAGGATGCAATCTTGAAACTGATTATAGCTGAATGCAGTTGACAGTTTAGCTCTGCTACACGCCCCTCAGACCTTACATCTTATTCCTAGCTTGTAGTTGATCTACAAAAATAATTGAATTTCTCATATTACAAATCTTTTACATCTTTCTATTTCTCTGTTACTCTTCTATCACTTTCTGTGACGAAGTCAAAAAAAAAAAAAAAAAAAAAAAATCTGAAGTAAGCTTATCCTATTGCCTATGCCATTTAGTTCAATTTGCTGAACGGGGCTGCAGCTCTGAACATTAATTGACTTAGAGCCAATTTAGTTGTTCCCACTCCCATAGAGGTTGTTCTAGACCATCATTTGTCCCCCAGTTAAAGCCATCAATCTCTGGGAGATCAACATGGTCTCCTCCCGAGTGAGAAGTTTCAGACGAGCTTGTTTTCTCTACCATTGTGGCGTTCTGAGAAGATGTTGCAGCCCTGTTATCACCAAGCTGTGGTGTCTCTCTTGTTGACATTTCTGGGCGTCGATCAAATGCTCGAAAGCTTCCAGAAACCACATACACTCGGCACAAACTGAACTCATGCCTCAACTACAGGAAATAAATAGTGGAATAGAATGCGATAATTAGAAATTTTGAAAAAAAAAAAAGTAGAAAACTATTTTCCATCTTTGGGATATTTTGGATAATGAGTTTTTCTGGGCGAGGGAGTGAGAGGTTTGAATATAACGCCCCTCCCACCTGGGCATACAATCCCACAAGCATGGGACTCATACTCATATGAGAGAGTGTTATATGCAAGCCGCCACTACTCAATAAGGTGTGGTCTCCGGCCCATTGTAGAAAAAAAGAAAACAAAAGAACTTTAGCATCGCTTATGCACCTTGGGAACTACGGTGCTAGACGAGCTTGGTACTTCTTCAATTGCTCTGTACTCATTCATCTTCCATTTGGTTTTCCTTCCAGTGGGTGCCTTCCCCTTATAGAAAACCATGGTTTTCTTCACTCCAATCACACGATTATCTGACGAATACACATAGCCAGGAGAGCCTGTTGCTTTCCAGTACCCAGAATCTGTAGTTCTGCTGGGTCTTCCTCCCCTAGCTTCTCTTTCTTGTCTTGGTGTAAAGAAAAACCATTGCTCAGTGTCTGCTTGACACATCTCTCCTGAAAGTTCTGCAACACAAATAAAAACCAAGTCAGCATGCTTACAATACCGTTTAGCTCAAACTTAAAAACCATTTCTAAAGCATACACAATTGGGTTAAAATGAAAGTGGAGTTAGTTTGTGGAAGAGATATGTACTTGGAAGGTGCCAAGGCTCTATGTCATAAATGCTGATGACTGGGATAACTCGTTGCACATCAGGTCTCTTCCCTTCAAGCTTGTTGTGTAGGTAAAAGGAAACGAGCTCTTCTTCAGTTGGGTAGAAACGAAAACCAGGTGGGAGTTGTTCCATTGTTGAGAGTTTTAAGAGCTTGTAATTGTGTTTGAAATTTTGAATTGCTGTGAGTTATTAAATGGCGTGAAGTCTTTATATATAGAGGGGTAGAGATAGCACAGTAGTATTAGAAAGAATGAGAAAAGTGGGGAAGTTTGTGATTGGGTGGAAACTTCCACGCGGTTATGCGAGAAAATGTTGTCTCTTTGTCCTATGGGGTCTTTCCGTAGTGGTAATAGTAACGTCAAATAAAAAAATATCCAATCTTTGTAGTTTTGAACCAGTCAGCGTTCTCTTTCTTCTCTGTATTGCAACTCTAGCTTTTGTTCTGTGCAGCCTCGTACTAATCAAATTTTGAATGTACTACTGTTTTGTGGGTCTCCAATTAATTTGCGTCATCTTGACGTAATCATTACTTAAAAAATATCAAGTAATCGGGAAATTATATAATACTCATGGTGGATCATATCATTTGTGCGCTATTCCATTAAAAGACTTCCACTTGTTTAAATTGTTGGATCGGTTTATGATAATAAAAAAATTTGTTAAACCAATTTTAAATATGTGAAAGTCTTTTAGAGGAATAGTGGATAAGTAACGTGGTCGACGTTGAGGATTGTTTAATTTCTCTAAGTAATCAACTTGTTAAGTGAATTTAGAAACATGGCCGAAGGCTTCTTACAATATTGCCTGGTTCTATGGGCCTCTCTCTCTCTCTGTCCCTCTCTCTCTCTCTCACATTTTTTTAGAGGATTATGGATCAAATTTCTTCAAATGTATTCTGTTGGAATCATATAGAACTGATATTTCTGGATTTTGTATAAGATTCGTTTATGACATTAACAATAAGTTATTGTGGTTTACGCTTGTAGCTCAATTAATTGACGTTTCCTAATGTCTCCAACAGAAACATCCAGGGTTAATATTCCATCTCTCCCAGTTATCGAATTATAAAAAATTAAAAAAAAAATTTATTGTGCTTTACACCCGACAATAATTATTTTGCATGTCCGACATTTATAGCATCCCTCTTACAATATGTGAGTCTCACACAGTTATGAGGTCCACATGCTATAGGAATGTTATGTAGGCTAGGTGTATGCGATATCTTCTTCTATTCCTAGATCATGTAACAATAGTATTTTTATTTTTCTCATCCTGTGTTGGCAATTAACTAATTGCATTAGCAAAAACGGCCTCTGAAAGGCTAAGCATTTCCTTAGATGTGATATATTAGGAGCAGTTCCTTAGATGTGATATATTTGATTTTCTAATTAAATTTAAACATATAGATACATTAAATTTAATTATTTTTGGAAAAGATAACACTATTTATGTTTCATTGGTCAATGTAACCATGTGCTTAAATTTAATCGAAAAAACTAATGTACTGCACCTAAAGGCAAAAAAAAAAAAATCCAACTCAATCAGTGCAATGAAAAAAAAATTCCCAAAACCTGTCACACCAACTACTAAAATACAATTAATTTAATTAAAATTCTAGTCACTTGACTATAATAATTTCCCTGATAGATACGATAAAATTTCAACTTATAGTATCTGCTTCTTGATGATTGTTTTTTATCATAGGGTTCTAGATATTAATTAATTTTTTGTATAAGCGAGGATTGAACACTAAGGCCTGTTTGGTAGCAGTGTTTAAGCATTGTTGTTCAATTTTCAATGTTGTGAAAATACGTGTTTGAGTGTTATAGAAAATAGAAATACGAGTAAGAAGTGTTAGTGTTTTTTAAATAACGAAAACTGTTATTTAAAGTAGGTACCAAACAGCCCCTAAATATCTTATTGACAATAAGAAACTTGATCGGTCAAACTAACTAGAACCCACACTATAATTTTTTTCTTGAAAGGGAAGTAAATTAAAAACTAACATTAAATATGAAGATCATTTTTACGATAAATTATTAGGTTCACTAGGATGATTGTTGAAATGGTTTTCCCAACCAATGAGACGATACCATTTATGTTAACGTGTGAGTCAACTTCTTAATCAGTACAAGAAATAAAAAATCATCGTATGTTGTCACATTTGTATAAATGACAACGTTTCATTAGGTGAGAGGACCACAGAAGACAATATTTCTCCTCATTCTACCCTTTTATGTATTCTCCATTAATAGAATTTATCCAGCAAGGCATATACGTTAAAAGGAATTCTCTGTCATCAAGGCAATTTGCAAGAGTGATCTATTTCTTATTGAACAATGGTGGAGGAATGTTAAGTTATCTGAATGATTTTTCTCACTGAAAATCATTTAAAACCAAAAAAAAACAAAAATTCCGGGCAGGCATTGGCCCAGTTGGCGTGAAGGTTGGGAGCTGGAACGATTCAGGTGGCTCCTACAACATTTGTTTCACGCGCAAAACGGTATTATTGTTCTTAAAAGAAGTGAGAAATAAGAACACGTACTTTGTCTTATTTCTCTTGGCAAGGAATGATGGAAATCCAGCTCAAGCATTAAAAATGTGTGTGTATATATATATATATATATATAATCCTCTGAGGAAAAGAAACAAGAAGAAAAATTCTCAACCAGAATATATAAATTTCATTCACGTAGGAGACTATGTGCCCGTTTATTTGCACTTTTAAATAGTAAAAAACACTTTTTACTTCAAAGTTTAAAATGCTAAGTGTTTAGTGAATATTAAAAAGTTGCTTTAGTAAAAAAGTTATTTTTTCAAGAAGTGCAAGATAATCAAAAAGCCAAAGGACCTTTGGCTATCTTTTGCAAAAAAATCATTTTAACTTTCAGGAATTGTTGGTTCAATCACCAAATTGCCCACTTGTTTTATTAAAAACCCAACTTTACCTTTTGAAACTCCTTTAGACCATCATGTCAGAACAGATAATACCATATTCAATCAGACAAAAACATTATTAAAATTATGATATTGATATTATTAAAACATTATTAAAGTAAGACATATAACATATTTGGTTCAAAATTTTTAGAATCACAAATAATTGATGCTAAAAAAAACTAACATTATTAAAATAATACCAATAATAGTAATAGTAATAGCAAATAATTATGACAATAATATATTTATTATTATTATTATTATTATTAAGTAGTTTTTTTTTTAGTAAGTATTATAAAGTAGTTGATTTAAAAATGAAATAAACTCTCTTATATAATATTGTTCTTTTTGGTAATTTACCAATCAAACTACTACTTTTATAAGTTTTAGCCAAATACTCAATTTTTTAAAAAAAATATTTTTTAACAGTTTTTACCGAACAGTCAATTTTTAAAAAAAACCCAATTTAATTAAGCACTTTTTCAAACCCTACTCTGTCAAAAAGCCTAGTTTCAAAAAAGGGAACCAAGCTTACCCCATATAGGAATTGGAGTGTGTGTTACTCTCAGTCCGACGTCAATTTAATTAGTTGCTTGTGTTTGTAACGATTTAAGTCTGGCAATAAATGATTGGTAGTAGGTACATAGCGAAGGTGCTGGGAATTTACCTGCATCGGTGGTTTTGCCGACACACCAGTTGACGTGTTTCTAATATGTTTTTTTGAGTATTATGAGTGTTGGGTTTAAGTTTATTTTTATCATCGTTTAGTAATACTACTTTACTTATAACCCTATCTCAATAGAATTAAAGTTTGTAATTTTTTATTATCCCAGCGCAGATTTAGGGTGAGGACTTTTTTTTTTTTTTTTAAAGGAAAATGATAATCATTGCTTCAAGAGTATTGGTTTAAGAATCATTTTTAAAAATATTTTTTGAAAAAATAATAAAATAGTTAATTTTGTTGACAGCTTATTATTTTTTTTATGAAAGTAGTGTAAACCTTCTAAAAAAAATGAAAGTAGTGTAAAATTTTCCCTAATATGGTTTATTAACGATTGCCCTACGGGCACTCGTTAACATGACCATTTTTTTTTAAATCTTTCTAATTTTCTTCAATTACCTTATGTAGTCTCTAGTTATCTAAGAGTATCTCCAGCAAAATCTCCAAATTTTTGTACTATTTGAAGAATGAACAATGACTTTTACCTTTTAGCTACTCACTTTTTCAAATACATTTCCAACAAATTCTCTATCTCATTTAAATATTATTTCTTCATTAATTATTTATTCTTTTTTTAACAACTACATATCTTCCAACATTTTTTTATTCAACACCTAATTATTATAATAGGGAAAAAGCATTTGAAGAGTGAACAGTAGCCCATCAAACTTGATGAGCTTACTGTTCATGAGCCAAAAAAAATCTAGGAATAGAGAGTCCATTAGAAAGCTTTTTTTAGGTTTCACTCTCTATTATAGAGAGAATTTTGGGTTTACATAGACTATTGGAGATACTTTAACATGTCATGTTTGCTAAATTTGGTCCTCATGCGATTCTATTTGAGAGTCTAAATGCAGTTGGAAATCTTGGTAATGACCAATGACTTTCACTATCCTAGCCCAGGGCCCTAGAGTGAAATTAATGACATTTAAAATGCAAATGAAATCAATCAGAATCTAAGGAGATAAAGTTTCCTTAAATATTTTTAGATGTGTCACGTGAAATCTTTTACTTTTTCTACCCCAAGTGCAAATTAGTCAAGTGGAATAAAGAATTGCTCTGACTACACGATAAGAAAAAAGGGTGATCCGATGACACTAGTGCGGTACCGGCTTAAGACTCTGTAATACTTAGGTGATAGAACTTTTTAACAAGATTCAAATAAAGTAGAACTTAAGA
Organism: Quercus parvula; assembly: GCA_030820535.1. Classification (NCBI taxonomy): domain Eukaryota; kingdom Viridiplantae; phylum Streptophyta; class Magnoliopsida; order Fagales; family Fagaceae; genus Quercus; species Quercus parvula. The sequence continues at coordinate 10,876,616 of JAUAME010000010.1, forward strand.
GAGGACAATGTAGCTTAATTGTTTTTCATACATGGATGAATGAGGCCGGTGGTTCTTATATAGGAGAAAGTATATCATATGTAAGGACCAGTTTTGGCTTGGACTCTAAAACAGGATTGGACTCAGGCCCAATAAGCCCAAACAATAAATTTGTAGAGCGTGGGAGAAAGAGCTAGCCTGAATTTAGAAAAAAGGTAACAGTTGTGGGTATTTAGGAAGAATAGTTATATGAGCAAGATATAAAAATCATCCTCAGCTTTGCCAGAATAGTATAATCAAGAATCTGGAGTTTTTCCTTTTTTGTGTTATATTTCTTAAACTTTTCTTTTTCTCTGTTTTTTTCCAGTCCCCTTTCTTTGGGCACCTTTTCATGTTATATACTATGATTTTCGTACCATTCTCACCGTACACGAGTAAATCAAGTTTTGGGAGTTTCTCCCTGTCCCATCTCACACCTCCCTGAACTTTCTACCACTAGCTGTAAGGCTGCTTGTTTACTGTTCAGGCATCACCCCTACATTAATGCGGCCAGAGAGTTAGCTGGGAAGCATTTAATATGAAGGTAACAGCTTTTATAGATATTTGTTATCCTTCGTCCTCATTCCTTATCCAGCATTTGACCATCGCCCTGTCATAAAGTACCCTTAAAACAGTATATTAAGGGGATTGGGATGTTTCTAGCCACCTCGGACAAAAGTTCTGAGGTGATTGTTCTCCTCGGATATGTTTAAGTTCGCTATAAATACCATTCAACTCTTCTTGTAATACAACTTCCATTTCTTCCTTAGTTGATTGTCCTCGGATATGTCCGCGTCCTCGGACTGGGTTATTGGGCCACAAGCCCAACCTATTCAACCTAAACAGTACCTCTAGAGGCAACTGGTCCCCACACCATGTTTTCATAATACCAACTCAACATCTGTTTTGGTATTTTCTACCCAAATGAGTGACACCTGTTTCAAAAAACCACATCAAACTACTTCAATAAATTAATCACAATCTTCTATACTATCGGGAAAATAAATTAATAATTTATTGGAGTAATCTGATGTGATTTTTTGAAACAGGTGTCACTCATTTATTGGGTAAGAAATACCAAAATAGATGCTGAGTTGGTATTACTGAAACATGGTATATTTTCTCCTTATATAGGGGTGGTGTGTGACTATTGATGGTCATTTATGTTTCCCATTGGCATCGGTTACTTTTTGAATGGGATTTTGAGACTGTTGTGTAACGGTTATTCGCTAACGTGCCTTTAAATGCTTTCATAGATTATTCACCCATTTATGGTGATTTTGGTTGGCGGCCCAACATAATTTGGAGCTTAAGGTGAAAATTTTTATGCAGAACCTTTTATATGTAAATATTAATTAAACAAAATTATTTAATATTTTGACAAATCAAGGTTTTTTTTTTTTTTTTGAGAAATCAAATCAAGGTTAATTTGACACATTAAATGCATAACTTGATGAATAATACAAACTAAACTAATGTTAATTTCATATAGAGAATTGAATATTATAGTTGAATCATAAATTTTAATAAAATTAAATAAAAATATATTATTATTAAAAAATATACTTTATTTTGCATATATGGCAATGCATAGTTAAGTAAAGTTGTAATCTAATTTTTAACTTTATATCTTATGTATTTAAGTGAGAGTGATAGATATTATTTGATGTGTGACTTTTATAGGATATTGGTTTACAAAAATTAAAGTCTCAAACTATTAGGGGAGATTAATCTATAATTGATAACTTAGCTCATTTGCAACATTTTTTTTTTTTTTTTGGAAACATTTTAGGCTTTCATTTGGGTTAGGTTTCTGTTGGTTTGTACTTTGGGAGTATTGATAGAAATGAAAAGGAAAAATGCGAAAAAAAAAAAAAAAAAAAAAAAAAAAAAAAAAAAAAAACTACAAAATGTTCACAATATGATGTGACAAAGACTATTATTGATGAATTTCATCAATCTAATGTACAAATGTTTAAATTACTTCTTTTGTGATCAGTGACATGCCAATTTGTAAGCCTAGTAAAATTTGTGATATCTTTAGCATCATTTAAAAAAAAATGCAAAACTATTAAAAATATATATAATTTTATAAAATTTTGGGCATTTGACAATGGAGGAGGGGCCTGGGCTGTTTCCTTAAGGGTAAATTTTTATAATTATTATTATTATTATTATTATTATTATTTTTGTGGTAGGGCCTTAGGCCTGGGCCTTGGGTCGGCCCTGGTTGAATAATAGGTCATTCAAGGGTTTGGAAGAGACCTCTCTTTCTGAAATTCTTTTCCCTAAAACTACATAATAATGCAGATCTCAACCTTGTCCCTCACCCCAAGTCTACTGTATTCCCAAACAAATAGATGAGAATGTTTTTCAAATGTATAACCAAACACCAAAGAAACCTAGTTTTCCCTCGAAAATGTTTTATGTTGAAACAAATGTAATCTAAAAACCAAATTCTAGGGAAAATTAGAAAATATGTAGGCTTTAAAAAAATTACATCACAATATAAGAAAAAATTAACAAAATGTCAATCATTTTCATTTTATATTATATTAGGGTACTTGTTAAAATTGAAGGGATTGTAAAATTTTAGGGTTCAATATGATACTAATGAAACTTGTAGGGACAAGTTTTTGGTACCCAAGCCCAAGATGTATGAGATTTTGGCCCAATTAGCCCAGTAAAATAAATTTGTAAAGAATGGGTCGAAAAACTAGGCCTTAATAAGTTGATCAATGGCTAGTACTGAATTAAATGACAATCAAACACAAATAAGAGGTTCTGATGTGAGTGGACCTTCAATCCGAGGAGGTTAGACTTGTATAAATTGATCACAATTTGGTATAAAGATAATTTAGGTTGCTACAATATTCTCTCTCTCTATTTTTCTGATCCCTTTCTCAGGGAGGATCTCTCACATTATATGGCTCCCTTTGGATCATCTCCATCCTACACTTGTTGATCATCTGAGCCCTTATTTGAGTACCCGTCCCATCAGACAGCTTCTCTGGTTTTCTGTGAGCTGTGGTAGCTGAGGCAGCACTGTTCAGAGGTCTTCTCCACATAAATGCGGCCAGAAAAGTAGCTGTAGTGCATTTAATGCGGTGGTAGTAGCTTTTCCTTAGATGTTTTTGAGTTTCCTTCCTTCTCGCACGTTCATGAGGCACGTCCCCATCAATGGAGTTTCCTGGAAGGTCATTCTAGTTGCTGGAATAGATACTTGAGGTGCATTCATCATATCCGAGGAGGGGTTCCTCCTCAGACCACCATATATTCGTTCCTTACTAATGAAACTTTAAATTGGGACTTCCAACAACTATTTGTTCCTCCTCGGTTCATTCAAAATTCTTGGACAAGGCCAAAGCCCGATCTATGATTCTAGGCCCTTATCCCTACAAAACTATATATGACAAAGTTTGATTACAAACTTGTTTGTAGCCTAAGGCTACAATTTCACTCAATATTTTTTTATTGGATGTGAATTTTGACAAATCCACCATTGGATTATACTTTCTTCTTATATCTCTCATGCTTGCAAAATTTTTAGAAGATCAAAGATCTATACCTATGTATCAATCAATTATTTAAATTGCAAGTTTTTGTAGTACAAAATTATGCATAAAAAAACAAGTTTATGAATCATATAGTAAATAATATCCGATTGACACAAAATTTGACACACGTGTTAAAAGCGTAAAGAACATGCAATCCAACAGTTAAATTTTCAAAATATGTTGCAATGTTAATTTTTTTTAAAGGAAGTTGTAGATTTAGACTATAACTAAATTTGTAGACAAACTTTGTCTAATTATATATTGGTTTAATTTGTAATAACAAGAAATCTTACGTGTGTGTGTGTATATAATACTAATTAGTAAGAAGGATGAGAAGAGGAATAGATAAAAATTTAATAGGTGTAAAGTGTCTGTTTGAGAATAGCTTATTTAGTTGAAATTAAAAACTTTTTGCTGAAGTACTGTAGATAAAACTAAAAGATAGCTGAAATAGTACAGTGAAATTCATGAATAGTACCAAAAAGTCAATGAGACTCATGAATAGGAGCAAAAATAAGCTGAATAATAAAAAAAACTAACTTTTTAAACCATGCCAAACACACACTAAGTCTCAAACTCACATTGTTGTGTACACACTTAATAAAGTAGCATCCAATTCCCTTCTCTAAGCAACCACATTAGTGGTGCTAAAAAATTTAGCTTTTAGCACCTCAAAAACTTACTTTAGAACATCACACATTAAAATAATATAAAACATCCACCTACAAAACTTGCTATAGTTGGTGAGAGAGAGAGAGAGATAAAAGCAAGTAGCAAGTTGTTAAATTTTTTTAGATTTAGAAGTTCTAATATAGCATATATTTTGATGTTTGTGGTGCTAAAAATAGCTTTTTGGCTATTTTAACACAATCGATATGAATGCTCTTAATAATGTTGGGTAGAGTTTAGAAGAAAGATTCTTTAAAGTTTTTTTTTTTTTTTTTTTTGGTGACCCCAAATCATTAAAGAGAAGAAGAAGAGTATATAACAGTAGATCTCATAAGTGTAAGATTCAAGCCCACCTAAAATGAAATGTCTATAGATTACAAAAATATTTTAACATTTATTATAGAGCTAAAATCCAACATCGTTAACCCCTCCTTTGAGGGTTGAAGGAGTCCTTACTCCTTAACAAAAGTTAATGCCTTCTCAAACGCCATCACCAATAGAAAACAGAAAGATTTTTTTTGACATGATATGAAAAAGACCTAAGTTGTGACTTGTGAGATGTAAGCCTATTTTATTATCATTTGTTTTTTTGGATAAAACGAAGTTCCAATTTTTGTGGCATAATTGAATGCCACATAGTCGTACGTCACATTATAAAGCAACTACGAAACTTTCTGTCCTTCGTCAGCAAGACCCAGTCGACCTGGTACCGAAAGGGAAAGCAAAATTAAATTTAATAGAATTGGAGTTATGTTGCTATCATTCAAAAAACTCAAAAAGCCAATCCATGCACGCGGGCTTATGGAAAACTTTTTCCTACCTAAATCCACTTTGTTTTCCGCTTCGTTTCCGCGTTTAAGATAAGGAAAAGTTATCTTCTAGGACCTGTACGTGGAACTTCTCTCATATTATACCGAGTCTTCTTAAATATAACAAAGATAATCTATTTTATGGTTATTTTATTTTATTTATTTTTTTGAATTCAATGTGTTAAATTATCGATTGTTTTAAAAGCTTAAACTATTAAAATAGGATGATAAATTTATTCATTTTTAATCATATATTTCTAATACTGCTTCTCACTTATGACCTCAAATTCCCTTTTAATAGGTGAGGAGGTCCAACACATGAGATTTTAATATGGTATTAGAGCATAATTTAATCATTTAAACATGGTACGGTATTTTAGATTGATATGTAATATTTATTTATTTATTTATTATAAGTATGATAGAAATTTAACTTTTGGCAATTCATTTCATGATAACATTCATTTTAGGATAATTGTTTTTATTATTATGTTAAAATATCAATCGGATTTTAATGTAAACGGGTTCATTTCGAACTCTGAATTTCTTATTAAACGATAAAAAACATTATTAGTCAATTACAGGAATCCACCGTATCTTATCTTATATATGAAATAGATCAATTCATACGAAAAAAGATTCTTCCTCACAGGGGCAAGAAACTTACCACAAGTGAGAAAGGGCTCCATGTGATCTAATGTGAGATACTTTGTCTCAACTCTTAATTAAGCTACAGGGACCTCGTATGAGCTGTGCCTCACTAGCTTGTGGGGTCTTAGCACTAGCAATATAGCAAGCATATTATTGGTGACCTTTAGGGGTTGATGCTTGGAAAAAGGGACAGAAAATTATATATCAAGTGTATTAAGTAATGAATAAAATGAGAGATTGAGAGACCTCTATGGCTGTATCGCGGTTGACTCTTTGTGACTTGAACGTCATTTTGGGGAAGGGGTTTTTTACAAAAATCAGTATGTGGAGTATGGACACATGAATCGGACTTGTTGGGTTCGTAAATGACTGAGGTCACAAAAGGGTAAAGTCATGTCGTCCGCTTTCCTACTTGACCTGTTCTCCTGTCTACCGCGACTCTTTCTTTGTTTCGCGAAGCACTGTGTGTAATTAATTACAACTATCCATGCAATTTATTATGCTTACCTTTTTTTTCCTGCTATTTCGCACTGAATTTCTCAAACCTAATGCTATTTATTTAACTGATTATTACAAGCCTGACCGGCAGTGCTTAACTCAATGTGAACGTAACTGCCGTGACTGCAGTGCTTAACTCAATGTGAACGTAACTAAGTTCACATTGAGTTAAGCACTGCCGGAACCCCAGACTTTTGCTTTGCAAATATATAATAAATACATATTTGTTTTTTGTTTTTTTTTTTCATAATTCTATGGTTGAAGAGAAAAAAGATATGAACTAATTATGTTATTGGTGTATACTATATTATCGTACATTTTTAAGGGTACATATTATCAAGGTCGGTTGAACCTATTGCCATTTAGGCCACTGTCTAAGACCCCTCACTTATAAGAGGGCCCCCAATAGTACTAATATATTATATAATGTTGTTTTCTCATTTAAAAAAAAAGAAAAAAAAAAAGAAAAAGAAAAAAGTAAGGCCCACTCAAAAGATTTAAGACACCGTCCAAATTATTTAAGCCCTAATTGAAAATTGAGAAGAAACAAGTTATTTCTAACAATTTCTCACAAAGCAAAAAAAGCTGAAATAACATGAAGTTCAATCAAATCACCAATTCTTTAGCTTTCTTAGGATAAAAAAAAAAAAAAAAAAAACTCCACATCCAAGTATCTTTTGGATCAAATCTTTGTACCACATTTCATTAAGAAAAACCATGTTTATTACTTGAAATGTAGAGAGGGAGAGAAAGACACTGATTTTCTCAATATACAAGTAACAAAATGCAGAAGAAAAAATAACAAAAAGCAGAAAAAAGAAAGAATAGACAAGTAACAAAAGGTAGAACAAAGAAAGAAGAAAAAAACACTCACTCTCTCCATCTTGATTCTAAATAAAACACTCTTTTTAGTTGGCTTACTCATCAATTGGTTTTGGTAATAGACTTGGCGCGTTCACAGATCTTCATTTCAGATTCGTTTTTTGTTTTCTCATCTCTTTGCCTCTTTGGTCTTCTTCATGGAATTATCTTTGCTGTTGGGTTTTCAATCCCTTTTTGGCTTAACTTTTGTTGTACTCTTTACTCTTTTTTGTTTTTACTCTTAAATCTTGATTTCTTTAGTATTTTCTAGAAGACTATGGAATGGAACCCACTTAAAGTATTGATCCTAGTCCTACACATTTTTATTTTATTTTATTTAAATCAGATTTAGTGGTATGGATAGATATGATATTATGTTGTCAAACTTTTCATACATTTTGACCAAAAGTGTATTAATTATAGTTCCCATATTTTAGGGTACTGTTAATTAATATTATTAATCTTTTTGTGGGTTGTTGATGAGCATGGATGGCTTGAATTGAGGTAGACTTCTATCTCTTTAATGAGATTTATTATCTTGTGTAATATGTTGTATTCAACGTCTTCTAACAAATGGGATGACCTTTACAAATGTGAAACCCAATCCTATGTAAAAAGGATGCTACATATAATGATTCCACCTCCTTGACAAGATTTATTATTTTATGTAATATGTTGTATTCAACATCTTCTAACAAATGGGATGACCTTCACAAATGTGAAACCCAATCCTATGTAAAAAGGATGCTACGTATAACGATTCCACCATCTTGAATGGACTCAATAGAGCGCCAAAAAGATATTTAATTGGAGGAACTAACGTACTACACTTGAGAGAGAGAGAGAGAGAGATTGTTAAATATTACCTCAAATTCCTAATTTGACTTAGTTTAGGTTATCTTGACGTAAAGGAAAATTCATTATTTGGTGTAGAAGAAAATGACTCTTATTAGTATGGGAGGAAGAAGTATTTATTGTTGAAGAAATTATTGGATATTATTAATCTATCAAGGAATATAATTAGAGTTTTATAAATAGGTATTTGTAAATGGTTTGATGCATTTTGTCCAAAGATTCTCTCACATGGGGAGAAGAGAAGACCTCTAGAAGAACACGAGTCGGTTTCTTAAAAAAGTAGTTTGGTAGAATTTTGAGGTTGAAAAATTAGTTGTCTTGCGAGTTTGTTTGTAATGTCAATGTGAGATTTTTTGGGTGGATTGGGGCTTTGAGAATGTGAATATATGTGTATGTAGTTTATGAGTTAGTTTGCGTGATTATTTAAGTTTGTGAGGTTTGACAGAGTGTGGTTGTACTCCATATTATTGATGATGAATTTTAGTTGCCGTTATTTGTGGATGTGGGGTTGAAGTTGTTCGATACTAGCTTGGCTTATTTCTAAGTTAATTAATATGTTTGCAAGAAAGGGAAAGAAGAGGAGAAAAATGGAAATGACATGTGGAAGCTAAGGGACCGTTTGGTTCATCAATTCTCATCACTTAATTCTCAGTTTCCATAACTTAATTCTCAAAAATGGCAACCCATCTCAATTCTCAAAAAAAGTTTGTTTGGCAAGCCATAACTCATAACTCAATGGCATTTTTGTAATTAAACACACATGAGGGACCCACTCAGCCACACCTTTTGACCAACTGACTTTTTTTTTCCTTCTTCTTTCTCATTGGTTCGATCTTCACTGGGGTTTTTTTTTTTTTTTTTCTTCTTCTTCTTTCACTGGTTCGGTCTTCACTGGTTTTTTTTTTTTTTTTCCTTTCTTCTTCACTGGGTTCAGTCTTCTTCACTAGTTTTTTTTTTTTTTTTCCCTTTCTTCTTCACCGAGTTCGGTCTTCATTGGTTTTTTTTTTTTTTTTTTTTTTTTTCACTGGGTTTGGGTTTCTGGGTACTAGGAAAAAAAGAAAAAAAGAAAAAAAAAGCTGCACCGTGACAGGCGTGGGGCCCCCAAATAGTGTGAAAAATAGTGAGTGATGAAAACTGAGTGATGGTACCAAACAACCTTAGTATTTAGAGTGATTTAGAGTGATGAGTGATGAGTAATGAGTGATGGAAATTAAGTGATGAGTGATGAAAATTGAGTGATAAAAAAAAGTGAACCAAACAGGCCCTAAAAGACTATATATATATATATATATATATAGAGAGAGAGAGAGAGAGAGAGAGAGAGAGAGAGAGAGAGAGAGAGAGAGAGATGGCTATAAGGGAGTAGTTAGGAAAACCCTTAAAAATTAAGAAGCAATTATCTTATGTGAGAGGCTATGTCCATAATAAAACGAATACATGTACAGGAGATACTTCTCCTTAAAAGAGTGTTTAAAAAGAGAGTAAAACGAGAAAAGAACAATACACCCCATTTTAAAAAATACAGTCGTATATATAGAGCTAATTAGTAGGAATGAGAACCCCTCTATGATTGTAGGGTATAATAGACAAAATTATACAATATTATGTGAATTATTATAAGAGAATAAGTGATAATTGATTTATATCATATAAATTATTGAAATTTTTAATAAATTATTAAGAGTAAAAAGAAAGTAATTAAAAAATATATATTTAGTCATAATCCTTACTAATAGTATGAAGTAAAATATGTATACCAATAAGATTTCCATGAGCTTTACCTCCGTAATAGTGATCTTTATTGTTAACACGATTTTGGTATCCAAACATAGGTTGATGAACATGTCACAAATCTCATGGAGTTTGGTGACACCCTCTTACCGCTAACTTGAATTATTTCCATGAGGGTCTGCACCACACAATTACCAATGGTTGTCTTTATCGTCACTTGTTGCAATATCAAGATGATACCAATTAAAAGGTTACAACATCAATTGATGCGGAACAGAAAGCGTGGAGGGTTATTAGATACGAATAAAATTTGGCTATAAACTTAGTTGCTATATCAAGATGATAACAATTAACAAGTTCTGCTAATATCAATTGAGGCAGAACAAAAGGCGATGAGGGCTGCTAAATATTGTACCAATAACTAGATGCAAAGTCTTAGGCCCGTATGGTACATGTATTTAAACACATGTTTTCAGCTTTTAAACATCATTACACGTATTTTCATACACTTTTTCACTCACACGTATTTTCAAAAAATACAAACAACGTTATTAGAATAACATTACCAAATGACCCCTAATGAGAAAAAAAATCAACTTTATTAAAATATGATTTGTTACCTTCATTTTACACATTGCATAAATACCTACTAGTAAATTCATACGGTATCCAAAGGGAGCTCTATTTTGATTATGAAAACCTTAAAAATACCAACAACGAGATAAAAACTAGCATCAATATTGTTGTCATCATCAATTGAGCTGGTGCCGTCCCAAGTTAGAGTTGCATAGATCTCATCAATTGGGTTCTTTGAGCTGGTTCATGCATGCATACCCGGGAAGAAGTATAAAACTAAAACTTAGGAAGTATATTCTTTTGAATTTCTTAATCCTACGTACTGATATTTTTTTCCTCTCGAAAATCTCATTGGATATTGTTACTTGACTTGTGAACAAGAACGAATAACAGATTTGTTCTTGACAATTCTGAATTTACTTACTATTTTTATAATTAAAAAAAAAAAACCATACATAGATTTGTTAAGTTGCATGGAAATGATGTAAATGACAAAGATTGAACAGGTGCATTTTCTATCTGACAGCTGTGATGCTAAATCCAATTTCTACACTGACCTTGTACTAAATATTCCCTCAAATAAGTTGATATTCTATTAAATTTTACCATATATACCAAAAAATATTTTTTTTGAAAAGGATCAATATGATGAAAAGTCTTGAAGCGTATATGATCACTGACATTCATTATCACTACAAATAACTTCCGCTCAAGAATTGTAATTCAAGTTCTAGCAAATTAAGAGACTCTATGCTAATTTCAAGAGGCATGAGCCCTTGATTCTTCTCATTAATATTTTTATTAAGCTTAGGAAGGCAGCTTGAAGCAATAGAAGGAACTAAACTTTTTAACATGTTCTATATCAATCATATATGAAGATAAGAAAAATTTGTTACTTTCTTGGTCTCATTCAACAGCCTAATTACAGAAATAAATAATATAAAAAAAAAAAAAAATGTGGCGACAACAAGAATGACTTTGTAATTGTCATCTCTAAATTTTTCATCCAACAGGCCTGCACAGATAGATTACAAACCAAATTGCCTTTCCTTAAGTTTCTATAAATACTGGCCCTTCTATTAAGTCCAAGCACACACTATAACCATCATTTTAAGTACAATAGTAGCTTTTCCCTTCACTACACCTCAAGTTCTCTTCCATGGCCCCAAAGATATTGAAGGAAATTACTCTGGAATATTTTTTTTTTTAAATTTATGTGTTTTGATTAATTTCCATTTCAACCCAAAAAAATAAAAGAAAAAAGAGATGAATATATTACTTGGCCAGAAGAAAAAGAAGATTATTAGAAGAAGAAGAAGAAAAACTTATAACAAATAGTGATATTCTAAAAATGTAGCAATAAAAATATAGTAAATTAGCAACACATTCCAAGCACCACAGTTGCGTCTTATTTGAGTCAAATAACTTACAATACCACAAAAGAAACTTCTTAAAAGTATTAGAAGTCTTCTTCAATCTTCACACAAACATATGGTACAACCCTATATTATACCATTTTTACCCAACACAGTATATTATTATACTACATAAACCACTGTCATAGATAATCAAGGTATGCCAATGATGGGAAAGAAAGGGATAGGAAAATAATAGCTAGATGGTGCTAAACCCCACTCTGGTGGCAGAGGCAGATCGAAGGTCTTGGATGAACCAAACTTGTTCTTGATGGGCTTGCATTTCGCAGCTTCGATGCTAGAAGGGCAAGATTTGGAAAAGTTGAAAGGAGTGGAGATGGTGTAGGTGTTAGGCTCATGGGTTGTGATAATTTTGGATACCATGTTTTTCTTTGAGGCATAGAGCTGGGTTGGTCCCCCTAGAAGCTTGGCATGGCAATTCAGTGGAGGAGATGATTTTGGAGTACTGTCTGAGGGAAGCTCGACTTCAAAAGAGCCATCATCTTCTGTGATTGCCGTAGCCAACTTTTTAACTCGATCACACTTCACAAGAACCTTAATGCCTGATACAGAATAGGCAGAGTATAGAAAGATTAGCTGCTTGAGAGACTATGGCTAATCAAGTCAGACAATGAGTCAAAGTTGGTTGAATTTGTAGAAGACACAGCAACAAATTTTTATAAAGAAAATGATAGAGATACAACTTTTTTTTACAAAAATTTTTACACTAATGTATTGATTGTGGGCCCATAACTAATAAGAATTGGCCACAACAAAAAAAAAATTATAAAAATGTTATAAAATAGTTTATTATAACATTACTCATTTTATAATAAAAAGATTTACAAATTGAATAATAACTAATAAATGTCACTTCAACGATCAATAAATAAATATTTCAGTTATCTTTCCATGATTGATAACACAATATTAGTGTATAAGCTGTAGCAAAATTTGTAGGATAATGTTTATCATACACACCCTATATAATAAAAAGATTTACAAATTGACTAATAAGTGTCACTTCAACAACCAATAAATAGATATCTCATTTATCTTTATGTGATTGATAACACATCATCCAAATTTGTAGGTAGGATAATGTTTATCATACACACCCTATATAATAAAAAGATTAACAAATTGACTAATAACTAGTAAGTGTCACTTCAACAACCAATAAATAGATATCTCATTTATCTTTATGTGATTGATAACACATCATCCAAATTTGTAGGATAATGTTTATTATACACCCTATACAATAAAAAGATTTACAAATCGACTAATAACTAATAAGTATTACTTCAACGACCAATAAATAAATATCTTGGTTATCTTTACGTGATTAATAACACATCATTAGTTTATAAGAATTATGTTGTAAAATTTGTAGGATAATGTTTATGGACAAAATTTAGGTACAGTATCTTAGGTGCTGTTCCTTAGGTTCACTTTTTAATATTTTACCATGTGGATTTTTTCTCATTGGATGGAAGTGTATTTTTTAGTTAAGTAGTCACATCCTATTACACACCCTATTACACACAAAAACTCTTAAAATACATTGAAATTACAATTTCCAATTTAGAAATTTTGACTTTACTTCAAGTCATGATTTTTGTGCATTTCTAGTGTGTGTACTAATATTTTTCCAAATTTGTATTATGTCTGGATCGCTTAAAGTCATTTATTTCATCATGTATATTTTTCTCCATACCTAAAATAGTAGTGTCCATGCAGTTTTAAAGCAATACACTATAGTATAACTTAGCCACACACACCAGAGAGAAAGAGAGAGAGAGCGAGAGAGAGGCAAAACACTAAACAATGTTGTAGTAACACAAATACTATAATTTCCCTAGCTAAAATACTGAAGAGATGGCAACATATATAAGATCATTTTGTTTAGGATTTCAAGCATGTAATTTGGAGGAAGGATAGTTGAGCACAAACCCGAGAAGACATCATTGTGATTGCAGTCATGGCAAGAGGCCTTGCCCTTCACAACATAGCATGTTGAAATCTCTATCTTCGCAAAAGCCAAAACAAAGAGAAGTGCTGTGATCAACTTAGGTAAAGCCATGGAAGCACAGACAGAAAAGATATGGATGTGAACTTTGAAGAGGTGATGCAACATAAATATAGAGACTATGAGCAAGATCTATACTAAATGAAAAGGGCCCCAGGGTTTGTTTAGCAGTTGGTGATAAAGAAATGCATTTATTTTACTTTCCTTAATTTCGTGAACTCTAAGGGGCCGTTTGGATTGCCTTTTTTAATAATTTAATTATCTGTTTCCATAACTCATAATTCAAAAATGGTGGGATCCATAGCAAAAAGGTTGTTTGGCAAACGATAACTCTGTTTCCATCACTCAATTCTCTGATTTTTCAGTTATGAGTTATGGAAACTGAAAACACATTTTGGCTGTTTTCAGTTTCTATAACTCATAACTCAATGGCATTTTTGTAATTAAACATACATGAGGGACCCACAAACAGGACCAGCGGCAACTTTTGACCACTTTTGACTTTTTTTTTTTCTGGGTTGGCTGTTCAGTTCTTTTTTTTTTCTTCTTCTTGTTTTTTCATTGGTTCGGTCTATTGGTCTTCAGTTTTGGTTTTTTTTTTTTTTTTTTTTTCACTGGTTCGGTCTTCAGTTCTGGGTTTTTTTTTTTTTTTTTTTTTTTTTCATTGGTTCAGTCTTCAGTTCTGGTTTTTTTTTTTTTTTAATATATTAGCTTCGGTGAGTTTGGGTACTTAAAAAAAAAAAAAAAAAAAAAGCTGCACAGGCTGACAGGTATGGGCCCACAAATAGTGTGAAAAATATTGAGTGATGGAAATTGGGTGATGATGCCAAACGGGTGTGAAAAATTAAGAGACGAGTAATGAGTTATGAGTGATGAGTGATAAGTGATGGAAATTAAGTGATAAAAAAATGAAGCCAAACAACCCCTAAGTCATTAATAGCACGTACAAGAAGTCTTTTTAGCATCAGATTTTATTTCACAAATGAATGGGAGAAGTGGACCACAATGACAATCGAAGTCCTTGCTTTGAAATTTGCCACAATACGATATACTCTCCTTGAGCTGGCTCAACTTTCTTTCCCTCTGATTTACAAGCTTCAAGGGTCTTGCTGGCTCAACTTTCTTCCCCTCCCATTGGGCTCTTTGAGCTGGCCCAGAATGACTTTGTAAAATAAAATAAAAATGTGGTGACGACAAGAATGACTTTGTAATTGTCATCTCTAAATTTTTCATCCAACAGGCCTGCACAGATAGATTACAAACCAAATTGCCTTTCCTTAAGTTTCTATAAATACTGGCCCCTCTATTAAGTCCAAGCACACACTATAACCATCATTTGAAGTACAATAGTAGCTTTTCCCTTCACTACACCTCATGTTCTCTTCCATGGCCCCAAAGATATTGAAGGAAATTACTCCGGAATATTTTTTTTTTAATTTATGTGTTTTGATGAATTTCCATTTCAACCCAAAAAATAAAAGAAAAAAGGGATGAATATATTACTTGGACAGAAGAAAAAGAAGATTATTAGAAGAAGAAGAAGAAGAAGAAAAACTTATAACAAATAGTGATATTCTAAAAATGTAGCAATAGAAATATAGTAAATTAGCAACACATTCCAAGCACCACAGTTGCGTCTTATTTGAGTCAAATAACTTACAATACCACAAAAGAAACTTCTTAAAAGTATTAAAAGTCTTCTTCAATCTTCACACAAACATATGGTACAGCCCTATATTATACCATTTTTACCCAACACAGTATATTATTATACTACATAAACCACTGTCATAGATAATCAAGGTATGCCAATGATGTAAAAGAAAGGGATAGGAAAATAATAGCTAGATGGTGCTAAACCCCTCTCTGGTGGCAGAGGCAGATCGAAGGTCTTGGATGAACCAAACTTGTTCTTGATGGGCTTGCATTTCGCAGCTTCGATGCTAGAAGGGCAAGATTTGGAAAAGTTGAGAGGAGTGGAGATGGTGTAGGTGTTAGGCTCATGGGTTGTGATAATTTTGGATACCATGTTTTTCTTTGAGGCATAGAGCTGGGTTGGTCCCCCTAGAAGCTTGGCATGGCAATTCAGTGGAGGAGATGATTTTGGAGAACTGTCTGAGGGAAGCTCGACTTCAAAAGAGCCATCATCTTCTGTGATTGCCGTAGCCAACTTTTTAACTCGATCACACTTCACAAGAACCTTAATGCCTGATACAGAATAGGCAGAGTACAGAAAGATTAGCTGCTTGAGAGACTAGGGCTAATCAAGTCAGACAATGAGTCAAAGTTGGTTGAATTTGTAGAAGACACAGCAACAAATTTTTATAAAGAAAATGATAGAGATACAAATTTTTTTTACACTGATGTATTGATTGTGGGCCCATAACTAATAAGACTTGGGCACAACAAAAAAAAAATTATAAAAATGTTATAAAATAGTTTATTATAACATTACTCATTTTATAATAAAAAGATTTACAAATTGAATAATAACTAATAAGTGTCACTTCAACGATCAATAAATAAATATTTCAGATATCTTTACATGATTGATAACACAATATTAGTGTATAAGCTGTAGTAAAATTTGTAGGACAATGTTTATCATACACACCCTATATAGTAAAAAGATTTACAAATTGACTAATAAGTGTCACTTCAACAACCAATAAATAGATATCTCATTTATCTTTATGTGATTGATAACACATCATCCAAATTTGTAGGATAATGTTTATTATACACACCCTATATAATAAAAAGATTTACAAATCAACTAATAACTAATAAGTATTACTTCAACGACCAATAAATAAATATCTTGGTTATCTTTACGTGATTAATAACACATCATTAGTTTATATGAATTATGTTGTAAAATTTGTAGGATAATGTTTATGGACAAAATTTAGGTACAGTATCTTAGATGTTGTTCCTTAGGTTCCCTTTTTAATATTTTACCATGTGGATTTTTTCTCATTGGATGGAAGTGTATTTTTTAATTAAGTAGTCACAGCCTATTACACACCCTATTACACACACAAACTCTTAAAATACATTGAAATTACAATTTCCAATTTAGAAATTTTGACTTTACTTCAAGTCATGATTTTTGTGCATTTCTAGTGTGTGTACTAATATTTTTCCAAATTTGTATTATGTCTGGATCGCTTAAAGTCATTTATTTCATCATGTATATTTTTCTCCATACCTAAAATAGTAGTGTCCATGCAGTTTTAAAGCAATACACTATAGTATAACTTAGCCACACACACCAGAGAGAGAGAGAGAGAGCGAGAGAGAGGCAAAACACTAAACAATGTTGTAGTAACACAAATACTATAATTTCCCTAGCTAAAATACTGAAGAGATGGCAACATATATAAGATCATTTTGTTTAGGATTTCAAGCATGTAATTTGGAGGAAGGATAGTTGAGCACAAACCCGAGAAGACATCATTGTGACTGCAGTCATGGCAAGAGGCCTTGCCCTTCACAACATTGCATGTTGAAATCTCTATCTTCGCAAAAGCCAAAACAAAGAGAAATGCTGTGATCAACTTAGGTAAAGCCATGGAAGCACAGACAGAAAATATATGGATGTGAACTTTGAAGAGGTGATGCAACATAAATATAGAGACTATGAGCAAGATCTATACTAAATGAAAAGGGCCCCAGGGTTTGTTTAGCAGTTTGATAAAGAAATGCATTTATTTTACTCTCCTTAATTTCGTGAACACTAAGTCACTAATAGCACGTGCAAGAAGTCTTTTCAGCATCAGATTTTATTTCACATATGAATGGGAGGTGTGGACCACAATGACAATCGAAGTCCTTGCTTTGAAATTTGCCACAATACGATATACTCTCCTTGAGCTGGCTCAACTTCCTTCCCCTCCCATTGGGCTCTTTGAGCTGGCCCATGCATGCATACCCAGGAAGAAGTATAAAATTAAAACTTAGGAAGTATATTCTTTTGAATTTCTTAATCCTACCTACTGATTTTTCTTCCTCTCGAAAATCACATTGGACGGTGTTGCTTGACTTTTGAACAAGAACGAACCACAGATTTGTTCTTGCCAATTCTGAATTTACTTACTATTTTTATAATAATGAAAAAACCATATATAGATTTGTTAAGTTGCATGCAAATGATGTAAATGACAAAGATTGAACAGATGCATTTTCTATCTGACAGCTATGATGCTAATTCCAATTTCTACACTGACCTTGTTCTAAATATTCCCTCAAATGATACCGAAGACAGATGTAAATTTCGATCCAATTATTAAATAAGTTGATATTCTATTAAATTTTACAATATATACACTTTTTTTTTTTTTAAGAAGGATCAATATGATGAAAAGCCTTGAAGCGTATATGACCACTGACATTCATTATCATTACGAATAACTTCCGCTCAAGAATTGTAATTCAAGTTCTAGCAAATTAAGAGATTCTATGCTAATTTCAAAAGGCATTAGCCCTTGATTCTTCTTATTAATATTTTTATTAAGTTTAGGAAGGCAGCTTTAAGCAATAGAAGAACTAAACTTTTTAACATGTTCTATATCAATCATATATGAAGATAAGAAAAATTTGTTACTTTCTTGGTCTCATTCAACAGCCTAATGACAGAAATAATAATATATATAAAAAAATGTGGCGACAACAAGAATGACTTTGTAATTGTCATCTCTAAATTTTTCATCCAACAGGCCCGCACAGAAAGATTACAAACCAAATTGCCTTTCCTTAATTTTCTATAAATACCGGCCCTTCTATTAAGTCCAAGCACACACTATAACCATCATTTTAAGTACTATATTAGCTTTTCCCTTCACTACACCTCAAGTTCTCTTCCATGGCCTCAAAAACTTTCAACATGAAATTCTTCGCACTACTGATTTCTTCATTTGCCTGCATCCAAATGGCAATAGCGGGAGATCCAGACATCCTCACAGACTTCATAGTCCCTCCTAATGTCACCGATGTTAATGGGGATTTCTTCACATTTACTGGCATGCGTGCCCTTTTGGGTGGCTTTCCCACTGTTTTCAAGGTCACGAAGGCAGGCTTGGCTAAGTTCCCAGCTCTCAATGGTCAGAGTGTTTCCTATGCTGTCCTTGAATTCCCGGCTGGCACCACAAACCCACCCCACACTCATCCTCGCGCTTCTGAGCTCCTTTTCCTGACTCAAGGTACCCTTCAAGTCGGGTTTGTTGATACAACCAACAAGCTTTTTAATTAGACACTACAAGCGGGTGATGTCTTTGTATTTCCTTAGGGTCTTGTGCATTTTCAATACAATGATGATGTAAAATTTCCAGCTATAGCAATTTCAGCTTTTGGGAGTGCAAACGCTGAACGGTTTCACTTCCCAATACTTTGTTCCCCACTGGTATTGACAACAATGTCTTGGCCAAATCCTTCAAGACTGATATTGCCACCATTAAGGCTCTTAAGGCTGGTCTTGCTCCCCAGCCTTGAGGATGGAATTCGTCACGAATAGTGGCTACTTTATGATATCTTCTTGTTCCTTGGTGTTTTGTGTGTTTTTTTTCAAATAGTTATTCTTCTAAATCAGAAGAGCATGCATGTATTATCATGTTTGAAAGCTTTAATTTAAATGTTGTTTCTCCTATTTAGCATCAATGAGACACAAAATCTTTCACTTTTCTATTATTTTGAATATGTATGTATTTAAACAATAGAATTTTGTTCATTTTATAATGATCAAAAGGAGAGAAGTATTATATTGTTACAGCATGAAATAGACGAGCTTAACAAGGGTACACGGAACAATAAATGGATAAGGCAAAATAGAGTTCAATCACGACATTTAAAGTTAGGATCAGTAGCTAGCGCCTAAATAACCAGTCTCAAAACTCTCAACAAAGAAATGATTACTGATAAAAGTAAAATAAGATAGCCTGAAGTTTTACATAATCTACGCGTCAGTAAGTCGAACTAAGATGGTGAGGATTGGAATGCTCTACCACCAGGACGTTGGTTTGATGAATATGGGGAAAGTGCAATCAAGAAGTTACAACTTAAAATACAATTGAACAAAATTTTGGATACAACTTGCCAAACACTTAATAATTTTGGACCTAACATGGTTATGTAGGGTATAAGTCAATTACAAAAACATCTCCTTGGGTTTCAATTTTTCCTCATAAATATCTAGAGTTTTTATATTACCAAGTTGGTCTATGCGACTAACTTTCCTTAATTTGCTCTTATGGACGAAAAAATCACAAGACCACATAAAGAAGACTTACGAACTAATTCATTGGTTATGTAATTTTTTCATCCCTAAGAGCTAACGGTAGTTAGTCACAGAGATTAATTTAGCAGATATGAAAATTAGATGTGCCTATAGTATTGTTTCACACATTCACATACATAATCATTGGATGAGCTAACATTTGGCCTGAAAAAATTAAAATGATAAATAAAAATATTGAAGGAAATTACGCTGTTGATCTTTTGGTAGAAGGGGAAAATTTTTCTCCAGAATTTTTTGGGTTGTACTTCACTATTTTGATCATCCTTCATGTACATTGTAAGCTAAATTAATTATCGCAGACATTGGGGAGGGGGGGGGGGGGGGAGGGGGAATATTTGCACCCCAAATTTATTTATTTATGTGTTTAATGAATTTCTATTTCAACCCAAAGAAGAAAAGTCAAAAGAGATAAATATATTACTACACAGAAGAAAAATAAGATTATTAGAAGAAGAAGAAGAAAAACTTATAACAAGAACTGATATTCTATATATTATAGCAATAGAAATATAGTAAATTAGCAACACATTCCAAGCACCACAGTTACGTCTTATTTGAGTCCAATAACTTACAATACCACAACAGAAACTTCTTAAAAGTATTAAAAGTCTTCTTCACACAAACATATAGTACAGCCCTATATTATGCCATTTTTACCCAACACAGTATATTATTATACTATATAAACCACTTTCATAGATAATCAAGGTATGCCTATGATGGGAAAGAAAGGAATGTAATAGCTAGATGGTGCTAAACCCCACTGTGGTGGCAGAGGCAGATCGAAGGTCTTGGATGAACCAAACTTGTTCTTGATGGGCTTGCATTTCGCAGCTTCGATGCTAGAAGGGCAAGATTTGGAAAAGCTGAGAGGAGTGGAGATGGTGTAGATGTTAGGCGCATGGGTTGTGATAATTTTCGATACCGTGTTTTTCTTTGAGGCATAGAGCTGGGTTGGTCCCCCTAGAAGCTTGGCATGGCAATTCAGTGGAGGAGATGATTTTGGAGTGCTGTCTGAGGGAAGCTCGACTTCAAAAGAGCCATCATCTTCTGTGATTGCCGTAGCCAACTTTTTAACTCGATCACACTTCACAAGAACCTTAATGCCTGAAACAAAATAGGCAGAGTATAGAAAGTTTAGCTACTTGTGAGACTTAGGACTAATCAAGTCAGTCATTGAGTCAAAGTTGGTGCAATTCATAGAAGCCCGTAGGGGTGGCAGCGAACCCGCCAACCCATCTAAACCAATCTGACCCAACTCAACCCGGTTAGGTCATTTTTTAGGGGATGGTGAGTTGGGTTGGGTCATGAGTTTTTCTTATAGTAGGTTAGGTTGAATTTGGGTCATAAGATTTACAAATCCGTCTAACCCGGCCCGACCCATCTATATTTAATATATTTTTTTTAATTAAAAATATATATTAAAAAATATATTATTTAATTTTGTTATTTAATTTTTTGCCCCTCTTTCTAAATAAAACCCAAAATCTTAAGTTTTTCTCATATAGTTTGTGTTTGTTTGACGTTATGCTTATGATTATTTGGTTATAAATTTGCTCTTACTTGTGGTGGTGGTAGTGTTCTAATGCTCAATTTATTATTAATAATAATAGTAATTGAAAAAAATTGTCCAACTTATGAATACAATCCGACCCAACCTGATCCACGTGAATTGAGTTGAGTTAGGTTGAACTCTTATGATGGGTTAGTTTGGGTTGAATTTTTTTTTAATCAACTATGGTGGGTTGGGTTGAAAAAACTTCTCAACCCGACCCTTGCACACTATTAGAAGCCAACTACAAATTTTATAAAGAACATGCTAA
The DNA here is from genome assembly GCA_030820535.1 of Quercus parvula. NCBI lineage: Eukaryota > Viridiplantae > Streptophyta > Magnoliopsida > Fagales > Fagaceae > Quercus > Quercus parvula. Next base: position 10,898,403 of record JAUAME010000010.1, read on the forward strand.
AGACACAACTTTTTCACAAAAATATTTACATCGATGTATTGATTGTGGGCCCATAACTCATAAGAATTGGCCACAACAAAAATTTATAAAAATATTATAAAATAATTTATGACTATAACGTTACTTATTTTATAATAAAAAAATTTACAAATTGACTAATAATTAATAAGTGTCACTTCAACGACTAATAAATAAATATCTCAGGTATCTTTATATGATTGGTAACAACACATTATTAATTTATAAGCCTTATGTTGTAAAATTTATAAGATAATGTTTATTATACACACCCTATATCATAAAAAGATTTACAAATTGACTAATAACTAATAAATGTCACTTTAACGACCAATAAATAAATATCTTAGTTATCTTTATGTGATTGACAACAACACATCATCAGTTTACAAGCCTTAAGCAATAAAATTTGTAGGATAATGTTTATTATACACACCTTATATAATAAAAAGATTTACAAATTGACTAATAACTAATAAATGTCACTTCAACAACTAATAAATAAATATATCAATTATCTTTACGTGGTTGATAACACATCAGTTTATATATAAACTTTATGTAGTGTAACTCTAAATAATGTTGCACCATCCAATAACTTGTTATTGAATTAATATTTTGAAAAACCAACCATTGAATTACATGATCTTTATGTTCTTAACATGCATGTCAATTTTCATATCAATCAGATGCTATTTACTATTTGATTTATAAACTCATTTTTTATGAATTATTTTAAACTATAAAAATTTAAATTTTAACAATTATTTGATGACATGGTTATTAATCTTTGATCACCTCAAAATTTTGCAAGTATAAAGAATATATGAAGATAATATAATCTAATGGTGAATTTGTCAATATTTGCATCCAATTAAAAAATATTGAATGGTGTAACATTGTTTAGAGTTACACCAGGTATAATTTGAATCCAACCCTTATTATACCCCACCTATTACACACAAACTCTTAAAATGCACTGAAATCACAATTTCTAAGTTAGAAATTGTGACTTCATTTCAAGTCATAATTTTAGTGCATTTTAAGTGTGTATAAGAATATTTATAATAGGGTGTGTATTAATATTTTGCCAGATTTGTATTATCTCTAGCATCTCTTAAAGTCATTTATTTCTTCATGTATATTTTGTTCCATAACTAAAATATATAGTAGTGTCCATGCAGTTTTAAAGCAATACACTATAGTATAACTTAGCCACACACCAAAAAAAAGAAAAAAATCTCTAAACAATGTTATAGCACCACAAATGCTGTAAATTCCCAAGCTAAAATGCTGAAGAGATGGCAACATAAAGATTATTTTGTTTAGGACTTCAAGCGTGTAAATCGGAGGGAAAGAAAGTTGAGTACAAACCCGAGAAGACATCATTGTGACTGCAGTCATGGCAAGAGGCCTTGCCCTTCACAACATAGCACGTTGAAAACTCTATCTTCGCAAAAGCCAAAACAAAGAGAAGTGCAGTGATCAACTTAGGTAAAGCCATGGAAGCACAGACAGAAAAGATAAGGAAGTAAACTTTGATAAGAAAATGCAACATAAGAGCTCGTAAATATAGAGACTAGGAACAAGACCTATACTAAATGAAAAGGGCCCCACGGTTTGTTTAGTAGTTGGTTATAAAGAAATGCATTTATTTTACTTTCCCAAATTTGATAAACACTGATAGCACGTACAAGAAGACTTTTTCAGCATCAGATTTTATTTCACAAATGAATGGGAGATATGGACCACAATGACAATCGAAGTCCTTGTTTTGAAATTTGCCGCAATATGATATACTCTCCTTGAGGTTGGTCCCCCAAAAAAAAAAGTTAAAGGAAACCAAATATCTAGGGATTGTTTGGTATAGTAATTTAAGCAATATTTTTAAATTTTTAAACAATATTACACATTTTTTTACACATTTTTTTATCCACACAAATTTTTAAAAAATACAAATAACGTTACTAGAATAATATTACTAAACAGCCCCCTAACATCATTAAGTAAAACAAATTATTAGGTAAAAAGTGAGTAAAGGTAAGGGTTTTTAAGGCCTTATCATATTAATGAGATATTAGGTTTGAAACCTCTTGTTAGTATCTATGAGTCATCTCTATGAAATTTCTTCCTGTAATAACTTGGTTTGTGTGAAAGATGAGGACTAATATACAATTGAGGAAATCATCAGATACTCGAAGAGATCTAGACACCATCATTTATAAAGAAGAAGTAAGGGTTTCCCTAAGAAATATTAATTTTGAAATTAGCATTCATTTCATCATTTAATTTTTGCTGAAACATTCATTTCATTATTTATGTTGCCTTAGCATAGCTTGGGGCTCTCTCTCTCTTTCGAATGTATTATACCATATTATTAAGATAGCATCACTGGATAATTTTCACCATGCATAAGTATTTATAAGTCTATATGCAGCATACACTAGTTAACACACCAAAGGGAAGCATGAAAGCATTTAATAACTATGACATGATCATCAATTGCTTTGGATGAGTAGAGAGAGCAAATTGTTCATGACTTTAATATTCTGCAGAATGGCAGATGATTGTCTCCCATGGTGCTAAAAGTGCCAGAAGAAAAATCATGAATATTGCAAAATCCATATACAATTAATAAGGAAAAATTAAAAATATCGTAGTTAGTGCACAAAATTTCTATTTTTATTTTAAGTTTGATAGAGATGGTTGATAAATAACCTTATTCTCATATTTATTTAGCAGACTAATTCCTGGACAATTAACAAAACAATAAATTCAAATGCATGCAGCTACAACATAAACCGTGTGAGAACTGTGAAGGTGTCATGGGAGGGGGAGAGTATCGCAGGAGTCCGGCTCATACGCTGTTTATAAGGCTGACATGTGATCCTCGCAAGGCTCATACAAGATTTTCTCGTCATCAGTGAAAGTTGAAAAAATTCAAAAGCAGGCATCATCTCACCACCGGCAAATTAAGTAGACACCATCCATTGTCTGCCACATATATTCAATTGATCCATGGCTTTCCCTCCAACTTCTGACATCGGACATTAAAAACCATTAATTGCATTGTACATCTAGGCAGGAAGTGCGTCGTTTTGTGCTCAATAGTTGAAACATTGAAATTCTATAATATATGTGGGATCGATATATACTATAAAACTAGTGTAAATTGGAAATGAAAGCCTTTCAATTCGGCAGGTAAAGATGTCTCTGCAAATTCAAGAGTGGTTGCCAACTCACAGAATATGAATATCAGTAAAGTACTCAATTAATACACGGTCAAAAGAATCTACCTCAAGTCCAAATGAGTAGCTAGCATATATATCAAATAAGTCAGATACAACTAAGGTACCGTTTGGATTGTGCGTTTCCTCACGTCTGCGTTTTGTTCTTTTTTTTTTTTTTTTTTTTTTTTTTTTGTTTTCACGCGTTTTGGAGTATTGCGGTTACTGTTCAATGAACAGTAACCGCAAATGTTGACTTTCTGCAGTGAACAGTGCATATATGCACTGTTCACGGACCCACAAATTTCATTTTTTATCAATTTTTTCATTAAAAATGGGTCCCACAGCACTATTCACACATTTAAAAATTATTTTGCTACAGTGTTTTCAGTTTTCAGTTTTCAGTTTCAGCAAAATAAGTTCAATCCAAACACACCCTAAATTAACTATGTGCAGAGTGTCTCTTAATGAGTGTCTTGATTAAGCATCTAGTTAAAAAAAAAATTTATGGAAAAAAAATCAATTAATATTTTAACTATTTTTTTTATTTTTCATAAAAGTGATGTCAAAATTTTCTTAAAATTGATTATTAACAAGTGTCCTTAATATGACCTCTCCATATATATATATATATATATATATATATATATGTAAGCTTCCCCTATCATTTTTTGAGCTACAGTACTGAAAAATAAAAGGACCCTTTTCATAGTCATGCTTGCTGACATGTTATTGAAGCTTTCCTGCACAGAGAGACAGTTTATAGCTAGAAAACAAAGTAGCTAGGGTTTAAAATTATTCAAGTTACTCTCTTAAAATAATATAAAATTATTATAGCAAATATTACCAATCTATAAATTTAGTGCAAAAGGTGCCAACAAAATTCAAGAAGCCAGTATCTTGGGATTGTAGAAGAGATATTTTGTTTAGTTGGCCGATCTTATCAACCCCGTCATAGGTGAGCCTCTATAAGGAGGTTCGGTTCCTTAGGTCTTTGTACAAGCCAATAGATTGGGTGCAGGTGATCACCCTTCACTTACCTCGAAGACCTTTTCACCATATAGATATAGATTGAGATTAAGGCTTTTTATCAACCCATAAAAATGATATCAAAACTTTCTTAAAATTGATTGTTAACGAGTATCTTTAGCATGACCTATATATATATATATATATATATATATATATATAATGTAAGCTTCTTCTACCATTTTTTGAGCTACAGTACTGAAAAATAAAAGGACCCTTTTCATAGTCATGCTTGCTGACATGTTATTGAAGCTTTCCTGCACAGAAAGACAGTTTATAGCTAGAAAACAAAGTAACTAGGGTTTAAAATTATTTAAGTTACTCTCTTAAAATAATATAAAATTATTATAGCAAATATTACCAATCTATAAATTTAGTGCAAAAGGTGCCAACCAAATTCAAGAAGCCAGTATCTTGGGATTGTAGAAGAGATATTTTGTTTAGTTGGCTGATCTTATCAACCCTATCATAGGTGAGCCTCTATAAGGAGGTTCGGTTCCTTAGGTCTTTGTACAAGCCAATAGATGGAGTGCAGGTGGTCACCCTTCACTTACCTCGAAAACCTTTTCACCATATAGATTGAGGCTGAGGCCTCTTGGCAAAAGCCTAGTCTTTTTACACAACATTGAGAAAGATTTCCATCGCTGGCGAACTTGAAGCAGAAAGTTAAATTCAAAGAGACGGAAAATTCTTCGATAGAAGAAGGAGTGAGACTATACCCTTATCTATGAAAGACCGGTTTAGAGGGAAGCATCCGCCCCTTTCTTTAACATAGGGGATATTGAACCCTAGATTTTCCTATCGACTTTCCCATTACTTCTTACCAGGAAAAGGCATACCAAAGATTTTGGGAAAGGCACACTGAAATGGAAGTTCGAGTTAAGATCAAATCTTGTTTGGGACGGAAAATTTGTTTCCAAACTGAAAACATCTAAATAATTTACACCCTAAGTGGTGCGTAGTGCATACATACCAAACGCAATTAATAATAGGTAATTAAGTAAATTAAATGCGTAATTGGGTAGGGTTAGGATACTTAAGAAGTAACACCAAACCCTTCCTAAATGCAGTTAAAAATTCATAACCCTTACTATTAAGGGAAATTATTGTGTACTTCCGGAGTACAATAAATGCGTGCTCCCTCCTCTCACATGAATGATGGGTCCTACTAATTAAATTTATGGTAGGACCCACCATTCATGTGAGAGGAGAGAGTACGCATTTATGGTACTCCGGGAGTACCTAATAATTTTCCTACTATTAAGGGTGGAGTTGGAAAACCCACTAAACAATATTCATTGTCATTTCTATTGGAGAGAGACATAATAAGGTTACTTCTTGTTACGAAGTTTAATAATAAATCAAGAAAAAAAAGGACAATCACAATTATTACCATTATAGTATGCCGTTAAAACATGGAGGTACCCTACAGTTGGTTCATAACATTTAAAATTCTCCACTTATTACATCGTTTCAATTTAAATCAACTTCAAGCCACTATCTATCTATGATATTAATTTATGCTGTACTGGGTTGTAATGGATTGGAAAAAGAAGAAAAAGAAAAAGAAAAGAAAAGAAATGGTTGATAAACTTTTATTTTCACCTAAGTATCATTTTTGATTTTCTGACAATGATCAGTTTCTCACTCTAAACAAATCTTTCTCTCTCTAAACAGACTTTTCTGTCTCTATGGTTTCTATTATATGGATGTCAAATTATTTAGTGGTTTCCTATTTTTATCTGCTTAATTAGTACCCAAAATAATGGAAATGAATATAAATATAAGGCTTTAACAAAATTAAAAACATGGTATAAACTTTGGGAATTTTATGTAATTTGAGAGAGAGAGAGATTTCTATTCCTTCTTCCTCATACTTTCTCAAAGTCCACATATTTGGCCTACCATATATATGATGCCTTCTCAAACTTAACAAAAAGACAATAATACCCCTCTAACCTCCCATAATCACATGCAACGAGCACCCTTAACATATAGCCCCTATAGTCTAATAGCTTACGATACATATTTGTCATCTTTTTATTAAACTAGAGAATGTGTGATATGGTAGGTAACCTAGGATAGTATTGGGTTTACAAGTATGAGTAAAATTTTATATTAAATAATAATGAGAAGAATAAGTAGTTAATATGATATAATTTAGTACATATCCTTTGGGCTTAGGCCTTTTGGGTTAAAGTGTGTCTCTATATATTATATTAATTACTTAAAGAAGTTTCCTAAGGTGTTTATTTCCTCAACAGGTGATATCAAAGCTCATGGTAGTGTGGGGCAAAGGTGGCTAGGTTATCGAAGTTTCTTTCGTAGTTGGAGCGGGAACAATATATTACACCAAATAAGCCCATAAAGCCCACACAAACAATCTTGGAAAAGGCCCAACAAAGGAGCATTATTGTCAATGGTGTTAGACAATGGTGAGATGTGAGATTCCCATGGAGGATAACAGACGTGCGGAGTTGACATGTGGAGGCTCATGGATGATGCACTAGTAAGGGCCCATTAGGTAAGGGGGAGTGAATAAGACTTGTTCGTGGCTCACGGAGAGGTCTTGAAGCCTATAGAGAGGCAGAGATTCACACGTGAGGGGGAGATTGTTGAGTTACACATGTGAGTGAAATCCCACATTAAATAATGATGAGAAAAATGAGTAGTTAATATAACATAATTAAGTACATATCCATTAGACTTAGACCTTTTGGGTTAAAGTGTGTTTTTATATGCTATATTAATTATTTAAGAAAGCTCCCTAAAGTATTTTATCTCCCCAAAGAGGAATGTATACCACATCGGGCATTGTGAATAATTTCATATATAAGTTTGTTAGGAATATTGAAATATGTAGTATTGTATTTCATGATCAAAGAATATACATGTGTGCCTTTATATAGGAGGCATATGTGTGCAATACAAGTAAATATGTGTGCAGTACAAGTAAGAGTGTAGTACAAGAATATGTGTTATACAAGTAATTTAGCTGGACCTAAAGCCCACAACATAATACACGTTAATAGCCCTTCTCAAATTCAATGTGAATGTGAGACCAGCTTGAGGTTGTCAACCAAATCATGAGTGTGTCCCTTAGAAAGTGACTTGGTGAAGATATCTGCAAGTTGATCTTTGGAGGAGACTAAGAAAAGCTTGAGAGCACTATGGACAAGATGATAACGGATAAAAAGACAATCACTCTTGATGTGTTTAGTCCGTTCATGGAAGACATCATTGTGAGCAATATGAATGACACGCTGGTTATCACAATAAAGAGGAGTAGGAGAGGATGTGGACACGCCTAAATTCTTAAGAAGCTATCGTAGCCAAAGGAGTTCAGATGTGGTATCAGCAAGGGCACAATATTCTTCTTCAGTACTAGAGCGGGCCACAAAAGTTTGTTTCTTACTTCGCCAAGAAATCAAAGAAGAACCAAGGAGATAGCAATAACCCATAGTGGACTTGCGATCAATGGGATCTCCTGCCCAATCAGCATTAGAGAATGCACTAAGTACAAAAGAAGACTGAGCTAAGTAGAAAAGGCCATGGAAGCGAGAGCCCTTCAAGTATCGAAGAATGCGCAGAATAGCAGCATAGTAAGTCGATCGTGGAGCAGACAGATACTAGCTTACCTGATGAACAGCATAAGAAATGTCTGGACGAGTAACTGTGAGATAAACTAGGCTGCCAACCAATCATCTGTAAAGAGAGTGATTAGACAATGGTTCCCCCCCCCCCCAAGGGTGTCAGATATGCATTAAATTCAATTGGAGTGTCAACAGTCTTGCTGTCAGTAAGTCTAGCTCAAGAAAAAATGTCAGAAGTATACTTAGCTTAAGTAATATAAAGACCATCTGTGGAATGAGTAATTTCAAGACTCAAGAAATAGCTAAGATGTCCAAGATCTTTCATCTCAAACTGCTGACTGAGAAAATCCTTGAGTTCTTGAATGCCACTGAGGTCATCACCAATTATGATCATATCATCCACATATAGGAGAAGCAAAATGGTACCTTTATTAGTGCAACGAATAAATAAGGCAGAATCATAAAGATTGACAGTGTAACCTAAGCAAAGGATGGGGGAGCTGAACTTGGCAAACCAAGCTCGTGAAACTTGTTTAAGGCCATAAAGTGCACGTCGAAAGCGACAAACCTTGTTTGATTCAACAGAGAGACCAGGAAGAGGTTGCATATAGACTTCTTCACTTAGATCCCCATTAAGAAATGCATTTTTAACATCCATCTAAAAAAGATCTCATTTACTAACAGCAGCAACAGCTAAGAGGGCACGAACAGATGAGATATGAGCAACTAGAGTAAAGGTCTCTTCATTATCAATCTCATACTCCTATGTAAAACCTTTTGCAATAAGATGAGCCTTGTAGCGCTCAATGGACCTATCAGAGGAAGTCTTGATCTTATAAATCCACTTACAACAAACCACAGACTGTCCAGAAGGGAGAGTGACCAAATCCCAAGTTTGGTTTTTGGTTAATGCATAAAGTTCCTCTTTCATTGCAATCTGTCATAAAGGGTTAGTAGAGGCCTCACAATAGGTGTGAGGCTCGTGAAGTGTAGCAAGGGCAGTGTAATAATGATAGTCAAGTAAATATGCAGGAATGGATCTTACTCGGGTTGAGTGGCGAGGTGGAATGTCTTGTGAAGGATCTTTAGGCGGAGTAGGAGCATAGGACCCTGGCTCAATGTGGGGTAGCTTGTCATCAACCTGTTCATCTATGACCTATCTAGGAGAAGCATAAAAAATATCTTGAGGTTGGATAGAGAAGTCTTAAGAAGGATCAAGAGTATTTGTAGAAGGAACAAAAAACTCATCTAAAAAGATTTCTAAAACAAATGAGGTAATCAGGGAAGAACGAAAGTGAGAGAGTTCAACAAACAATCAGTGTTCCTAAAAGACAACACTATGAGAAACATGAAGACAATAAGAGATAGGATCATAACACCTATACCCTTTGTGAGTTTCTCCATAACTAAGGAAACAATAAAGTCTAGATCGAGACTCAAGTTTGTTATGCTTATGAGGCTGAAGTAGAACGAAACAAGCAGATCCAAAAGAGCGAAGGTGATGATAGTCAGGAAGTGACCCAAAAAGACGCTCATATGAAGTCTGATTATGGATGACAGCGCTTGGAATGCAATTAATAGTATGAACAGCATGAAGAGCAGCTTCACCCCAAAATGGGGTACGAACTTTGGCAGAAAGAAGAAGAGCACAAACAGTGTCAAGAATATGATGAAGTTTTCTTTTGGCTTAACCATTTTGCTGAGAGGTACCTGGACAAGTTAGATGATGTACAGTGCCATAGGAATGTAACAGAGCTTGAAACGCCTATTGAGTATATTCAAGAGCAATATCAGATCAAAAAGTTTTGATATGTTTGGAGAATTGTATTTCAACCATTTTTGCAAAGTTGCTATATATTGGTAAAATTTCAGAACGAGATTTCATAGGAAAGATCCAATTATAACGAGAATAATCATCAATAAAAACAACAAAATATCGAGATCGACCAATACTAGCAACAGGAGAAGGTCCCTAAACATCAGAATGAATTAACTCAAAAATACTATTAGAAATGAATTCACTGTTATTGAAAGGCAAAACTGGCTGTTTTCCTAACTGACATGAAGTACAATCAAAATTATTTTTGGACACAGAACCCAACAGACCCTTAGAAGTTAATTGTTGTACCCGAGAAGATGGTGTATGACCAAGACGAGAATGCCAAAAGTGCGAGAGAAGGTAAGGAAGAAATTGCAGTAGTAACAGAAACAGGAGCAACAGGTGGAAGATGAAGATTGTCCACGAGAAACATATGCCCAACTCTAGGATCGATCCCACGCTCTTGCCCCTTCCTCGGATCCTACACAATACACCCAGAATAGTAAAAAATAAGGTGATAACCTAGTTCAGCTAATTGTCTCACAGAGCACAAATTATAAGATAGGTCAGGTACATGGAAGACTCCAGGAACAGAGAGATTAGAGGTTGAAACAAAACTTAGACTATTCCCATGCATGGTGGAACCATCAACTTTATGAATATTTAGATGATGTGGTGCAGGGTTAAATTTGGAGAATAAGGACTAGTGAGGTGTCATGTAATTGCAACAGGCAGAATCAAAAAGCCAAGTTTGAGACTTACTGGGCAGAATTGAGAGAGCAGTGGAAAGAGATGCATTACCAGCCATACGAACAGCTTAAACTATGATATTCTGTAGTTTAGTAGGGGAGAGGTTGATAGTAGATCCAGAAGATTAGGACTTGTTTGAAATGGAAGGCATTGGTGAAGTAGGCTCAGTATTAGCAACAACAGTAGTAGATTTGTTGCGACTGCAACAAGTCTCAATGGTGTGGCTAGGATGCTTGCAATAGTTGCAGAATTTTTTGTTGGTTTGCTTGCGACGATTGCTAGAGCCAAAGGAATCACCTGATTGCTGAGGTTGCTCTATGGGTGAAGCAGAAGGAGTAATAGCCAAAACATTGAGCTTATTCTGGGCTTGAAGGGTTGCAAAACGAGTTTCTTCTCTAACCAACTCGTTCACAGCAGTACCAAGAGAGGGAGGAGGATTGCGATTAAGAAGCTGACCCCGAATAGGCTCAAAGTCCTTGTGAAGTGATATCAGGAATTCATAGAGGCAAAATTCATCTCTAATGGAAGCATATTGCTAAGCATCCTTTAAGCATGCACAAGTTGGATCAGAAAGGTCAATTTGGTCCCAAATGAAGCGAAACTGATCATAATAGTCATTGATGGATTGCTCTGGTTCTTACCTGAGTTGATGCAATTCAACCACTAACTGATATTTCATGGATTCGTGAGTAATGAAGTACCTTTTGGCCAACATATCCCATGCTGATTTTGCATCATCAAAGCTGCCCAATAGATTGGAGATGGAGGGAATGGAAGTGTTCCGAATCCATGTAAGGATCATGTGGTTGTAACTATCCCATTCAATCATGCGACCAAGGAAGGCAGCATCTTCTTCACTTGCTCCCTTGACTGGAATAGTGATTGCACCAGTACAATAATGCTAGAGCATGTGACCCTTAAGAAAAATGCGCATAACTTGAGACCAAGATAAGTAATTCATTTTCCCCTCCAATATAGTATTGATGGGGCGAGGAAGAAAAATATTCTTTTTTATTAGGGATGCCAATCCAAGCCCGACACGCGGGTACCCGACTCGGCCCGACCTTAATAGGTCGGATTTTACCCGATCCGATTAAAAATAGGGTCGGGTATGGGTTTAAAACAAAAAACCCGAAGCAGGTTCGGGTCGGGTCCGAATTTCAGAAAAAACCCAACCTAAACCTAAACCCAACCCGACCCATTTAAACTTAAAATACCTACCTATATATATATTTCACTTATAGCAAACCCTAAGACCCTAACCTATTTTCATGTCTCTGAACCTTTCTTAGCTCAAGTTGCCTCTCCCTCTCTGGAGCTCTAATGTCTCTCAGTGCTCTTACCTCATTTTCTCTCAAGCCAAGCCACACAGTCTCACCCAATCACCCTCACCCATACTCTCATTCACTCACCGACCCACCGTCACTTTCACTCTCATCACGTGGTGGTTGATATTTGCCAAGGAGAAGCACGGAGGTTCGATCGGAGAGAGAGGTGCGAGGTTTATGCCATGACATTGATGGCTGAAACCACCGCCGGTCCAATCATTCTCCACTGGTCCAAGCTTTCACTCATGCTCAATCATTCTCCACCGGCCAGTCTAAGGTTTGTCACCAACCACAATCAAACGATCAAGCACCTCGCCCGTTACAGATCCACCTTTAACCACCCCTCACCCGTTACAGATCCACAATCAATGTGGTTTGGGATTTTTTTTCTTTTCGTATTTTTGTGAGCAAAATTTAGGTTTGGGTTTTTTTTTTTTTTTTTTTTTTTTTTTTTTTTTTTGTGAGCCAAATTTGTTGGGTTTTCTTGGTGTTTTGTTGTTGGGATTTTCAGATTTGCTAATTTTGTTTTTGGGATTTGTTGGATTTTTTGTACAGATTGGTTTGTTAGATCTTGGCATTCGTTTGGATGGCAAGAAAATTGCCAAGAAAATTGAATGATTGCCAAGAAAATTACATTATATTCTACGATTTGTGATTCTAGGTTTGTACAGATTTTTGGGTTTGTGATTTTGGGCCGGGGCCCCTAGGGCCCGGCGGGGCGGGTCTGGGCCCTGGGAAAAAAATCCGTTTAATAAACGGGCCAGGTCCGAGCCGTGGGTCTTGGCCCGCAGGTCAGGTCCGGGTATGAAAAAACCCGATCCGAACCCGACCTGTTGCCATTCCTATTTTTTATCCCTTTAGAGATACAATATGCAAAAACAGACTACAAAAATGAAATGTACGCAAAAAACTGGGTAAGGAAGACCTGGACTGCAAAAGTCAACTCTGAAGAAAAGTCAACGGTCAAAGTTAACGGCCAACGGTCAAAAGTCAAAGGTCAAAGTCAACACAATCAACGGCCAATGGATGATGTCAGCAAGATGACATGGCGCTGACGTCAGCAAATGATTGGATGCTGACGTGGCACTGATGACGTCACGAGTGATGTCAGCTAGAGTTAAGGATAGCGCGTGTGGTGCGTGGGATTTGACGCAGAAGCTTTGGGCAGGATATGAGAGCACGTGCGATCTCCAATGACTGCGAGGCTTCCACCGACGTGTAGATTGGCGCAAGACAATCTTAGTGATACCTGCAGAAATGTAATCGAAGCAATATTCACGGCGGTGATGACACGTGCAGTGGTCTGTGTGGTGTAGGTCTCCTCAACGACAACGGCTGTAGGTCCGAAACCCAAAGACAACGACTGGAAGACATCGGAGGTTCAACAACAAGAGGCTGCGGCAATTGTTGTGACAACGGAAGCAATGTTGAGAATGGAGTAACACCAATAAAGACAAAACTGCTAAGAAAATGTCAGAGCAGTGTCTCTGATACCATGTTTGAAATACTTAAATTTGTAGTATTGTATTTCATGATCAAAGAATATACATGAGTGCCTTTATATAGGAGGCATATGTGTGCGGTACAGATAAATATGTGTACAATACAAATAAGAGTGTAGTACAAGAATGTGTGCTATACAAGTAATATAGTTGGGCCTAAAGCGCACAACATAATACACGTTAACAAAGTTAAAGAAATAAGAAATGTTTTTTTTTTTTTTTTGGCATAATGAAGTGATGTTAACACTTGTCATGTCATCAAATTTTATTAATGTTAACCAAACTAATAGATGTAAGCACAATGAGTGTCACAAACAATATCATAGAGTACTTCCTTGTTTTAAGGGCATCCTTATTGGTAATCGTAATTATCGTATAGAAAAGTATGGTTGAAAATTTGTTGATCATGGACTGTTTCCAACATTGATTAAGATTCTTTTCATGCTCTTGCCTCTCTTGGAATGTAATAGTGAATAATCTTGCAAAAGATACACAATTCTATTTAATGGGACGTAAATTTCAACAATGAAAAAATTCTAGGCTCTTGTGATTTGTAATCTCATTTTATTCAAGAGCATTGTTTGTTACACGCTATGTAATTATGGGTTGAACGCACGTTTTTAGTTATAAAACATAGTGTGTAAAAAGTTTTAGCAATTTTTTTTCAAACATCGATCACCTGCTGGCTGCTGCATCTGCGTTAGATTGACTGCATTTGGGAAAGATGAACAGCCATATGCAAACCTAAAGCGCAAATGTGAAAAAGACTATTCCCAACTGCTATTAAAACTTCGAAGTAATTAAAGCCGTTAGTTTAGATTTTGTTTCAGAGAGATTTAGTAGGATTTTATTGGATTGAAAGAGGGTCCATTTCCAAGTCCTAAGATTAGACAGCTACGATATGAACTTTTCGGAAAGGGTAGTCATTTTCCCGAAAGAAAAATGATAAGTCTCCATTTTAAAAGGTTTCTATTCTTCACTGGTGGTGAGCTACATTGGAGATTTTGATACTACCTAATGTCTTCAAACAAGGAAACTGTGCAATATTTGTCGCTAATTGTACAAACAGGAAGTGATAGCATCATGTGAGAAACAAGAATATTTACAGCTTTGTCCCTCAGATAAAGAACAGAAACACAAAAGTTGATGTTTATTAATTTGAAGAAGATAGAACTGGCTTTATTATTTCTATTTACATCCAACCAAAAGTTAAGGCCTTTTATTATGCGTAAGTATTAGTTGGTGTATGTCACCATCCTCTTTTTCATTTTTTCTTGCATGTAATGTAATAATGGTCCGGTTGCAAATACAGTTGATACTTGATAATTTACGTGTAGTTCTTCCATGACCACAACTTTCGGTGATTATGAATGGTAAGCTATCATGTTCACAGTTTCTCAAAAAAAAAAAAAAGATATCACATTTACATGGATCCATCAGTTTTTTTTCCATTTAAGAGTTGTGGTGAGAGTTCTAGTACAAAAATTGTCTTTAGACATTTTTGTGTACATGACATTAATTAATTAATTATATATATATATGATTTTTGCTCTTTATCATCATACTAGAACACTAATCAATATTTTGGTATAAGCAGGGATTAAATTTCAAATCTCTTATTCAACCATCAGAAACTTTACCGGTTAAACTAACTAAAACCTACCATGATACAATATATTTGATTGTATGGTACATAAGTACTTTATTTTGTACTCAAGATTATAAAAACAATACAATTAAATATACAGAATAAAAAAACATAAATCGATATACTTACGGGTATATTAAAAATTTGAATGAAAAAATTAAGATTAAAAGAACATGTTTATTATATTTTAGTATATTTATTTTATATTAACATAATTTTATAAGATGCTATGAAAAAATCTACTAGTTAAGCATTTAATATATTTCGTGTGTGTGCATATATATTCAACATTTATTTGTGTTTTCAAGTAAAATATATGACAAATGGATTAAAGTTACTGTGTTTAATTCATTCACTTATTTAGCCAAAAAAAAAAAATTACAAAAAGTATTTTTTGTCACATATTATTATAATTTAAAATAATTTTACTTTTTGGTTTATTTAAAATCTAATATGCATATATACATGTTATATCTGACAATAAAATTGAATCATTCAAATTATATATAAAAAATCTGAATAGAGAAAAAAAAATCACCATTATAATAAAATATGAAAAGAATGATGTTAATATAATTAAATAGTAAAATAAGGAACTAAAAATATTAATTTTTGATAATTTCATTGTTGTATTTAACAAGATAAGCAATTATACTATTAATAATAGTATTGAAATTCAGTCAAGTTAAAGTATTTTTGTACAAGTAAAATACAAAAGGAAAAAATTAATGTATATTTTATACATTTAGTTATATAAAACTTATATTTTCCAGAGTACTTTTGTTTTGTACAGTATACTAGAGTTCTTTTATTATTATTATTTTTTTATAAAAAGATGGACACGCATAAATGTAATATTGTAATATATAGTATAGTATGTGTATTTTACTATTACTAACCATTTGTAATACTAATAAGCACTTTGCTCCCTTTTGTTAGAATTTCTTCCAAATTAAATTTTCTGTTACATGTTTTTTTAAAAACAAAATTCCTAATGGCAAAGGATAAAATTCTTATTATCAATACTTAAGAAAAGAAGTTGGTCAGTTTTGAAATTTAAGAAGCACGATACTAGTGCAACAAAATTAATGGGGGAGAAGTTCAACTAATTTATTTTTCTAACTTTGCTCTTTACTAGGAGGTGTTCGTTCATTCACAATTCAACTATTAAGGCTCTTTTGTACTATTAATCATCCTTTGGACATGAGTTCTGAAGTTCATGTTCAATTTAATATGTGTCTTTCGATTAAGGTCAACAAAATGGTTATTATAAAGGGTTTATTTCTCTTATTATTCCAAAACCATGAACTTCATCAGGCTAAGGATAAATTATTAAGACAGAGGACAATGCATTGTTGTAGATAATTCTTGGGTGTTCATGGCTAGTCGGTTTTGGCAGCTGCTAGAACGTTAGACCAGACTGTTGGAGCGGGTAAAACTGTCCACGCCCACTTTCAAGTTAGGACTCACCGTCGTCATCGACTATTCATTTGAATGCTGTATTCATGTTATAACAGTGTCCTATTATCTATATTTCTATACTTCTATATCTATGCTATTATCTAAGGGGTTTCTCCTGTTTGGATTCCTCATTTTTTGTTCAAAAATACTCCTACATCCCTATGTTTAAGTAAAGACAAAACTAAATGACAATTCGGTAAAAATGTAACTTTAACTCCCACTAAAACATTGTCTAAAAAATAGGAGAAATTACACTTTAACACCCTAAACTATGCACTAGATTACACTTTGCACCCTAAACTATCTGACTGCACACTTTGCACCCTAAACTATCACACTTATCACGCTTTGCACCCCGGTGTTATTTTTGTTGTTATATTTAACAGAATCTTGCTGCATGTGACAAGCACATGTTTCTTGCTTAGGTGGAACAAAGTTAAAAGATTGAAACAACTTTCCTCAAACTCAATTAAAACAAAACCCAAATTTTTTCCACATCTCCCTCTATCTCACGTGGTTGTGAAATCGGTGCCACTGAGTGCTCAAATACATTAGATTCCGTACTAAACACTGATCTTTCTGCGAGTTGTTTTGTATCAAAACAAACCAAACTGTTGATAAGATGAAAAGGGAACAATATATATATATATATATGAAATCCGTTACATTTCTCTACGGGAGGGCATGCAAACAAATCTGGTTACATTTCTCAAGGGGAGGGGCATGGAAACAAATCTGGGTGCTTCGACCATAAAATAAAATAAAATAAAAAATCTGGGTGCTTCGTAATTATGCGAAGAATTATCCATTACATTTCTTTAGGGAGGAGAGTGGGTATGCAATTACAAACAAATCTGCCTGCTCCATAATATATAATGGACTTTATGACTCCCTCAGCTCGGCTTTTAGTGCTAAAAAAGCCAAATATTCAGGAAAACAAAAGTTAAGGATTAAAAAATATTTTGTGTCATCATCACGAGGGAAACTCTGAGATTTTGTGTTCTTTTAGAGAGAGAGAGTGCAGATGAACCGGTGGGAAACCAAACAAATAAGAAAAAATTTGGGTTTTGTTTTAATTGAGCTTGAGGAAGGTTGTTTCAGTCTTTTAACTTTATTCTACCTAAGCAAGAAGCATGTGCTTGTCACATGTAACAAGATTCTGTTAAATATAACAGCAAATATAACATTGGGGTGCAAAGCATGATAAGTGTGATAGTTTATGGTGCAAAGTGTGCAGTCAAATAGTTTATGGTGCAAAGTGTAATCTAGTGCATAGTTTAAAGTGGTAAAGTGTAACTTCCCCTAAAAAATAAGACCACTCTCCTATTAATTTTTAAATTGATTTATTTACTTATAAATTAAATTTTCAAAATAAAAATTATATATATATATAATAAATAAATAAACACAGTTTTTTTTTTCTACAAAATAGGACCACTAACCAAAAAAAAAGACACATCACACGCGCGAAGCGCGTGTGATGAGATTAGTTATGTTATAATTTTTAAAAAATTGTTTTGTTTTAGTGTCAAACGTGCTCGTGTCAGTGTCGCTTCCATGCATCCTAGCTTTCAAATGGGCGGACAGGTCTTAGGCTATCCATTGGATAGGAAAATTTTGTTTTTTCTTAAAAAAAATAATAATCCACTCCCTTAATTCCTCAAGCTTTCTTACATTTTCTAGAGAACCAAACACAAAAACAAAGAGTACAACAAATCCTTCAAATCACCCATCAACTACAAAAGACATCCGCAATATGAAAAGAAAGAAGCATGATAGTTTGAAAATCTCCAACAGCAAAGCTTGATTGGAGATTTTCAGAGACTTGAAATCTCAATAAAAGCTCATTGAGTTTTTCTCTATCTAAAAAGTCAAGCCCCCCTCCCCCTAATAATGCCTACGATGGGTGTCGTCTTTCAAATCTCTTAATCCAATGAGATCTTATTTTATGCAAATTAATAAAGAAACATCATCTTTATGCTTGATACATTAAATCAGGTGGGTTTTTGGTTTTTGGCTTTCGGTTAGGTTTCTTGGACCACTCATCTAATCAGTATCCTCTCTTGCTTTGCATCTCGCTTTCATTTTGGTTACACGTCTCTACAACTTCGGCTAAGTTTGTCAAACTACATGTCTAAATCAGTAGTCTTTATAGGTATGGTCCATGGGCGGAACTATCATTGGACCAGGCGGGGCAATGGCCCCCAATTTCTTTTTTCTTTTTTTAATAATAATAATATTATTATTATATTAATTTTAGCAATTTTGTTATATAAAATTATATTTTGTTTTCCTTAAATAATATCATTAATTCTTTTAAACGTAATATCATACTCACAAATATTTTTACAATTTTTTTTATAGCAAATTCTTATTAATTCGCATAATGGGCCCACAACTCACATTATTTTTTTTTAATTAACAATAACCATTTATCATATCAGTAATTTATTTTTTTTAAAAAAAACTTGTAACTTTAGCATTTTCCTCATTTTAGTAACCATAAAAAAATTTATAGATCTAAAATCTTTAAATATATATATATATATATATATATACAAGCCCAAAAAAATAGCTCAACAACAAAAAATTACCAATAGTAAAACTTAAAAAAAAAAAATTAAGCTCAATCAACCAATTTTATCCAAAATAAACAACCATGCTTTTTAAAAAATTCTAAACAAAAATGATTTTTTTCTTACCCGCAAACAAAAAAAATAAATAAATAAATCTTAGCAGCTAAATAGTAGCAATGTTAGAGGTTGAAACCACTGCACATAGCTAACTGTAAAACTACCCCTCCTAACTCAAAGTTCTGGCTTTGTTCCTGATATAGTCTACACTACCTTGGCCAATGTCAACCTTTCATTACTACACACCTACATGACATCATCATTGTATCCAATCTATGCTTTGGTAGATCATAATTTCCTTTCAAACTCAAGTTTCGTTGATGTTGTCTCACCTTCAGTTTGAAGGAGGATGTTAAAAATTTAGGTTTTTAAGACCTAACCCTATTGAATTGTCCGAGTCTTAATTATACTATTGTAATCCTAGGGTTAGTCTACTATACAATTTGTTCAATTAATACATAGTAAACTAAGAGTGTTCACAGATCAATTTCGATTCAAATTTGGTATCAACTTGCCACTTGAACCAATTCCTTCTATTTAGGGATCTCCCTATTCACTAGCAATGGACTATCAACTAAGATTGACTACAAGTTATTTTCAGTTTAAAAGTCAAATTTGGTTGGAATTTGGGGTTAGGCTTCCTTATAGTGTGCAGAGAGTGGTAGTGAGACTAGAAGCAAGCAATAACAGCACCACTACACCATAAAACAAAAAACAATCCAAACCGAAGTTTTGAATCAATTGCATTAATGCATAACAGTTGGAATGGCCAGAATTTTTTGTACCAAAATGGATAAACGGATACAACCAACCTATTGACTACACTCAACAACCTCTGTATTTGTTTTAATGTTATAAACCTTTTTGGAATTTATGTTGATTAATGAAATGACATAAACTATCAACCTTTTGTTTTATATTATTTCCTTATAGTGTGCAGAGAGTGGTAGTGAGACTAGAAGCAAGCAATAACAGCACCACTACACCATAAAACTAACAACAAAAAACAATCCAAACCGAAGTTTTGAATCAATTGCATTAATGCATAACAGTTGGAATGGCCAGAATTTTTTGTACCAAAATGGATAAACGAATACAACCAACCTATTGATTACACTCAACAACCTCTGTATTTGTTTTAATATTATAAACCTTTTTGGAATTTATGTTGGTTAATGAAATGACATGAACTATCTACCTTTTGTTTTATATTATATATATTTTGGTAATCTTGAAGTGTTGTTACACCGATATCAAATATTACGTTCAATCTTAAGGGGTTGGCTTAACGGTTGTTAAAACTACATAAAATTCATGAGATCCTAGATTTGAAACTTTTTGTTAGCATTTTGGGGTCACCCCCAAGAAATTATTCCTTGTAATAACTTAGTGTGTAGAATAAAGGGATTGCACCTGAATGAATAGTCAGATACTCAAAGAGGTCTGGATACCCTCGTTTCTCCACACACACCCCAAAAAAAAAAAAAAAAAAAAATTACATTCCAATAACCAAAAAGAAACAGTTTTCAAAATGGAATTCAAAGCATTGATCCAAACTACCACAATTATTGCAGCACTATACAAATTAAACAACAATAAGCTTTCAAAAATGTTAAAATTATTACAAATTTTATAACAAAATGCTTACAACTTTATGTGAGAATGAACGTAATTTGTAGACTTCAACAACGTAATAAATGAATATCATAGCCGCTTTTATGTGATTAGTAATGCATCAATTTGTAATATTTACATTAATAAATTTTGTAATACCCCTGATATCGCTCTAAAGTTTCACACATAGGTAGTTATTGATCCCTTACCCATTCAATCTTTGGAATCCTACCTTTTTCAACTTCACAACAGTAGTGTCAAATTTCAACCCAACAACAGTTGTATCGGCTCCGGACTAATATGCAATTTCCCTTCTAACCACTAACCATAAAAAATGGGGGGAAAAATTTATACACTGAGAGCATAACAGAGGCATAGAGATTACAAACGCAACAATCTAGGAGAAAGAAGCGTGGTTAGGTAAGATACTTAAACGAAAGAAAGAGTCATAGGCTATGGGAAAAGGGCGAAAGTGACAAGGCCAGAGAAATCCCTTTTAACCCAAAAGGAATGAGCAAGTGACAATATATAATCAGTTATGTCAGGCTTCGCGAGTAAATTTTTTAAAAACCCAATACCTACCCAAAAAATCTAGATTTTTGAACTTGCTGAGCCCAAGTTTCACGAGAATTTTTTTTCCCCAAACCCAAGACCCATCCCAAAATCTAGTAGATTTTTAAGTTGTTGGGCCTAATACCAACCAATCCATTGGTTAAAATCGATTGTAGGCTGGTATGTTTGGTATGCACAACTGAATCATTTTTCATAAAGCATTTTTAAAAAAATTATCTCATTTTTTTTTTTTAATGAATTGGAAAACTATCACTTGATTTCCTTTATTTAAGTTGGTGTGAGATAAAATTGTTTTACGGTGGAAAACAACTAAAAACTACTCTATTTCATACCAAGCTAAATAAGGAAAGTCTAAGAGATAATTTTCTTGCCAAACACAGAAATATGCTAAGAACTACTCTACTAGACTATCTACTATCTTCAACCAAAACTTTAACATGCTGAACAATAGCCTCCTCACTGCAAGTACAACTACTATGGCTACTGGCATTTCTTTCACTATGAACTGCATATAGCTGATCAGGAAGCTTCAAAATAATAGCTTGTGCACTTCTCTCTTATACAATCAACAGCCCATTGCAGCTCTTCATTCCAATCTCCAATCTGTCCAACTAAGCAAAGAGATCTCTGTAGTTCCTTCCAAAATATTCTTCAAAACACAAACAAATGGTCCCTACATTCCAACACTCCACCACATATGGTATCTACATTATAACACTTGTATTACAGGATTATTGATCCCTGGAGTAAATGAATTCAAATCAACAATCTTCCAACATTGCAAATCCTCAAACATTGTTTGTAGACATATGATTCAAACAAGGACACCTAAAAAATATTTTAAAAAAATAGTAGGAAAACAAAATACAAACTTTACTACCCCCCCCCCTTTAGCAGTACCAACTATGCCGGGAGATTTCATTCAAAACAAGTTATCATATTCGCCCTCCCTGGTATACCAAATCTCAAAGTTAACCAATTCAGCCTGAACCTTATCACCTCAATGAATACAATAATAAGTTTTCTCTGGTATGTTCTTTTCCCATTTTAGCATAACATCAATCCAACATTCTGCCAAGTGCCAACTGTCCCATTATATTTTGTATTGCAGACCTGAAAGGGATAAAGACCTTAATCAACAATTACAGGTACTCTCATACTTTCAAAAAAAAAAAGAATTTCTCTTTCTTCCACTTAGGATTAAAAGCTTTTGCATCAGATGCAAAAGGAATGAGCATAAAGAAACATATAACCTCCACCCATGGGAAAGGAGAACACAGCCACCATCACATTCATTTTACTTTTAAAAGAAATCATCCCAGTCACAAATGAAGGTCCAGGCTCCACAAAAATACTACCGATTAGTCCACAAATTCTAATTCACCAATCCTAGTCTGTGATTAGTAACTAAAATGCAATCTCAACTCTATACGAGGTTGACATGCAAATCCAGAATGCAACCACACAATACACATAGCATTACCCTGCCAAATACAAGATTGAAGTCCATAACATCTTAAAAGCTATATGAGCAAAAATGCAGCCCAAATCCCCCACCATTCCTTCTCCCATTGACTCAACTGTGAGAAGACATCAACTGCAAACTTTTTTTTTTTGGGGGGGGGGGGGGGGGGGGGCAGCGGCAGCCATGGGCAGAAGGGGTAACAGACAATTTACAAAAATTGTCAGCCTACCAGACGCCAAGAACTCTTCAAGAAGACCCCTGTTGCAAACAGAACTGCAGTGCAGAATCATTGGGTGGAATATTAAGAAACAAAAAGATCCTTTGGTGAACCATCTCCCAAACAACAGTGACATGCGAAAATGGATAAATAACTAAACCCCCCATCCCTGTACGTTCTTTCGGTTATTCTTCTAAGCAGCCCCTTACCCCAAAAATTACTGTTCTTCACTGAATGCCTGAAACTCAATGGAGTTTGTATAACTAGTTCAATTCCTGTCAAGCTAACCTGAGTTATACGTATTCAGTAAAAACCATAAACATGTAATGAACACATGGAAGATTGATTATGCATTACCAAAACTGCATATATGCTTTAAAGTTGGCAAAACACAACTGAAGTAATTAAGGATACACAACACATCAGTTGAAGTGTACATTGTTATCTCTCAAGCATTTGCACAATTATGTATAATGAACAAACTAAAATCCAACTTCAGTTCAAAATGAAGCAAAGTAAACAGCAAACATATGTGACTATAATGAGTCCCGCACTTGAGTTGGCCATTGATAAACTTCTGTATTTCATACTTTTGAGACTAGAAATTACATGATAAACCTTACAAAAATAAAAGATTAGGGGAAAAGATTAAAACAAAAGGCATAACAAACATAAGGTTAGATGCTGTGTAACATTACATACTTGTTTTATAAGTTAGGAGATTACACACAAGTAATTGACATCTTCATCTACATCTAAGAAGATAATTACTAATATATTATAGGTCAATATATGTTAAACCTAAATCCTTACATGCTAAAATAAAAGGAGTAGCGTAGAAAAAAAAATGAATTGTAACTGTAGCTCATCAACAAGGCCATATTCTTACTACTAAAGTTTGAATAAGGCCACATTCTTACTGCTAAATTTTGAATATTCAAATTTCCAATGGAACTGAGATGTAGGTATGATTTGAAGGGGATGGAACCCCAGCAAAGTTGTCTGGTGAGACCAAACAAGGATGGCTCAAGCTGAGGATCTAGCTCCCTACTAAGGAAAGAATAACCTTCAGCACAACCAAGGCCAACTGGTGGGGTTGAGTTGACTATAGGTGCTCTCTGATGGTTAAGTCAACCCACTAACCCAAAGTGGATTCCAGCCCACACTCCATGAGACCTCCCAGATCACCTCAACGAGTGCACTACCACTAGACATTGTCCACCATCAATCAGTACAGATTCACTCAAAAGGAGAGCGCTCTGAATGCCACTGAATCCTCATATTAGCTTTTAGTGAGCCTCACCAACTTTCAATCATGTTTAGTGCTATTGAACTTGTCCCCCATGCTTAGAGCTTTAGGAAAGCCATCCTAGCACATGTCCCCCAGCCAATCAAAGAAAACAGTCGCCTAACAAACCCAAAAGCCTACTTTTGGGAGATTATTCCCGCAAAATCCAGAAAGCTCCCCCATTCCACTGACTAAGTTATGTCATATCTAGCTACACTTACTCCGCTACTCTAAAAACCTAATCAAAGCACCTTTGATCAACTCCACCAATTGGCTATAGTTGCACTAATGGCCTGTTTGGATGGGGGAGGAAGGAAGGAGAGTGGAAGGGAGTAGAGTAGAGTTGGCTAAAAATAAGTTATTTTTGTGCTAAATCTACTCTGCTCTACTCTAATCCCCCTCCCTTTCCCTCAATCCAAACGGACCATAAAGGTTTTTTTTTCATTGGCAAGAAGCTAGATCCTCGACTCGAGCCATCCTTGTTCTGTCTCACCGTTAAAATCTTCTCCGGTTCCATCCCCTTCAAATCATCCACCTACATGAAGGCATATTAATCATATGTAAGCGAAGGGTTCCACACTCTTCCACCAAAAATATTGGAACAAAACTTATAGGCCTATCGCCACTGAACCACTTTTGTTTCTTTGTCATAGTTCAAATTAAGAAAATGTAACTTATGTTTCTCACATATGCTGTAGCTTTGCCCACCTAAAATTATCTCAATAAGAAAAAATGTCACTTCATACTCTCTATCCAAGTCATTTGAACTACAGATTGAAATCCAAATTCTCAACATCTAATTCCTTTATCCAAAAAACCATTGGTCAAATTTCCATCTTTATCCCAATTGGCAAACATTGTTTCAAAAATAACGTTCAAAAGCATAGTTTTCTCACCTACCAAACAAAACAAAACAAAAGGAACAAACAGATTTAAAGCCATTCACAACTGAAAGCAACAAGTACCTAAATTTCCATCTAAAATCGAATACTTCTTCATGCTTAATTAAACCAAACACTTACACTTTGCACAAAGTAATTGTCAATGAGCCCAAAAAATATTAAATAAAAAATAAAAAACACAAATTTTCTTCATTTCCCCAGAGAAATTGGAGGGAAAGCGTAGTCATCAGTCGAGAAAACCTGTTCGGCGCCAAACTGCATTGCGAACCCGCCGGAGATCCCTTCCTTTGAGGGTCCTCCCGGCGCCTTCGAGCACCGAACAGGCCAGCATCGGCGACTGAGCTCTCGCCACAATCTCGTGCGGCGGCAACATCTCGCCGTCCACGCCGTCATCGTCGTCGTTCACGTCGTCGAATTCGTGCGGACTCCGCGTGGCCTGAGATATGACCGGCACGTTCACCGGCGCCGACTGGTACTTGACCGAAGAAGGCAGCGACATTCGGTCGACCGGCGGTTTAGGAATCGCCGGAATCATGCGGGAGGAAGAGGAGGACGAAGAGGAAGAAGACGACACGGAAGCCTTGTGGTAAAAGTGCGAAACGCTTCGGAGGCTCGGCGAAGACGTTTCGTTCTCGGGAAGCGCGGCGAGGATGCCGAAACCGTTGGCCTCCGGGTGAGCGAAGCTCTTCTGGTAGTTGAGCTGGTGGTTGTTGCTGTTGTGGTGGTGGTGGTGGTGGTGGCGAGGTGTGGAAGGAGAGGTCGAGTGGTGTTGGTTGTGGTTCTGGTTCTGGTTCTGGTTTTCGTCCGGTTCGGAATAGCTTCCGGTCCAAAACACATCGTCTTCGTTGAGCTCCACGGCGGCGTTAGATGTGGTCGCGGTGTTCGTCGTGGAGGAGCTAGGGTTTTCGTGAGGCGCGTGGGGAAACGCGCCGAGAAAGCGTTCGCTGGTAGTGGATTTACGCGGCCGAAACCGGGTCGGGCCGTTGAGCTCCATGCGGGTCGGCCGGTCGGGTCGTAGGGAAAATGGTAGCTTCTTTTTTGGGTGCAGAATTTGTAGCTTTGAGATAGCGGTGGAGAGCGAGTGTTGGAAACATATAATAATCAGCTGATTGGGTAAATATATCCTACATTTCATGCAGGATATGTGCAGAGATTTATAACTGTTGATTTGCGTATATATCGGTGGTGATTTTGTTTAGCTAAGATATGATATAGAGGTGCGTGACTGACGTGGCGGAAGATGTAGGGGCCAGATACGTGGGAATGGGTAAGCAATGACATAAACGTGGGACAACAGTGAAGCCTGAGAAAGTCGGTTACTTTTTTTGAGGGGAAGTGGGACCCATGCAAGGATCTTTGATTTTGTTGATGCTCTCCGGCTGGTTGGCAATTTTGGCATTGTATGATAAAACAAAATGGAGAAATTTTATTTATGCTAAATTATTTATGGGCAATAAAATTGGAATCTCTAGGTACAAATAAGAAATCTTTAAAAAAAAATTTCTATATTTGTATATTTTTTGCTTCTCCCACATAGTTTTGATGGGAACAATTTATATTTTCTCCCTTCATCGTGGAATTAATGTGACGAATTGATTGAACAAACAATTATGAGAAGAGATGATTGAACAAAAATTATGGACTCCACATGTTGCTTACAAAAATAGGACTATATAATAATATAATACATCTTTTATGTGGAACTTTGGAATCACAATGGGATGGGGTGGGGTCAGATTAGGAGTGTCTCATTTCCTTTTTGGGCCATGAAAAAATTGAACAAGATGAAAGCGGGACAAGTCCAAGATGGGGAAGGTTAAGGCTTCGTTTGTGAGTTCATAAAGGAAGGGAATTGAATTATCATAAGGGAATGGAAATGAATAGAATGAAATGGAATGTATTTAAGTAAGGAAAATGAATAGAATAAAATGGAATTAAGTAACCTTGATTGGATGTTTTAAAATTAAGGAATAGAAAGGAATGAAAATGAATTAAATGTAAGTAATCTTATTTGAGAGTAATATATAGAGAATGGAATAGAATCATTTTATAATAATATTACTATTTGACCCCTATTTTAAAATAAATTGTTGAATATATATGAGTATTTTGGGAATTTTAGTAAAAAATCATTAAATCTAATTTCATTCCCTCCCATTCCTCTCAATTCCAAGGAGAATGAAAATTTGAGATTTTAAGGGAATAGAGAGGAATGACTGTTATCTCCTATCCATTTTATTCCCTCACTTAAACTCCCAAACAATATAATGAATTTTGCATTCCCTCCATTAAAACTCCCAAACAAAGGAAGGGAAGAATATTCTAAAATTATTCTTTTCATTCCTTTCCATTTCATTCCATTCTCTCCTCCCAAACGAGGCCTAAAGGTGATTTTGGTACGACGAAAGAGAAAAAGGAGAGATAGTCATGAGAGTAAAAAACAAGAAAAGATAAACAAAATGTTTAGAGACAGTAAAAAAATTATCCTTCAATTAAAGCATATTCTTACTTTTTCAAATTCATAGCCCTTTGGTTTCTAAATTATTGTGGAGATTTTTTTTTTTTTTTTTTTGTTGGATAGTTGGTACAATTATATGTATGATTCTTTCAAACAAATTGATTATTTGTCACACCCTTTCATGATCATGTAATTTATTGTCATGAAATTTGCATGTATACTCTCCATTCAAAGAATGTTTCGGGCTATCTTCCAAATGAGAGGTTTAAGCCCTTTATTGACTATTTAACTTTTGAAGATGTTTCCAATTAACATAGACTAATCTTCCAATTACAGCAAACATTGAGATGTTATCTTCTTTAAAAAAATAAAAATAAATTGGAAAATCACAGCCATTAGTTTTTACATATCTAGTCAACATTTGGGTAGTTTTTAACTGCTTTAATAGCTAGCCTAATGGCCTACTTCAAAACGTTCGGAGGAACAAATCATTAGGTAGAGTTGTTGTCCTCGTCTTTCTAAATCTGGAAATCTGCCAATGCCATTTCTTCCTGTTGGATATAGCTTCTTTCAATTCCTTGTTTGGTAGGAGAAGGATCACTCTCTCAAAACTTGCCTTCTTTGCAACTTACAACTTACCCACATGTAGTTTGGCTGAAATTTAAGTTGTCTATCTATGATTTAAAATTTAACATTTTACCCACCTAAGATTTGACTAAAATTTAAGTTGTCTATCTATGATGCAAGTATTCCGATAGATAGTTTTTTAATCTTATTTGATCTTTTTTTTTTATAATGTTTTTTTTTTTTTTGTATTTTTAAAGGAGAGAGACATAAAAAGTAGAGCAAAATTACATATTTAACTATGTTTTTAATAGGTGAGTTATAGAAATCTAACTAAGCTAACCTTAGGTAGGTAAAATGTCAAATTTCAAATCAGAGGCATGCAACTTAAATTTCGGTCAAACCACAGGTGAATAAATTGTAATTTGCCCATATATATATATATATATATATATATATATATATATATAAGAAAAGACAAAAAAAAAAAAAAAAACTTTGTTATATATGTATATGAATAACTTTGCATTGAGTTACCCTCCGGTAATCGAGACCGAAAAATTGGATGGTCTTCTCAATGAGACATAAGAAGGTTAATTTTGAGTATAAAGTTTATTATAGTCTAGTCAAGCAATTGAATAACTTTGTCCATATCCCCTTGGTTTGTATTTTAGAAATAAAACTAGCTATCTAACGAAATTTTGCTAGATTATAACTAGAGTTGTCCATCAAAGACTTGGACCTAAGAAATCCATCTAACTCGAAGCCACCTAAATTGAAACTCACTCGATTAAAGCAGTGTAGTAGGGAGTAGTAGGTATATGTCAAGAACGTCTGATATTGGCAAGTCAAGCAATTGTTTTTATTGTATGAGACCCAGTTGGACAAATTAGGTCAAAAACCTTGTCATTCTCCTCCTCCTCCCCTCATCGTGAGCCATATTCTTTGCATTATGCCATTGAATTTTGCAAATTCGAGGAGCTCCTTGCCAGATCTAGAATAGATTTATCATAGCATTGACAACCCATCGTGTTTGATAAGATTTCGATTGATCCAATTGTATGATTTACAAAGTTTTCGCGGTTAGTTTTGATGGAATCAGCTATCGGCGATAGGTCTAGAAGTTTAAAACCTAAAGTTATTGGGTCGAGTGGTGGGTTCACTCATTAACACCCCTAATTATAACCAATGGGCACATGACAACATTTTTTTTGTAGAATTTAAGCCAATAGGTTATTCCATTTATTAATTGAAGAACCATCTCCAATATGGAAATCAAAATTTTTAAATTCATTTTTTTGAATGAAAAAAAACAAACACACATATGGACAACTTTACCCCCCCCCCCCCCCCCAAAAAAAGGAAAAAAACAAAACAAACACTCACAAAGTTCTTTTTGATGACCTATTTGCAATTCCAAATGCCTTTCCACACCAATGACTAACTTTAGCATTAGGGGATTTTTAAAATCTTCTTCCTTTCGAGTATTTTATTTTCAATAAAAGCACCCATTCTCTATCGAGGTCCTTCATTCCCCAACAAAAGGCTATGCCAATAAGGCTCTAATGAAATTATAACAAGTCCTTCAAATTTCAAGGTCTTCTAGCATTTTAAGTTTACAAATAACCCTTCATATTATCATTAACTCCTTCAATCCCCAAGAAAAGAAAATGAAAGAAAAGAAGAGAGGAAAAAAAAAAAAAAAACCCCTCACTAAACATTAACGAGCATTGAACTTTTTTCAATGTTACTACTCAATAACTTTTATTAAGATATTTTTTATATTACTCGTTAGATTTCATTGTCTTCTTATACCTTTCAAGCTTGCAAAATGTTAACATAATCGAAAGATCAATAGCTATCTAATTTGTAAAGAGTTTAAATTTCAAGATTTGTAAAGACACTAAAAACGAGCATCGTGCCATATAGGTAGAGCTTTAGCAAAGTGAGGTAGGTAGCGTTCACTTGGCATTACCTAGTAGTGTTCACTTGGCATTACCTAAATGAAATATCCAATTCACAGAATGACTCCATAGATTGACTCCCTTTAAGCCCTTTAGCACCCCAAGATAGGAGTAGGGACGGCTCTACACGCTTTTGTTAGGTACATGTTCGATCTTTCTAAAGAAACTCCCAAGTAAGTAAAACAACTAAATTATACACAAAACATAAGTTTATCAATAAAAAACTAAAATAACATACGATTGATACAAAAATTAAAATATTACATACCTATTAAGGTACATATATAACATGCGATCTAATTGTGGATTTTGTTTAAACATTAACCAAATAAAAATTATGGTGTAACATTAAGTAAGAATTATACTGTATCATATAAAACACAACTCATATAACATATAATATGAATTAAGATTGTAGGGTCTCTATTTGTGGCCCAAACCCAAAAATATGGGGTATGTTGACCCAATGAGTCCACAAAAATAAATTTGTAGAGAGCGGGTTGAAGATCTGGGCCCTAATGAATTAGACAACGGCTAGTATAAGTTTAAAAGACAATTCTAATACAACAGTAGACACAAATATGTATATATCCCCAGTCTGAGGAGGTTCACCTTTATATAAATCGATTGAAATTGAATATAAGTATAGATTAGATTGTTACAGTGTTATTTCTAGAGTTTTTCAGATCCCTTTGTTCGTGGAAGGTCTCTCACATTATATAACTTTTCATGGACCACCTTGATCCTACACTTGTTGATCATTTGAGTTATTACTTGAGTACTTGTCCCATCAGACACTTTCTTTAGCTTTCTATGAGTTGTGGTGGCCAAAACAACACTGTTTAGAGGTATTTTCTACATAAATGCGACTAGAAAAGCAGCTGTAATGCATTTAATACGGTAGTAGCAGCCTTTTCTTAGATATTTTGGGTAGTACAAGTTATTATTATATAACATTTGAAGTACATTATAAGATTAAATGAATTAAAAAAAAAAAAAAAGTTTCAAGTTTCAAGTTCTAATACTTTTTTTTTTAGGAAAAACAAAAAGAAAATGTATAATGAGGATCCAAGGATTAAAATGAATTAAACACCACAAGTCAGGGCGCTATTTAACAATACAAGTAAAACGCAGGGACCTACGCATCAATTCACAAAACAGTTCCCGAACCCTTAAAACCCTAATCCCCACCTTCTCTCACATATATAAACCCAATATCGCGACCTGTGTCTTTCTTCTCCATTTCGTCTCGAAGCCAAAGCCGCACTCTTCAGCCCATCAACCACTCTCTGCGCACTCTTTCATCTGCACGAAGCAGCCATGGTAAGCAAATCCAATCCCATCCCTAATTTTTTCTGCAAAATCAAAACCCTTATGTATAATAATGCTTTTTTGTTGTTGCAATGGTTAGCCAATGTTGTATACTTGATGAAATTTTGGGTTATACTCGTTAAAGTGGTAGAGCTATATTGGGTTCTTACAAGTAGACGTTTTTATTGTGTAAAGGTTAAGGGGTTTGTCACATTTTCTGATAATTGATGGTTTATACGCAATTGCCAAGGCCTTTCAATGTTTTATCTGAAATACTGTTTGTCTTTAGTTTTAAATTTTTGGGAATAGCTATTGAGGGAAAAAATGCATCTGGGTGTGCTGAGTTTATAAGCTCAGACAAGTATGATTCAATGACTCTAGACATGGGGAGTAGTTTGGATGGACAACTCTTATCCATCTGAACTTTTTGTGTCATTTTATGTGTGAAGCACTGCTAAATTTGACATGGTGGTATAGTTGGACCAACAATTGAAGTAATTGGACTTTGCTTTTTAAATGTTACTTTAAAAGATTTCATTTTTTCGTAAGTGTTCTTGTAGTTCTGGTCTATGCTTATCAAAGCCGTGCGTTTGTTCTCCTGTTCTGCATTATCACTACTGCTTATGCACGTATACACTCATTTGTTCTGGTTTGAGTTGCTCTCCCCCTTCTCCTAGTGATCATTCCAAAACGAAAAAAACTGACACTTATTAGTATCTGAAATCTTGCTTTTTGAGAGATAATAAACTAAATTTCAAATTTTCCTTATATTTTGATGGGGTTTCATAGTCGAGGCGAAAGCAAAGGGAACCAAAGGAAGAAAATGTGACCCTTGGGCCTGCAACACGTGAAGGAGAACAAGTTTTTGGAGTGGCTCACATTTTTGCATCCTTTAATGATACATTCATTGTAAGTATCGTTATTCATTTTTGTGAAGAAGATATGTGTCTAATTACAGTGTTCAGAACCTGATTATAAATGTTTTTATTTTGCTTGAAATATACAGCATGTAACTGATCTGTCTGGCAGAGAGACACTTGTTCGCATCACTGGTATGGCTGATCTTACTTATGTTTCTTTAGTTGGATGTGAATTTGTTGCTAATTGTGTTTTTAGTCATAAGTGCTCAACAATTTTGATGATACTTACAATTTGAATCATCCCTTTTAATCAAAGAAAACTTATTAAGGGTTCACTTTGGGGTGTCAGTCTAGGCCTAGGGTATGGGTGGTTTGTAAGCATTAGTTTTCGGGTATCTAGTTAACTTCTTTCATTGTGGATAGGTTTTCTTCATGTTCTCTCTCTCTCTCTCTGGTTTGTGTGTGGCTATCTTCTATTTTGGAATTGAGTACTCTCCATTTCATGGCAGTTGGGTTTGTTTTGTCTTTCATGCGTTTTTTAATTATAGGGTTTTTTTTTGTTTTTGTTATATATATTTTTTCTTTTTCACATGAATGCTCACGTGCATGGCTTGGTTGTGGTTTTTTTTATGTGTTTGGGCATTCTTTTGATCTTCTCACATCAGTAAGGGAATCTATGATTGCACCTAGAATAATTGACATGTAGCATGTGAGTTTTTTGTCTCATTTGAAATCTTAGCAAAAAAATTGAATTTCTTTATGTTTGCATTTATTTGTGTGTAGTATAATTTCCTTGTGTCTATCTGATTAAATTTCACTCTTGGTGCCTCATGAAAGGAGAAATTTAATTTTTCTTTAAAATGTAGGTGGTATGAAGGTAAAGGCTGATAGGGATGAGTCTTCACCATATGCGGCTATGCTTGCAGCACAGGATGTATCGCAGAGATGCAAGGTTTTGTTTCTGTTCCTTTTATTTTACTACTTCATACTAAATAAATTTTATTTTGAATTGAGCCTTGCCAAATAGGTTTCTGGATTTTGTTACCAAATAATAAATTTCCCCATAGTTTTTGTTACATTGAACAATTGTTGTTTAATCCTAAACAGGAACTTGGCATCACTGCTCTTCATATCAAGCTCCGTGCTACTGGAGGAAATAAAACCAAGACACCTGGTCCTGGTGCTCAGTCTGCACTCCGGGCCCTTGCTCGTTCTGGAATGAAGATTGGTCGCATAGGTAAGTTTCTTAATATTTGAAATTCATCAAGTGTAAGCATTGCCATTTGCCGTTCTTATTTATGTTTCGTTGTATGCCATAAATACCTGCTGGGAGATGTGGACATCTTGAAAGTTTCTGGTATAAGGATTTTGCTAAAATTATTGCAATGTAGGATAAATTTTTTAGATTAATTCCAATTTTGGCGTGTTTTACCCAAGTCCTGCATTGGTTTTACCAGTTCTGTTTTTGTATGGTTGGGCATCTGCCTTACTTCAGCTTTTAGTGAAATTCTCGGATTGGGCTATAAATATCCATCCCAGGAAAAAATAATTTTTTAAAACTCTAGAACCATGCAACTCTTTGGAATCATAATGTGGCCTTGAATCTTACATGGTGTTTTATGTTCACAGAGGATGTGACTCCAATCCCTAGTGACAGCACTCGAAGGAAGGGTGGTAGAAGAGGTAGAAGACTGTAGGCTGGCTTCTTGCGTCAACCATCTCATTATTCAACTTTGGTGCTGGTTATGAAGTTGCTTGGCTACATCTTGGAAGGGTATTAGTTGAAATATTTTTGTAGTTTTTGAAAATGGTTTGACTTTTGCTTTTATATCAAGCTTATTAATGTAGAATCAGAAGGGTGTGAGATTACCTATGGAATTTGTGTTCACATAAATGAATTTTTTGACGCGATGTTTCCAATTAGTTCAAGTTTCTTTATTGCTTAGTCTATGCTCCATTATTGTGCATTCACGTGACATGCAATGCTTATTGAGATTGCCCTTTATTTCTAGGTGTTGACTAAGGCTTGGAATCTCCTGATATTTTTTGATACCCAAAGTCTTTGCTTAGCTTGTCTATTTTGACTGAAACTCATTGGTGATAATTTCATCACCCTTATGCAAAAATATTACGTGATGCTTTGTATTTTATTCTTTTATCCAGTACAGTTCTGAAATTTTGAATTAACATTTGGTGTTGGGATCAAAGTTATCAATTTTGTACTATGGTTGCAAAATTTCCCATTGGTCACCAAACTGGTATGTTTGAGCCCTTCAAAACATATTGATCTGTTTTGATTTGTACGACTATTTCAGCCAGTTATGGTAATTTTGCCTCATCATAACCTAACTTTGTTAAGCACTGAATTATTATTATTATTTCTTGGTGCTAAATAGTTAAGCACTGAATTATTAAACCCGTATGTTCGCCTGTCAAAGATATTTCTGGTGCTGGACAAAGCCATCATCTGAAATTAGCTCAGCTGTTGGAATTGTTGGTCAAACTCTAACAACTAAGATACCAACTGGAGTTTAAAATTGAACCATAACAGCATTGCGGTTCTTCCCATTCAGTTTATTGGTAGCACTCTATGAACCCAGCTTGAAGAAGTAGCAGAGCCTGTATAAACCATAAGTGAGACAACTACATTTTACCCACATGTTGTTTGGGTCAGTTTAATGTTGCCCAACTGTAAGTTGTGGTTTAAAAAAGTGTCACTTTAGTTAGTCCCAATATGTAATGCAACTCACCTAGCTATTTTCTGTTTGAAAAAACACTTTTAAAACATAAGGTAATTCACCTAGCTCTTTTTTGTTTGAAAAAGCACTTTTAAAACATAAAAGAAAACGAATATGAAACACTCTAGAAGCCCTTCATTCATCCAATCATAATCCATTCCTCTTAACACTCCATCACCTACATCACCTTGGACACCTACATCAATATGTTCATCTATCTCACCCATATTATCATCCAAAATAGATTCTTAATTTCTCAAATTCTCATCATTTTCCCCAGTGTCTTTTACACTTTGACCAAACTTTTCAACTACAAGTGGCTCCTTATCACTTTCTACCTACAGTGTGATCTTATCTGTTGGCCATGCAACATGTATCTCACACACTTACATAACACATCATCATCTCCAGTAATCAATCTTAACCCTTACTCTAAAATATCCCCAGGGATTAAGTTATGAAACCTAGTAGTACTCTTTGCCCCTTCTTGAACACACGTCTTGTATTTCAAAATAACTCAGAAGGTCAGGATTAGGTAACACGAAAAAAAAAAACATGTTAGGAACCATAGACTATAGTCTATAGTCATCAGAAAAGTAAGGGAACACTGAGAGTAAAAATCCCTAAATGTGGTGTTAGGGGAGATAAAGCACATGGGAGAAATTAACAATTCATCATAGGAACCACAATCAACACATGCAAGCTCAAACTTCACTAATCCGAAAGATTCTTAGGGACCATAGTCAGCACAGGACACAAATAGTCTCTACATGTTAAAGAAACAAGGGAGAGAAATAAAATGGATATTATTTCAAAATTCTTAACTAAATCTACAAAATTATAAACAAATTTCATATGTTATATTCATCAATTGTTTTGGAAAATTGCAAACCCTAAGTCAAGAACTTACCTTGATTTCGCGTTAGCGATGCAAATGAGATATTCTTGGTCATAATCAGTAGAAATCCCAAATTCTTATGTTGATGAAACCCCACTGCTGCTTCAATCGAAAGAATTTGGGTACACATTCCTCAATTTCATAATAGTGAGAGAGTTTTTCTAGAGTGTCTTAGATTTGTTTTCTTTAATTTTTTTTATGACTTAGAAGTATTTTTCTAACAAAAAAGAGAGAGAGGTGTTTCAAGGCTGCATAACAGAGCTAGTTTTGGGTGGGTAAAGCGACATTTTTAAAATTACATGTAGGTAATATTAAACTGGCCTAAACTATAGGTGGATAAAGTGTAATTATCCTAATTATAAATCAAATCATATGTAATATATAAATTGCCAAATGACAAAACTAAACATAAATGCAGCTACAACAAGGACTTCGATAGTTTCCATCTCTAGTTGTCAATATCAACAAGGCCTGCAAAAAGAGTACACTGTACAAAGTCACCTTTCGGTAAGATTCTATACGGACAACACCCTATAAATACTGGCCCATCTATTAAGCCCAAGCACCTCATTCCACCACAATAACCATCATCAAAGTATCATATTAGCCTTTCCATTCTCTACGCCTCAAGTTCTCTTCCATGGCCTCTAAAACTTTCACAATGAAATTATTCTCACTACTAATTTCTTCATTTGCTATTGTCCATCTGGTAAAAGCCGGAGATCCAGACATTCTCTCTGATTTCAAGTCCCTGCTAATGTCACCACAGTTGATGGAAATTTTTTCACATTTACTGGCATGCGTGTCCTAGTCAAGGCAGCCCCTCCCACTGCCTTCAAGGTCTTGAAAGCAAGCATGGCAGAGTTTCTGGCTCTCAGTGGGCAGAGTGTTTCCTTTGCTGTCCTCCAGTTCCCGGCTGGCACCCCTAACCCACCCCACACTCATCCTCGCACTTTTGAGCTCCTTTTCCTTGTTCAAGGTACCCTTCAAGTTGGGTTTGTTGATACAACCAACAAGCTTTTTACTCAAACACTACAAACGGGTGATATCTTTGTGTTTCCTAAGGGACTTGTGCACTTCCAGTATAATGCTGATCCACAAGTACCTGCTCTAGCGATTTCAGCTTTTGGGAGTGCAAATGCTAGAACCGTTTCAATTCCCAACACTTTGTTCACTACTGGCATTGACAACAATGTCTTGGTAAAATCCTTCAAGACAGATGTTGCCACTATTCAAGCTCTTAAGGCTGGTCTTGCTCCCAAGCCCTGAGGATAGCATTCATTACAAGGAGCAGCTTCTTTACGATATCTAGTTGCTCTTTGGTGTTTTATGCTTTTATTTTTATTATTTATTCTTCTTGTTTAGAAGGGTGTGTACTATGTATCACCAAGTTTGTCAGCAATACATGTTGTTTCTCTTATCTATCTATCTATCTAACTATCTATCTATCTAATCTTTTAACTTTTCCACATTGCTGTGGTTACGAATACATATGCATCAAGGGTCCAAACTAATATAGAGTAAGTTGCAATGTTCTTGTCATCCAAGTATATTCACTTAATGTTGATAGGGCCATTTAGCATTCGTAAGTAGGAGTCATATTATGGAGCCAAAATATGTGCTGACTTCCACAGATATTCTCCTATTGAATGAGATGAAAATATGCATAGGCGGTTTTAGTAACCTGACAATTGAATTGTAAAGTTACGATGCATA
The DNA here is from genome assembly GCA_030820535.1 of Quercus parvula. NCBI lineage: Eukaryota > Viridiplantae > Streptophyta > Magnoliopsida > Fagales > Fagaceae > Quercus > Quercus parvula. Next base: position 10,935,979 of record JAUAME010000010.1, read on the forward strand.
GTAAAGTCCTAGTGAGGATTTTAAGGGGAAATATGGTGATGACCTTACAGAAATGTTTGAACTCTGAACTAGAACAAGGTGAGGCATGAAATATAAATCCTTCATGAGCTGCTAAATTATGCAAAAAAATAATGAAGGCATTATGCGCAGTGGCCAATTGCTAATTCTTTTGACACCGGAGGATCTCATGATTAACAAATAACTTTGCGACAATTGAACATCAAATTAGTGAAGTCTTAACAGAACCTCACTTAATTTTTTGGGGTCATTTTCAAAATTTATTCCGAAATGATCCTGAAACAATTAACTAGTAAGCCATGGAAAATTCTATATCTCTAGTTTTCAAGAATCAAACAGTGTGCAATTTGGAGTTTTCAAGGGGAGGTTATGGCTATAGATAATTTTGAATTCTATTGCTTTTAGTCGTGTCTTTTTGCTTTCCAAAGTGCATTTTCCAATTCCTAAGTCCTGTTAGTTGTGTTTGAATATTTGGTCAAGTCTTTGGTATTTATTATGGCTTTTGTTAACAAGTGTCCTAAGGGCACATTTCAAAAATTTAAGTCAAACTATGCACATGTCACCATTTTCTTATTGATTTCGGTCAATCTCAGCCATTCAGTCCACTTTGATCCATGTTGATCCAATTTGGTATAGTTGATCCATTCAGTCCACTTTAGTCTATTTCGGTCCAATTTAGTCCATTCGGTCCATTTCGGTGCATTTACTTAAGAATGGACAAAGATAGGTTTGGGTTGAGAGTACCTATCCTAAAGACATCTCTAATACTATTTGTAGTTCTATACCATCATAGCCTTGATAGTTGAGATTTGGAGGTGCGGTTTTTTCAATGAAGCTCCCATAAAGTAGAATTGATGCATTGCATTCTGTTTGTGTTTGTGAGTGTGTGTGTGTGAGAGCGAGAGAGAGAGTACATTAATGTATATATGATGTCGTACTATAACCATGAGATTTATTTGGCGATGACTTGAAGTCTAATTTCAGTTCATTGATATATAGGGGCTAAGGTACTTTTTGGACCCTTGAATCATCAAATTCAATGATGTGTTCTTCACTAGTACATTAATGGTCTTTTGAACCTTTATCTCTTTCCATTAGGATGTAATGTCTCCGGACTCCAATTCCTCTTCTTTGGTATCGGAGAAAGGATGGAGAAGACCAGTGGCGGAGCCACACACACAGGTGGGGGGGCCAAGGCCCCCCCAAAATTTTTAAAAATTAATTTATAGTATGTATATTATTTACATTTTAAAAAATGTAGCATGTAAAAATTGAAGTTGGCCCCCCCAAATTTTGAGTTATTTCAATGGTACTCTTAAAAGAAAGAGAAATTATATTAAAATCATATAATTTAAGAGGTTTAACAAATTAAACTATGCAGAAAATGATAAATTTTTGTACATATCTAATAGAAGAAATACATGACTTTTATATACTCATTAAAATTTAGAAAATGATAAATTCTCTTAGTAAATTAATTTATATACATGTGTGTGTAGAGGTTTGTCTTAACTAATATATTAGCATCACAACTTGGCCCCCCCAAACCAAAATTTCTGGCTTCGCCCCTGGAGAAGACATTAAGCCGTCTCATTGTATAACATATAGTGGTGCCTTCAAGCTCATATAACATTAAGCTCATATAACTTCATCTATTTAATGTTCTACTTTTATCACGCTAAAGCGACGTGAATTTTTTTTTATAAAAAAAATGGATGCAAATAGCTATCCAACAACGGCGAAAAGCATAAAAATTGATATATCTTTGATGATAGATAAGAGAACAGCATTTAATGCTGATAAGCTTGATGATACATAGTCATACCCTTCTAAACAAGAAGGATAATTATTCAAAAAAAAAAAAAAAAAAGCACAAAACACCAAATAAGTAGGAGATATGGTAATGTAGTACTCTTAATGAATGCTATCCTCAAGGCTTGGGAGGAGCAAGACCAGCCTTAAGAGCTTCAATGGTGGTAGTATTGATCTTGAAGGATTTAGCCAAGACAACATCGTCAATGCCAGTAGTGAACAAAGTGTTGGGAATTGAAACAGTTCCAGCATTTGCACTCCCAAAAGCTGCAATCGCTACAGCATGTTGATGTGCATCAACATTGTACTGGAAGTGCACAAGACCCTTTGGGAACACAAAGATATCACCCGTTTGTAGTGTCTGATTAAAGAGCTTATTGGTTGTATCAACAAACCCGACTTAAAGGGTACCCAAAACCACAAAAAGAAGCTCAGTAGCGCGAGGATGAGTGTGGGGTGGGTTAGTTGTGCCAGCCGGGTATTCAAGGACAGCATAAGAAACACTCTGCCCATTGAGAGCAGGGAACTCAGCCAAGCTTACTTTAGAGACTTGGAGGGTAGTGGAAGGGCCTCCCCCGTAAAGGGCACGCAAGCCAGTGAATGTGAAGAAAGTCCCATCAACGTCAGTGACATTTGGGGGTACTATAAAATCAGTGAGGATGTCTGGGTCTCCAGCCATTGCCATTTGGATGATGGCAAATGAAGAAATTAGTAGTGAGAAGAACTTCATGGTGAAAGTTTTTGAGGCCATGGAAGAGAGAACGTGAGGTATAATATGGGACTTTGATGATAGTTTATCATGTAGTGCAATGAGGTGGTTTGGGATTGATAGAAGGGCCAGTATTTATTGGGTGTTGTTATGCGTATGAAAGGAATAAAGGTAATCGAATTTTCACCCCTTCTGCAGTCCTTACTAGAATAAACATCCAGAGAAAAATACTATGAAGCCATTCTTGTTGTAGCTGCAGAGATAACTACATGCTCTGCTACCCTTGAAGCAAGATTGTTAGGGTGATATTTGGGTTCGATTAAGAACAACTTATTTAGTTAAAATTGAAATTTTTTTGCTGAAAGTATTGTAAATAAAAGTTAGCTGAAATAGTAGAGTGAAACCCATGAATAGTACCAAAAGTGCATGTGCAATGACACCCATGAATAGTAGCAAAAATAAACTAAATAATAAAAGAAGCTGCTCAATATAAGCTTATCCCAAATGCAACTGAAGACCCTAAATTTAGTGTTAAAATGAAACTCAATATATATCATAAATACTAACTTGTTCAAACTTTGTTCATTTTTTTTTTTTTTGTCGAACAAACTCGTGCTTTCTCAAAAGTTACTTGATAAACTTATTATTTTCTCATATATAGTAAACGCTATAATTAATATTTTTTAGGCCTTCACTAAACTATGCTAATAGTTTTTTTCTTTTCTTTTTCTTTTTTTCCTTTCTAATTTTATAATTTGATAGTTGAGAAAGAAGAGATGTAAATTATGGATGTTTTTGTTGAAAATACAAGCTAGAGATTTCCCAAGAAGTCTTTGAAGAAAGGAAATGAGCGTTTTGCCCTAGTGAAAATGCATGAGAGAAATTCACCAAATTAGGGACAAGAAAAAGAGGCAGTCAAGCTATAAGGCTCTTAATTTGCAAATCTATGCTAATAATTAATACTAACTAATTAAATTATATTGAAATTATTTTATTTGAATTAATTAGATTTAATGATTTTTGCTTGTGAACTTATCAAAATTAAATTCATGAACCATGTATTGTCAAAATTTTAATTATTTTTTACTACAAAATGAACTATTTATATAATCAATAATTTCGAATAATTGAATAATTATTTGATATCTTATGATGAGCTAATTTATAAATTTACACGATCTAATTCTAGGGCTATATAATATAGTATTATATATTTGTAGTATACCTATTATGAGTCATGAGCTTGTTTGTGAATATATTATTATGTTTGAGCTTTACTCATTTGCTAAATAAACAAAAATAAATAAGCTTTATCTTGAGTTGGGTCCGATCTTCATTGGGAATTCCAACAAGCAAATTCGTCTGTTCCCGTCAATTGCTTCAGTGGAGGGTAGATAGTATCTAATAGTTTTACTTAATAGATAATTGATTCTATGCAACCCTCACATCTATAAGGAAAATGCTTAACAATTTTATTATAAAATACATACAAATTGACTTAACAATAAATATTGTTGATATCACATCATCAATATAATAAATAAATTTCTCAGTATCTTCTTTTCATCTTTTGTTTTGTATTTTAGAAGTTGATGTTATTATGTAGCAGTAAAATTTGCCGTATCTTGGATTAAGACGTTTTGCAAGTCATGTAATTTGATGCCAAGTTTTAACTGTAACACTTCTTTTACATGCGTGAGCTCTGATCCAGCTAAAAAAACATAATAAATGAGTTTTAAGCAAATACATTTGCATGAAAATATTGGAGTGTGCCAGCTATCTCGTTTTCTTTGGGGGCATCATCTGGCTCATTTCAGCAATCCAAAAATACACGTCCACAATTTGGGATATAGCCGAAGAAGAACAAGCTTACAATGAACATTATCCCCCAGCTAGGGACTAGTTTATCAATTGGATTTTGCTCACTAGGGGGAATGCTAGTAAACCAACACACACACGCTAGTACTGCCTATACAATGTGAAAACTAGAAGATCTGTCATATCTGTATCTGCTTATGGTAGTGCAAATGCTGGAGCTATTTCCATCCCTGCCAATGATTTGGCCACTGGCATTTGATAATGTAAGGCTTTCAGATTGATACTGGGGCTTAACACTTAAAATTGCCCTCCAATTTCTGTGGCTATTCACTAAGAAAATAAGACGTAGGTGCTATTTGAAAATCAACTCTGTTGTTGGAACCGATTTGATACATTAAATTGATGAATTGTGTACTCTGATCAAGTTTTGCTACAGTTATTGTGATTTTAATTCCTTGTCTTAAATTGATTTGTTGGAACTTGCATGTTGGGATTTTATGAACCAGGTTATGGGGTTGGCAAGAAAGAGTTGGAAATGAAGTTAATTTGATAAACTTGTATGTCCAATTTATGTATTGTCGTAATGAAAGATAATTGAACTTAGTTGCACCTTAAATGCCTTGGTTTGTACTATCTATGTTGTACTGAGAAAGTAATGACACCTTGCTATAGAAGTTCCATGATGAGTGGAACTATTTTCTCTTTTATTTGGCAACCTTTTGTCCACCTCTCCAACTCCCTCCATTTAAACATAGGGCTAGTTCTTACTCATGAGATTAAATGGTTTGACCTAGATTTGCATATGCGAAAGTGGGATATAGTATATTACGAAAGATTTTAAAGGAATGGACTCAGATATGAAAATTGAAGATAAGCTATGTTAGGCTTTCAATTCAAATGGCCTACCATTTGGTTCAATGCTTTGGGGGGTTTTTCATAGGTGGTGAGTGTTCAGAATGAAAGGGAATCACAATAAGGACTCTAACTAAACTGAGAGAGAAAGAGAGTTTGGTCCGTCGGAATTGTTTGGGGAACTTGCAGATGCAAACATAATTCCTAGATCAGGGACGTTGATCTCTGATCCTCTGAAGATTAAATTAGACGACTCGTTCAAGTGAGAGTAATGAATACCTTGCTTGGTTTATTCTTTACTTCTCGGATCACATTACAAAGGAATACCTTGGCCTGTCCAGTATTGTTTGTGGTGCCTTTCCAAATAAAGGAATGGTCTAAGTTATGGACATTGAAGGCACAAGAGAGGCTTTTAAGTTGCTTAATTTTATGGAAGCTTTTGTGGAGTTCTTGCGTCATTTAAAGATCTTTTGCTACAATGGTATGAAGTGGGAGAGACCAATTGCCTGTTGTGCAGACACAAAAAAGTAACTTTGTTGTAATTTTTTGTCAATGTCCTATTACAATATTATTGTGGGAAAATTCTCAGCGGCCACTAAGATTAAACAAGCTTAACCTCCAAACTATCTCCCAATGAAATTTAACGATTTTTTATCCCAAGTCGGCACTCAAATGTAGACATTAAAGTGCAAATCTAACTTTACATTGTTTGTATACTTTGTGACAGGATTTGGTTGATGAGAAACAGAGTGAAGCATGGAAATGAGAAGGCTGATCCTTCCAAAATATTTGCAGAAATTAAATCACGCTAAAATGAACTGAATTCAAATTCTTGTTGCGTACATATTCTTATTCAATAAAGTGGAAAAGTGAAAGAATTTGTGTCTTTGATGATAGTAAAAAGAAACAACATTTAATGCTGACAAAATGAATGATTTATACTCTTCAAAACAAGAAGAACAATTATTCCAAAATAAAAAAAATCATAAAACACCAAAGAATAAGCTGATCGATATCATAAAGTTGTTATTCGTAATGAATGCCATCCTCAAGGCTTGGGAGCAAGACCAGCCTGAAGAGCCTGAATGGTAGCAATATCAGTCTTGAAGGATTTAGCCAAGATATTGTCATCAATGCCAGTAGTGAACAAAGTGTTGGGAAGTGAAACTGTTCCAGCATTTGCACTCCCAAAAGCTGAGATTGCTAGAGCTGGTATTTGTGTATCAGCATTGTATTGATAAATGCACAAGACCCTTAGGAAATACAAAGATATCACCCGTTTGTAGTGTCTGATTAAAGAGCTTGTTGGCTGTATCAACAAACCCGACTTGAAGGGTACCTTGAATCAGGAAAAGGAGCTCAGAAGCTCGAGGATGAATGTGGGGTGGGTTAGGGGTGCCAGCTGGGAATTGAAGTACAGCATAAGAAACGCTCTGTCCATTGAGAGCCGGGAACTCGGCCAAACTTATTTTTGAGACTTTGAAGGTAGTGGTAGGGACAAGGAAACGCATGCCAGTAAACGTGAAGAAACTTGCATCAACTGGGTGACATTAGGGGGGACTATGAAGTCAGAGAGGATGTCTGGGTCTCCAGCTCTGGCCATTTGGATGATGGCAAATGAAGAAATTAGTAGTGAGAAGAATTTCATGGTGGAAGTTTTAGAGGCCATGGAATTAGAGAACTTGAGGTATAGAGAATGGAAAAGCTAATAAGATACTTTGAAGATTTTTATTGTGCTGGAATGAGGTGCTTATTCATAGTAGAGAGGCCAGTATTTATAGGGTGTTTTCGGTATAGAAGCGTAAGGAGAGGCCATTGTGTTTGTAACTCCTTCTGCAGGCCTTTTGGATGACAAAAAATCGATGAAAGCTAAAATGTCATTCTTGTTGTACCTGTAGTTTTTTATTTTTTATTTTTGGCCATGTGATTTGGCTGTCAAAAAAAATCAAGAAAATATTTTTTGATGAATAGTAGATCAAATGTATATGATCTGCCATTCGTTAAAGCTAGTTTCTTAATTTAGCATAGATTTTGCTTAAGTTCATGGTGAGGATTGGGCCTGCATTTGAAATTTGAGGAATATTTTCAGTTATAGAACAAGGTCAAGTAGAAATTGGACTCATCGTAGCTTTTTATTTATTTATTTTATATAAGTACTTAGCATCATAGCAGCTAAAAGATAAACGCATACGATCAATCTTGCTGTTTATTGTTGACGCTGTCCAACATTTCCATTTAATGGAATTGCTTAAATTTTACCAAATCAACTACAGTGTTGGTTCCAAAATTCCATTAGCGATTTTAGTCCTCGAAATTTAAAGTTATAAAATTCCAATTTTGCAACCTAACATAATAAGGTTATGATTGTCATTTGAACCGTTAGATGAATGAGAACTTAATTATTAATACCATCAAAGCTCCTAATGATAAATAAAAAAATTAAAAAAAAAAACAAAAAATTCAGGTGAGAAGATCAACCACTGAATCAAGAGATCAAGTCACACCATATTTTTACCTATAATAAGCATTCTTGAAACTAAGATTAATCACAGGTGATTATGACTAACTAATTATAATTGGTTCTAAAAAAAGTAATTACATGTCAACATCTCATTGGTTTAAGCTTGAAGTGTACAAAAATGCACAGGGTAATTCTAGTGTATAATTATGGTTTTTGGATACTTAGTTTATTACAATCTCATAAAAAGGGATGGTTAATAAATTTTTAAACCCTACAAGATCCCCTAGCAAAATGTAATCATTAAGTGGATAAATATCTTTTTTAAACTCATAATTTTCCCAAAACTAATAAAAAAAATCCACTGGCCTAGAGGTCAAAGTGTCGATCATCACTTTGACCCCCAAATAGTATGCCAAGGGCATTGTAATTTAATTGACACCCCTCATGCACAAAGTACTAAAGACTCTAGGGGGTCGAGAAGGGGGGAATGTTCGAACTGCGGAGTAAGCAGCATATTGTAATTATTTATTTATTTAAAAAAAAAAAAAAACCTTGAATCTTGAAGTAAGAAACTTGCTTTTTCTGATATCTACTTTTATCCTACTGTGGAAGAAATATGAGTTGTGATAACTACGAAATTGAGGAGTTGTGATTGAACTCTAAAACTTTGACCTCCTTTCCATAAATAGAGCAAGACACACAACCAACAAGCATCAAGAAGCATCCGAGAAGCACTTAGAGAGAGTTAAGGGTGCAACCTCTCATACTTATAGCTTTGATTTGATTTTTGATTGAGTTAATAGTTAGAAGTGAGAATTGAGTTTATATCAAAATACAATATGAGTGTGCCTATCATTTGAGTATTAAGTGCAATTTTGTTATGATTTTTTTATTATCATATTTAATTTTTAAGGAGAATAAATTATCTTTAACAAATTTTAAAAGATAAATTATACATTATTTTACAATTACAAAATAATTATCTAGTTCCATGCATTGCGTGGGTATGCGACTAGTTAATATAATTTTATTTGATGACATGGGTTAAAGCATAATAAATATCACATGTTGCTAAGACTAGAGTTTTAACTAGTTGATATTACTTTCATGATAAAAATTTTGATTTTAATGAATAGCATGACATGAAATGATCAAACTGATGCATAGGATTTCACATGATAACATGAATTGATTAAATGGTCAAAATCTGATTTTCGGTGCTTTGAATTATTATATGTTCATAAGAAGAAATCGAAATTGATTGCATGATCACGACTGAATTTTCTTTTTATTTATTTTATATTAGCACGACATGATTAGATGAATTTGATTATGTATGTAATGAAACAAGCCATTATTTCCTAGAAGACTTATTTAAGTTGAATGAGATGAATTCCTAATACCTTCCCATCTCGTAATCTTGATTTTAGATTAGTTGTTCAAGATTATGCTTTTACATAGAATTTTACATATTTAGAATGTAACTAGGAACCAATGCTATCTAATTTTACTTAGGATGTGTTTGTTTGGAGGCGAAACAGAGTAAATGGAAAACTTTGGAGAGAAAATAAGAATAAAATATTTTTTGGAGTGTATTTGGTTGGGTGGGGAGGAAGAAAAATAAATGATAGGACCCAAGTGTTTTCTCATTTGGCCCACCAAAAAGTTTTCTCTTCAAAATGGAGAGAAAACTTAGTGGGGATGAATTTTTCTTGATTGACAAAAATGCCCATTTACATGTGCACATTATTATTATTATTATTATTTTTTTCCTTCTCTAACGTTGCCTTGACTTGTTGCCTTTATTTTATTTTTTTTCCTTCTTCTTTTGATTTTCTAGGCATGGCCATCTTCTAGTGTCTAGCGTGATACTTTTTTTTTTTAACTAGATGTGATTTTATTTTTTGGAACATGATTTTTATTTATTTTAATAAATTTGGGTGATTGCTTTTTCTTTTTCTTTTTTTGGTGTGGTTATTTGTCACTTTTTTTGTTTTAATTTAACATTGTTATTTAACAAGGGTATATGAGTAAATTTATTCAAACTCATTTTTTTCATCCCTCCACTTTTCCACTCTCAACCAAACAAATAGAAGAGAAAATAAAATATTTTCTATCCTCCCACTTTTCCATCCTCCTATTATTTTCTATTATCTCACTTTTCCATTTCTTCAACCAAACGGACCCTTAGATTGTAACTAGGAGAAAAAGTCTTGTAATTTTTTATTATTTATTATCATGTAATTTGAATTTATAATGAAATAAATATGTATTTAATTTATTTTTGGTTTTCTTACTTTTATTCCTTAAATAAACAAGTGGCTACTCCAAATTGTAAAACTCTCCATCCATACAAACAAATTTTTTTTTTTTTTAATGAATAACTTAAAAGCATGAAGGGAAAATTTTTAGAGAAATGATATGTCTACAATATTTTTACAATAAATCCTAAGTGGCAGGTTGTTACTGGTTGTTATTGTTGAGGTAAAAAAGTAATCTTAGTGTTAGTTTCAAATTTGAACCAATAACAACTAACCACCTATAATTTGTTGTAAAAATGTTGTAGACATAGCATCTCTCAAATTTTTACTTTCAAAGGAATGCATTGAATAATTTCCCAAAGCTAGCCTGTTCCAAGTTCTTGACTCAGAATGGCCAAAATGTCTCCCTGGCTGTTCTATAATATCTTGCAAGTGGTATTAACCCAGCTCATGCCTATTCCAAAGTCGAAACCGAACTTTTCTTCTGGCGGATCAACCCCCATATGGTAATGCACAGATTTTCCTTATGAGAAAATGATAGTGTGTGGGGTATAAGTGCATGAGAAATGACATTGCCACCAATCATTAGGATTTTAAGGTGTAATTGGTCACCTAATTCCAAATAGTACATTTCACCATATTAGTCATTAGGATCCTAAAGTCCTCCAATCTAATTTAGGTAGAAGTCCGTCTTAATTCAGAAATATAAGTTGAGAGATTCGATTATGCATAAAAAAAGGTATTAAACATCACACAACATCCTTTCACATATGGAAAGAGGGGGGTATTAACTATTATGCCATATTGCCATTTAAAGATGTTTTGCAACAACGGTATAAAGTGGGAGAGATCAATTGCCGGTTGTGTAGACATGAAAAGGTAACTTTGTTATACCATTTTTTTGCCAATTCCAAACTGTCGCCCAATGAAATTTAAAGATTTTCATCCCAAGTCAGCACCCGAGTGTAGACATTAAAGAGAAACCTAACTCTACATTGTTTGCAGCTAAATATACTATGATTTTCATCCCAAAATCTTTGCAGAAATTAAATCACAAATGAACTGAATTCAAATTTTTGTTGCATACATATTCTTATCCAATAAAGTAGAGGAGTGAAAGAATTTGTGTCTTTGATCATACTAAAAAGAAACGGTATTTAATACCAGCCGACAAACCGATGATTTATACTCCTCCAAACAAGAAGAATAATAATATTTATTATTTTTTTATAAAAAATCATAAAACACAAAGAATATGGAGATATCATAAATTAGTTGTTATTCATAATGAATGCTATCCTCAAGGCTTGGGAGCAAGACCAGCCTTAAGAGCTTGAATGGTGGCAACATCCGTCTTGAAGGATTTAGCCAAGACATTGTCGTCAATGCCAGTAGTGAACAAAGTGTTGGGAAGCGAAACTGTTCCAGCATTTGCACTCCCAAAAGCTGAAATCGCTAGAGCAATTTCTTGCGGATCAGCATTATACTGGAAGTGCGCGAGTCCCTTAGGAAAGACAAAGACATCACCCTTTTGAAGGGTACCTTGACTCAGGAAAAGGAGCTCAGAAGCGCGGGGATGAATGTGGGTTGGGTTGGGGGTGCCAGCTGGGAATTGAAGTACAGCATAAGAAACACTTGTCCATTGAGAGCCGGGAACTCAGCCAAACTTATTTTTGAGACTTTGAAGGTAGTGGTAGGGACAAGGAAACGCATGCCAATATACGTGAAGAAACTGGCATCAACTGTGGTGACATTAGAAGGGACTATGAAGTCAGAGAGGATGTCTGGGTCTCCCGCTATTGCCATTTGGATGATGGCAAATGAAGAAATTAATTAGTAGTGAGAAGAATTTCATGAGGAAAGTTTTAGAGGCCATGGAATTAGAGAACTTGAGGTATAGAGAATGGAAAAGCTAATATGGTACTTTGATGATGGTTTTTGTGCTGGAGTGAGGTGCTTATTCATAGTAGAGAGGCCAGCATTTATAAGGTGTTTTCGGTATAGAAGTTTGAGGAGAGGCCATTGAGTTTGTACTCCTGCAGGCCTTTTGGATGACAAAAATTAGATGAAAACTACAAAGTCATTCTTGTTGTACCCGTAGGTTTTTTTTTTTTGGTGCTGTGATTTGGATGTCAAAAGAAATCAAGAAAAGAAAGCACAGGTATAACCGTTTAAATTCTGCTGTGTAATCTTATTTTTTTTACAGTAATATAATTTTATTTGATGACATGGGTTACAGCAGAATAAATATCATATGCTGCCAAGATTAGAGTTTTAACTAGTTTATATGACTTTCATGATGAAAAATCTGATTTTGATGAATATCATGACACGAAATGAGGCCAAAATAGGCTTTTTTCCCATTTCTCACAAATTTTCCAACAAAATGCCCCATATCTGAAACTAATTAGGGAAATACTCATGTTTTGAAACTCAATTTTTAGAACATCGAGTTATAGTGAACGTGGACTTAGAATTTTTTTTTTCCTAAAACTCGAGTTCCAGAATTTTTATTTTTTATTATTTTTTTTAATTTTTAGTTCCTTATAACTCGATTGTCTAAAAATCGAGTTTCAAAATAAGGGCATTTCCCTAAATAATTTTAAATATGGAGCATTTTGCCGTACAATTTTGGTGAAAGGGACAAATGCCCATTTTCTCCCATGAAATGATCGAATTGATGCGTAGGATTTCACATGATAACATGAATTGATTAGATGGTCAAAATTTGATTTTCAATGCTTTTAATGATTATATACGTTCATAAGTAGAAATCAAAATGGCCATGATACGATTGATTGCATGATCACATGAATGATTTATCTTTTTATTTTATTTTATATTAGTATGACATGGTTAGATGAATTTGATGATGTATGTCATGAAAAAGGCCATTATTTCTTAGAAGACTAATTTTTTGAGTGACTTGGGTTACTACACATTTTCATCTCGTAATCTTGATTTTAGATTAATTACTAGTTTAAAACTATGCCTTTTCATATAATTTTACATGTTTGGAATGTAACTAGGAACCAATGCCAAATAATTTGTCTTAGGTTGCAAATAGGAGAAAAATCTTGTAGTTTATTTATTTCTCATTTTATCATCAATTTATCATGTAATATGAATTTTTAACGGAATAAATATATATTTCATTAATTTTTGTAAGTAAAATATTATTGGTCGTGTCATCACCTTGGGACTCAATTGACCCAGCCTGGGTTGTAGTTCTCACTTCTCATAGACAAACAATCTTTTCGTTTAATGAATAACTAAACAAACATGAAGGGGGAAGTTTTTACTACTTTCAATAGAATGCATTGAATATATATAGTTTCCCTAAGCTAGCTTGTTCCAAGTTCTTGACTCAGAATGGCCAAAATGTCTCCTTGGCTGTTCTATAATAGCCTGCGAATGGTATTAACCCAACTAACGCTACTCCAATATTGGTAGAAAGTGCGGAATGATTTTTTTTTTTTTCTTTTTATATGGTATAATAGCCTGCGAGTGGTATTAACCCAACTAACGCTACTCCAATATTGGTAGAAAGTGTCAATGATTTTTTTTTTTTCTTTTTATATGTTACTTTACTTTTAAGAAATCAAATATTGGGTAAATTTTTTATTTCAATTTTTTTTTTGTAAATTTTATATTATTAAGTGGATTATAAATATTTAAGATAGTAATTAGTATTTAAAGTGGGAATTGTGAAGTGATTTATCTTTATCTTTTTTTTATATATATGATACTTTATTTTCAAGAAATCAAGTACTGGGTAAATATTTTTTTCACTTTTTTTTTTCTTTTGTAAATTTTATATTATTAAGTGGATTATAAATACTTAAGATAATAATTAGTTTTTAAAGTGTGGACCGTGGAGTGATTTATCTTTATCTTTTTGTTTTCTTTTTCTTTTTGTATGATACTTTACTTTCAAGAAATCAAGTACTGAGTATTTTTTTTTTCACTTTTCTTTGCTTTTTTAAATTTTATATTATTAAGTGGATTATAAATATTTAAGATAGTAATTAGTTTTCAAAATATGGACCGTTGAGTGATTTTTGTTTGGATGAATAGAGTTTTGAGTGATATAATCCTGTTTTCATAACTCATGATCCAAAATTAGTGGGGTCCACAAAAGATCACTTGTTTGGACTCCATGACTCATGATCCGTGATTCAGTTTCCATCACTCAATTTTCTGATTTTTGAGTTATGAGTTATGGAAACTGAAAACACATTTTAACTGTTTTCAGTTTTTATAACTCATAACTCAATGGCATTTTTGTAATTATACACACATGGAGGGACCTACAACCGCAACTTTTGACCTTTGACTTTTTTTTTTTTTCACTGGTTGGTCTTCCGTTCTTTTCTTTCTTTTTTTTTTTTTCTTCACTGATTCTTTCTTCAGTTCTTCATCTCTCTCTCTCTCTTTTTTTTCACTGTTCAGTTCATCCTTTTTTTTTTTTTCTCTTCACTAATTCTTTCTTCAGTTCTTCGTCTTTCTCTCTCTTTTTTTTCACAGTTCGGTCTTCAGTTCATCCCTTTTTTCTTTTTTTTTTTCTTTTTTCTGGGTTCAATGAGCTTGGTTTTTTTTTTTAATTTTTTTTTTCTCATTGGGTTCGGTGAATTTAGCTACTAGGGGTTGAAGGAAAAAAAAAAAAAAAAGTAAAAGCTGCACAAGGTATAAGTATGGGGCCCACAAATAATTGAAAAATATTGAGTGATGATAAGTGAGTGATGGTGCCAAACAAGGTAGAGTGTTTTAAGTGATGAGTGATGAGTGATGAAAACTGAGTGATGAGTGATGGGTGATAAAAACTGAGTGAAGAGTGACCATTTTTTTTAAACCAAACAAGGTTATCTATTTTTTTTCTTTTCTTTTTGTATGTTACTTTACTTTCAAGAAATCAAGTAATTGGTAAACTTTTTTTTTCACTTTTTTTTTCTTTTGTAAATTTTATATTATTAAGTGGATTATAAATATTTAAGATAGTAATTAGTATTTGGAGTGTGGACCGTGGAGTGATTTATCTTTATCTTTTCTTTTCTTTTTTTCTTTCTTTTTTTTAATCTTTTTGTATGGTACTTTCCTTTCAAGAAATCAAGTACAAGGTAAATTATTTTTTTTCACTTCTTTTTCTTTTGTAAATTTTATATTTTTAAGTGGACCATAAATATTTAAGATAGTAATTAGTATTTAGAGTGTGAACTGTGGAGTGATTTATCTTTTTCTTTTTGTATGGTACTTTACTTTCAAAAAATAAAGTACTGGGTAAAATTTTTTTTTCTTTTGTAAATTTTATATTATTAATTGGATAATAAATATTTAAGATAAATATTAGTATTTTGAGTTTGGACTGTGGAATGATTTATCTTTATCTTTTTTTTTTCTTTTTATATGGTACTTTACTTTCATGAAATCAAGTATTGGGTAAATTTTTTTTCACTTTTTTTTTTCTTTTGTAAATTTTATATTATTAAGTGGATTATAAATATTTAAGATAATAATTAGTATTTAGAGTGTGGACTGTGGACTATGAAGTGATGTATTTTTATCTCTCTCTTTTTTCTTTATCTTTTTGTATGGTACTTTATTTTCAAGAAATCAAGTACTGTGTAATTTTTTTTCTTTTGTAAATTTTATATTATTAAGTGGATTATAAATATTTAAGATAACAATTATTCTTTAGAGTGTGGATTGGACTGTGGAGTGATTTATCTTTTTTTTTTTTCTTTTTGTATGATACTTTAGTTTCAAGAATTCAAGTACTGGGTAAATCTTATAAAAAAAAAAGTACTGTGAAACTTTTTTTTGTTCACAATAAAGGGGTATTAGCATCAAGTTATAACAAATATGTTGCTGTCAAGAAGCTAGACAATATGAGGGAAGTTGAGAGGGAATTTAAAACCAAAATGATTGTGATTGGCCAAAGCTAATTCTAAAATAGCTCATCCTATGATTAGGTTTAGTAGATTTAGTAGATTCAAAACCATTGAACCCACGTTCTTGAATATTCTTTTGATGCTCATCAACAATTTTCTTATAAGAGACAACGAGAACTCAGCAATGTATAGTGGATCAATCATGTAATAGAGGCCCGATGCAACTCCACAAAAGCCTCAAGCCACCAATGGGGCAACCTTAACCATCAACACTAATTACCAATGATAAGGCAAAGCTAAGTCTAAAATAGCTCGTCCTATGATTACCATTGTAAAACTCAAGTTTAGCAGATACAAAACTGCTAAACCAACATTCATGAAAACCCCTATGATGCCCATTAGCAATTTTCGTATAAGAGATGGTGCGAATTCGACAACATAAAGGTTACACATCTGATTCTACTCCCTAAAAGTCTCGAACTGCCAATTGGACAATCCCAACAATCAACACTAAGCCCACAATTAAAAGGGTGCTAGAAATTATTAATGTAAATCTAGTTCCTTTTTTTATGGATAGTCAAAATGGAGGCAAAAAAGCCCACAAGGGATGCCACTATTGTTGTATGTATCACTAGATCATGTTGGTCATCGGGTAAGTGGGTTAAGAAATTAGAACTAAGTCTCGAGGCAAAGAGCCCACAGGGGCTGCATTATTGTTGTATATCACGTTGGTCATCGTGTAAGTGGGTTAAGAAATTAGAATTAATATTTAGCATCAATTTCAACTTTTAGCTTATAACTTTTATCTTTTATGTACAACTTTTTAAAATCTTACTTTTTACCACTTTTTTCAAGGTATAAATATATTTTAACACACTTTCAGTAAGAAGTTATCAACAAAAAGCTAGATAAATTGTTCCTAAACAGAAACATAGTCCAGATAAAAGCATTATTAAGAGACCATTTCACTCCCTATTTCACACTAGTTTTATGCTTGATGCTCACTTACGTAATCCCCTAAATGCCTATCAACTTGGATTTATTTATTTTTGTTAATTTTAATGAATCTAACAAACTTTACTTTAACATAAACATAAACATAAAAATATGTATTTTAAACGTATTAAAAAAATTGGATACTTTTACACATTAATTCCTATGGCGGGCATGAAACGAATGATAATCTAAAGTCAATTCAAAAAATGTATCGACCTATGATTGCTATTTATAGAGATGTTACTATCTAAAGTCAATTTTAAATATCTCGATCTATGATAATCTAAAGTCAATTCAAGAGTCTTTTCTTCTATGAATGCATATGATAATTGTTTTTTACCCCAATGTGGAGTTGGCAAAAACTTTTTGCCCAACTTAACTCGTCCTAACCCATTCTGCCCCCACGAATTTTTCCCACTATATAGGTGAAGGGATAGAGATGGGTTTTGCCCACCCTACTTCAGAAGTGCATTGAAAAGATATCTCCAAGCTCTACTCTAATTGTCTTGATGACTAAAATATACTCCATTTATTGTAATTTCCAAATTTGTCTAACCACCGAGCAACATAAATGCATGCACTAGCATAAATGAAATACTATAGCTTATGAGAAATTGTGCATAAATTAAGACCTTTCCTATAATATTAGTTCAATTAAAGTACAACCAACTACCAAGTACTAACATAAATAAATGCCAAAACCCATTTTTAGGAGAAATTGCGATTGAATTTTCTAAATTTCAATAATTATGTAGACTCCTTGAAATACAACTGATAAGAAATAACTTCATTTTATTTATTGGGATGTGAATATCCTCATCATACAAAAAATTACAGGGAAACAAAGAGAAAAGAAAAAACAAATGAAATGAAATAAAACAGAGACAGTTACTTAACACAATTTAAGGCAAAACAAACAAAGGCATAAAATCAATATTAGAACTTATATATGACTTTGCATTACGACTAATTTGTGTTAATGGCTCGGCATGATTGCCTTATTTCCCCTTGTGTGCCAGTAAGGACTTCAACTGCTCCCAACTTAACCATGGCCTGAGTAAATTTAGATCGAAAGTCGGAAAAAAAAGCTATCCCTTGAACCGTGCTCTTAGTTAGTGGGTCCAAAGCTAGCTCTTGATCAATTTGGAGAATCCCTCTATTCATTAAGATTTGCCTGTAGTATGACTTGAAGATGAACGAACTTTGAGAACTCTGGTCAAGATTAACGGTGTTGCTGCCTGAGGGGTTTTGGGGACAGATAGGTCTTAGCTGACTGGCTAACCATGGATCCATGGTAGGGTCAGGTTTCCCAGTGTTTTGGAAATTGTAAAGGCGATCTTGGAAGAGGGAACAATGTGCAACTCCAACAGTGTGACCACCTATACATCATGAAACATGGCATATATATTAACAAAAAGCTTGACTGGTTTTACAATGCATAAATAAGAATATATATAATAAGATAAGGAGTAGTAAGATATATATTGTTTAGTACCAAGAAGATAAACCATATCTGTAGCACTAAGTCCTTTTCTAGCGAATGCAGCAATGGAGTCATTCACTGATATCCTAGGACTCGGAAGATCAACGTTTTGGGCAAGGGATACCAAGCCATCTCTTCTCCCCGTTTGTACATCGTATCGGCATCCTTCGTTAATCTGCATCATCAAATATTATCATACTCTTTTTTCTCTTTTTTTCTTTTTTTTATTTATTTATTTTATGTTATCCATCTAATTACCACATGTTATTGTCAACACAGTTGCATATCATCACCAGGAACCATTTGATCTACAGACTACGAACAGGCCATTCTATGTTGAAATTTGTACTTGGCATTTAAGTTCTTACTATGATAATGGAGCTAGCTGACAATGATAAAATTATGTTCCAATTAAGTCAATATATTGATGAGAGTATATCTATTCATTACCAAAGCAAAAACGTCCCTGGTAGCCATAGAAATAATATCAGCGCAAGAGACAACTTCTGGGCAGACGGCCTCCACGGCAGCCTTTGCTGCGTCGATAACTTCAAAGCCCCTCACACTTAGATTTGGAGGTGCAGTTTTCTCGGTGTTGTTCCCATCTAGTAGAATTGATGCATCACATCCCTTTTCATGTTAAATACAGTGTTAGCCCATGTTGTGCAAACAAAACAAAAACAAAAGCCCTTAAAAGCTAATAAAAACTGTAAACAAAAAAGGAATTAGCAATGGGAGAATTTTTAATTTATATAAGATTTATATGGTAAACTAAATAAATATATACAGTATACATTTGCATGAAAGTGTACAATATTGTACGTATCTGTTTAGTCTCTAATGTAAATCTTACATAAATAGTATATACAATGTAAACTAATAATTTTCCTTTGCAATATTACTATGAAGAGCACCACAATAACAAAAATTCTGGCAACATTTTATTTTGGGTTTGTGGTGTTTCCTAACATCTAGAATGCATCAAGCAGCGTGAACTTCTCACCATTTTTTTTTTTTTTTGTGGCTAAATCTAAATTGAGAAGATTTTCTATGGCACTGCATAGAATGTGAAGTCATTTAAAATTTTAAATGACATGACACCTTTTACATCTTTAAAAAAAAAAAAAAAAAATTTGTACATATCGATCCTAATCGCACAAAACGAGAGGTAGAATGCCACTAAGCCACCTAGCTATAGCTGAAAATAATATATTTAATTGGTACATATGTTAAACAAAATGGAGTACAAGCATGTTAACCATTTTGTGGTACCTAGATATAAAAAGTAAAGAAATTAAAAGAGCTCACTTTAACAAAGCAATCGTGGAATTGCATGCGAATGAGAGCTGGCGCAATAGTCGGGTCCTCATTGAATTTTGCCGCGACAACTTGGGTTACAATTGCCTCAACATCTACCAAACAATTTTCCCTGTAAAATCCTACCTGAAGTTGACCATAACAAT
Source organism: Quercus parvula (assembly GCA_030820535.1). NCBI lineage: Eukaryota > Viridiplantae > Streptophyta > Magnoliopsida > Fagales > Fagaceae > Quercus > Quercus parvula. The sequence continues at coordinate 10,955,740 of JAUAME010000010.1, forward strand.
GGCCTGTGAAGCTCATCAAGATGAACCCAAGGCATAGTGCAACAGCAGATGTGCTAGACATTTTCATGATCTTCACTCACTTTGAAGTAGAACTACAAAAATACACATGCAATAAGGGACATCTTTCTTTCCTATTTGTAGGGAAGAAGATATGGACTATGGAGTCCTAGCCTACTACAAAAACTTGATGGTTTGCACGACTTGCATTTAGGTGGGGTTTCTTTTTCCAATTACAAGGTGTGCTACTTCTAGGTTGTGACAAAACATGTACACATAAGGAAATATTCAATTATTGGGTCATATATTGTAAAATATGTAAGAGGTGCCGACTTGGTTAATATTTCTATATTGGAATGAGAATCAATAAAATCAAAGAAAATCATGGATGAGTTTAAAGTTCAGATCATCTGACTCCTTAATAATTTTAGTTTTAATTAGCACGCGTTTTCAACAGGCAGCAATAATTAATTATTAGATCACGAACTCAATACAAATTACCAAGCTGCAAAATCTGATCAACCACAACCAGTAACAAACAATTTCACCTAACATCAACTATGCTAAAAGAAAATTCCGTGACTTAGCAAATCTTCTATTCAACGTGAAGAATCCATATACATTCCCAAATGAAGCTGCCTATCTCTGATATCAACAATTAATACTTATTTATGTACAGCATTTTCATATTATGCAATCTTCTTTTTATTTCAATCCAAAGATGATATGAATGTGCAGGCCAAGCCGGTTTAACAAAACTAACTATTTTTTATACAACTTGTGCAGAATTGAATTCAACTGCCTTGAACTCTTTAGTGTTTCACTTAGAAATTTAATTAGAAACCGTATCTTTTACTCTTTTCAATGCTATTCTTTTAGTGTATGTGTATCGAGGTTGATGCTTTTGCCCCATTTGATGATTTCTCAATGCAGTTTCATGGGAAAATGACTTAGTTGGAGTTGGAGCTATTAATTGTTAGAATTATATTATTAAATAATTAAATTTATCATTTTCTAATAACTTAAGTTTTTTAGAGAATCTGTAATTTAACATAGTATCAAATGTCTTCACCACACTACTTCACATTTAAAACATATTGAGTCTTACTTATTAAAAGAGATTTTATACCCACATGTAAAGAAAATTGTTAGAATTATATAGTTAAATAATTAAATTTATCATCTCCTAAAATCCAAATAGCTCAAGCTTTTAAAAGGATACGGTAATTTTTACCATCAATATAGATTTCGGTTATCAAAAATTGAGTCTTTGAAAACAAATGAAAAAAGAAGCTTAGCCAATAGTACTAAATTACTAATAGGTCAATTCGGAAGAAAGAAAAGATTGATAGGATATATAATAGAGAAGTTTAGTTTACAACTTTCCTTGGCCAATATTTTTTCTTTTTCTTTTTCTTTTCGTATTATAATTTATAAGCCTGTTGTGGCTCTCTTTCATCCACCCGCGAAAGGTTGACCACTTGAGAAACTTTCTCAATAAAAATACCCGTCTATGGTCATTTGTCGGCCTTGTTTCATAGTTAGCTAGAAAACATTTAAATAATTATTGGGCATAAAATGATGGGCCCAAACAAGGATTAATAGCCCATTTATTTTTCAACAGTTTCCATAAACACTTAATTTGACCATAATTACTAGATGCCTTTGCTCTAATTTTAATTAAAGTTTACTTTGACTTCACTAACATTTTCTCATAGATTTGCTAGATGAATAGCACTTACGTGATTAAATATGTCATTTTAAATTTGTAAAGCATATTACTTTTAATCTCCATCTTACTAAACACGCTGATCCTATTTTTCTAGCATTATTAGAACTTAGAAGTGAATCCATGTTTTTCCACACATCCTTTGACATGATCTAACTGTAAATGATATAAATCTCTACATAATACTGCTGCTGAATACTTTATGTCATAACTACACCACCTTTTATCTTATTTCACTTATTAATTATATTATTTTGTTGCTCAAGAGAAAGCACAATAATAACAGTTCATATATGACCCATTGGCATGAGTTCTATACTCGGCTTCCTCTCTCAAGATCTTTCTAACTCAAAACAAATCAAAGCACAACACATGTTCAAACGACAAAAATCACACTAGACAAAGACACCGACTCACAATAGTAGCATAGGAAAACCCTACCTCGACCCTAAGTTCAATCCAAACTCCAATTAGCAACCAAAAAGTCAAAGACCACACACTTTTAACACTTTTTTTAACACAACTTAAACACATAACAAATGATGATTTAATTGCTTTTTTTTTTTTTTTCTAAGATCTAATGGTAAACCGTGTGAGTAATATTATTCAATCATCCGTTAACAAATATGCAAATCATATCAATATCAAAATGTGTGTTCATAAAAGAATTGAACTTAAGGGTCTGTTAAATACATGTTTTCAATTTTTAAACAATATTACATATATTTCCACACATTTTTTTCACTCAAACTTATTTTAAAAAATACAAACAATATTTGCAAACGCACTAAGAGTTCAGTCAACAAACTATACTTGAACGACTGCCGACACCTGTCCACATTGCTTTGATATTTTTTTTTTGAATCTTTTGCTTTGATCTTAGTCAAATGACCGACACTAACCTCTAAGGTAGCTAACCTACAAAAATACACCGAGGGCATTATTGTCAATTAAAACAATCCACCCCCTCTCTACTCCCAGCTCTCTCTGTCCTCATTTCTGAACTCCAAGACACGAGCAGCAGCACCGTTTCTGCCTAAAAAGAAGGAGAGTAATTTGGTGTAAAAATGATGGGCAAAAAGGTAAAATGGAGCTGGAGCTCCGCTCTAATCGGAGCGGCGTCGGGGGCGGCAGCGTCGGCGCTGATTTCGGCAAAGCCGAAAGACCCGACTTTCGACGTGATATCAATCAGCCTCACCTCTTTCAAGCTCAACCTGCCAGTCCTCGACGTCGAGCTCACCCTCACCGTCCACGTCACCAACCCCAACATCGTGCCCATCCACTACTCCTCCACCACCATGTCCATCTTCTACGACGGCTCCCTGCTCGGCTCCGCCGAGGTCCAGGCCGGCTCTCAGGGTCCACAGTCTTGCCAGACGCTCCACCTCCCGGCTCGGCTCGACGGCGTGCAGCTCGCTCACCACGCCGTCAAGTTCTTGGCTGACGTGGCGAGGCGCGAGATGGTGCTGGACGCGGCTGTGAACATCGGTGGTACCGCGAAGGTGTTGTGGTGGCACCACAAGTTCATGGTCCGCGTGGACAGTCGGGTCACCGTTGATCCTGTTTTTCTTGATGTGATTGATCAGGAAAATACGGCTGAGATGGAAGTCTCTCTCACTTGAAAAAGCTCAAACGCACGTTTCGTATTATTTGAGAAAAGAATGGAACATGAATGAATTACTACATATTATTTTAATGTTTTTGGTGAACTTCTTTTTTTTTTTTTTAATATTTTCCAGAGCAGTCGCTTTGTCATTTTAGACTATGAGAGTGCCTTGTCATTTTAGATTGAGAGTACTCACAGCAATTGCGCTAAAAAGTCATATTAGTATATTTTAGCTCCTCATATATAAAAAACTTGCTCCAATAGTGGAACTATACTTATTTTTTTTAGATGACTCACTACAGTGCACATCTATTTATAGATGTGCACTGTAGCTTAGAGCTAAAAAATATATATATATATATATATATATATATATATATATATATATTCCTACCCCCATTAAAATATTGCCTCTCTCTCTCTCTCTCTCTCTCTCTCTCTCTCAACTCTTTTAGCTCTCTCTCAACTTCTTCTCATCGTTGCCAACCCACCCCCATGTTGTTGACCCACGCCACCGGCTCACGCCGTAGACCCGTCGCCAACCCATCTCGCCCTTACTTAGGGTTTTTTTATTTTTTTCTTCTCCTGCTGTGAGCTATGGTGTGGTGGTGGTTGTGGTTATGGTTGTGTGGGTAGATCAGCGTCGATGGGTGGCTGAGTTCGTTAGCATTAGTGGGCTATGGCTGGGTTCATCAGCATTAGTGGGTGGCTTGGGTGGGTTTCGTGGTGGTGGGTGTGGGTGTTGCCACCGATTAGCCTCAGACCCACGCCACCGATCGAAGTGCTTGCTCGTCGATCATGTGGGTTTTTGGTGAATTTTTATTTTGTTTAGTCTGGGTTGAGGAAAAAAAATGGAGATTCAGGCTTTTTTTTTTTTTTTTGCCTATTGTGGACTAGTGGTGGTGGTGTTGGTGTTGGTTGTGGCTAATGGTAGAGGTAGTTGTGGCCGATGCTGCGTATGTTTTTTGGGTAGTGGGATATATTATTTTATTGTAGTGGTTATATTATTTTATTGTGATATTTATATTATTTTATTGTATTGAAAGCTAAAATAAATATGCTGCTGCAGTATGTGTATAAGTAAAATAAATAAAGTAACTTTTGTGGATGCACTGATATTAGGGGTTTTGAAATTAAAATCTCACACTTTTAAAAGTTTCAAATTAATCTTACACTATTTAAAATGTTTTAATTCAATCCATATATATATATATATATATATATATATATATATATTTGGGTAAAAAGGCTGAATTATATTAGATTAACTAGTCACAAAAGGCAACGTATTGGCTGTAAGCCTTAGGGTGTGTTTGGATACCATTTATTTTGCTGAAAGTAATGTAGATAAAGGTAAAAGTTAGTTGAAATAGTACAATGAAGTCCATAAATAATGCAAAAAAGTGCAGTAAGACTTATAAATAGTAGCAAAAATAAGCTGAATAGTAAAATAATTTTCATTTTTCATCCTAACCCAAATGCACACTTAATCTATTTATATTTTATAAGGTCTGTGGTGGTTGTTTCCCAACAACCTTGCCCTAATTGGGCCTAGACCCCCAATTAATTTGTATTCTAAATTAGGTCTGGCTCATAATGGGAGATCCAAGAAGCAGTTCAGATGGTGTTTTGATAATGAGCTACTTGGAAATTTGGCAAGCCAAGGATACTATCAGGTGGCCAAGTTACCATTTTTGAAATCCAAGCTCGACTTTCTTATCCCCTAGATTGCGTTCTACCCTTGGTCTTTTCTCTCGTATTTCCTTCCCCTGGATTAGGTTCCACCCCCTTTTTCTTAACCCTCCCTTCCTTTTTATACCCTTACCTTAGTGGATCTATCATGATAAGAGAATATCATACATGTACATGGGTCCCTCCACTCATGGACTTTGGGTGGTTTCTTGAGTCTTGGTTATTATTTTAATGTGTCTAATCATGTACCAAAGATGGGAAACATTGCCCTGTTGTTGAAATGATTTTCTAGTAACTTGTGTTTAATGTGGAATCCTGTGTTCAGCCAGCGGATTCTCCCAAGGCATTAATTTATGTCCTCGGATACTATGGATATTTGTTGGAGTGCTTTGCTGAGGTGGGGTCCTTCACTTAAAAAATCTCAATACTCACCTAGGTAGTGTGGCCCGTGTGGGTCTATCTTGGGCCAACCTAACCCTAGATGGGCTTGAATTGGTTTGGGAATGGGCTGGCCTTTTTGCCCACCTACCAGGTCATTGTCAATGAAAAAAAAAATGTTCAAATGAAACAATGGTGTGTGATTTCAACAATGTGTCGTGCATATTCACTCTCAAGTAGGTGATTTCAACAATGTGTCATCAATAATGTGTCATGCATATTCACTCCCAAATACTATGTTATCATTTTATTTACATATTTGCTATTAAAGTTATTATTCATAACCAGTCTATGATTTAAATTGAGGCATTTTGTAGAGTAAAAAGTTTGATTTGAAAGTTTGGAACCATCCTTTAATTTTAGGTTTTAAAATGTAATTTATCCATCATTCTATATTGTTTCGATTTTGCTTATCCAGTTGTTAAATAAATTTTTTTTCCTGGATCTATTAAGTTAGTGTCTATATGTATCATGTCATCTATACTACTATTTAAGGGGGTTTCCCATATTTGGAATCTTCATTTTTTTTTTTTTTTTCAAAAATGTCCCTACTCCCCTATGTTTAAGTAAAGACAAACCTAAAGTACAATCTAGTAAAAATACAACTCTAACTCTTACTGCCTAAAAAATAGGGTCACTTTCCTGTTGATTTTCAAATTGTTTTATCCACTTATAAATTAGATTCTCAAAATAAAATTATATATAAAATATATAATTTATTTATTTATTTATGTTGGGGTTTGAATTTTTTTTCTCCTCACACCTATTTGTACTACCTGTTTTTTCATTTTAATGATTGTATTTTCTATGTCCAAAATAAAAATCACTATGTGTGTGGTTTAATCAAATAGAAGAGAGAAACATCTCAAATTGAGATGAATGGAAAATTATGACATTGAACCTAAAAAAAGCCTCATCGCACGTGCAAAACGCATGTCACCTTTTATTGTATTGGCAAAGGAAGCAGCTCAGGCCTTTATGCATATAATCTGGAGTTAATCCTCTTTTACTGTATCACCAAAAAAAAAAAAATGTCATCACCTCTGTTTACCTTACTTACAATTTGATTGAATAGACACAAGGAGAGGGTAATAAGGGGAAGGGAATGTGAAGAGAGGAGATTTTATAAGGAGGGGGAAAATGGTTTAAGAGGGTCTAAACTCTGAAGTGAGGTGGAATCTTGTGTAACGGTTACATACAATATTCCTTTTACATGAGGACGGATTCCATGCTTAAAATAAGTAAATCATTTGAAGAATGTGAATGTGATATTTTATATAATAAAGGTTGCATATAATATCTTTCTCACATGGAGTGCATTCCACACTTATGAGTAGTGTAAACTTAGGCCTTCATTACCATAAGGAAGTCCAAATATATACAAGATGAGATGGACCAAGAGGATGCATGGGAACTATTTGTAGATCAAGATTCTTGTACTTCGTTGATTAAAGGCATTATCAGTGATGAAGGGATGGGGGGGGTGGGGGGTGGTGTGAGGAGATGATAGGGGAGAGGTCTAATATCAGCGCAAGAGACAACTCTTGGGTAGACGGCCTCCACGCAGGGGCGGAGCTAGAGGGGGGCGAGGGGGGGCACCTACCCCCCTGACTCCTAAAATATCCTTGCATATATAGTGTACTCTAATTACTCCCTGACATAGAAAAAAAAAAGAAAAAGAAAAAAAGGACACCCACTTGAAAGTGACCCAGGAAAAAGAATGGAAAAATAAATTATTCTCAAAGAACAAACCATGTAACTTTTTCACCAATTTTACTATTGTTATAAGTAGCTTTTGTCTGTCTTGCACTTATTTCACTTTTTTTTTTCCTTTTTATTTAATATCATTATTTTCACCATTTTCACTTTGATATCTTTCACAACACTTTATTATTGAGTGATGCTAGAGATATTACAAATTTTACTACTTATGTCTTACAAATTGGTATCTCACCAATCACAAAAAATAATTTTAATTATATATTCATTATATTTTTTAATTAACACTAATCACATTTTTACCACATCAGTTTGTAAAATTTGTAGTAGCTATGACTATGAATTGGTTATTTTTGTTTACTTATTTTAATACTATGAAATATATTCATATTTTCTTACAACTATTTATTTATTTTGTTATTATTACTGATTAATATTTTTTAGATTAATTTTACTTTTAATATTGTTTTTTTTACCCCCCTCTAAACTAAAATCCTGGCTCTGCCACTGCCTCCACGGCATCGATCCTTTGCTGCATCAATAACTTCAAAGCCCCTCACACTTAGGCTCCGTTTGTTTCGACTGAATTTGATTTCCGGAAATCAATTTCCGGAAAATCGCGCGTTTGGCTGCGCTGGAAAATTCGGTCAAACTGAAAACATTTTCAGTTTGACCGGAAAATAAGCAAAAAACGACTGAAATTGGATTCAGTCGTTATTTTCGCTTCAAACATTTTCCGGAAACACGCACAAGCTCTCACCACGCACACGCACAAGCTCACGCCTCTCACCTTGTGCTCTGCTCTCACCACGCACACGCACAAGCACAAGCTCTGCTCTCACCACACACAAGCTCTCACACGCACTGCTCTCCGCTCACGCCTCGACGCAGCCAAGCTCACCAAAGCTCCGATCCGCTCACGCCTCCACGCAGCCAAGATCTCTGAAGCTCCGATCCGCTCACGCCTCGACGCAGCCACTCCAACCCAGCTCCGATCCAGTCGAACCCGTCGAACCCAGCTCCGATCCAGTCGAACCCAGCTCCGATCACGAGCGAAGCTCCGATCCGCTCACGCCTCGACCCACACTCCGATCCACTCCACTCCGATCCGCTCCGGCCCACTCCGATCCGGTCCGATCCACTCCGATCCAAGCTCCGATTCAGTCGACGCTCACGGTGAGTTTTCTGAACACGTTTCTCACTCCGACCTCATTTTTCTCCGATCCATTTTCCATTTTCATTTTCACTCCGACCCACTGTCATGCTTAGGAATTAATTTTTTTTTTTTTTTTTATATAAATTTTCCGTAAATATGACTGTAAAAAATGTGGAATTAATTTATTGTATTTTTTTCTCTCATTGGTTGACTGTGGCATTTTTATTTCCTTGATAATGAGTATTGGGTGTATTTGATTTGTTCAGTGGGTTGCAAAAATGAGATGTGGGTACCGTTGCTTTTGGTACAAATTTTGTTGATGTAAAAATAGTTGTTGTGATGAGAGTTGTTGCTGTTCTGTACTGTTACAGATGTGTTTAGGCAATGCAGATGCTTGAATTTGTATGAATATTTATGTATTGTTACAGGTTTATTTAGGTAATGCTGCACAAACCAAACATGAGAAATGATGTTCTGTAAAAAAATGAATTTCATTTTTCGGAAAATATTTTCCGGAAACAAACGCTGGAAATGATTTTCCGTAAATCTCATTTCCGTAAAACGAATTCCGGAAACAAACACCAGAATCTCATTTCCGTAAAACGAATTCCGTGCGCAGCCAAACACCTGAATACATTTTCCTTTCCGGAAAATAGCATTTCCGGAAAATTTTTTATTTTCCGGAAATGCTTTTACGCAACCAAACACAGCCTTAGATTTGGAGGTGCAGTTTTCTCGGTGTTGTTCCCATCTAGTAGAATTGATGCATCACATCCCTTTTCATGTTAAATATAGTGTTAGCCCATGTTGTGCAAACAAAAACAAATACCCTTAAAAGCTAATAATAATTGAAAACAAAAAAAGAATTTGCAATGGGAGAATTATTAATTTATATAAGATTTACACTGTAAACTAAATAAATATATACAATATACATTTGCATGAAAGTGTACAATGTTGTATACATTTGTTTATTCTACAATGTAAATCTTACATAAAATAGTATATGCAATGTAAACTAATAGTTTTCATTTGCAATATTATTATGAAGAGTGCCACAATAACAAAATTTCTGGCAACATTTTATTTTGGGTTTGTGGTATTTCCTAACATCTAGAATGCATCAAGGAGCATGAACTTCTCACGATATATATATTTTTTTTTTGGCTAAATCTAAATTGAGAATATCTTCTATGACGTTGCATAGAATATGAAAATCATTTAAAATTTTAAATAACATGACACCTTTTACATTTAAAAAAAAAAACATTCTGTACATATCGATCCTAATCACACAGAATGAGAGGTAGAATGCCACTAAGCCCGATAGCTATAACTGAAAATAATATATTTAATTGGTATATATGTTAAACAAAATGGAGTACAAGCTTGTTAACCATTTTGTGGTACCTAGATATAAAAAGTAAAGAAATTAAAAGAGCTCACTTTAACAAAGCAATCATGGAATTGCATGCGAATGAGAGCTGGCGCAATAGTCGGGTCCTCATTGAATTTTGCCGCGACAACTTGGGTTACAATTGCCTCAACATCTACCAAACATTTTTCCCTGTAAAATCCTACCTGAAGTTGACCATAACTATGGCCTGTGAAGCTCATCAAGATGAACCCAAGGCATAGTGCAGTAGCAGATGTGCTAGACATTTTCATGATCTTCATTCACTTAAAAGTAGAACTACAAAAAATGCGCGTGAAATAAAGGACATCTTTCTTTCCTATTTGTAGGGAAGAAGATATGGACTACGGAGTATTAACCTACTACAAAAACTTGATGGTTTGCACGACTTGCATTTAGGCGGGGTTTCTTTTTCCAATTACAAGGTGTTCTACTTCTAGGTTGTGACAAAACATGTACACATAAGGAAATATTCAATTATTGGGTCATATATTGTAAAATATGTATGAGGTGCCGACTTGGTTAATATTTCTATATTGGAATGAGAATCAATAAAATCAAAGAAAATCATGGATGAGTTTAAAGTTCAGATCATCTGACTCCTTAATAATTTTAGTTTTAATTAGCACGCGTTTTCAACAGGCAGCAATAATTAATTATTAGATCACGAACTCAATACAACTAAAGTCCCAAGCTGCAAAATCTGATCAACCACAGCCAGTAACAAACAATTTCACCTAACATCAACTATGCTAAAAGAAAATTCAGTGACTTAGCAAATCTTCCATTCAACGTGAAGAATCCATGGACATTCTCAAAATGAAGCTACCTATCTCTGATATCAACAATTAATACTTATTTATGTACAGCTATGCAATCTTCTTTTTATTTCAATCCAAAGATGATATGAATGTGCAGGCCAAGCCAGTTTAACAAAACTAAAAGAGAAAATTTCCCCTTTAAATTATTTAAGATTTTTAGAAACTCCCTATCCCAACATGCTGGCTTTCAAATAATAGAACAAATTCTCAAAATCCTTCACCATATATGCTTGGACAAACCACAATTGTTACATAAACGTACGGTCTCTATTTTTGCCCCATTTGATGATTTCTCAATGGGCTTCATGGGAAAGTGACTTAGTTGGAGCTGTTAAATTGCTAAAATTATGTAGTTAAATAATTAAATTTATCATCTTCTAATAATTTAAGTTTTTAGGTGAATCAATAATTTAACATAATCTCAGGCATTGAGTCTCACCTATTAAAAGAGAGTTTGAGTTAAAAGGAGTTTGAGCTCACACGTGAAAAAAAAAATGTTGAAATTATATGGTTAAATAATAATTTAATATTAATATATAAGTTGTGGCTGTCAAAAAGTGAGTCTTTAAAATGTTATACCAAGCAAAATAAACAAAATAAATCAAAAAATAAGCTTAGCCAATAGTACTAATAGGTCAATTTGGAAGAAAGAAAAGAATGATAGGATATATAATCGAGAAGTTTACAACTTTCCTTGGCCTATATTTTAATTTTTCTTTCGTATGAGCCTTTTGTGGCTTTCTTTCATCCACCTGGGAAAGGTTGACCACTTGAGAAACATTATCAATAAAAATGCTTGTCTATGGTCATTTGTTGGCCTCGTTTCATAGTTAGCTAGAAAACATTTAAATAATTATTGGACATAAAATGATGGGCCCAGACAAGGATTTATAGCCCATTTATTTTTCAACAATAAAATTACATAGACACTTATTTGATTTAAATTTCCATCAATGTCACAATTACTGTTGAAGTTTATGTTAACGGTAGATGATTACACTGCAGTGTTAATCTCACTTATTTAACATTGATAGAAATTTCCTATTGAATTATGATGAACATTTTATTTTGTCATTGTTGAACATCTAGACTTAGCTTTGCTAATCTCTTTATATTATTTTGCTAAATCTATTCGATTGAAATGATGGATTTTTTCTATTACTTACTGAACATACTTACTCGAATTTCATTAAACATATTTTATCATAATTTTACTAGATGCTCCTATCAAAAAAAAAAAAAAATACTAGATGCTTTTACTTTAATTTTATTATAAACTTTACTTTGACTTTACTAACATTTCATCATAGCTTTGCTAGATGAATTGCACTTACGTTACGTGATTAAATATGTCATTTTAACTTTGTAAAGCATATTACTTTTAATCTCAATCTTAGTAAACACGCTGATCCTATTTTTCTAGCATTGTTAGAACTTAGAAGTGAATCCATGTTTTTCCACACATCCTTTGACATAATCTAACTTGTAAATGATATAAATCTCTACATAACAATCTCTACATAATACTGCTGCTGAATACTTTATGTCATAACTACACCAACTTTTATCTTATTTCACTTATTAAATTTTTTTTTTTTCCATAAATGACCCATTGGCAGGAGTAGTAGACAAAGATATCGACTCACAGTAGTAGTATAGGGAAAAGGGTGTGGCTTGTGTCTAATGGAAACTTCCACTAGACACAAGCCCCTTTCTAGGGAAAACTCTACCTTGACCCCAAGTACAATCCAAACTTCATTTAGCAACTAAAAAGTCAAGGGCCACACACTTTGAACACTTATTTTTTTGAAGAACTTTAACACAACTTAAACGCGTAACAAATAATGATTTAATTACTTCTTTTTTTTAGATCCAGTGGTAACTCCGTGTGTAAGTAATATTATTCAATCACACATTAATAAATATGAAAATCATATCAATATCAAAATGTGTGTTGATAGAAGAACTGAGCTTAAGTATGCGTTTGGATACGTGTTTCATGACTGCGTTTGCATTTTCTTTCTTTTTTTCTTTTTTTTGACCAGCACCTCTTATACTATTCATGGAATATTAACAGTAACCGAAGATTTTTTTTTTTTTTTTCAATTTTTAGCAAAATAAACCGTATCCAAACGCACCATAAAATATCAGACAACAAACTATACTTGAACTACTGCCGACACCTGTCTACATTGCTTTGATCTTTCATCCCAGTCAAATGACCGACACTAACCTCTAATGTAGCTAACGTACAAAAATACACCGAGGGCATTATTGTCAATTAAAACAATCCACCCCCTCTCTACTCCCAGCTCTCTCTGTCCTCATTTCTGAACTCCAAGAAACGAGCAGCAGCAGCAGCACCGTTTCTGCCTAAAAAGGAGGAGAGTAATTTGGTGTAAAAATGATGGGCAAAAAGGTAAAGTGGAACTGGAGCTCAGCCATAATCGGAGCAGCGTCGGCGGCGGCAGCGTCTGCGCTGATTTCAGCAAAGCCGAAAGACCCGACTTTCCACGTGATATCAATCAGCCTCACCTCATTCAAGCTCAACCTCCCAGTCCTCGACGTCGAGCTCATCCTCACCGTCCACGTCACCAACCCCAACATCGTGCCCATCCACTACTCCTCCACCACCATGTCCATCTTCTACGACGGCTCCCTGCTCGGCTCCGCCGAGGTCCAAGCCGGCTCCCAGGGTCCGCAGTCTTGCCAGCTGCTACGCCTCCCGGCTCGGCTCGACGGCGTGCAGCTCGCTCACCACGCCGTTAAGTTCTTGACTGACGTGGCGAGGCGCGAGATGGTGCTGGACGCGACTGTGGATATCGGTGGGACCGCGAAGGTGTTGTGGTGGCATCACAAGTTCATGGTCCGCGTGGACAGTCGGATCACCGTTGATCCTGTTTTTCTTGATGTGAATGATCAGAAAAATACGGCTGAGATGGAAGTCTCTCTTATATAAGAAAAAGCTAAAACGCGCGTTTTGTATTATATAAGAAAAGAATGGAACCTGAATGAATAATAATATTTTTTAATGTTTTTGGTGAACTTTTTTTTTTTTTTTAATATTTTCTAGAGTACTCGCATTGTCATTTTAGACAATCATATTAGGGGTTTTGAAATAAAATGGGTTGTTTGATACATGTACTTAAATAACAGTTTTCAGTTTGTAAAGAACATTATATATATTTTTACGCACTTTTTCACTCATATATATTTCCAAAAAATACAAACAACATTACTAGAACAACGTTACCAAACGTTTCAAATTAATCTTACACTTTTTAAAATGTTTTAAGTCAATCCATACATCTATTTATATTTTATGAGGATTGTGGTGGTCGTTTCCCAAAAACCTTGCAATAATTAGGCCCAAACCCCCAATTAATTTGTATTTTAAATTGAGTCTAGCCCACAATGAGAGATCTAAGAAGTAGTTTAGGTGGTATTTTAATAATGACCTGCTAGGAAACTTGGCTAGCCAAGGATACTATCAAGCAGCCAAGTTACCCTTTTTGAGATTCGAGCTGGACTTTCTCATCCCTTAGATTGTGTTCTACCTTCACTCTTTTCTCTTGTAACCCTCCCCTAGATTAGGCTCTACCCCCTTTTCTTGATCCTCCCTTCCTTTTTATACTCTTGCCTTAGTAGATCTGTCATGATGAGAGAATATCAAGCATGTACATGGGTCCCTTCACTCATGGAGTTTAGATGGTTTCTTGAGTCTTGGTTATTGTTCTTACGTGTCTAATCGTGTACTAGAGATGGGAACCATTGCCCTACTGTTGAAATGATTTTCTAGTAACTTATGCTTGACACCGAATCTTGTGTTCGGCCAGTGGATTCCCCTAAAGGCATTAATTTATGTCCTTGACTACAGTGGACATTTGTTCGAGTGTTCTGCCAAGGTGGGGTCCTTCGCTTAAAACATCTCAATACTCACCTAGTAATTGTGGTTCTATCTTGGGCCAACCTAACCCTAGATGGGCCTAAATTGGTTTGGGAATGGGCCGGCCTTTTTGCCCACCTACAAGGTCATTGTTAATGAAAAAAAAAATGCTCGAACAAATCAATGGTGTGTGATTTCAACAATGTATCATGCATATTCACTCTCAAGTATGTGATTTCAACAATGTGTCATGTATATTCATTCCTAAGTACTACGTTATCATTTTATTTACATATTTGCTATTAAAGTTATTATTCGTAATCAGTCTATGATTTAAATTGATACATTTTGTAGAGTAAAAAGTTTGATTTGAAAGTTTGGAACCATCCTTTAATTTTAGGTTTTAAAATGTAATTTATCCAACATTCTATATTGTTTTGATTTTGCTTATCCACTAGTTAAATAAATTTTTTTCTTGGAACTATTAAGTTAGTGTCTATATGTATCATGTCATCTATACTACTATTTAAGGGGGTTTCCCCTGTTTGGGATCCTCATTTTTTTTGTTCAAAAATGCCCCTACACCTCTATGTTTAAGTAGAGACAGAATTAAAAGACAATCTAGTAAAAATACAAATCTAACTCTCATCGCCTAAAAAATAGGTTCACCTTCCTATTGATTTTCAAATTGCTTTATCCACTTATAAATTAAATTCTCAAAATAAAAATTATATATAAAATATATAATTTATTTATGTTGGTGTTTGAATTGTTTTCTCTTCACACCTAGTTGAACTGCCTTTTTTTTTCATTTTAATGAATGTATTTTCAATATCCAAAATAAAAATCACTATGTTTGTGGTTTAATAAAATAGAAGAGAGAAACGTCTCAAATTAAGATGAATGGAAAATTATGATACTAAATCCAAAAAAAACCTTATCGCACGCGCGAAGACATGTGATGAGGCTAGTCACCTTTTACTATATTGGCAAAGGAAGCAGCTCAAACCTTAATGCAAATAATCTGGAGTTAATCTTCTTTTATTGTATTACCAAAAAAAAATGGCATCACCTCTATATACCTTACTTACAATTTGATTGAATAGATGCAAGGAGAGGATAATAGGGGGAAGGGAACATGAAGAGAGGAGATTTTATAAGGAGGGGGAAAATGGTTTAAGGGGGCCTAAACTCTGAAGTGGGGTGGAATCTTGTGTAACGGTTATATACCATATTCCTTTTACATGAGGATGGCCGGATTCCATGCTTAAAATAAGTAAATCGTTTGAAGAATGTGAATGTGATATTTTATATAATAAAGGTTGCATATAATATCTTTCTCACATGGAGTGCATTCCACACTTATGAGTAGTGTAAACTTAGGCCTTCACTACCATAAGGAAGTCCAAATATATACAAGATGACATGGACCAAGAGGATGCATGGGAACTATTTGTAGATCAAGATTTTTGTGCTTCGTTGATTAAAGGCATTATCAGTGATGAAGGGATGGGGGTGTTGTGAGGAGATGATAGGGGAGATGTCTAATAACAGGTAATTGGTAAAGGAAGCAAGTATTTATGTAAAGTCCCCCTGTCTTAGCCCTTGACCTGCAAACTACATGCAGTTTGGTGTAGGACAAACATTTTGGATGTGAAAATCCGAAAATGTAGCATAGTTGGGACCTAATTTAAGCTAATCAAAGGGGTGATTTTCTTAAATGTATTAAATTCTCCAATTTACATCAATTAAATCTAGGGCCATAAAGGACTCAAGTTAAAATGAGTATTAAAAGCTTAAGATAGTTCATTTAAATATATTTTGTGCACTCAACAAATTAGATTACATGTACAAGCTCGATTCATTTTCTTGTCAAACAAGTTCAAATTTATTTACAAACTACTTATTTTACTTATTCAATTACCATATATAGTAATCATAACTAAAAAAAATTATTTGTTAAAATTTGGTAAACCTTGGCAATCGAATTGCCCATTCATAGGCATAACCCAGCCAGCCAAGCTAGCCTATTTAATGAATTGATTCCCCATGTAACATAATTACGCGTTACTTGGAAATGAGTTACAAAAAGAGGTGTAAACCACCATTTAAGTTACAAGTTCATGTTTATTAACAAGCTACTTTTTTTACTTAGAGTTTGGCAAAGCCTGACAATTGAATTGCCCATTAATAGGCATAATCCAACCAGCCACGCTAACCTATTAAATTGAATTGATTCCCCATGTTACAAAAATACACGTTATTTGAAAATACGTTACAAAAAGAGAGGTAAACCCACATTTGGATAACTAATGAAACAAACAAAACAAAACAAAAAAACAATCCCCTCGCCACCATTCTCACGCTCTTAGTTGTGTTTGTCAAGTTTCTTTAAACTATAAATGTCATGTGTCTTAGTTAAGCAAGCCAAGCACCACCATGAACACCAATTATTTTGGGTCATGATTCATGAAGGTGTTTAACCCAAAAAAACAAAAAAGAAGGTTCCGTATTTTTGTAAATTGTATATATTTTTTTTTTTGGAATAGATAAAAGGCGGCGAGTTGTTGGGCTCCTTGTGTAAAAAACACTCCTACTTTTATACCCAGAAAGGATCAAGTTATATGTGCTAAAAAAATGGTGGGATGGGCCCACACTGAGAGTTTGGTATATTACAGTAGGAATGTAGCATTGTAGCTACCTACCATAAGATCCAAATCCAATACCATCAAATAATAAATTGCAAAAGGTGCAAAACCAAAGAATTTAAAAAAATAAAGTTTTTTTTTTTTTTTTTTTTTAAATCTAGTAGAAGATGAGATAAAAAGTCTATTTAAAAACAGCATATTTAGTTGAAATTAAAAAAAAAAATTGTTAAAAATATTGTAGATAAAGTTAAAATGTAGCTGAAGGGACCGTTTGCATTCCGCGTTTTCCACGTCCACGTTTTCTGCCTCTTTTTTTTTTTTTTTTTTTTTCTGCGCGTGAACAGTAACCTCACATGGGTTCACTGTTCACGCACTGGTTAGCACTGTTCATACACTGTTTAGCACTGTTCATGCACTGTTTACGTATTAAAAAATATTAAAAATGGGTCCCACGATACTATTTACACATTTAAAAATTATTTTGCTACAGTGTTTTCAGTTTTTAGTTTTCAGTTTTCAGTTTTCAGCAACAATAAGCTCAATCCAAACGGACCCGAAATAGTATAATGACTCATGAATAATACCAAAAAACGTAATAAGACTTATAAATAGTACAAAAAATAAGCTGCATAGTAAAAAAAACTGACTTTTTAAGCCAATATCAAATACAACTGTAGAGTTCAATTCCCGTTTACAATAAAAACTAATTAATGTTTTAGTCTAATAATAAATAACAATCATCATAAATCAACCCCATATATAAGTTGAAATTATCTTTAAAAAAATTATAAAAAATAAAAAGGCATAAAGAAAGGAATTGAAAAGAAGAAAAGTGAAGGTACTTTATTATTTACAACCTAAGAAACGAAAAGAAGAAAACAAAATAGACAGAGAAAGAGTCTTTTTCTTTTCCTTTTTCAGTTCTAAGTATCTCATTTTCCAAGTTTCCTCCAAGTACACAATTTTAAAGCAACTGTTGGATATGTATAAAGAATTTGTTGACATTGAAACATAAATATAGTCTTTTTTTTTTTTTTTTTTTGAGATCGATAAATATAGTCTATTGGTTTATCATTGCTGTGACTAATAATTAATCAGACGGCAATTTCATTTGATTGGGCTCCACCTGCACACTATTATTTCAAAAACATAAGGATTAATTTTTTGTCATTAAAGCAAAGAAAGAGTCACCCCCAAGGGAAAAAATTGCAATGCAAAATATATAATTATATCAAATTTTGATTCGAATCATTAGCACCAAATTAGTGCAAAAAAATTATGTATCACGCGTTAAGACAACAATGATTTAGGCGCCAAGGAGTGTTGCTCAGGTTCATGATTCAGCTCAAGATTTACATATGTTCCTATTTGTTTGTTTTTTTACAAATTATTACTCTTAGACTTTGACATATAAATGCTAATTTGGTGTTTATAGTTTTGATTCTAACAATCAATTATTAGACTTTAGACTTTGTGAGAGTTGTGACAACCTATCTAAACATTAAACACCCACTTTGTTGAATATTTTCAGTAGCTGAGAAGCTAATTGAAATAGGTTTGACAATAGCATTTTAATTACAATTTCTAATATTGAAAAACCATGTACCAAAACAAAACTTATTCCATCTTTCGACTCTTCTATACTATTATGTTAGGTTACTACTTTTTCGGCCTCAAAATAAAATAAAAAAGCTAGAGTCCTCCTAAAGCTTATCGACCCAATTGTTCTATATACAAATGAAGATGAAACCTAATAATTAGGTTTAGACATACTTTTGTAAGGTGATAATATGCTTTAGTTGATTTCAAAATAAAAGCTAATTCTAGTATTACCCTAGTTGTATAGTAGAAAATGGTGAATAATATTATATTTGCACAAAATTTGACATTCGTATTAAAAATATTTAAAAAAATTTTAATTTAACAATGAGATTTGACATGCATATTAAAAATATAAAAAAATTAATTTAACAGTGAGATTTTTAAAATATTAATTCAATAAAAAAATTATTAGATGTTCCACTTTGACTTGTCCATTGAATCAATAAAATTTTCTTTTTTTGAGTATATATATAATATAATGTAATCACAATTCACATTTGTCAAGTTTGATGGTGTTAAGTATGTGTACAAATCACTATAAAAACATGGAGAAGGAAAGACTTCACTCTTAGGGAAGGCAGATGCAAGTGTCTACAATAATGTCAATGTAAAACAATAGATCATGTTCAAATATCATAATTTATAATAATTTTCCTATAAACATCTTTATTAACACATTTTTAGTGAAACTATTTCATTCTGATTATTTTACAAATTTCTTAAATTGGATTTTTTTTTTTTTTTAAAAACAGATTTACAACAGGTATAGAAATATTATTAAAAAAACAAATATGAAAAAATATAGGAATGGAATTTCATAATCATGATATTCAGTACAAATTTAGAAAAAAGTAATAAAACCTTAAGACGGTAGCTCTTCAGTCAACTCCAACAATTTTCTTAAAACTCAATTTCAAACAAATTTTATAACACATTTTTTTTTTTTTAATGGTAGACAGATATAAAAATGTTTTAAATTTTTAGGAGAGTCAAGGACCCCTTAAGGTTCGCCTATATTGAGAAGAATATCAATATTTTTTTAATTCACCTTATTATTTTAGAGAGGAAAAAAAACACTACAATTATAATTACTAAAATAATATTTGTCTTGAAAAATATAATAATTGTTTCCAATTTTCAATATTTATATCACTTAGGAAGAAATTACAGATGGAATTTAGGTGCATAAAAAATTTTAAACTCTTTCTTTATAAATGTCTTGTTTAAAATATGTTACGACAAAATTTTGCCTATTAGAGTTATTAAAACTTCATTTACTAATTTTATCTTAAATTACATTGTTTGTTAAAAGTCTCCCAAAGAGATAATTGGGGTACTAATCCTAATAAAACAATTGGGGTCACACTCACACCCAATAAAACAAGAGTCATAGACTCATACTCATACCAACACCACACTTTTATTGTATGGTTTTGAATGTGAGGCTGGTGCCAGTGGTGGGATTGATATTTTCCTTGTTATGTATTTTATATCCAAATAATAAAATAAATAATTAATGAGATTTAAAATTTTGTAATCCATTATTTTAGATATTCTACATAATAAATATCAATTTTCTCATCCAAGCACAGGGCTGTGGTAAGAATAATCAATTTGGCTATGCCTGCAACTAAAGTCAGACCCTTGTTGGGACCAATGGCCCCCTCACCCAACAGGCCAACACCCCATTTTCCCCAATTTTTTTTTCTAATAATAAATAATTAAATTTTGTCTTCCTAAAAATTCAATTGGGCCAAAGAGGCTAAGGACAAATTAAAAGAAATAAAGGAAAAAAAAAATGATTAGCTAGTCTACAACTTATGGCCCTACTTAAATAACAAAAAAAAAAAATCATATCTATGTTTTTTTTTTTTATGTTTTATGATGATAAAATCCTCTAGTAATCAAAATTAGTATTTTCTTAATCAATAGAAAATTAAAAGCTAAACAAGAAATAAGAGATTAAGGATTTTCAAGTAAAATTATTCTTTTATTTCTATAGTAATGTAGTTTATCGCTCTTACATATATGTTCATGCACGCGTGCGTTTTATTTTTTATCAATATATTTCTATTAGTATTTTAAAAAAGTTGAGAGAATGGTAATAAATCGAGGTGAAAAACACATATCATTTTTTTTTTTTATAATAGTATCTTTCTTAATTGTGTCAAGGTGGTTCGTAAAGATTAAAATATCAATAACCTACCAATTTGTTTATAGAATTATTGTAGTTGTACACTTATTGTTTCAACTACAAGACAACACAATTTTATTTTACTTTTTAATAATTTAATAGGTGGAGAAGAAGGAATTTGAATACTACACATTTTTGTTGGAAACAACAACAAATGTCAATTAAGCTATGAAGTTCTTGGTCAAGACTTACATTTTAACTCACAAGTTTTGTCAAAACTATAACAATTAAAATAAAATAAAAAGTAGAATGATTTTCTAAAAGTACTATTTTATTTTGAATATTGAAAGTAAAATTATTGTGAAATTTAGTACATAATCAATTTATAGAATATTTTTGGGAATTTAGAAGAATACAAAATTTCATTTTGATAAATGATTGATTTTGACATATATTGAGAACTATTATGCTGTCTTTTCTTTTGTTTATATTGTGGTAGCTTTGAAAGAATATTAGTTTTATTTTTATATTTAGTCTTGAATTAGTATATGTTTCATTCTTGAATTCTAATATTTATTTATTTATTAATGCTTTGCCCCAATCAAAAATTTAGGTTTCATCTTGCCTGCAACCCTCCTAAAAAAATTCAGGTTTCATCTTGCCTGCAACCCTTCATCCTTGGTTTAAGTTTAGGCATTGGTTTTTCAATGTGCAAGTGTTGTTATGGTCACATTTGGGGTCTTTTACAAACCGGTCATCCCTACACTTTTTTTTTCTTTAGCAAAAATTTAATTTGACTACTAATATGCCACCTAACAAGGGTCACAAATAGCAAGAGACCATGCTATCATCTAATATTGTACACTTGTCAATCAATTGAAACAATGTCAAGTATGTTGAATTATTAGGAATTAAAGTACAGAAAATGTTACTATCAAGTTCAGGGAGTTTAAACCTGGTTTTCAATTCTTTTTCTTATTATGTTCTGCTATTTGTTTGGACTACTCTTTAAAAGTTATGAAAAGGTTTCTATCAGAAATTTACTCCCTTCCCTTTGTTCAAACATGAGCTCAAATTCACTATCGAAGGCCAGTTATAATTCCTCTTCATAATCCATATTAGCACACCAATTCTACATATATATTAAGCAAAAGCAAGAGAAGAAAGGGGAGGAATGAGATAAAAATCAATAATAACTTATCTACTCAATAATTATGAAATTTATTGTAGAAACTATTGTGTTTGTCTTCAACTACAATAGAACTTTGACCCTTGCGTATTTTTAGAGTGATAGTCAATCTACAAGTATAAATGTTTGTATAAGAGAAGGCAAAAATCGATATTTAAATCTCCATAAGAGAGCTTCGCAGACATACATTTAGATTATACTAAAATATAATTTTATCACATTAAAAAAAAACCCCAAAAAAAAAAAAAAACTACAATTAAACTTCCTATTTATGAGAGGCAAAATTAATAGAACTTACCAGTAAGGCAGTAACCAAAGCTGTAAATTACAGTTCAAGAGAGAAAACCCCTCCTCCTGAAAATGCTCCAAAGATAAAAGAGAGGTCCTTGTGCATTATGCATTGTGATGTGAGCTGTATTTAAAACCTACCAAAACCAATACGCAATGAATAAATAGCACTATATCTTCTTTTTGGATGAAATAGTACTAACCTTCTAACCGAAGCTGACAACGCAAATACATAAACATATACATATATATAGTAGTAAATACTCCATTAACACTGTATTAGTTACTCAATTAATTTCCCACCAAATACATCTCTTTCTCTCTCTCTCTCTCTCTCTCCCTTTCTTTCTCTTTCTCAATTTCACAGAGACTCTCTGTCTTTGCTTGTTCAACTCCCCAAAACAAAGAAAAAGAAAAAATTGAAAAAAAATATAGAGATAATGATACTCACGTCCCACATTGTTCAAACCCTTTTGCTTTAGTCCAACTCCAACCCAAATCTCCTTCTGAAAAAAATCTTCTTTCTTTTCAATCTTTCTGTCTCTCTCAAACCTCTCAGAATCTTTGTATATTTTTTTGGTTTTTAGTATAATAATTTTTTTTTTTTTTCTTGTTTCTCAAAGCAAGAAAGCGCTTTTTTTTTTTTTTTTTTATTAGTGGGTGTTTTTTATAATTCAAGAAAAAGGTTGTTTTCATTGCCAGCCATGACTGAGGTCCTCAATCCCAACCATTCGCCAACCCATTTCTCTTCTTCTTCTCCTTCTCCTACAAGAGTTTCTTCTTCGTCTTCTTCCTCTTCTTTTTCTCCTTTATCATTTGCGAAGCAACCTCAGAATGAGGACAACAACAACAACATTAACAACAACATTAACTACAACAACCTTTGTGAATGTGAGTCATTCTCTTCGCATATAGCAGAGGACGGAGATTCTATAGTGTCGGTGTTTGAGGAAGAAGAAGAAGAGGAAGAGGAAGAGGACGAAGAGTGTGAGAGTCAGACAAGAGATCAGCTTTCTTTGTTGGCATTGCTGGTGGCCCTTTTCAGAAAATCTTTGATTGCTTGCAAGAGTGATAGAAGGGAGCTTTGTGCTATGGAGATCGGGTGGCCCACTAATGTGCGCCATGTGGCGCATGTTACCTTTGATAGGTTCAATGGCTTCTTGGGTTTGCCTGTGGAGTTTGAACCCGAGGTCCCCAGAAGGCCTCCCAGTGCAAGGTTTTTTTTTTTTTTTCCTTCTTCTTTCTCTTTTTTTGTGAGAATGTGAATGTGGGATTTAAGTTTTCATGATTTTGGTGCTATTTTGGTTATTAAATTTGTGAACTTGTTGATTTTTATTCTTTTTTGTGTTTTTCTTTTTCTTTTTTTCTTTTTTAAAGCTTTAATGGTTTATTCAAATTCTTGATTTTTCAATTTGCTCATGTGCTGTGTACTTTTCTATTCTTTTCTTTTTGGTGGCAATGCAATCTTGAAATTGCGAATTTGGTCTGTCAAACTGGTGGGGTTTTCCATTTTGGGTGTTGTATTCGTTTGTGCAATGCAATTCTTGAGATTTTAAGTTTGTTATTTGTATTGGTTGCTTTGCTGGTTTCTATTCTTGGATGTCCTATTGGTTGTGGCCTATTTTTAGTTATTGGTCTATCCAATTTGTCAAACTGCAGCTAGATTCAATCCAACTTGTAGTTAGAACAAAACAAAAACAAAAACAAAAAAAAAAAAAAGAGGCTTTTTTGGTTTCTTATTGGTTATTGCAATTTCAAAATTGTTGTGTTTGTTTTACATTTAACATTACTTTTGGTGATTTTCGTGGATGATATACGTGGAAACAATTTTATTTGGATAGATTAAAATAAGTAAAATCTAAAAATCATCGTATCAGGAGATTATCAACAGCACCCTCTCGATTTTAAAGCAAATGGCAAGACTCCTGATCTCGCATATGATGTGCTATCCCTTCCTAAGGGCGGCTGAGATTAGCTTTAATTGTAACTCAAGTAGATATAAAATTATGTTGGTATAATATCTCTTATCTGAAGTCCTATAATGGAATATTCATCAATTTTGGGATGATTAATAGTTTCTTCCTTTGCCTTATTTTAATGAGCTTTGGCAATCAGGCCTTTATTCCTGTCTTATTCATGTACTTATGAATACATACATACACACATATTCAATCATGTAAAAAAGGTTCTTCCTACTACATACCGGTATCCATATTTCCTGGACTTGCATTTTTTTATCCATTTTACAAGCATCCCACTTAATCAGTATTTTCCATGTATAAACATGTATTTCAGTTTGTTAAAATGTTGGATTCTGAATGATCATTAAGAATGGGATTTAATGGTTATTTGGTTAGATAACATAAATGGAAATAAAGTTAGCATCATCTGAGAAGGATTTATTGAAATTCTCCTAAGGTTCAGAACCTACACACTGGTGACATCTGCATCACTTTATATAGTTTAACTTTGTTCCTTGAAGGCTTTAAAGCTTGTAAATTTTTGCATATCTTCTTGTCAGTTTCTACCTAATTGTTTAACTAGTACGATCTTGCCTCTGCTATTCATTTGATTTTTCCTTTATTTTCCCCCTTAAATGTAGTACTACCGTCTTTGGAGTTTCCACAGAATCCATGCAGTTGTCGTATGACTCTCGAGGGAATAGCGTGCCAACAATTCTCTTGCTAATGCAAAAACACTTGTATGCTCTCGGAGGCCTGCAGGTATTTCTCCTTGTTCATTTTCTTCTCCTCTGCCTCTTGAACATCATGACTCTAAAAATTCTGAACCAAGAGCAATAATTTGGAATTGAAAGAAAGTTTTGTAGAGTTGAGTGGTTTGACTTGTCTAAGCGGCTTTTTTCTATTTATATATCTTTGCATGTCAAATTATGTTGAGTTTATTGGTATTGGTTTTGGTCTGAAAGTTCTTTGGAGACTATAAATCTTCAAACTGTTGATTTTACACATGTAGACAGAAGGGGTTTTCAGAATTGCAGCAGAAAACAGTCAAGAGGAGTATGTCAGGGACCAATTGAACACAGGAGTGGTACCAGAAGGCATTGATGTACATTGTTTGGCAGGGCTTATCAAGGTATGCTGTTGTTATTTTATCAAAGCTGATTAAATATAACATTGCTATCAAGGTACATCATTTTTAGGCATCATGTTTGCTGTATATTTGTTTGTGAAGAGTATGTGAAAGTGAGTTGATCTTAATAAGCATAATCATAAACAAGACTTACACTATTTACAAAATTTTGGAATAACACTATGTCAATGTTCTGCTCCAATACTGCTATCCTTAATCAGTTTCAAGTATACTGTCAAATGTCAAGAAAAAGAAAGGATCATATGAGTCAAAAAAAATATTGTATTGTGGTTACATGTCTACATACACAGTGACTCTTGATCTGCTATGGCTGTTTTTATATGCCATAAGTTGTGTCCTTTCACATTATGTGTTTGGTTGGTAAAGGCACTCCAATAGAATATGGCAAGAAAACCAGAAGAAGTAAGTGTTAAGATTTCTTCTTCTTCTTTGACAAATAAAATGTTATATAAATGGTAAGTTTGGACCTTCTAATGATGATTTCTTCTTCTTTGACATATTACCTAAACAGTTCAAGAGATTGAGGGACCTCTAAATCTGTACATGGTGGAAGAATGGGAGAAAATTTTGATTTTTACCTGTCTTATTCATCTGTTTAATAAACTTGCAATTATTGCAAATCTAAGGGATGTTAAAATCAAAGAAAAAATTAGTCAAGTTGCAATTACTGATCACTGTGGAAAAGTTTGGCCTATTCTAGATTGATTTTATTGAAGAAATAGTCAAGTTACTACATGCTCCTATAATTAATGAGTAAGAATGAAGCCCTAAAACTAATGATATCAATACATTGACTTGATGAATATTTGATCTTTTAGGCTTGGTTTAGGGAACTCCCATCTGGGGTTCTGGATCCTTTATCACCTGAGCAGGTAATGCAATGCCAGACAGAAGAGGATTATGTTGAACTTGTGAGGCGTCTACCCCCAACTGAAGGTGCTCTATTGGATTGGGCCATCAACCTGATGACTGATGTTGTCCAACAGGAACATCTGAACAAGATGGATGCACGCAACATTGCTATGGTTTTTGCACCAAACATGACTCAGGTTAGTTAAAATAGTTTCCAACTTCTTTGAAGTTCAGAAATTCATGGCATGTTTAAGTCAATTGCAGTCTATATATTTCTTTCTTGCTAAATGATATCATTTGGGCGTCCCTTTATATCAGTCAGTTGTGTTATATAGGACCAAATCTTGAAGCATGTTTTGAATTGCATTTAAATGAGCACCTTCATTTTAGAGTTGGTGATGTCTGTATGCTACATGCTGACTAGTAAAATCATGTGCCAAATGACAACCCCACCCTTTTTTCTTTTGTCTTTTTTCAACTCATTATCACCTTTGATTTTCATGTTCTTTTATTTGGGGGCTAAGCTATCACCTTCCATTTAAACTGAAAAGATTTGATGGCACTGCAGATCACAGATTTATCCAATGATTTGCTGGAATGATTTGACTTGTTTTGTTGCAGATGGCAGATCCTTTGACTGCCTTGATGTATGCAGTCCAAGTGATGAACTTCCTCAAGACCCTAATCTTAAAAACACTCCGAGAAAGAAAAGATTCTGCAGTGAAGCTTTACTCTGCTTCCTGTTTAGAGCCTTCTGATGAGAATGGACACCAGAGCCCTTCCCAAACCTGCTTGGAAGATACTGCCCTAGAAAATGAAGAGCCAGAGCAAGCATTTGTTGCTGAAGAACCTGTTCCAGAAATTTTCTTTGACACTAATGAAAACGATGATCTTGCTAGTGGAGAAGCTGGCAGTCCATTGACATCTTCTGAGAAACTAAATTCTGATGAGCGTGGTTCTTGTGGGACTCTGATTGGAGTTGACACTTACATTAGCAAAATAGAGGCCGGTGAAGTCGATGGTGAAATAGCTGGAATTCAAGGTACTACTGAAAAGAGCAGGACCGGTCAATCAAGTAATTCAAATTTTAAATGGGGGCCAACTAAAAAATGTGTTCAGCAACCTCTAGTTCCAGAAACAGGGCCAGTTGACAAGACTAAGGGAATCAGCAATCTGAGTCGCATAGATTCAAGGATAGAGAGGATCGAAGCCTGGAGGTGAAGGAAAGCTCAAGAGCAGTTGGGCCTAATTCATTGTATGATACTGTATTTTAAATGTAAGTTTGTTTGATTTGGAAGTTGAAGAAAAGTTTGTGAATTGTTCATGTATATTGTCTCTGCTGCTGGGTGATTTGCTTAACCTGATCTGATTTCATGGATGACCCTTCTGTAGAATCTTGCTAACATTGTTACTGGAGTTCCATTGATGTGATTTCCTGTGTTTGCTTTTCAATCTGTGACCAATCTTTTATTCCTTGTGTGTTTAGGTGCTTACCCCTGGTCTCTTTTTTCGCTTACGTACATTTACAAGTGGGGGATTTGAACCCAAAATCTCATTGGAAGACAAACAATGCCATTGATCTGCAAGGCTCTTAATATCGCCTTTTTTTTTTTTTTAATTAGATGCTTGTCAAAACTTGTATATTTTAGAAGGATTTTAGAATCACTATATATACCATCAACTTATTTATAATGCGTGTCAAAACTTGTATATGCTAAAATGACCATACCATCAACTTGTGTATGGAAGAGCGCTTTTGTGGAGACCAATAAAGTACCTCAAACATGTAATAAAGATCTTGGCTTTTGTTAAATTTTGTGGGAAAAAGGCATTGTCTAAAAATGTGTGATCCAATGAGTTGGGACCACGAAATCGAAACAAAGAAATGAATACAATTATCGAAAAGCCCATAAAGATAACGAGGAAAGAGAATCACACAACTAAGGAGCTATGTGGTAAACTAAAAATAATAAGAGGTTGTGCTATTCTGCATCGATGGATTGTTTAGATAGGACATTGAAATAGACGGATAGTCGGATAGCACTCAACAATTTTCTCACAAAAGGAGGAAAGCATGTATAGAGTATCAACTCGAATATTCCTTGTGCTTCTGGAAGTGAAAATGAGGGCATCACTGATCACTCATGCAGAAACAACTGGCTGCAGCTCGCTGGTGTTAATTCTTTTTTTTTTTCTTTTTTTTTGGTTTCGTGTGAGATAGAGCTGTTTCTCAGAAAATTTTAGTAAAAAACAATTCTATCTTCTTCTAAGTTAAATATGGAAAGTTGATGGATTGTTTTCTTTTAACTTTTTTTTTTTTATATACTAACGAATTCAGAAAAATACAGAATATTATCTTTATATAAGGTTTTCTATTGAAATAATCAAAGTATAAATTAAAAATCATATGACGTTTATTACATTATGAATGTGATTTATCATCTTATCAAGATACTAAAGGTACATTTTTTATTTGTGTACAACAAAACCTTGGGAACCAAGTCATCTGAACCTAGTCAAGATATACAAACAAAGCCTTGGATGTCAAGCTCACTCTCAAGCCTACGGGTCAAATCTAAACTCACACCTTTGGAGGGCAGTTGGAGGCACCGTTGCCTTTGGAGGGCAGCTGCAGATTTAATTACAATGATTTGATGATGATCACTAGTTGATGTCAATGAATGTGACTAGGTAAGTTTTTGCAGCCAAAATTATTATGAATTGTGTTAGGTACAGAGATTTTCCCACAACTTGATATGATTGGATAACACCAATCACAATAAATCACATCAACAGCCATGAAAATTTTGTTTCTTTAGGATTATTGTTCTTATATAATCACTATTTATTTAGAGTTGCTTTCAAGAGTTGGAAAATGTAGAGAGGATGAAAAGGTAAGGTGCGATGTGGGTTCAAATTGTATAACCAATCACATCAGTACACCCTGGACTGCATCACAACAATTTTACATGCCATGCTTTGATGACAAGTTCAATAACTCTGCAACTCCAAAATATTTCACAAATGTTAACGGGGGCAAGTTATTAATGGTAAATAATAAAAAGATAAGTATAAAAACTTACCAATTCAATTATTATGAAAATTATTGCGTTGCAAGTTGCAAAATAACTCTTACAGTTGTGGTCTCCTTGTCCAGTTGCCCATCCCTGGGTGGAGAATAGAGAGCAATATAGCCTTCAGTAACAAGTATTCTCCCTCGCCCTCATGCTTTGTGGATGATTTTGTGGGTTCCCATACTATGTTCCCACTATAGAAATAAATATGTTGAATTGAGAGATCATTTAACAAAAAAAGACAAAAATCAAAACATAAAAGATTGCAATCCTTGATGTTGTTAGTGCCACCAACGAAATGGGTATTATTGTTGTCATTATTATATTTTGAGGTCACCAATTTAAGCTGGAGTCGATATTTTTATTACAAATTGAGGTGCCTGCCAGCCCACCATAATCCAAAATAAAATAATGTTACACCCAAATCCATCACAACCCAAAAACTCAAAAAAGGTTGTTAAGAAAATATTTTGAGATTTTTTTTCTTTCGTGTCCATTAGGGCTGTCCACGGGTCGGTCCGGGTCGGGTTTGTGCCCAACCCGGAACCGACCCGCCGGAATCGGGTGACAAAAAAATGTACCCGCCGCCGACCGCCGGAGTAATCGGATCGGACGGATCAGACCATCAACGGGCGGCGGTCGGGTCGGTCGGGGTCGAAAATCCAGAAAACGGCGAAAATAGGCGTGAAAACGGTGAAAATAAACCCGGAAAACAGCGAAAATCCGGCCAAAATCTTTGAGGTTTCTCCAGATCCGGCCTAATCTAGGCCATTTTCGGCAAGATCTTGGCTAAATCCGGCGAAATCTCGCCGAGATCTTGACGAAAATGGTCTAGATCTCACCGGATCTACCAAATAGCGCCGGAAATCTTGTGGATCGGTCGGATCGGTTTGATCGGATTCTGGAGAAGGAAAACCGACCTCCGACCCGTCAAAATCGGGTTTTGGAGAAACAAACCCGTCGCCGACCGCCGGAGAAGTCGGATCGGTCGGCGGCGGATCGGGTTCGGTCGGCGGGGGCGGGTGGGTCGGGTTGGCCGGGTCTCTGGACAGCCCTAGTGTCCATAAGCTTTCTCTAAGTGAAAATATTTAGGTACTCTTTTAAATGCTCAAACAAATCTAAATGTACAATTTTAACATAAACTAGTCGATGTCTCATGCGATATACGAGAACAATATAAATTAATTTTAAAATATTTTATAAAAAATATATACTTTTTCTATATGAAATTTATCTTTATGACCATGTCACGTGTAATACTTAGAATATTGTTGCCTCTACTACAGCTCACAACCATTAATTATCTTCCACCTTGGATTGAAACTTGTCAATAACATATGCTAAATCTCCCTCTAAGATGATATCTCTTACACCTATTTCAATTGCAAATTAATAGCCAGGATTTGCTAGTTTTGTTTCCTCTAAATCTGAATTGCTCCCCCTTTGCAACTCAAAGCTGCAATGAGCGACCCATTATCATCTCGAATCAAAATTCTCTCTCTAGCTTTGCTCTTTAAAAATCACTCCATCAAAGTTTATCTTGAAGGACAACTCTTAAGAAGGTTGCTATTTATGCTTGATTGGACAAATGTGTAACGACAAATAATCATATTACCCAATCCATTAAATCTAACTATTGCAATTCTAAATCGAACTTAGTTCTTGAATGACAATTCTTAAAAAGGTTGTTAGTTATGCTTGATTGGACAAATGTGTAGAGAAAAATAATCATATTACCTAATTCATTGAATCTGACTCTTGCAATTACACATTGAAATTAGTTCTTTGCAAAAAAAAAAAAAAAAACTAAAATGTTATCCATTGAATCTATCTAAAACATTTAAAGTAATAAAGGCATATTAAAGATTTTTAAGTTGTTTGGCTAATTTAAAACATCAGCCCATTGTTTGGAATATAGTAGCAAGAAGTTAATGTAGAAGGTTAAATGTAAAACCACTCTAATAAAGCGTCACATGGTAGAATCTTATACTTTCTAACATGAAGTTTCTGCTTATATATATATTGATTGATTGATTGATTAGTCCATATTATGGCTTAACAATATGTTTGCAAAGACTAAGAGTCTTGTAAATCAATTAGTATCTGTTGGTGTTTCCAATGGAGATATTCAAGGCACAAATTTCTCTATTCTCTGTTGTTATAACTAATTATCAAAATATATATATTTGGTAAGGGAAAAAAAAAAAAAAAAGGAAGATGAGATCTTGAAAAGAGAGAAGAAAAATGTATTTTCATGTTTGGTTAAAAAAAAAAAAGTGGCACAACAAAATCTCGCAGTTTTTTCATAACAACATTGTTTTGATTTTTGGCAGGTCTAAGTGTTATTTTATTTACTCATGGTATGCTGATACCCATGTGTTTGTTGTGAAGTTCTGTAGTGGCCATACTCATTATTCAGCTCCTTAATTTAAAAGAGAGAAGGAAAAAATAAGTGGGAGAAATGAGAAATATTTATATTTAGAGAAAATAATAATAATATAGAGAAAAAGAGAGGTTAACACAATATGCTTTTTTTTCTTTATATTATCATTTTTCTTTAAAATAAAATTTGATAATTATGGTAATTATTAATAGTCATTTTATTATGATTGTATTTGTATATAGAATTAGTATATTCTACTATTTAATAAAAATATGATGTGTCAAGATACTAATAGAGAGTTAAATATTGAATGAAATTTAAATTAAATTAAAAATATATTTGAATAATGATATGTAAAATCAGGAGGTCTCAAAAGCTTATGTGACACAATATTATAAGGCTAACCAAATGTCAAACATCTTTGGTTATGTATATTAGTCAGAAAACTGTGCAATGCATAAAAAAATTTAACGAAATAAAAATTTAATCATTAGCATAGCTATTAATATTATTTTATTTATTTTTTAAATATAAATTCAATCATTAGGTAGTTATTAATTGGTAATTCTGTTAACAATTAATAGTATTTTATTTTAATTGTGACAAGATTTTAATGAAGAATTTAAACTCAATTAAAAATTATATATTATAATAATTACGTGTATATTAAAATAATTATGTGTAAAATCGTAAATTAATTTGTAATTGTAGTAGTAATGGATAGCCTTTTCTTTTAATTGCAACTTGATAACATGTGTAACTATG
Source organism: Quercus parvula (assembly GCA_030820535.1). Classification (NCBI taxonomy): domain Eukaryota; kingdom Viridiplantae; phylum Streptophyta; class Magnoliopsida; order Fagales; family Fagaceae; genus Quercus; species Quercus parvula. The sequence goes on from JAUAME010000010.1 coordinate 10,988,244, forward strand.
AGTGATGAAGAAAACATAATAGGTTCATGTGCGACCAATGGTTCACTCATTATAATCAAATATGTCATCAAATTGTGGCAAAAATTTTCAATCGTAGAAGAATTGGGGGAAAAAAATTTATATACACCACTCATAAATAGTAGGTAACATCTGTAAACTTATTGTTTTTAGAGTAATAGTTTACATTAAATTGTAACCACCAAATCTTGACCAATCTCCAAAACCACCCATTCTTGCTTCATTTTTATTTATTTATTTTTAATTTCTTTCTTTCTTTTTTTTTTGGGGGGGGGGGGGGGGGGGGGGGGGAGGGGGGTAAGCAATCCGTGTTGCATACATCCAAAATCAAAACCCCGAATTAATAGCAATCCATCTCTTGATCTCTTCAACGGTTCAACCCATCCTAATCTCGTGCTTCCTTCTCGCACTCTCTCTCTCTCTCTCAACCATCAAGAACTCCTCACTTTTTTTTCTCTCTCTTAGTCTCTCAAATATCCTACAAATAACCAAGGAGCCAAAAAAAGCCATGGCTGCCTGTGGAAGCCTCCAACACATCTTTGAGAAGCCATTGCCTGAAAATCCAACACTACTTGAATCCCTCTCATGGAACCAGATTCCCAATATTGAGGAGTCACCATCCTTCACTGAGATCTTTGGTGAACTCCATTTCAAAGAGAATCCTGAACCATCCAGCTTCCCAAGCCCACCCACATCATCATCATCATCATCTATCGAAAAGCTTGATACCATTGATGAGAAAGAAGAGAACAAGAGGAACCCATCATGGGATTCCAATTCAGACACGGCGACCCCAGGAAACAAGTATACTAGTAGCCACAAAAGCAGTGACAGCTTTTCATCAATGAACTTTGATAGCCTGCAGTTGTGCACTGAAGGCCTTGGCTTTGAAAGCTCCGATGATGTCGAAGAGTTTAGGAATGAGAAAAATCAAGAGTGTCAAGTTGAGCAAGAAGAGAAAGTTGTTGGAGGCTTGATGACAAAGCAGCATCATTTGGCATGCAATCAAAATCATGGTGGTGAATTTAGGAGGTCAAAGACAAGTAGTGGTGGAGCATTCCCACCACCTATTTCTTGTATAGGCAAGAGTGGGAAGCCTTGGGTTTTCTTTAAGTCCTATAGAGAACATGGTAGGTTTGTTCTCAAGGAAATGAGGATTCCCACCCAGGAGTTTTTGCATGCATTTAGAGAAGACGGTCGCCTCAAGTTGAACTTTGTTCAGCCAAATGATGAGATTCTAGAAGAAGAAGAGGAAGAGGGGGAGGAGGAAGACGAAGAAAATGACAATGATGATGATGATGATGATGAAAAAGATGGGAAGGAAAACGAGGATGTGTAAGCAATAGAGGAAAAGGAGGAGATAAGATAAGGCAGGCTGAGCTTGAAGTCAGCACATATATGAAGTCTGAGGCAATTTCTTAATTGCAGGTTGGAGTCTGCTGGTTTCAGCTCTTAATTAGTCTTGTAGAAGCCAGTTAGAATTTTTCATTCTGCTAATAATTAGAGGAAAGAAAAACATGAACCCAGCTTTGCATTTAAGTGGGCAATTTTCCTTTCTGCTGCTTCTCCTTCTTCTTCTTCTTCTTCTTCTACTCTTTTTTTTATTTTTTTATTTTTTGTTTCAATGAAATTATCAGTCATCCAAGGTAAAAAAAAAAAAATTCATTTCCTCTGTCTATCTGAATTTCCCTGCTGAAGGTGTTTTTAAAACCAAAAGATGGTTTCTACTTTCTGCAAATTTAATTTCAGGTTATACAAAATAAATTCTAGGTGTTTTTCTATGAGATAATTGCAGAAAACTATCCTAAATTACAGGCACTTACACTTTGCATATCAAACTATGAAAATTTATAATCACCATCTCAATTATAACAAATTTTTGCCAAGTGTCTTGTAGCGATATTGCCGACTTTGTTTACGAGAGACAGTATTTCAAGCAATATAAGCCGCATTATATATGGCTATATATGGCCAAAAATTTGAAGCAATATTAGCCACATTATACGTAGCTATATATGGCCAAAAAATAAAAAACCGCTTATTCCGCAACTCGAACCCCAGACTCCCAAAAATTGACCAGAAGCTAAAGAGCTTAAAATGCTAATCTATTGTAATCAAATCATAGTGCATTGTATTTGCAATTTGTTTACCTAAAAAGGTACATGTCAAAATATCTAGACCGTATCAAACCAAGAGAGCACTAAAGGAAAGGACAACCTCATGTATTTTTTTTTTGAATCCGTGTCTCCCAGATCACCATAATCCAATACTTCCATTTACTGCCATATATACTTGGGCAAATGGCCAAATGGTATTTAGATTTCTTGACTGTGTCTCGTGTACCATAATAGTACATGTTGCATTAACCTTAATTAGTGTTGTATATAAAACAATAACCATTAAAGTGGGTTTTTGCATCGAAGGCACATGAAGCCGGGAACCATTAATTTATAGGGGACAGCAATGGAGCCCCGTTTCATTAAATCTTAAGAATTTGGTTGGTAAGAGGATAGGAAAGAAAATGCGAGGTTGAAAAAAAATGAAAAAGAAGAGGAGACCAATATTTTTGGTTAGAAATGTTAGGCAGGAACTATGAAGGTTAAAAAAATAGACAGAAATTTTCTATTATATATTTCTTTTTCTGGCTATAAGGAAGTGGATTCTCCCTCTTGGCCAGACTTTTCACTTCCTACCGACGAGATGAGATATCTCATATACCTCGTGGACTGATAGAGTGGTGGATGACTAGTCCTTCAGATCCATTAAAACCCACCACCAAGATATTCTCGAAATGACTATTACATCTTTGTATTGAATTGTCAAATCATCTATGTAAGATATTCTCTTAATTTCCTTTAATTTTGGAATATAAAAAATGGCGGACCTAGATATAAAATAATCTCTTTCTTTTTTCCTTTCACTTTTCTACTCTACCAAACAACCAAACAAGAGAATATATCTTTTTCTTCTTTTTTTTCCTTCACCTTTTTTATCCTTGCACTTTTCTACCCAATCAAATGCTCTATAAGTGTTGTGCCAGAAGTCCTGTAGCTTACACCTTTTAGTGTTTCCACAAAAACATCAAGGGCTCAAATCTCCCCTCCCTCGTTGTTGCTATCAAATTATCAAAAATAAATTGTTCTACATGTTATATATAAAAATAATTGCCTATATAATAAGGATGTTTTATGAAGCCTAAATAAATACTAAATTTAATTGAGATGCAAATAGAAAAGCAAAAATGCATAACAGAACAAAATTAACGAAAGGGACAATGAGAAGCAATAGTAGATAAGCAAAATTTGGGAATTTCTAGGTACTGACAACATCATACTCAGTTGTAGCCAAAAGAAAAATATCATGCTCAGTTTTCAAAAGCTTACACAAGATCTATGACCTGGATAAGATGGCCCAAGATGCTCAGAGAAGGCCTATGAAGACACCAGTGAAGAACAAATATTGAAGTTCACCTTCAAGCCCAAAAAAAAAATCAATGAAAGTTTAACTTGAGACTTCCCACACCTTCTCCTGAAAGCTGGGAATTAAGGTTGGTTGCAACACTTTATGTATATGACTCAGGATGTTGATTGAAAAAGAAAAAAGAAAAAAGAAAAATGGGGAAGAAAACGCAGCGAAAACCTATAATTAAATCAATAACAATGACCAGGGTGATGTTCAAATTATGAAAGTGACACCCAGATTAAAGATGAATAAAGAGGAACAAAAAACATCAGCTATGATCCAAATCCATAGGGAGCCTACCTATGATCATGACATGAATGAATATAATGCCAATTTCAAGTTTTTTTTTTTTTTTTTTCTTCCACAATGTAACATTCAGGAACAAATGAAAATTCCTTTAGAGTCAAGTAGTCAACTAACAGTGAATATAGTTCAAACCTGAATTATACACCACAAAATGAGCATATATTAAAGGGAGACTCACCAAAGTCTCAAATATAATTTGTGGATAAATCGTTATTGATACACCTTTGAAATTCATCTAACCGATGGTTAGTTTCAGAAAAATGATACATCAAACAACCAATTATGATTATAGCCAGTAAAAATCTAGAGACACAGAGCATCAAAAAATCTAGAGACACAAAGCATCATAATAAAATAACTCCTTTAATGATTGAAGTTCATGGCCCCAGTCCCTTTTATGGCCAAGAACAGATTCAAGCAAAGCTTATCATAAATAGGAGGCCAAGGGAACAAGAAACTCACTCTAAAGATGCTCTTCAGAAAAGATAAAATAAAGCCTTCTTGAGATGCTTTGGGTACATCAAAGAGAGATCTGATGTGAACAACATAATTTTTTCCACCAGACACGTGGCAAGACAGGTCCCAATTTGTTGGAAGATTTCTTTTCCTGACAGGTGCCAATTCTTTGGAAGATTATAAAATCTATGGCTTTCTTGATTTTACTTTTTAGAGCTATATGTACTATTTCACAGAAGCCCTACATATCGCTGATAGTATGAGAAACTCTATGGCTCTGCTGCTATGAAACAGCTCAGCCCATCACTTGAGTGTGATTGCAACTATAGACTTTGTTCCCACTACGTGTGGCCAAACTCAACCATCAAAACAAGGAAAAAAAAAAAAAAAAAAGCTATAGGTCGGGCGTATCTGCAAGGTTGAATGCACCATTGTAGCCAAAATTTACACTCTGTAACACACTAACGACTATTTCAGGCTACTGTTCTTGATTTCATACATTGATAAATTATTTTGTTGAAAGAGTTGAACAATATAATCAGAGTTCAAATAAAAATGAATTTATGAACTTCAAGAATGAACTGGACTGGAAAACCATTCCCTGGGCCTTGGCTTTAGGTAGTAAAAATGGATATGGTTTAAGTTACATCTTTGTTAGAAACACCAAGAAATGCTAGTTGAGTTACAAGGCTCTTGGCAAATATGGTTTAAGTTAAATTCACATCTTTTTCCTTCTCTTTTTAAATTATTTTTATTTTTATTTTATTTTATAAATTTTAGATCATATCTAACCAATATATAAACACAAAGTCAACAAACACTGCATATCGTAACCAACCAGAGTGCTAATAGGATACTGGAGAAAATGACTATTCTTTAAATATCATGAGGGCAAAAGGCTAGGATTACAATGTCAAACCACGTGAGAGGAAACTTGGGCTTAGGGGGTCCAAAAACATTTTGATCAATAATAGAGTCAACTTTCCTAAGTGAGCATCCTCTAGTGATTAAAATTTAAATGTAAGATGCAGTACATAGCAATGTGACGTGATAATGGTATTAATCACCAATAAAGAAAACAAAAATTACAAAGCCAGAATAACAATGCTCAATAAACCATATTTCAGATGTGAAGTTCAACCAGATATTGTTGCTCACTTTGATTTATTTCATCATTGAAGTTATCTAGCTGTTCTGCTCTCCAACCCCCACAGCCCCCAAATCCCAAATCATAACGCTTGAAAATAATACACAGCTGTGAAAGCTATTAAAGCAATTTTATTAATTACCTCACGAACAAGACACTAACAGGATGATCTCACAATGTGGGGCTGTTTCCGTCTAAAGTCAGAAGCACTTTGTATAATTCTGGACGTCGATCGCGAAATACTCCCCAGCTTTTTCTCTTGGACTTGATCTTATCCAGATCAAATTCTGCAAGCAGCAAAGCCTCCTCTTTATCATCAGCAGCTGAAATAATTTCTCCAGTAGGTCCTGTGATCAGTATAGATTCACATATATTTGAATTAGCTACATATCCATGGACACGGCCCAATAACTTGAAGGTGATCTCAACTTTGCTAATATCATCAGACAAATAAATGGAATACCTGCTATAAAAGAGTTCCCGTAGAATGTAATCTCACTTTTTCCATGCTCTGTTTCAATTATCTCCTTTCCTATGCGATTTGAAGCTACTAGAGGTACCTGAATTCATCCAAAATAGATTAAATCCCTTGTGTGGTTGCATTTCAATAACAAACACCATATTTATCAATTGTGATCTGCACAATCACCAAAATCCCTCAACAGAAATCATCAAAAATACAACAACAAATAGATTATTTGCTCAACAAAGACACATTTGTTTTGAAATGCATAATCTATCCATACGTATTGTTTTATGGTCATTTTTAGACCATTTAATCTCTAACAAGGCAGGTACTGGAATGAGGACCAAACAAATAGACCAACCTAGAACCAACTACAGTAATTCTAAAGTCGATATTCTACTGGTCTAAAGAACTTACCAAATTTGCCCCAGCATGCCCTTGCATTACCCGCTTCCAGTGATCACGAGAATCAAGACCCTGATCCTGAGGTTCAGAACCAATAGCAGTAGGATAAAACAATATCTCTGCACCTTGAAGAACCATAGCTCGGGCTGCCTCTGGAAACCACTGATCCCAACAAATTGCTGAAATTAATGGGCAACAGTAACTTTAGTTTTCCCCTATCCTGAATTCTGTCACAGATGAATTATTAGAACAAAAGAATTTGCTATATTGTTTGCTATTAGCATGGTTAAATAGCAAATCCGAAGCCTAAAGTGAACAAAATAAAGGTGTCTTTGCATGGCCCTGTAATTACAAACATGCCCAAAATAATTAAAAACAGAACTTTAAAAATTAGAGCATCTAAACTTCTTACCAATTCCAATCGTTGCAAACTTAGTCTGAAAAACCTGTTTACCAAAAGCATCAGGATTATTGTAAGTTGCACTGCTACCACAATCACCAACAGAATAGAAACTACCCAGGAATTAGATATAAGTTTAGATTATACTCCCCCCCATCCCTAATTAATACTCCACATTTCCCTTTTCAAGTGGTACTATTACTTAGGGACAAAGGGAATACTAAGCACCCACCTTAAAGCCAGTGTCTCCTGGATTGAAATAGAATTTTTCTTGGTAGCCTGCAGGAAAAAATTATTATATATTAGCATAAAAAAATACTTATATAAGATTCAATGTAGGGGAATAATCCTGCATCTTGCATGCCTGGTCCATCTGGGATATGGGACTTTCTATAAAGTCCAAGATCTGTTCCATCAGCATCAACTACGGCTACTGAATTATAATGGGCATTGTTAGCCTCTTCAAAGAAGCTAACTGGTATCACCACGCCCAACTCTTTTGCAAGTTTCTGCATCCTGCACAGCATCACATGAAGGTACAAAATAAGTTCCACTGCACAAAATGTGTATGAAGTTGAGATCATAGGACATTTACATGGTGCCAGGACAATATGTGAGCATGCAGCTAGCCAAGCAAATAATAGAGGATTTCTGCTACTTTACCTCAGAATTGTTGGATGACCCTTATAAGGCTTAGCTCGCTGAAAGTAATCCTCTCTTTGTGCCTGACAGAAGTAGTAACCCTCAAAAAGTTCCTGAAAAAAGGATCCAAGAGGCCAAAGCTTATACACTATCCACAGTGAGAATTAGTGAATTACAACTTAATTGAAGAAATAGTGTCAAACACAATCAATTATGACTTATCTAGTTTAACTTACTATCTGCCTGGTGTGTATTTATTTGCAAACAATACTTTACTTGCAACACCATCCATAATTTCTTTGTTTACAGGTAAGAGCTATAGATGCCAAAAAAAGGCTTTATTGTAACAAGTCTCAAAACTTGTAATAGCCATTGCCTCGATTATGGCTAATTCAAGGTAGACATGGCCTCAAAAAACACGAGAGAGAGATGATTAAGCCATGTAGTCTCAAAACTCTGTCTGTCTAAAATTCCATTGTGGATAAGAATTTTACCTATCAAAAAAATATTCCTGTTGACTCGAGTATTGGACATTTGGACTCCTACTTGCTTAAGACATGTAGCAAGTGGAGTCGGGAACCATTTTATGCAGACAGTGTAACTGAATACCAGGAAAGGATTGGGTATGCGAGGGTATTTGTGGAAGGTGATGTCGACTGAGAATTTCAGGAGGTTGGAATTGAATATCCATGGAGGCCTCCGAAATTTTCTCATTGTAAGTCATTTGGTCACTCGTCCAATGCTTGTATATTGAAGAATACAAAAGATGTGAGTACCAAATGTTCCTAAGGCTAATGATAGGATGAATGACCGTGGAAACTATATGGGTGGAAGCACAGTGCTAGAAAAAGAAGCTATCAATACACCGAGTCCCCAGTCTCAAAGCATTAGAAAGAATGAAGTGAGAAAAGAGAAAACAAAAGCAAATTCTTTTGCAGTTATAGATCCTGGAAGGTGTGGAAAAGTGGACAACTTGTAAGTCCTAACAGCAAGAATGGGGGTCTGTCTTCACTCACTATCCAGCAAATTATTGAAGCCACTCCTTCAGGTCATCAACCAAGTAATGGTGACAGAGGGAAAAAGAAAATAGTAGAAATGGGAGAAATCTCAATGAGGGGATGCTCTCCTTGACCTGACCCTTTGCATTTATTATTATTATTATTTTTATAGGTAATAGAAGTTTTATTGAAATAAAAAAAAAGTAAATCGTGTTCACGATAATGAACACTGTTTACTTGAGAAAAATAAAGATGATACAAGAACCCTTTGCTATGATTATCCTAGTTTGGAATATAAGGGGACCGAATGACTCTATCAAGAAGAGGGAATTAGGACAATGTTACAGAGAAGAAAGGTCTCTAGTTTATGCTTGCTTGGTAGAAGGTTGAAACAAAAGAGAGGAGGAGATACAGCAAGAATTAAGGACACAATGCTGCAGGATGGGATTTCATAATCAATTATAATTAGCCATTCTTCTAGAAGAAATTGGGTGTTTTGGAATCGCAATAGTGTGTCAGTGCAAGCTATTTCACAATCTGAACAGGCTGTTAATTGTATTGTAAGATAAGGCATGGTGATCATAATTGACTTTGCTCTTTTATTTATGACTCTAATAAAGGTATTCACTAGAGACAGCTTTGGAAATTTCTGAATTCTTTTAAGCAGCAGTATGAAGTCAATCCATGGCTACTTATAGGGGAATTTAATGTGGTGAGGAGTACTGCAGAAAAGTTTGGTGGTGAAAGTCTTTCAAGTTATGAATATGAGTTTGAGGAGTGCCTATACAACATTGAAGTAATGGATCATAGTTTCATCAGGAACTTCTTTACTTGGAGCAATAAGAGAAATGAGGTTTCTGCATACCATCAGAAATAGAGTTCTGTGTAGTATGTGGGGTATTTCATATTCTGTAGTAAGGAATTCTTCCTTGGACTAGTTGTAATGTTGTATTCAGATAGTTTGCAGTGATGTGGAGGTAGTGAGCTGATTTTTTTTGCTCTGTGTTAACACATACATGCATATTCATTGTACTTGTTTCAGTATTGGAATAAAATCGTCCATTCATCCAAAAAAACCAAATATTGATATCATACATGCATGCCTAATGGTTTTTGAACCACGACCTCACCCTCCACCATGCTCATACAACAGTAGGAGGAGCCATTTGAACTAGAGCTCATTGGCATTAAATATGAATAATTTTTTACACTTATCTGAAAATTAACATTTCTGGTTATTTTTTAGCTGCTCACATTTAAAAAATAAAATAAGCCAATGAGCACTAGCCCAAATGGCACTTCCTCTTACTACAGTAACGGGATGATAGGTGAGTTTGTGGGTTCATAACTCGCTAAGTGTGTAACTTACCAATCAAAAATATATATCTTTAAGCATACATTTTCAATTCTCTTTCAAAGTAGAAGACAATTTTAAGCATATATAATTAAACTTGATTCAATATCATTCATCATATGAAAAATACAAATTAATAAACGAGATAATAGATTATTCGACAATCACATCAAAAGTTGCTAAGATGACAGTGTAACAAAGTTTTACCAATCTCAGTAAAGCATGGCAGGCAGACCCCCGTCCAACTCAATCTAAGAAATGTTCCCCAATATCATAATGCGACTCACTATGTATCAGATACTTACCGGCAGTAACCAACAGACAAAGAGATATCACCCAAGACATAATTTTACAGAATTAATGCATTATAATTGTATGTCAATGTGTGGGACATGATCAATACAAGCTCATCTTATGTTCTCATGAAAAATTTATATTGCAAACATATTTAGAAGTTGCCTCTGTAGTTAGGCACTATAGAAGACCCTTGGCCTCATATATAACGTTAAGAGGTGATTGGTTAGCATGAAGAAGGATTTTATCCAGGATCACTCTGCCTCATCAGTAAGGCTTCACCACCATACTAGGTGGCATCCTTAGGCACTATGCAAGACCTATACAGTCCAAGAAGTTGCATTTGGCGAAAGTTAATTATGCCCATAGCTTTAAGATGTTTAAACCAAGAGTACTTAAAATGGCAGTTGCACTATTTCAATATCCCTCCCAGACAGCTTTTTCACAACCTCAAGTCGGTTTAGAATGCTGATAGATGATCAGTTCAGATGCTTGGAATCTACACCAAAACTTTATGGCATCAGGAAAACTAATTTAGACTCCATTAAGCCATACATATATTACAAATGCAAGAAGAATAAATTTGAGTGTCTTAATAGTCTTTTGAAAAGATTCCAAGGTCCTCTAGTGTCATTAACATGCACACTTTCCAATTTGTCATTACAAATTTTAATGATTGGAAGAGGGAGAAGACATTTTGTAGTTGAACAGCAATATATATTTCAAAGAAGCATTAAGTAGTCATAAGAACAAAGAAACATAAAGTATGGAGTACTTCTGAAGATGTATCAAATACATTCTAAAAAATATTTTTTCTCAAGGAGTCAGATGCTACAAGTTCCAACTATACATACCTGTATAAGTATAATGTTTGCACCCTTTGCATGAGCAGCTCTAACCAGCCTGCATAAAAAGTTCAAACAAACATAAAGCTTTATGACATGTAGTGAAAAACATGAAAGTAAAAGCTGGTGGAAGCACATGGTAGCATCCAAATGGCAAAAAGAGTAGTAGTCCTGTAAAATATCATTTGTATAAAGTTTCTAAGCACCAACCAAGCTCTCAATTTGGTATGGCATGAAAACAAATGGCATAACATTGATCAAGTTCCAAAAAACCATTGCAAAAACAAAATCTTAACAACACAAACCAATCATTCAAGCCCGTATCCAAACGATTAGTCGATTCATAGTTTTTTGGGCTCTTTATCTACATTGGAAGTTCCAATCTCATGCTGAAGGGGATTTGGTGATTTGCACAACACCCTTTCATGACAAAAATCATAAAATTGAAAATACCCAAGTCGACTTTTGTTATAAGTCCTCACAATAAGCTGGCAATTTTTTTTTTTTTTTAAATCAAGTTGAGTAGTGAAAAATACGCAAAGAATTAAAGAAAATAATAGTCAAACACTTTTTCAAGGTACATCCCCAATATCAAAAGTAAAAAAACATAAACATTTACATGTACCAACCCAACATACGAGGCAATAACAATTACAAAAGTGAAAAAATAAAAAGACCCAAGTGGCTTGTCAGCTATAGATTACATGAAATTCAGACCCATATCAAGAACTGTTCCTAAATTAGCAGCAACACACGTTTTTAACCATGTAAAAAAATAAAAAAGAGAAATTGATTGAGGAAGTAAAGAGCAAGATTAAGAATGAGAGAAGGTTTGTAAAAACAAAATTATGAAGAGAAGAGAGGACCTTTCGGCAGTGGCGACATTAGTAGAGACATCGTCGGTGCAAGAAAACTGGAGAGCTGAGACTACTACTTTTCTCCCTTTTTCCATTCTCACTCTGCAATTCTTTCTTTCTTTCTTTCGTTAGTCACACGGAGGACTATTGAGCGCACCAAGTGAGACTATTTAAGTGATGATACACAGTCTTCTTCCTTTTTTTTTTTCTTTTGATGGGAATGAATGAATATGATGCGCAGTCTTCATTTTAAAATAATAAAAATGTCATGTGCGGTGCACTGCATCCAGCTATAAATGGAAACAGATTGGATGGTTCATAATTGGAGCATGTTATTTCCCTTTATTCCATAGGTTTTTTTTTCTTTGATATATCCATATATTATTAGTCCAACTATAATGACAATTCTCTCCCAAAAAAGTAGTAGTAAAGTTTTTTTTTTGCTGTTAAATAAGGTATTTTAGATTTTAACTCAGTTTACACTAAAAATCGATTGATGTCTCGGTTTAATAATAAAAAAATAGGTAAAAATGCAAAATTGACCCTTTAACTTTCACCCTTTTTTTTTTTTCAGTCCTCTAACTTTCATTTTTGTCAATTCAGTCCTCTAACTTTCAATTTTTGTCAATTCAAGACTTCGTTACAACTCAATTATTGCTGCCGTTAGAACCACAAAAACGACGCCGTTTTGCATGTGTTTTTTTTTTAATTCGAAATTAAAAGAAATAAGAAAAATCTTAAAAAAAAAAAAAAAAAAAAAAACCAGTAAGGGTTCGTCCCCCTTCCCCTGAATCAAAACAAAACAAAGGACCCAAATGTTTTGGGTCCATATAATTTAATCCATATAACATCAATTCAAAGGAAGAATCTTGTTTAACTATCTAGGTATCGTATACAATGAAAAAAAAAAATCTACAGCAAGCAATAGAATAACATAGAACTCGCTCACGCTTTTCAATGAATAGATGGTGTGCAATATTTTCAGTTTAACCATTGTGGGGACCAATTGCCTCTAGAGTTACTGTTTAGGTTGGATAGGCTAGGCCTGTGGCCCAATAACCCAGTCCGAGGACGCGGACATATCCGAGGACGATCAACTAAGGAAGAAATGGAAGTTGTATTACAGCAAGAGTTAAAGGGTATTTATAGCGGACCTAAACCTATCTGAGGAGAACAGTCACCTCGGAACTTTTGTCTGAGGTGGCTAGAAACATCTCAATCCCCTTAATATGCTGTTTTAAGGGTACTTTATGACAAGGGAAGGGTCAAATGCTGAATAAGGGACGAGGACGAAGGATAACAAATATCTGTAAAAGCTGTTACCTCCACATTAAATGCTTCCCAGCTAACTCTCTAACCGCATTAATGTGAAGGTGATACCTAAACAGTAAACAAGCAGCCTTACAGCTAGTGATAGAAGGTTCAGGGAGGTGTGAGATGGGACAGGGAGAAGCTCCCATAACCTAATTTACACATGTACGGTGAGAATGGTACGAAGATCGTGGTATATAACATGAAAAGGTGTCCAAAGATGGGGAGAGATTGAAAAACTTATATAAAAAAGATTAAGAAAGACAACACAAAAGGAAGAAATCCAGAGTCTTGGTTATACTATTCAAGCTGGGCCGAGGACGATTTTTATATCTTCTACTTACAATTATCCTTCCGAACCATCCACTATTGTTACCTCCATTCTAAATTCAGACTAGTTCTTTCTCCCACGCTCTACAAATTTATTGTTTAGGCTTGTTGGGCCTGAACCCAATCCTGTTTTGGAGTCCAAGTCAAAACTGGTCCTTACAATTAGCACCGTTTGTGAGAAGAGCTTGATCTGATCAGAAAGAGATTTTGGTTTAGTGCTAGAAATGGAAGAGTCAGGTTTGCACCAACCGACGATCGGGCCACATCAGGGTAATGTTAATCCGCACCAAGCGGAATCAGGGGGTTCCCAACATAATACTCAGTTGTAAACCCATAACAAAGAGGAGATCATGAAGGAAGTGTGCAAACAATACATACTAGTAAGAGTCAGTCACGTGGGAAGAGCCATGTCTCCCATGCAAGGAATGAGAGAGACATGCAACGTGAGATCGACGAGTTGAAGAAGAAGTTGCGTCACGCACGGCGAAGGCGCTCATCACCTGAGTCCGAGTCTTCTTCCGAGGAGACAGATGATGCCACGTACAGGCGATGATTCAAAACTCTGCCCAGTGAAACTTTCTCTGGCGACAAGGAATATAGTAGCCATAAGCGCAAGAATAAGAGCCCAACGCATAAAGGCCTTGGAAATAAAGCTATGAACGAAGCGTTAAACTAGGTTGCTAAGCCTCCTTTCACACGAAGGATAGAGGGTGCGAACCTCTCTCGGCGATTTCATCAACCGACCTTCTCTCTTTATAATGGCCGGACGGATTCAGTGGAGCATGTCAGTCGTTTTAATCAAAAGATGGTCGTTCATTCTAAAGACGAAGCCTTGATGTGTAAGATCTTTCCATCTAGCCTAGGTCCGATGGCGATGAGGTGGTTTAATAGCTTGAAGGCAAATTCTATTGATTCCTTCAAGAAGCTTACTCAGTCTTTTGGCGCTCGCTTTATCACGTGTAGCAGGATTCCATTGCCTTTAGGATCTTTGCTCTCTATGTCCATGCGAGAGGGAGAAACTTTGAAGGCTTACTTAGATAGATACTGGGAGATGTTCAACGAGATAGACGGGAACTACGATGATGTGGCCATCAGTACATTCAAGGCTAGACTACCGGCCGAGCATGATTTGAGAAAGTCCCTCACTGGTAAACCTGTTACCAGTGTACGCCTGTTGATGGATAAGATTGATAAGTATAGGAGGATTGAAGAGGATCAATTACAGGGAAAGGGGAAAGCAAAGGTGATCCCTCAAGAGATGAAGGATTCTAGGTCGAATCGGATACAGAACAATCAACCTCAGAAAGACTTTGCAAGGCAGTCTGGATCTACCAACACGCAGGCGGTCAATGTTGTATTTCAAGAGCCAGTGCAAAAAGTCTTAGAAAAGGTTAGGAATGAACCATTCTTTAAATGGCAAAATAAGATGGCAGGAGATCCAGTGAATCGCAACCAAAACCTGTACTGCCATTATCATCAGGATCATGGACATACTACTGAAGATTGCAGAAATTTGTGGGATCATTTGGAGCAATTGGTCCAAGAAGGGAAGTTAAAGCATCTCTTACATCACTCCAGTGGCCGAAGAGGCCAATCGAGCTCGATGTTCCAGGGAAACGCTGCGCCGAAACCTCCTCTCAGCACAATAAACGTCATATTTGCTGCTCTAGGGAGGACTAGATCTTGTCCCTCTAGGATAATGTCAGTATCTTGTTACTCAGATGAAGACTCTAATTCAATGTCAAAAAGAATCAAGACGAGTGTCCCACTGGTGTTAGGCTTTTCGAATGCGAACAAACAATGAACCATACAGCCACACGATGATGCTCTGGTGGTTACACTTAGAATTGGTGGGTACGATGTAAAGAGGGTCATAGTTGACCAAGATAGTGCAACTGAGATCATATATCCTGACCTCTATAAAGGGCTGGGTTTAAAACCTGAAGATTTAACAACCTACAGCTCCCCTTTGGTAAGTTTCGAGGGTAAAATAGTTGTTCCTAAGGGACAGATAAGATTACCCGTGCAAGCTGGTACAAATGTGATTGAAGTGGATTTTATTGTGGTAGATGCATTTTCCCCATATATAGCCATCATGGGCAAACCTTGGCTGCACTCCTTGGGTGCTATTTCATCCACCCTTCATCAGAAGGTAAAATATCCTTCTGGGGGCCAAGTGTTGGAGATAGTTGGAAGCCAGTCTATGGCTAGGCAATGTTTAATAGCAGCAATTCAACACAAGCTAGAGGTTGACACCTCGGCCATTACTGGAAACAATTTATAGTAGCTAGAAACTCCGGTATCTCTGTTCAGTGGGCCAGCCGATGAGGTAAAATACGAAGACCTAGAAAAGGTGGTCATTGGAGATGATCCGGAGAGGTTCTTTCAGATTGGAGCTCAAATTCCCCTACTAGAGAAGGAGCAATTGGTTGATCTTTTGAGAAGAAATGTAGACGTGTTTGCATGTGATGCCTATGAAGCCCCAGAGCTAGATCCAAAGTTCATTTGTTATCATTTGAATGTGAACCCATCAATTACTCCAAAAAGGCAGCCACCTTGGCGCCCGTCTAAGGAACATGTAAAGGCTGTCAAGAGTGAAGTGACCAAACTTAAACAGGCAGGGGCTATTAAAGAGGTGTTTTACCCTCAATGGTTGGCAAACACCGTGGTAGTAAAAAAGAAAATAGGAAAATGGCGAGTGTGTGTGAACTTTACAGATCTTAACAGGGCTTGTCCTAAAGACCCTTTCCCTATGCCTCGGATAGATCAATTGGTAGATGCGACGGTAGGCCATCCTCGGATGAGCTTTCTGGATGCCTTTCAAGGATATCACCAGATACCTCTAGCATTAGATGATTAGGAAAAAACAGCTTTTGTTACTCCTGTGGGAAACTATCACTACAAAGTGATGCATTTTGGCCTGAAAAATGCAGGGTCAACCTATCAACGGACGATGACTAAAATGTTTGAACCACAATTAGGTAAAAACATTGAAGTCTATATTGATGACATGGTTGTGAAGAGCAAGTTGGTGTCCGAACACTTAGCGGATCTTACAAGCATTTTCGAAATCCTGAGGGAGCACAAGCTGCGTTTGAACGCGTTTAAATGTTCTTTTAGAGTGGGTTCAGGAAAGTTTTTGGGTACATGGTGACTCACAGGAGAATTAAGGTAAACCTAGGCCAAATTAAAGCCATTAATAACTTGCAACCACCTCAGAATCTCAAAGAGGTACAGAAACTTACTGGAATGATGGCCGCTTTGAATCGGTTTATATCCAGATCGGCAGAGAGGTGCAAGCTTTTCTTCCTTTTGCTGCACAAATGGAAAGAATTTGAGTGGTCCGAGGAGTGTGTCATGGCATTCCAGGAACTTAAACAATATTTATCCCATCCGCCTATTATGTCTAGCCCTGTGGTGGATGAAGTTCTTTTTACCTATATTGCAGTTGCCCTATATGTCATAAGCCTTGTGCTCATACGGGTGGACAGTGGTATACAACGACCAGTCTATTATGTGAGCAAGTCACCTAATGAAGTCGAGGTGCGCTACCTGTCGTTGGAAAAGACGATATTGGCAGTGATCCATGCTACAAGAAAGCTTCCCCGTTACTTCCAAGCACATACTGTGGTCGTGCTCACTCAACTTCCACTCAAGTCAGTACTCAGAAGTGCGGATTATACTGGAAGGATTGCCAAGTGGGGCACGATCCTAAGGGCTTTTGGTATAAAGTACATGCCTCCCTCGTACTTCTATAAAGGGACAAGTGCTCGTCGATCTGGTAGTCGAATTTGCTGAGTGTCCTGAGGAAATGGAAGGGGAAAATCAGAAACTGGGTGAAAGATCAATCGGCGTGGTCTCTGTCCAATGCCCAATGCCTTGGGAATTGTACGTCGACGGAGCAGCGAACTAGCGAGGATCAGGAATGGGGCTAGTTCTAGTGTCACCAGAAAAGATTACTATTGAAAAATCCTTGAGATTGAGTTTCTCGGCTACGAATAACGAAGCAGAGTATGAGACTTTGCTGATGGGAATGATGATGGTCCAGAAAATTGGGGGAAAGACAGTGAAAGTTTTTTCAGACTCAAAACTGGTGGTGAGTCAAGTAAGGGGTGATCTGGAAGCGCGTGATCCAAGAATGCAGGAGTATTTGTGCCAAATCAAGAGTGTACAAGAAAAATTTGAAGTTTTTCTTGGAAAATGGATGAACATTTTCCAAGAAAAGAAGAAACAAGAGAGAGAACTAAGTATTACCTTGTAAAATGATATGAGCTTAACTTATTAATGAGAGATTGATCCTCAAACCCACCCAAGGAAGGTTTTATCCTCGACTATTGTTCTAAGTATACATATCTGATACTTTGGATCCGACAGTCTTAGTCTTGGAATAAAATTTGGAATTATATTTACATTGCACTTGAGTTAGAAACCCAATCTCTTAAAAGATTTATTGTTTGGGCTTGATTTGAAGGACAAGGTATCACTATTATAAGTGGGCTTGGACTTTTGTTTTTATAGTCCTTACAAGTATGCAGGTACATATATATATATATATATATATATATATACACACACTCCGTCAATATAATGAACTAGGTTTTATTGTACCCTGTCAATTACATATTGTTGATCATCGATATCATTTTGAAATGCTCAAATATAGTCTTACTTAAAAAGTCAATGAACACGTCCTGTATATAGTCTTTCTCTTTATTATTATCTGTCACATGTCCTCTAATTTGTCTCAAATTAAGTAAATATACACTTTTTGAAATGAACAAGAAAGAGTAATTGATGGGTCGAGTCATATTATCCGTCAGTGAACTGTGGACACATCATCTATTGGAAGAGGAGATGAGGGATAAGCATCAGCACCAACCGATACAACCAAGCAAAGAGCAGACAACGGAACAGGGATGTAAAGTAGTGATTAACTACTTTTATAAATGAAGTTAACATTGTCATATGATTTTGATAAAGATTGAGTGAAATCACTCATTATAAATCACTACATTTATAATGATTCAGACTTCAGTGAATGAGTGTATGATCTTTTCTAAGTTTTTTTTTTTTTTTTTTTTTTTTTTCCGTTATTAAGCAAGAAAGAATAATCTTCTCAAAAAATAAAAGTAAGAAAAGATAAGGGCTGATTAGCCATGAAAACTCTACTCAGTGTAACCAAAATAACTTCCTGTCCACAGAAGGATCAATTTTGTGCTAGCTATATTTGTTATGTATAGTCTTTTCGAGGTTGGTACCTTGCTTCTATTCAAGGAACACAAACAAATTACTAATTAACGAACAACTAGTATTCAGTTCTCATGCTGAAGTTGATTAATTAACGAAACAAAATTTCGCTGAAGCTTGTATTCCATTCTCATCTGCTAATAACAATGATAACCATCACCTGCCATCCCATGTCATAGAATTGACAATATTAAAACAATTGCGCTGTGAAAAAAAAAAAAAAAAAAAAAAATGAATAGTGCCTCCACATTGTAAATATTCTCCGAAACAGGGTTACCATGAACCCGTGCCAAACTCAAGAATTATAAAAGCACATAAAACGCAGTTATAATCTGATGCAACAAATACAGAGAGGGAGCACAGTGAAGTTGATGTATTTTTATTAAACTCCTGCCAAAGATCCAGTAGTGTAAAGAAAACTACTTATAATCTTTTTTAACTGTTCATGTCAAAGCAAAGTAACCTCAGTCCTGGACTTCTGGCTTCTTTGCAGTACCTTTAAGGTACCATCCAAGAGAAGCGAAAACCGTGATAGTACCAGCTAGAACTGCATAGTTCCGGTACTTGTCAGTGGATACTTTTTCAGTTGACGCTCCAGATGCTGAGGATGAGCTGGTTGGTTTGGCATCTGTGGCTGATCCTCCTGAGCTTGTGGCAGGTTTTTCTTCTGGTTTAGGGCCCTGAGAACATCAATTCATTAAGCATTACATTTTTCCAGGTATAACTACATAAGGATATCAAGCAAACTAAGTTCCCAGAGAGAAGATGGAATATCTAATTTGTACCACATTCCTAGAGGCTTCAGCATGAAACTTGAGTCGATATGGAAGTTGAAAAAGAAAATAAATAAAAAATAGAGCTAACTCAATAACCCAATTCAATTTGAGACAATCAAAAATGCCATTTTTTTTGCTGGATGAGACCATCAAAATTAATTTCAACTGCAATGGATACGTAATATATTAAGCTGACACGGTTCCATCTAGTCTACGGAATTCAGTCAAGTTTTGACTTTCAAGTCCTAGTCAATTAACCAAAGTACTGAACATAGACAAACCAAAAAAATCAACCGAGTTTAGGAACAGTAGCTCAAAAAGCAACTAATACATAGCAAACTAAGAAACTATTTAACCATTTAAGAGAGAGTAAAGACAGTTTAAAACACAACTGCATACACTGTGAACCCCTGTTTTATAATCATCTCTACTTTTTTTAAACAAGCCACATCAAGCAAGATCCTAAGTATCTAGTGTGACTATATAAGCATAAGTTGAAAATCAAGATCTTTAATATAATCACGCAGTGCATAAATTCACCAAAGTCTAAACACACAGATGCAGACAGACAAAGTATACTCGTTCATACCTTCCGCGCAAGCTTCTCCAATTTCTCTTGCTCAACTTTCTGCATTATTAAGAAAAGATTTGTCAAAACACAGACACGAAAGCACTACAGACATGATAAACAAGCAGATACTCTGTTGTGAATTGTGATCGGAAGATATAATCAGATCACTCATTATGGCAAACATATAGAGAGAGAGATTTTTATCCAAAGTCAGATATAACTGTGCTAGAGAAGTTTAACAGAAATCCCAGACTTTGTAAATTGCCAATATCAACCGTCCTCTCTAATTTAATACTGGGACCTCTGATTTAGTCATAATTTCTACTCAAAACCTTTGCTTAATCAATGCTCAAAGGAACAACACAACTCCCACCAAACGAACTTCACATCGATCTCATTATCTCTTTTCAATGACAAGGCATTCATCTCCGCCAAAAGGATGTTTTCAAGATCTTTAAGTAAAGAACAATTAGATTATCATCCGTTAATCAACGGGGGAGGAAACCCAGTAAACCTAGCGCTAACAATTCCCAGAAAAATTTATGTCTACTTGGGCTTGATAATGATTTTCTAGATAATTGGCATCTGCTACCCACTTCATTCTTTTCCTCCCATTGTTTCTCTGTCCACACATGCGCAGTAACAAGCACACATGTTGTAACATAGATAAAACTTAGATACTCAAAAAAATCTTACGATGGTTATAATTATAAACAGAAAAATCAACAACTAATATAATAATAAACCTTGAAACAAAAAAAAATATAATAATAAACCTCGGCATTGTTTAGAAAATCAAGATCTATTACACTTATCCATCTGGACTTCACCACCATTCTGACGTACCATGATTTTAAATTTGTAAAAAGTATAAGTTTAATCTTCAAAACAAGTATTCTCAATTTATTTTACTAATTATATAAATCCTAACAACTTCCAACTGGTGTTTCCATGCGTATATCAGGTTTTTCAGCAACATTTTTCAGTTTTTCTCCCTGCTCATTTACAAATCCATATCCCATAGTACAGGGGAATAAACTTATTTCTCAATCAATTTCTCAAATTTAGTTTAGGGCTACTATATAAATTTCCTAACAGTTCTTGTCCTCTTCAAGGCAAGTATCTTGAAAACTATCCTGTTCACGCCCAAATTTAATATCATAATCAACACAAGCAAGAGAAAATAAAAGAGATTTTATAAATGAATAATTTGTGTTATTACAAATGCACATTAAAAATAATAATAATAATAATAATAATACTAAATAAAATAGCATCTGCATATTAAATATAGAACACTTGTTCCAAAAATGGAGGAGAGTCAGTACACAATCAAACTATAATCCAAAACTATATCATTTGGCCAAATTGATTAACTGACTTTCAATACCCATTGCAAGGATTAGCATGGATCTCTGCTAAAGTAGTAAGGCATTAAACCGACCATTGTAGTCCCACTCTCACCACCTCACCTCACAGAAAAAGGGGGAAAACATAAAATAGTTTTTTTCAACTGTTGTATATTCCAAATGGCGCCTTGCCCCAACCAACTGACCATGTTAGTTTCAACTTTCAGCCAGCATACTCAACCATACTCAAGACGAATCACTTCTTTTCTATAAATACCAAATCCCAGATCTTGGATTTAAAATGGCCAAATAAAACAGTATTCCAATAAACAAGATATAACAAGAGGAAGGCAAAATAAAAGAGCATATCAAAATATGATAAAATGAGAAAAATAGGTTCACACTAATATCAAATATAAAGAAATTACATAAACATATACATAATTCCCTCTGCACCTTGATAACATCCTTGTCTTTCAAAAATAAAATATGGGGCTTCCTAGATTACCTTAATGTAAATATTTTCTGCAGCTTTTTCCTCCTCGCCAAGCACTTTGCCACCACTGGAAAACCTTCGAGACACAAATCTTGTAGCTATCCTTGTCGCCATTGCAATTGGATAATTTTCCCTGTAAATGAGATAATGGGATGATAAAATAATACCATAAACCCAACACAACTATACTCACATGATCAAATAATAAAACCAAACCAGAATCTTGTGAACATTATTGTATAAATGTGCTTAGATTGAACATTTAAATTTTATAACTCGTTGATATTTCCTTGTATATTTGGTACATCCCACAGTAGATGTTCATTAACAAAGAGAAAGACCCGCCTGCCTAAATGCAACCCATGATTCATTGTCACCTCATTCTCCACCTTACTCTCACAAGGGAAAGTGGTGCCATTTGAAATAAAACCCACTTGCCATTCTCAAACCACTTCTTAATTCAAGTGGGTCGATTAGCGAACTTCGCTTTCGTATATAGCATTATGATTACAAGTTCACAACCACATTCAATATAAGAAATGCAACTTTTTACTGTTATACCAATAAGTTTCTTCTTCATTTCACAGGACACATTCCATTGAAACACACACACACGGATACCCATTTCCATGGAATATGATTTTTCAAAGAATCTTTAGAAATTCCATGTGCATAAGAGTAATTTTTTCCCAACGGTTAAAAAAAAAACCCTAACAATTAATTTCAGAAATCACAACACCGGTCACTTCTCCACAATAAAATATAGAAAACCTGTACATATTCAAGTCCATCTGAGTACTACATATACAGTGGAAGAGACTAGAAATGCTAAGTATGAATCGGATAGTCAATGGAATTTCCAGCTAAAGATGTATAAGGAAATAACAATGAAAACAAAAATTAGGACCAAACCAATTACATAGGGAAAATATTACAGAAAATGTGACAAAGAAAGATCTGAGAGAGAGAGAGAGAGAGAGAGATGGCTGACCAAGCAATTCGCAGAATGAAAGACAGAGTGAGAGAGAGATAGAGAGGTGTGTAGAAGAGTGTGGTTTCGGTTTTTGTGGTTTTTATTTTGATAAATGGAATGGACCCGGTTTGTAGTTTGTACCTGAGATTTGCTGGAAGTTATTTGCCGTCTGATTTAAGATAAGGATTGATTCGTTGGAAGTTCGAACCTGTGCTAATTTACAATTTAGCTTAATTTTTATGCATAAAAAAATAATAAAATAAATTGTGAGAGATTCAACATATTATATCAGCTCATAATAATAACTCTTAATTATCAGACGAATGTATTAATTAATTTTTGGTGTATGTAGGAATTGAACTTTAGATCTTTTATTCAACTATCAGAGACTTTACTAGTTGAACTAATTAGAATTCATCTTACTTCAATCAAGTAGATATATCACAATAAAAATTTTAATAAGTCATCTGGCTTTTTTAAATAACGACTCATGGATTCAGCATGCATTATGTTTTTATTATGGTTGTAATTTGTTAAAGTTCTTTAATTTGAATGGTTGTAAATTGTATTTTAATATTGTGATAATTTGTTAGTATTGGGTTTAACTTGTTAATTTTTAAAACCTCGCTATCTATCTAAGTTACTACTTTTTATATTATATGGTTTAAAATATAATTTTCTTAAATTTTAAGGAGTATTCATGATAATATATAATATATTAAAGTGGAAGCTCAACCAATAATCTAATTTTGGTTCTAATTGCACTCAAAATTTGTGCCAAGTGTTCACTTAACTACCATATAATTTTATGCCAAGTGTCTTTAGTTTTTTTTATATATATAATTACTTCAATTTCTTACCAAGTGTCATTTCTCTTATACTATAATTTTGTATCAATTATATTTAATGCAAATTCATGTATCTAAATTATAAATTATGTAAGGACTCAATTTGAATTTATCATATTTCAATTTAATGTGTAAGTATGTACGTACGTATGTATGTATTTTGATTGTTCTCAATTACACTCATGTAGATATAAGGATTATTATAAGCTAGCAAAAAATTACTTCACAATATAGTTCATGTTTTGACAACTCACAACTATGGCATATAAATATTTAGTATTTTTTTCATATTTTGGTTGTAATTTGTTGGTATTAGTTAGTTTGTGTAATCACAAATTATATGAATCTTGTGATAAACATCGAGTTAATTAGTATATTTGATCATTTATCATTTATATGTTACTAATTAACCAAATAATCTATTTTTAATATTTAGGGAAAAAAATATAGAAGAGTTGCTATTTGACTTGAACGTGTGCAAACCACATTTAGGAATAAAAAATAGTAGGGTTGTACACAGGTTAGATTGGACGGGTTTAGGGGCAAAATTTAAACCAAACCAGGGGCGGTTTTTGCACGTAGCCACGTGTCTCCTGCTGGAAGTGTGACTTTGCTAAACCCGGATTTGTTTTAAGGAGTTCAACCCGAAACTCGACATTGGGTCATATAGACCAATGGCTTCTGGTGTATTTTTAAGCCTACAGAATAGATGAAACTCAAAATCTTAGAATCATGATAATTGTTGAAATAAATAAATAATATGCTTAGCATAATAGCTTTGATTAAATGGTGAGTTGATACGTTATTATTATATATATTAAGCGGTGTCCAATATTAGAAAATAATTAATTAAGTCTCAAATGTCTAACAATGGAATGAGTCCAATAGTCCATGTCTAGTTGCATTTCATGGTTCATATTCAACATAATAAGGTATGTCTAGTAATGATCCATGTCCAATGGTAGTTCATTTCCAAAAAATATGTGTCAAAGGGTGGTTTATATCCAAATAATATATGTGTAACGGTGGTAGATCGATTTATTAATATGTATGTTCATTAATGAAGTATTAGCGAGATAATGTTCATTAAATAGTGAGATGATATTAAAATAACTTAAATCCAGCGGTAAAATAATAATGCATTAACATATACTTAATGATGTAATTTCAAAGATGGAGAAATATTGACTTATCTTTATAGTTTGTAGCTCCAGTCGTAGAATAGTAATGGACTTAACATTTCAGCAATATGAAAAAATGAGTCCAATGGTATAATAACATTAGTCGAGTGGTTAATAATATAAATTTGAAGACAAAAATATAAAGACTTATCTTCATATTTTGCAGCTTCAGCCGTAGAACAGCAGTGGACTTATAACATTTTAGCAGCATGATCAAATGAGTTCTTTCATGGTGACTTCATGATTGAAGGGGAAAAATGGGTGCAACTGGAGGGAGAGAAAATTTGTTCGGCCATGTGCATAGGTTGGTTAAGTTCATCATCTTTATCGTGCACTTAAATGATTTTCCCTATATAATGCTTTTTTAGTTTTTTAGTCAAGTATGAGTGATATTACCTTCCATAAGAAAAGCTTTTAATTTTATAAGTTTTTTACCTTTAATAAGAAGGGCTTTTAATATTATAAATATATGTCTTTCATAAGAAAGAGTTTTTAGTAATAAGTTTTTGGAATAGTATTTGATATGTTTTAAGATGTGTGTAGATTGTGAGAAATATATATATATATATATTGTGAGATATGGTGTTTGTAATATGTATAGGAATTATATGTAGATACTTTGTTGGACATGGATCTTGTATATGTATACTTTTGTGAGACATGGAGTTTAAAGATACATGAGAAATATGTTTGGGTATTTTGTAAGGAATGTGTTTGTAAAATATATGGAAGTGTGAGATATATGGAGGTTAAATATAGTAAATACATGAGATTATAGCCACTGCTGGAGTGGTTTTTTGTGTTATGTCATGGATTATGTTGCTTTCTAAGAAATGAGGTTTTGTATGAGAAATAAAAAATTAGATGGAGATGTATTTTTGGGCAGCAAAAAGATGAAGTTTCAGAATATTAAAGTGTGGGAGAGATGGATAGTATGTAATGATGTGGTGTAATAGGTGTGATGTAATGGTGTTATCTAATAAGAGATATCTTTGTAAGGGAGATGGATAAGTTTAAAGATATGTGCAACAAGGTGAATTAAGTTTCAGAACCTTGAGGATGAGAGAGGGGATCCCCCCTGGTGTGTGGCTTGGTCCCTTTTATATAGAGCCAAACATGTAACTAGATTAGAACTAGTTGAAGGGAAATTTAGCAAATAAGGAAAAATCATTGACAAAGTGGTTTCATTAGTGGGATTTTATTTTTTAGCCAAAAGAAGAAAGTTAGAGACTTAATGATGTTGTTACAGCTATCAAATAATGTTATCTGAATGAAATCTTTTACTTGGAGGAAAAATATTTGGCATTAAATTAATGGTTTGGCTAAAAATGGTAAGATAATCTTCATGAGCTCCTTTTATTTATGGTACGACAACTGGAGCCATTGCAGAATGTGTTGGAGCTGTTTTTGCAAAACAATTTCTGCTGGAGCTGTTGTTGGTATTTTTGGCTAAGTTTTCTCTTTTGAAAAATTATATGTTTAGTCCATATATAATTTTGGTAAGTAATAGACTAATTAGTTGATATTTGATGAAGTTTTAGAAATATAATTATGGTATTTTTGTATTTTAACCAAATCTTGGAGAGTAAGGAGAGCATTTTAATGCTAGATATGAGATATTAATATATATTTAGCCATGTGCTTGGAATTGACTTAGATGATAATAATATAATTTACATGAAATACTTATAATTACATTTTTAAACTTATATTATATGATGAACATTAATTTTTATGTAAAGTGCATGACGAGTTTTATCATTTTAAGTATTATGTGATATGAGAGGCTTACCAAATGTTACCTATACACTGACCCATCAGTTTGAACCACTGGAGTTTTACTAAACATACTTCTTGACCCTCCAAACCACGACTCTCAAAATTCCCCTGATGAGACTCATGAGCTTAGATCATGAGCCAAAAAATGAGATGATGCGCTATGAGCTTAAACCATGGGTTTTGACGTTTTTTTTGTGTAAATATGGGCTCTTTTGGGCTTTAGAAGAGATTTTCCCAAAATCCATGATAGTATTGACGTGGTGCGGGTTGCCAATGAAATGAAGGCATGTGGTGTGAAAAAACTTGTCCTTAACAACCATCATGGGCTAAATCACCGTCGACTCACCAAACTCCATAAACGGCAGTTCGATTGGAAATTTGGGTTATTCAATTTGGTGGTTTGGGCCTGTTAGGTAAGTTAGCTTTTGTTATATGTTATAAATTAAACATATACAATTATTTTATTATTGATGGATAAACTTAAGAAGTTGTTTTTTCTATAAATCCCTTAAACCATTTAATAAAATCATAAAAAGTAACCCACTTTCATGTAGATCAAAAAAATACATGTCTTAAGCTATGGGTATTTTGTTTTTCTTAATTAAAAAAAAAAAAAAAAGTATGAGTACCATTTTTTTTACTGAATAAGTACCATTACCATATTCATATCCATAAGTCAGCTTACAAATACGTTAGGAAATCATCATTTATTTTTCATACTATCATCAAATCATCGGGTTAACCCAAAAAAAAAAAAAAAACATAAATTTGATAAATCATAAAAGTCATGAGATAAAGGTTATGTGTCTGTGTGGGTGGTGTGTTGGTGGTTAAAAAAAAAAACACTAGCTCATTTGGTAACCCTACTCAACACACATTTCAACACACTTTTTCACCTACATATATATCAAAAACATCCAAAATACCTTACTCAAATTTAGTTACCAAACGGGCCCTAAACTTGCCACCCAATCCAACCTGGTGCTTTAATAGTTGAACTTACCCAATCCGCTTAAAAGTTAAAATCATATCCTTGTGGATTGGTACGGGGCAAAAAAGGTTGGATAATTTGAGCAAATTGAGTGGGCTGATGCACATGCCTTAATAATAGTCATCTATTTAAATCGAGTAATTTTGACTTCAACCCGATCATAAAAAATAAGTCCATGGTCACAAATTGTCAAGGTGGCAAGTTGTGAATAGTAAATGATAAAATAATGGGTTTAGTTGAGAATTTTAAAAAACCTGTCAACTCAATTGTTGTGAAAAATATAGTGAAAATTGTTGTGTTTGTAACTTATTTAATGAATGCAAGTAGAGACAGTGGACCATATTTGATCCGGCCCGACACATTGTGAAGAGCCCAAAAGTCCAAGAGAACAAGACCCGAAAGTTTCACAAATTGCCATATTTCCTTAACAAAAACATAAACCCATCCATAACAGGTTTTGGATAAAACTGTTGGCCAAACAATCGAAAACCGAATCGTGTTGAAACGACCGTAGGAGATAGTAGCCCTAAAATCTTCGCTTCTCAAATCCTAGTATTTCTTTCCTTGCTTTAGGCTTTTTCAAAACCCTAGCAAGCTCCGAGCCTCACACCTTCTTCTTCACCAAACGGTAGCCTCTGCTCCATTCTGACCCTCGAGCAATATGGTAAGCTCACACAACTCTTCTTCAAGTCCTTCCCTTCGTTACTATCTCATTGCATTTGTTTGGTTTCTGAGAAAGTTTGAGGAAAAACAATAGAAATTAATGGAAGATCCGTGATGTGAATATCTCGACATTTTGTTGCATATGGCTTTCTGGGTTTTGCTTCTCTTATTTATTCTTGCTAGATCTGATATTAGTGAACTTAAATTGAAATCCAGAGTTTATGTTCTTTTTTCTTTTTGTACTTTTTCTCAAGTGCCAAACACAGATTTATCTATTGTGATATTTAATGAAGCTGAATAGTCTAATTAGGCTTTGTCTCAATTTCAAGATTGAAAGTATTGGGTAATTTTTTTTTGCACCAATTTATTTGTTTAGATTCCAAACAGGGGATAATACATGTAATATTTGGTGCAGAGTTAATATGATTTTTGTGCTATGAAGATTTATTTTGGTTTTTTGTTTTTGGTTATTCTAATAGGCACCTAAGAAGGAAAAGGCTCCTCCTCCGTCCTCGAAGCCGGCCAAATCCGGCGGAGGAAAGCAGAAGAAGAAGGTTTGATAATGTCTTTGGATTCAGAATTTGATTTTTTTTCAATTTTAAACTTTGTATGGTGGTTCAAATTATAGATTGTAGGAGTAGGTAATGTGGGTTTGGCTTTGAATACTAATACTATTTGGTGATGTATACAGAAATGGAGCAAGGGAAAGCAAAAGGAGAAGGTGAACAACATGGTTTTGTTTGATCAGGGAACCTATGACAAGCTTCTAGTGGAAGCTCCAAAGTACAAGCTTATCACACCTTCCATCTTGTCCGACAGATTGAGGGTATAGTCTGAACCTGACTCTTTCTGTATCAGTTTCTTCATATTTTATGTGGTTACACCCTTAATGTTATGTGAATGAGAAATGCTTGTGTAGTTGGTCTTGAAAGAGAAGTTAGTTGGATTACAATAATTATCATTGACATTTTCCAATTGCAAATTATTTCTTGGAGGACAAAAATCATTGCTTCTCAAGATGACCCACACATTTACTGATTGAGTTATTAGGACATGTTTGATGGGAACCTGACATGGGTATACTATATAGAGAACCCATATCACTTCCAAGTGTCTGCTTGCTCCTAGTTCATTTCTGAACAAATCATGTTCCTCCTTTATGATATAATATGTTTTGACAACTTGGTATCAGTCTAACATTACTGACATCCTTTCACCTTCATTATTAGTAATGGGATCATTCTTGTTTACCCTAAAAAGTGCTCATAAAATAAAGAAAGAAAATAGAAGTAATAAGAATATTTTATTGATGCTTAGTTGAGTACAAGATGAATAAGAGGAGTACATAGAGCATCAAAATATACATTTATTTGCTTTTGAAAGTTCTCTCTTTTTACCTAATGTCTGGCTGTCACTTAGATTTGTTTTGACCAACACCAACACATTTGCTAGTTTGAAATTTAACTTAATACACAGGGAATTATATTTTATCATTAATACTACCCACTGTTAATGCTGAACTCAATTCGTAACTAAGGGCTGGCATAGAGGGCATAGTGATTAGTAAAATATATAAAACTGGGAATGAAATAAACTAGAAAATGCAGTGATTCTCCCCTCATGTTTGGATGTTCAAGGTAGACAGGAAATAGAACGAAGAAACTTCATTATAGCATGACCAGTCACATTTCAAAGAATTTAAGCTAATCTATTGGCTATCGCCTTATTGGACATTTTTCTTGGCAATATTACGGACATCACTCTTGTAACAATTTAAGTAAAGATGTATTTTATCTGTTGTTTAATACTTGCGAATTGTGTGTCCCTCTACTCTTTATCCAAGAAGTTGTTCTTTTGTTTGATTGAATAAATTTTGACATGCTAATGAAGTTTATTTCCTTTTCTTGACCATTATCAGATCAATGGATCATTGGCACGCCGTGCAATTAAGGATCTGATGGCAAGAGGTTCCATTAGGCTGGTATCTGCTCATGCAAGCCAGCAGATCTACACTAGGTCCACCAATACTTGAACATGAAGAGTGAGCGACATACCAGTTTTCTGTGTTCAAGGAACCAGCGTCTCTTATTATGTTCTGGTAGCTACATTTTGCTCGTTTTGTGCCTGTGAGCACAGATTTTTTGTTTATGATTAAAATCCGTACTGCACCATTAGTCATGTTAAGTAGTTTAAGTTATTGTAGGGTTTGCCTCTTCTCCCACAAGGGAAGAATCTTTTTGTCCCCTCCCCCGCCTTTTGTGGGGAAAATATTGATGAGTTTGGCCTGGTATTTGTTATCACCTTATACCAATTTAAATCTCAGTTATGTTTTTATTTTTCGTGATTTGGGATTTTGCGTTCACTTGAACATTTAGAGCAGTGGTTGGAACTTGGAATCAGTGTTTATCTTGGCAAGCTGACTTAGAACTAATACAACAAACAAACAAAGTCTTAGTGCCAAAATTTTGGATCGGCTATGGATACTCAACAAATTAATTAGGTTTTTTCAGACATATTCTTTTCCTCTATTCTACTCTATCTAAAATCATAATCTCAATTACTGACGTAATTGATGTGTCTTTTTTTTTATTATTAAGTAATTGATGTGTCTTTTTTTTTTTTTAATTACTTCTAATGTGGCTTAGAACTAATATGATTTGTTTATTATTATTATTATTATTATATTTATCTCAAGGTCCGTGCCATTGTGAAATCTTCTTTCTAAGATCCCATAATTACATTTGTAATGCTGCTTTGTATCTCTAGTTTATCAGGATAATCATTTTGCACAATACAAATCAATTGATCGCATTTCCCCTGTGACTACCAGCCCCCCGCTCTGGCTCCATTACCATTGGAGATGTATGAGTCATGAGTTGGTGGTCTCTTGGGGGAGAGTCCAAACAATCAGGTGGCTTGGGAATTTTGCTAGAGTTGTCTTGATGTATTTAAGCGCCTCGGCTCTGCACAGCGATGCAAAGATGGTCTATACTCTATACTCTATTGCTAGACTGTAGGCTTTAAAATGCTTGTTGGTTTCAAGCCCAGATTTGAAGATTTTTTTGAAGAACTTTGGGTTTCTATTGGGTATTTGTAAGGTCATAAATTGGACTTTACCACTTATAAAAATATGGACTTAAGCCATAAAAAGCCCAACAATAAATTTGTAGAGACTGGGTTGGAAACCTGGGCTTTTGCGAATTGGGTGATCGTCTGTTGAGTTTGGTTGATAAAGAAAGAAAGACAAACGAAGTTTACTAGAGAAAAAGGTCTTTGGATTTTGTTCGAGGAGATTGACCCTTCAATATTTCTCTCCCAACTTTGTTCTCTTCTCCTTTATTTTATACTATTTTCCTTTCATTTTCACCATCCACATATAGATTTAGATTGATAGTGTTGATACTTGTCCCATCAATCCCTCTCTAAAATCTTTGGGAGCAGTTGTAAGACTGAATAGCACGGTTTAGTTAGTTTACAGAGCATTTAATGCGATAGTAACAGCTTTCTCCTAGATATTTCCAGGTCTTCCTTTGTCCCGTTCTTTCTTAATTCTTATCCTCTTCCATGGAATGGTCCAGTGTGGCGCTCTTAATGGCAGATCATATCCACCCTCCCTCCTCGGCCTTGCCTAGCCGAGAAGGTGTTCTTCCTCGGACCACCCCTGGGGTGATTCCGATTGGATTTCATTTATTCACTTACTAACGCAGAGCCTTGTGGAAGTGTTTTCCTGTCCTCAAGCTACCTCAAGTCCTTGGATTGGGCCTTGGCCCAATATATACATAGATTTGGGCTACCAGACCTTTCACACCCACAGTATTAATTATAATTTAGATGGTTGTGGGCATTGTCAAATTAAATGAGTGGTTTCCCCCACTGTATAACCAAGGATAAAGCGGTCACTATGGAACGTGTGACATGAGGCAACTAGTGGATAATTTTCTTATGATTACTAAGCCAAGAGAATTTTTGGTCCTAGGTCTTAGACCAAGTATCAATTCCAAGTTTGGGTGGTTGCTGTAACAAAAAGTCTACTAACCAATATGATGAATTAAATGAAGATTGATCAAATACGATAGTATAAACAACAAAAATAATCAATAAGAAAACCAATAATAATAGACCAAAAGTGCAATTCAGAGTAAAAGTTATAGTTAAATTTCAAAGTGAAAGCTATTACAACCTTTAACAACATGTTTGGTTCATAAACTGCCGTCATTAATACAGATTCATATGAAATTTGATATAACCTTTCATTGTTTTATAAAATTATCTTCTATTGTGAATGATATGTTACATACTTAATTTATTATAATTAGATCATAATAGAAAAATAGAGACATATTACAGAATTGCAAGAAATTCAAAATCTCAATATTTTCTATAATTATTTTTTAATTGATTAATCATGTACGTGTCTAAGGATGATAACGAATTCTTGTCTTGTCCCGTGTGGGTTTCCACTACCCAAAAGAAGCGATGGGATGGGAATTGGTTTTACTTTCCCCATCCTACTCTAAATGTATGTATATAAAAATTAATATTTTTTAATTATTAATATATAAAGCTTATTATATATATATATATATATATATTGTGGGGGCCAACTGTACTTGTGGGGGCCAATTGTACCCTATGTTCAAACCACATTGGAAGAGGCCAGGCCCAATATCTAGTCTCATACGTACAAACAACGTAAGAAAGGGCCAGACCGAATATCCAGTTTGAGGGTAAGAGAATATCCGAGGACAACCAACAAAAGAAGAGATAAAATTACCCTCCGAGGAGAGGTAAAGAGTTCTTGTGAGGAATTTAACCATGTCCGAGGACGATAACCACCTCGAAACTTCTATCCGAGGTGTCTGGTAAACATATCGTCACTTAGAGTAGCGCCTCGGACAAACCTTACAACAAAACGAAGGGGAAAATATCAAGTAAAGGATAAGAGTAAGAAATAACAAATATCTAAGGGTATTGTCATCTCCGCATTAAATGCTGCCCAGCTAACCTTCTGGCCGCATTAATGTGGAGGTGATACCTGAACAGTGAACACGCAGCCTTACAGCTAAGAATGGAAGATTCAAGAAAATGGAAGAAAGGTGAAGAAAAAGGACTTTAAACGCCTAATCCACACGTGGATGGAGAAAACGGTAAAAAAGTCATAGTATATAATACGGAAGAAGAAAAAAGAATAGTGAGAGAATGGTGTACTCACAAGTGATAACACTAAAGCATATCCGAGGATACCTTTTGTACTGATAAAAAACGTATAATTCTTTCCTTCTAACGCTAGAATCCAATATCTTGGTCTTAGATCCAGACTAGCTTTTTATCCCGCCCTCTACAAATTCATTGTTCGGGCTTTGTGGGTCTGGATCCATTCCTCTTTTGGGTTCAAACCAAATCTGGTCCTTACATATATATATATATCCTATTTATAATTTTTTGTGCATATTCCATTTCCCCAAAAACCTCTCTCTCTTTGTCTTTCTTTCACACACATTTCTATTCAATTTTTACAATTAAATTATTAATGTTGAAATCATTTCACTAGAGATGACAAAATACCTCAAACAAGGATTTTCTTACCCTAAAGAGGGAACATGACACCCCTTATATGGCCTCTTTGTTGCCATCTTGATGTGCCTTATTCAATATTAGTAAATTCACTATCCATAGAACAATACTAGGAGTATCGTATTTCTCAAGGTATTGAAGTAACAAGACGTAATAAGTGGGAACATAGACCCACTACTAGTATTTTTTTCATTTGTTAGAAAGTCAATGTATAAGAGACTATGAACGTAAATTGTTGTATTTATATAAATTTTGAGGGGGAAGTCATGTTTTAAAAGAGAAATACTATTTTTGCAACATTTAAAATGATTAGAAGTGTCATTTTGTTAAACTTTAAAAAAGATTAGTATAATTTTTTTTGGAGAATAAAAAAAATTAGTATAATTAAACATTTTTAAGAAAAACTTAAATCCCTTTAAAGCTGGCTCAGAACAATTACATCAACTGGGGCATAATTGTGCAAAATGGAATAACTAACTACTTTTACACGATTTGAGCAAAAAAAAACACCCACACCAGCTTGTGCATAATTGTGCATTTATGCACAATTGCTATAGTAACTGTGTATATATGCACGGTTACTATAGCATGTGTATTTGTTATTTTATTAATTTCTATTCGCACTTTTTTTCTCTCTCTCTTCTTCGTGCACAACTAATGAACTCAGTTTTCCTCTCCTCATCTTCTTTTTCCTCAGATGCACACAAACAAACACACCCACACCCACACACAAACAAACCCACACGGACAAACCAACAGAGAGATAGATCGGAGCTCGTGGGTCTTGATCGGAGCTCGTGGATCTTGATCGGTGCTTGATCGGAGCTCGTGGGTCTTGACTGGTGCTTGATCAGAGCTTGTGGGTCTTGATCGGTACTTGACTGGAGCTCGTCTTGATCGGTGCTTGTGGAACGATCGGAGCTCGTGGGTCTTTTGCTTGAACGGAGCTTGACCGAGATGGGTCTTGCTTGATCGGAGCTAGGGAGATCTGACCGAGAGGGAGAGTTGATCTGTGTTGGTATAGAGATGGGTAGAAAGATGGGACTTGCTGGAGATCGTTGCTTGTTTGGAGATTGGATCTTGTTTGAGGAGTGAAGCTATCTATGGAGATTTGACTGGGTATAAAGATCTGACCTGGTATAGAGATGGATGGAGATGGGTACAGAGAGAGAGTAACAAATAAGAAAATGGGGAGAGAAAGAGAGAGGGCATGCGTATATAGTGGTAGTTGAGAGAAAAAAAAAATGAGAAGAATGAATATTTTATTAAAATATCTTGTAAAATAGATAAACTGATGTTGGTGTTTTGTAAAATGACGGTGTAAAATAGAAAAAAGTAGGTTTTAAGTGTAAAATAGACGGAATCTTATGCACAAACTGATGTAATTGCTCTCAGATGTCAATAAATTACACGATGCTTAAAAATGAAAAAAAAATTCTTAAATATTCCCAAATTAGTCAATTAAGTCATAAAAAAATTTTTTTTTTTTTTTGGGAGAAGATAAAAAAAAATTATAGATTTTGATGGATCAACGCGTCGTGAACTAAGATTGTGTACTTATCTTTTTACATCCATATAATCTCCAAGTAATTATTATCTCAAATTAAAAAGAAAAAGAAAATGCAGCTCAGGCTGGAAAAATTATTGTGTACTTTCGGAGTACCATAAATGCATGCTCCCTCTTCTCGTATGAATGGTGGATATTCATGGTAGAATTTACTATTCATGTGAGATGAGGGAGTACGCATTTATGGTACTCCGGATTTTTTAATAATTTTCTCTCGTGTTATTCCATCCCTGACGTGGCAAGTTATTCCATCCCTGAATTTTTGCATTAGTGACGTGGCACAACGCCACTGGTCCTTCCTATGTGGCGCTCTACGGTCAGGTCAGCGAATCTGCTAAGTGCTAACGTACGCAGCAGCACCACACGGCCACTCCATCTGATCTAACAATCTAACACCACACTCCTCTGCACATCGCTCGGTTTGTTTCCCGAGAAAATACCAGAAAGAAAAGAAGCGCAGGCATGGCGGTGAGAGCGACGGTGTCGCGGTTCCCGATAGATCCGGGCGCGCAGGACGGGTCGGGTCTTCCGTGGGGCGTGACGGTGACGCCATTCGCGGAGAAGGACGAGGTCGGTCAGAGTCCCGAGTACGGATCGGAGGGAGACCTGTTGCCGAGGTGCGAGAATTGCTGGGGCTACTTCAACACCTACTGCGAGCTTGAGCAATGGTCGTGGAATTGCTCCCTCTGTGGAACCCTCAATGGCCTCTCTTCCAAGGCCATCGCTCGCTACTCTCGCCCCGATTCTTGCCCCGAGATGATGTCCTCCTTCGTCGATCTCGAGCTCCCTGGCGAGTCACTCACCCATTCCCTCACTTCTTCACTCGCTCATTGACTCACCGTTTGGTTAGCGATTAACAATTTGGTTTTTGTTTCCGTTTTTTTTTTTTTGTTTTTGGTTTGCAGAGGAAGAAAATGAGGAAGAAACAACGCAAGCTCGTCCTGTCTATGTTGCAGCGGTGGATTTGTCATGTATGATCACGACGCTTTTCGACTTCAATTGTTTTCGTGTTTTTGATTTAATGTGTGAATACTGGGTTAAATGTTTGGTTTAGGACTTGGGAATTTAAAAATGTGATTCTTTTTTGGCTTTAAAAAGTTAGTGCTTGAACTAATTTGGTTAAACTGCTTAGCGCGTCTGGATTACCCGACAACTGGTTCTGGCGACAATTGTGATCACCTGCTAAATGCACACGGCTTTCTATACTATAAGTAGAATTTGTGATCACTTGTTGAACAATATATTCACTTGACTCTGTTATTCTTGCCAAAACTGAGAATTCATATGCAATTACGGGATGATGGATACTAGCTTGTTTCTAAAACCTTCAGTGACTCTTACATGGGTTTTGAAGCATCTAGCTTGAGCTGGAGGCTTTCACATTATGTGTATTTGTATGTGTTATAGTAGCTTATGATTAGTTTGTGTAGGCATGTCAAGCTAAGATTAAACTTTATGTGCCCAAAACTTCTGTTAAGGTTTGGCGAGGAAGAAAGATTTAATTATAATTGTGATACCACTAAGCAACAATTGACAGTGGTTGCTTTCGAATTTTATGTTGTTCCAATATATCTGGTCTATGAGTGCTTATAAAGGATAGAATAATAAAGCATCAATACTAATTTGATTGATCTAGGATTAGATGAATGTTTTCATAGAACAAAGTGGGTTCACATTAGCACCTATTTTTGGTGTTGCTAGGTTTTAGTTTTCTTTAGGGAATTGATGTATTCATGTTGCCATATGTCTATTATTTATGAATAAGCTAGGAAGTTAGTAAGTTTTGTCTTTGATTATGAAAGTATGATTTTCTAAATGAAGCGGATGTAAATTTACTTGACATTGTTGTGGATTGTGAAAACAAAACTTAGTATAGTTATATAATGGTAGTTTTTCTAGATGCAGGTGATATCAATTGAAATATACTTTGAACAGGTATTCTTGTAAAATTGTCATCTGCATATCTTCTTTGCCCTCTCTTTCAATGCTAACACATAAAGCCAAACACCAAGCCATCGAACAACATACCACCCAGTTATAATGAATTTGTCACTGTGGTACATGGAATGGATGTAGGAATACCATGCTTTAAAAAAAGAAAAGAAAAAGGAATACCATATACCCAGTAATTATCCTCTTAATGTGGTATGTGGAGATAGGACTTTTCATATTTCAAAAAACTCTGATGTTTTCTTTTAATCTGATAAAGAAAATCAACATTACATTGTCTACAAAATGCATAGTATCTTTCTTTACTGATATATCCCCATTAGATAGGAGTTCAACATTTGCGTCCAGCATGAAGTGTTATTAACTTTCTATATACGCTGAAAAAAAAAAAAACTCTTTCTATATACATCTGGCTCTTGTTCCACCTCTTGTGTTTTGGATTGTGAAACCTCTGTTTGGTGGTCACAAAGTTTTACTGATTCTGAGCTGAGAATAGCTTAGGTCTAATATAACATATCAAAGAGACACCAATTTACTAGTCATACATGTAAGAACTGATGAGAAAAAGAAAATCCAACAAACAAGAGACTATATAGCAAAAGATAGCCGAAGTTTGAAGTTGGAACTAAAAGAGAATAAATTTCTTGGCTAAGAGACCCAAAAAAATGTTCCAGATCTGAAATTGTTATACTTGATGGCAAAGGACTGTTTCAAAAAGCACTAAAGGTTTATAATACTAGGCCTACGGCAGCCCAAAATTCTTCTTAAATTTTTTTATTTTAATTTTCAGTAAATGGCCTTTTAAAACTATAGAAACATAACAATAGTTTAAAAGGCTAACATGAAGCGTAAGAGAATAAATGCAAACGTAAATATGACATTTATTGCTAGACTTGATACTGATTAGTGTAAATTCAAAGTGGACTAATGGACCAACTTGGCCTTGGGGGTGCTTATTGCTTATTCAATTCCTGCATCATCATGGCATAGGGTTGACAATTGTAAAATTCTGTGAACTGTATTGTTTGTTTAAAATTTTTTGTATAAAGGAGGATTCTTTCTTCTTGTTTTAGTCCTCTCTCTACATCTGTCCCCATCAAATTTTTGCATTACTAGACCTGAATAAACAATTTTTTCTTTGATAAAACATAGCTGTAATTCCTTCAGTGATGCATTATTTTGAGGTTTTTTTTTTTTGGTAATCCTTTTAACATAATTGTAATTCCTTTAGTGATTTGTTATTTGAGGGTATTTTATATCTTGATAAACCTCCTTTGGCATCTAAGTTTATGCTTGCCATGCTTTCATTGTTCTTCTAGAAGATGACCTATCTATTAATTCTCCTGAAATTTGACTGCAGCTTCGGAAGAGTTTTTGGAACTTACTAAAAGTGCGCTTTTGGCAGCCTTGGAAGGTTAAGAATTGCTAGTTTGAAACAATTTTTTGCATTCTTTTACCAATAAAAATATTATTTGATTCCCACTTATAAATAAATATATATTATTTGAGTCTTTTCCTGTTTGAGCGCTGTTCTTGGAAGGTTGAATTTTCTACTTTATTTTGTATATCAGCTCTTGGACCTGGTTCATTATTTGGGCTTGCTACCTTCAGCCACAAACTAGGGTTGTATGATGTTCAGGGGCCTATACCAGTTGTAAAGAATGTAATAATTCCACCCGATGTGGAGGGAACCCTGCCACTTGAGCTTGAAGATGTCATGCCTTTGCTACAATTCCTGGCTCCGGTAGGTTTGTTATGGGGTTTTGTCACTCATTTTTTCCGGTGTTATGTGCCCCTTATTTTTTTTTTTGAAGGATACAATCAGGTGATTGAGTAATTATGTACGCTGTTGAGGACCCAAAATCATGTATATGGTATTTTGGCTATGCTCTTAAATCAGTAACTTTGGTACAGGTTGAAACTTGTAAGGACCGTATTGCATCTGCTCTTGAAACACTTAGACCTACAACTTCATGGGAGAGAACCACAGCAGCAGGTCAAGGAATGGATGGTATCTTGATGGGTGGGCGAGGTTTTGGGGTGGCAATGGAAGCCCTTTTCAATTATCTTGGATCAGAATATGGAAGCACTTTTGCGTTAGGTATCTGCAATAATATTCAAAGCTCATCTAATTCTACTTTTTCTCAGATTTTATTTAATTTGAGGCCTTGCTTAAGCACATGAGCACTTTCAAAGGTCTTCATATATGTTGTCTCCATTGAACATAATTGCAGCTAGAGTCTTTGCCTTTCTATCTGGCCCTCCGGATTATGGAGCTGGGCAGCTGGATACAAGACGGTATGGTGAGCAATATGCTAGTAAAGGAGAGGATGCAGACCGTGCTTTACTTCCTGAGCAGACACCTTTCTACAAAGATCTGGTCATATGTTTTAACTTTTGTTTATAATTTCCCCCCCTATAATTTTGGAGATGTAAGCATTACTTATCAAATTTTTTTTTTGGAGATGTGCATTGACATATACGTTACAGGCAGCTGTTGCTGTTCAAGCAGGTGTTTGCGTTGACATATTTGCCGTCACAAATGAGTATACAGATTTGGCATCCTTGAAGTTTCTTAGTATTGATAGTGGTGGCTCGATATATTTTTATTCAAATACTGATGATTCCACTCTTCCTCAAGACATGTAAGTTTCCAATGCAACAGAAATCAATGTTGGGGTTATGAGTTTAGAATGGCATTACATGGTCAGCCTCTTTAGAAAGGACAGTTTGATGATGCTAAATTGCAGGAACAATGCACTAAATGGATTACATAAACTTCTAGAGTACATTTCCAATATACATGTTTTATTGGTAAATTAATTATAGTGACTTTATTTCTTCATTTTCATAAGAGAAGTAAATGATAGCATTGATAGGATGCTTGTTTTCATAATTCAATTTTTAATTGATAGAGCACACTAGCACAGTGACATAAATGGCCCATATTTAAGTATTTCCATTGCCATGATAGCATTGTAACATGTTCATTCTGCAGGTATCGAATGCTAAGTCGACCATATGCATTTGGCTGTATACTACGATTGAGGACATCTTCTGAATTCAAACCTGGCAACTCTGTAAGTTTGTCACATTGTTAAAAATTATAATGACACTTGGACAATTTTCTTCGTGTATTTCTCTTTATTTATTTATATATTTTTTGCAGTATGGCCATTTCTTCCCAGACCCACAGTATGAAAATGTTCAGCACATTATTTGTTGTGATTCTTATGCCACATATGCTTATGACTTTGAGTTTGCCAATAATGTTGGATTTTCAAGGTACATAAATATATCTTTGATTTCCATCATAGCTCTTACATCTCAGTCTAAAACATAACTGATACTTGATGATTATGCTATAATCAACATGCATGGCTTTGAAAAAGAAAGTTTGGAAAATCATATTGATCAATTGAAATCTCTCTCGTTGCGAAAGTTCAATACTCCCGATCCAGTTGAAGTATGTCAGTTCCAGTAGATATAATTGTGCTGTTAATTCTTGTTTAATATAACATATGCGCACACATCAACTTGTATACACATATGCATGTATGTAACCCCAAGTCTTCTACCATCAAGAACTCTTAACTCTAAAATTTTGAGCCACTGCTCACCACTTAAAATAAGTTGTGGGCATCAATGTCTAGCTAAGCAATGCTTTCCTACATCAACTTTCTAGATATAATCTCGAAATGCCTAATATAATATAATCCAACACTTCCCAGTTCCTTAAGTTAACTTAACTTCAGGAAAAAAAAAAAGACTCATGATTAAATAGTTTGGATTTTTTCATAAATTTTATTAATCTCCCTAAAATCTAAACCTTAAATCCCATAGCCATTTGTTCAAAATCTGCCTCTTTTTTTTTGAAGTTCCTAATACATGGTGAAGACAGTTTTATGTTTTGATTTTAAAACTGCTCCTTAATGTTTGAGCAGATCAGCAAGTTTTTTAAGATGGTGAAAGAATGTTCTATTAATGTATGCCTCTGGATCATAGAGAACAGTAACAAATTGGAAGACATGTCACTGTGAAGATGAAAAATTTATGGATTTGTAATGCAAATTTGCGTATAGTGTTTTCAGGAAATCTTAAAAATTATTTTCTTTTTTGAGGGGGGTGTTGAGTGATCAAGATGTCCCTCTTTAGCTGTAATTGCCACTTGGTTGGAACTCAGAATTTGCAAAAAGCTTGGAGAAAGTAGGCACTAAAATATACAGAATATGAATAATATGATAGTATCCCTATACAGAATAAAACTTAATGCAATTCTCTCTCTCCCCCCTCCAATATTCATTCCTATAGTTTATTATTTGAGTTTAGTTAAGATGAAAGAAACTTATAAAAAAAGGTTTATTGTTTGGCTTCTATTTTGTTATTTTGTGAATGTATGTATCATGACTAAATTAGATGGGATCAGACCCAATTCTTTGATTCATAGACACCCAAAGATTATAGGGTCCCAAATAAGATCACTTGCTAAGAATGGGACAACTGTAGCTAATTTTTTTTTTTTGATGCAAGAGTTCTAATCCTGGCCGTACCTTTATTCTTTTGCAGGCATGGATCAGAATTGCCCACACTACAAATTGCATTTCAATACACAGTTGTTGTGCCCCCTGCAGAACTTTCAAATTCAGAATTGGGTTCTGCAACTAGGTATTATTAATCCCACAGAACAGCTGTTGATAAGTTGACAGACATGCATAACTTATTGTATCAGATGACTAGACCTAGCATAAAACATATCAACCATTGCATGGCAATTATAATTAATGCAGATAATTAGATAATCTACACAATTTCTTAGGTTGGGATTTACTACTTGTAAGCCCTGTATTTGGTTGTGATCCATGTTTTTACCATTACCTGAACCTCAATGGTGTTCTTTCAAACCTTGTAGAATAAACTTTTATGCAGGAACTTCTTGTCTGATCATGAACTCTTTGAATCTTGTTATCATATATAATCTTTCTACTTGAGGCATTATTGTCCCTCTTTCTGTTTATTTACTTTCTGGTACACTACCATATTGAAATTGCTGGGTAGCTTCAGCATCTTCCTCTTCATTGCTTTCCTTGTATTGGTCAATATTGATGATTGCATATTATGCTGAAGAAATTGCATTGAAGCATGAGTAGAATATTATTGAATTTGAGGGAAAACTGCAATTCTTAATG
The DNA here is from genome assembly GCA_030820535.1 of Quercus parvula. Classification (NCBI taxonomy): domain Eukaryota; kingdom Viridiplantae; phylum Streptophyta; class Magnoliopsida; order Fagales; family Fagaceae; genus Quercus; species Quercus parvula. The sequence goes on from JAUAME010000010.1 coordinate 11,030,686, forward strand.
GGATTCTCTACTATTGGATTGTTAAACTGTCTATTAGTTTATGAATTTCAGCCTTGTGTAGTCACCACATCATGTCTTCCTCTTTTTCTCATAGTTATTTATCTTGTGAATTTTGTGCTCTACGTTTTCTTCCAAAAACTGTATTAACAAGATTGATGTGATGAATGTTAATGCAGAGCCAAGCATTCCCTTAAACGGCGACTAAGGATTCGAACTTTGCAATTTGGAGCTGCTCAAAATGTTAACGAACTGTATGACAGTGTTGACCCTGAAGTAGTCCTATCATTACTTGTTCACAAGGTAATTTTTTTAACCCCTTTCCCCTTCTGATGTCATTTCAAATTTCTTTTATCATTCTTCTTCATATTCTGTTGTATCACTCCATGACAGTTTCAAGAAAGATTGTTCCTTGTCAGTTGCTTTGTTAATTTTTTTTTTTCTAGTACTTAAATGCACTCAAGACTTGAGTTGTGTAGGATATTTAGAGTTTTCTACAAGAATGAGTTGTTCATAAAATTTTACTAGCTTTATACAAGTAATCAAATACAATATAGTTTTGCATTAAAAAAAAGAACAAGCTTCTACCCTTTCATGGTTACACACTGCTATAGTTCTACGGCCCACGGGTTATATATGTAATCTTTTCCATCTCTTACTTTGCCCCTTCTTTTCTAATGCTCAACTATTACAAGAAGTATGAAGTAGAAACCTTGGTGATGGGATATATTGGTTTTAAGGTACCCCTTTTTCTTTTGTTGTCCTTGTCTGTGATCTCCTTTATGAATCTTCAAGGCTCTTTTTTTTTTTTGCTAAGATCCTAGGAAAACCAATAAATCTTAATATGTCATGAATGTGTCCCTGGTTTTATTGAAAATGAAATGATGTTATAAAGAAGTTACACTAGCAGTTTTAATATTGCAGTACCTCTTAGCAATTTTTTTAAAAGAAAATAAAACTATTTTTTGTAAAGAAACAAATGCACTCTGAGGACTATACAGGTCGGATGCCCTAAGACTCTTTGCAGAATTACATAACCAGAGCTCTAATAAAATTCATAAAGCGTGGAAAGACATCCATTAAATTATTATTTTTTTGCTAAAGACATCCAATGAAATAATGATCTTACAAATTTTGATTTAATACTTACAGTAGAAACTCCGTAGTCTTCAAAAATCCTATTCCTCTACCTCCAACTATGCCACATTAAACATCCAGGAACCACATTTCATACTCTGTTTCTGAAAGATTCCAGTCTTCATTGCCAACCTTGCAGCATACCTTTCACTGTCTTAGGCATCACCCACTTTACACTAAAAGCTAGAAATTTGAAGTTCCATGGCTCCATTGTCACTGGACAATGAAGCAGTGAGTTATTAACAGTTTCCTCACTATTTACACATAAGACACCAATTTGCCAGCATCATACCCCTTTTCACTAACTTATCTATAATAATGACTTCTCCCAAGGTTGCAGACCACACAAAAAAAAGCAACTTAGCTAAATTATGTTGGAAAGGAAGAATTCTAGTCACATACTTTTTATTGTGAAACATTGAAAATAGGCATGCATAAATGTTTGGGAAGGACGTATCTTTATGAGCTTGGACAACCTAGCTCCATTAGATTACAATTTATTGAGGTTGGTTGTTTATAACCACCAAGATCCTCCTGATCCATTTTCTTGCTTTTATTGCAATCAGGGCCAGTCAAGGGAAGGTTGAAATTCTAACTGTAGCTTAATTAGTAGATACATGTGTTTCAGATGTCTCCCTGTATAAACGTTAGTTTTTAGTGTAATACCATCTTATCTAAGGGTGTAACAACATGCATTATAATTCTGTATTTGGCATAGAGAAATAGAATGATGTATCCCAGGACAAGGCTCAAATGCCATAGAAAAATTTCTGTCCAAGTCTGGAGAGGAGCTTACATATTTTGCCAAACCTTGCATGTACTTACCTCTCTATTTGTCATCTCACTATTGCCTAAAAAAATTGTGAGTGCTTTTAATGGAAGGAGCAAGCATCTTTTCCACTACTGGGGCTAGTATGTTTACCTGATGCAATAAAATCATTGTCTGATTGGAGTCAATTGGCACATAAAGAGCCTATTTGATTTAATGAGCATTTTGGATGAATTTCTTGTAATTGGTTCAAATGTGATCTATCTTGCTGTCACAGAACTGTGGATAATTAATTTAAGTCTCATTTGCCAAGTAAAATTAAGAAACAAGTGGAAAGAAATTTAAAATCCTCTACATCAGAAGTAGTTGGTGTAGAATGGCTACTGGTTAAGTCTGGCCTATTTTCCTTGTACCATTTATTTTAGTGTGTAAACCGTCCTTTAATCTGTTTGTTATACCAGCATTTTATTAATAGTTAGAGTATTAAAGGATCGCCTTTTTTGTATCTCTCTTTTTTTTTTCCACCATTCCCTCTTTTTACTCTATATTCTCAGTTATCGTTCATTATCCATATATTTTTTTTGCTCTATAGGTTATATTGGCCTCTTTGGAGCAAGGGGTTCGCGAGGGCAGGATGTTGCTTAATGATTGGCTAGTAATCCTCACAGCTCAGTATAATGATGCTTACAAACTTGTTCAGTACAAGAATGGAAGTTCAGTAACTGGTCAGGTTGATGTTGCATTCTCACAATGCCCACAACTGCAGCCCTTACCTCGCTTAGTTTTTGCTTTGCTTCGAAATCCTCTTCTTCGCTTCCATGAAGAAGGCGTTCACCCTGATTACAGGATCTACTTGCAATGCCTTTTCAGGTAATGGGTGCTCATATTGATATTGGACCAACTTATTTGTAACCTCAGGTATTTGGACAATTAGTTAGTATCCCAGAAATCATATAAAAATGGAATGGCTGGATCCTGGATGATTGTCATAGTTTAAATCCTAAAAATTCTTGGTTTAGTATTTACGTTGGGAAGATCAAATGTTTGGTGCCACTTTTCCTGTCTTTGTTGTCCACTTAGGTGTCATTATTGTATCATTGTGTTGTGACTGTTATCATATACGTTCAAGCTTTTATAGTTGTGCCACATTTTATACTTCTGGCAGATGTTGCAATATCCGTCTTTTAGGATTAATTGTATCAATTCTCTTTGTTGTGAAGTTAATTTTGAGATTTGATTTTCCAAAATTTGTGTTGCAGTGCATTGGAACCAAGTTCCCTTCACCGTGCCGTGTATCCAGTGCTGATGTCATATTCTACTCCAGATAAACAAGCATATCCACGCCACTCATTGAGTCGTGCTGCACTGATTACCAGTGGTAGTCCGATATTTTTCCTTGATGCATTTACAACTCTTATTGTGTTTTATTCTTCAACAGCAGACCCTTCACTACCTTTCCCTCCACCTCATGACTGTAAGTGTATTCTATTTGTTGCTTCTGTAAAAAGGGTGATAGCTGCTCTAAGTTAAGTGAGTTGTGGTTCACATTTAAAAAAAAATACAAAATGACTTACAGGTTTGTTGCGGACTAGCATTAACAAGTTAAAGCAAGACAGATGTATCACCCCCAAACTCATATTTATCAGGGGAGGGCATGATGATGCCACAGTTTTTGAGAACTATCTTATTGAGGAACAGGATGTTGATGGAAGTGGCCTCACAAGTGTCATGGGTTTTGTCTCCTTCCTAGAAGATATTTCACGGGGTGTCTTGGAATACTTGAAGTAGAAGACAAGTTTAGAGTCCCAATCACAAATTACAAATGCCAGAAAAGGTACAACTTATACAGTCATAATGGGTGCTATGATTGGAGAAGGAACTATTAATTTTGAGTTGGACCACTGCTAGTTTAAACTGTCTTTGGGGTTATTAAGATTTTATGCTAATCCTGGAGTCTGGTGGTGGTGGTGGTTTTCATACACTCTTTTTACCTGTTGGAAGCTCTCCAATGCAAATTTATAGCAGATCAGAGCTGTACATACCGGTATTTTTTTTGTAAAACAAAATCGAAGCACTGAGAATTGTCGGTGTTTTTGTTCAAAACAAGAGTATAGTTTAATCAAACTGTGGTGAGAGGAATTTAATCCAGCATTAATAATCCAATCATATAGAGATAAAGTTCTCAATAGATGGATAGCCATAGTGTTAAGATAGAGGTAGATGCATCCTGCATATGGACCATATTTATAGAAATTGTAGATTGATAAAGATATTGAAAGAACTGAAAACAGATATGGAAGTGAAACGAAAAGAGAGCTTATTTGACCAATAGATAACAATGAAAAAGAATTAAAAAAAAAAAAAAAAAAAAAAAAAAAAAAAAAAAAAAAAAAAAAACGACGATGAGGTAGTCGTGATAACTCTGGTTACAAGACAATCTGGTCATAACAATAGACCACCCTAAAGTTACTGATGAACATTTTGGCTACCATAAGTTATAACAATGGACCTCCTATGGTTCAAATCTGTAAGAGTTCATCTTCTAGCTCACCTCTGGGAGGAGCATTTGCCCTCAATATAACTCTGTTTGGATGGAAGGGGGGAGGAGGGAGAGTGGAGTGGAGTAGAGTAGAGTTAACTAAAAATAAGCTAATTTTGTACTAAATCTACTCCTCTATTCTACTTTCCTTCTCAATCCAAATAGACCATTAATGCCAGATGAAGGTTGTTGATAAAGTTCCATTGTTCCTTTCCTCTTTATAAGTTCTTTTCATTATCATTGGCCTTGGTGTCCCGGCAAACAAGAAGTTCTGATGCTTTCCCCACCCCCTTCAACATGCAAGGAGCAATGCTGGAGGGAACCCAACAAATCATTCTCAATGCATTCATACAATTTTCTGCAGAAATCATTCTTAGTTCCTGAACTTCATCCTCTGCATGTTGATCAAAAGATTGAAAACTCTGCTCTACTATGATCGTTAGCTTCTCAACATTTGTCTCAAGCTGCCGCTGCTGATCCTCAAACATGCTCTTCTTTATTTCTTTTTCCTTCTGTGTCATTTCATCTTTTAAAATAAGTCAACCCCAAACATGTAATATGCAAATACGTTGGAACGAAAGAACCCTCCTGGACCTTAACAGTCTGTAGAGTCCATTTGTTACCCAACTGAAATCTTTCAAGTGTCAGTTGTCTTTCTTCCATGTAACGTATCCTTTCGTGTATGGATTTTTTAAGCATAGTTTCGAGCTTTGTATCGGTTGTAGCATTGAAGGTACGGCAATGAGTTAGTCTTAACATGCATAATAATCTTCTTCTCTTATGGTCTTCTACGTATGCCCGACAATTACTATGAGAGTATAGACTATCCATAGTAGAATGGTGCTTACCAGTAGTGCCACCACGGATCCAACAAAATCCTTCTCGACAGATACACCTTACAATGCATCCTCCATCTTTTTCAAGCACAGAGCTGATTGAACCTACAAGTCATTTAGGTCACCACCTAAGGCCCCCACTTGGAGGAGGGCCCCATTAGTACTAATATATTATATCATATTGCTTTCTTGTTTGAAAAAAAAATTAAGGCCTACCTAAATTATTTAAGGCCCACTAATTGAAAGCTGAGAGAAAATAAACTATTTCTAGCAGTTTAGGCCCATCTCACAAAGTAAAAAAGTTGAAATGACATGAAGGTTTAATCAAATCATTTTTTCCAAGCAAATCTTAGTATCCTACGGATCAAACGTTTGTATCACAATTTTATTAAGAAAATCAATGTTTATTTCTTATATATATATATATATAGAGAGAGAGAGAGAGAGAGAGAGAGATTATCTCAATAGACAAGTAACAAAAGACAAAAAAACACTCACTCTCTCCCTCATTAATCGGTGTAGGCGGTAGGCTTATTGAGTTTCACATTTTTTTGGTTTCTCTGAGTGTTGTGTTTTTGCACACTACTAAGGTTTCACCTATATATTTGCTTTTCTTTTTTTTACTTTTCTCTGTCTTTAGACTCTTCACTCTTTTCATTGTCTTTGGTCTTTTTTAGAAAACTATGAAACCCACTTGAAGTGTGTAACCAGATCCTATGCATATTTTTATTTAAATGTAAAAAAAAAGAAGAAGGAAATATTAGCTAAAATTGAATACAAAAACTTAATTAGTAATTTTGCTTCTCAAAAAGTAAGAAAAATAAATTTTAATTGAAAAAAATATGTATCAAAAATTAAATTTATAATCAAATATAATAAAATACCATGCATAAATTTTTCTCCTAGGGCTCCCAAATTCGCTCAAGCGGCTTGTGACAAATTCGGGCAAGGCTTCCAATTAGGTATCTCTGATTCATCCTTGTAGTCCTTGGTCCAAAGTTCCCACATCAGACATGAACAAGGAGCTAGAGTGTATAACTTCAGATGAGCAACCAAAACAGAATTCTAGACCACAAGCACATCCAACCTCCCTTAATACTTCATGGTCCTCAAGGCGTATAGCATTTCCACAATGTGGAACACTGGGATACCACTTAACCCTTTTATTATCCTCAATATAGGATTCTATAAATAAATAAAAAACGATCAAACTTTTCTGCCAGAATCGGATCCCCACTCCACTAGGCTCCTGATTTTAGATTTATCACAAATAGCATCGCAACTTGAGTTCCATGCACCAAATGCGTTTGCTTTGTCCTACATTTATTCACAATAAAATAGTCAGTCCAACAATCATTGCAAAAGTAGTGGCCACAATCCATGATTGTCACATTGCTTGAAAATACTTGTTCCATGCAAATAATGCTGTAATTTTAGCGGTGTGTTTGGATTGCAAGATTTGAATATACAAATTTAGATTTGAGTGACTAAAATTCAAATATCTTGTTTGGACAGTTTATAAATGGTTAAGGATTTGGATTTGACAAATCCATTAAGGATTTTAAACCTTAAAATCATTGAATTTGAAATAACTTTTAAACCTATAGAATTTTAGAAATTTATAAGACATATTTCAATATTTGTAGATTTAGAATTAATACATTTTAAATCCATCACTTTTAAATTCAAGTCCAAATCAAAATCTAAATTTAAGTATCCAAACACAACCTAGAAGAACCTAGAAGAAAACTTGGACAAAAGATTTGTCATTCTCATATTGATTATAAGAGTGAAGAATCCTTGTGCACCAAGAAATAGGTATTATAACATGGATAATTAAAGCACCTATTTAGTAGAAAAAAAACCCCAAAAGAAAAACCAAAAATATTAATCATTATAATATTTTATATTATAATATTCCATTCGTTTTATGAAGGCGGTTTCCGAGATTAGGAAGGACTCTATTAGGATTACTGATAAAGAAGGATATGATGTCAAAAATATTAAACAAAAAAAAATAGAAAATCTTTCATTGGAAAAAGAAATACTTACAAACTTATCTTCCAATTTTCCAAAAAGAAAAAGAAACTTTTTTTTTGAGAAAAAAGAAAGAAAAAGAAACTTAGTCTTCAAGAAAGACAGTCAAAAATCGAAATTTACAAGAAATTAACCCATGCCACTTCCAACGTAACTTTCTGTATAAATATATGAGTCCAAAACACACTTCTCTCTCACAAAAACCTTGAACCAGAGCACTACTATTCTTTCCTCTCAAGTTTCTTTCTTTTGTTGTCAATGGCTTCCACCACCGAAACCTACTGCGCCTTTGCTCTCTACGAAGCTAGCCCAACACTCTCTCTACCAATCTCCAACATGGGCATCATCGAATTGCGCATAACACAGCGCAACCAAATTCAAGTCCAACTCAACCCAAGTTCCAGCAACATTGTCATTGAAGACATAGTAAGCCCAACGTTCCATGCTTGTCTCGAGATTCCTCTCCTCGCCATGGCGTTACCGTCTTTTCGAGAACTTTACGTGTCCCATGAGTTGAGCGGGTTGAACCTTGATCATAACTTGTTGGAGTACGTGAAGGAGCAGATTGAGACCAATGTGTTTGGTGAGCTTGAGCGCAGTGGGTTCTGGGGAGGGTTTGAAATTGTGGCTGAGGTTGGTGTTTTCAAAGTTGAAGTGCTTGACAGAGACGAGGTAGATAGGATTGCATGCAAAGTTTTCCAGATGAATGGTACTACTGCTGATTCTTTTAAGGGTCTTGCAACTCAAGAATTGACTGAAATAGATTGTGAAATCAAATAATCACTCACTATACGTGATGTCTTTTTTAGTCTTAATTTGATGTTCTTAGATCTATATTTGTTGGCATTAATTGAACAATGTATTTGCACTAGTGTAGCAATTATTTCCTTAATTGATTGGTTCTTATTCTTCTTTATTTTTTTATAATCTTCTTTTTGTTTTCAAGATTGATTTTTTGGTTACAATTGTTCTGAAACTCAAATCAGATTCCAAAATATGTAAGATTAATGTTTAATTTTCATCAATGGTGGGAACTGTGAGTATGAAGAAACCAATAAATCCGAAGGTATAGTGATTTTTTTACTGCTTTAGTGGGCTTGTATCTGTTCATTGCGGATTTTAGCTTTGTTCTTTACTGATTTTTACTGCAAATTAAGAAAGGAACACTTACTACTGTTTACTAATAACAAAAAATAGTAAAATTTGGTATGGAAATCTGGTAGTGTAGGCATATTGTGGCTTGCGTTTGGGGTGGCTAATTTTTATAGGGAGTGTTTGATATCAGAGGCAAAATTATTGCTTTTGTTCTTATATTACATAGATAGCCCCACTGCCCCACTATTTCTTAAGTGCTGCCGCCGCAGATATAAACGTTAATCTCCAAATAAAAATAAAAATAAAAATAAACAAACTAGTATAATCATAGTGTATGAACTACCCAGTTATGCGTTTTCCATAAAATCTGAATTTCTCCTCTCAAAGATCTTCATCGGTGAAAGTACAAAAATTGTGTTATATTTGGAACCATGCTAAGATTTTTGTAAAATTTTTTTGTAATAACTTCAAGTTTATTATGTTTAGGATAGGAAGTAGATGTTGTAAGCTGAATTTTGAGTGGTGTTTTAGTGTTTAGTATCTCTCCAGTGTTCACTTGCTCTTTTTGGTTGAGTATACCGTAGGGCCTTTAACTCACGTAATTGGGCCAGTTTACTCCACTAAATACGTGGCCCACGAGGGCTTTGTAAGGAACCCTTATTATTTTTCAGAATTTTCTTTTGTTGAAAAATAAAAGAAATATAAAGACAAGAAAATGAAAATTGTTGAAACTGAGATAAGCTTGCTAGCTCGATTTTACTATGATATCAGCCTTTTGATAAATTGGGCCTTTAGCAGCTATTTACTTTGGCCTTCAATTATCGCAATAACTTCCAATTAAAATATACTATTTCACTTATTATTTTTAGGCCAATCGACTTTATGTTACCATATATATAGTATGTAGTAAAGAATACGTACAAGCTGTATCACTTGTACTTCAGTAATAACAATATAATGTGGATGACCACTTATATACAAAAATCTTGTATATAGTTACTTTAGTTTTACTACCTCCCATTTTATTTTATAACATAAATATGAAAATAAGATTATATTTGAATTTTTTTTTTCTAGTAGACATCTATCACATCATATCATTTCTAACATTGAATGCATATATCTCTCTTTTGTTCATTGTCTCTTACAAGCAGCCCATATGTCTTACAAGCCGCTCATATGTAATAGAGAGAGATACATAACGTTCTAGTATCTTCTTTTTTTCTCTACAACTTCTTTAACAAACCAGGTCTAAGTTCCACTTTATTTTAGAGTAGATTTCAATATGCAAGTATTTTTTTTTAATGAAATTCTAATTTTAAGAAATTAAAATCATATTTCTGGTAAAAGTTATTGATAACCTAGCCTGAATAATCTAATCTCAAAATCCAATTCTAAGAGCATCTCCGATAGACCAGGAAAAACCCAAAATTTTTTTTTTCATTTTATATACCAAACCCTCAAAATCAAGCTCCAACAATTTCTTGGTGTGGAGAGCACTATAGCTTCCCTAAACATACTTTTGGGATTAAAATATTTGGTGTACTCTCTCACACACAAAAAAAAAAAAATCATTTTATTTCTCACACACTTGGCCCTCTTTATCTTAGGAAATTTTTTTTTTAATTAAATTAAAAAAAAAGATAAAATATCTGTTAAAAAGTATATTTAAAAAAGTACACATTTTTGGACCCGCCAGATTAGCCTGGCTGATCGGGTTTATGAGTGTGCAAAATAGTGTGGACCTTGCTCATGAAATGCCAAAGCCCATTTCCGAATTAATTTCCTTTTGGGCCCTTCTCCGTTGACAGCAGGGAAAAAAACGAACGTATTGTTCTCAATTCTCAAATGATGTGAGCTTCTGGGTATAGAGTCTATAGACACGCACTGATGAGTCTCAGTGATGAAGCAAAGTGATTATTCAGCAAATAGTAATACTCTAATGCCTCCTCCACACTTCACCTAGACTCACAGACACAGCTGCCCTTTACTCTACACGCACACACTCTCTCTCTCACACACACACAATAATGGCGGCTTTAAGAGGAATATCCCACAACCTATACACACATATCTCACACCCCAACCCTCAACTACTATTCTTCTTCAGAGGATTCTCTTCTAAGCTTTTCGTCAAAGGTATGGTACCACCTCTCTCTCTCTCTCTCTCTAGAATTAAGGTTTTTGAGCATTAGTTTCCTCTGTTTGATACTGAGAAAATGTGGGGATTGAGAATCATAACATTTTACCCCTGATTGACAACATTGTGGAACCAAGTAATAGTCAACTAACAAAACTATTCACTAGTTGTGATTTCTAAACAAAAAAAAAGAATTGGGTAAGGCTGCAAAAGTGGGAGCTTTGTACAGTTGTTGAAATCTACTGTAATGCTAGTAACCTTTGCCTTTGCCTCTGTATATATTATTAGCAAGCTTTGATTCAATATCTTGGTGATTATGCTTTATATCTATTATATTTTGGGTTTTAGGTTTTGGAAAATTAGGTAGGACTGAATAGAAAAGAAATCTGTTCAGTCCTCAATTATGAGTGTGTATGTTATTGTATAAAACAGGAACTGTTTCAATTGAACTGAAAATCCTGCTCCATTGGATTAGGATTGAGTTCTGTCCAGTTATAAAGTGGAAGTATATAGAATTATAGCAACTTGTATGGATTAGAGTCCTCATCAAACAATACCTGGCAGAGCTACAACCTCGTCAATTTTTTAACCATACATTTATGGATTTTAAGTCATCAAAAGAAAAGGGTAGAGGTTAGACGGGAACAATTATCATTTATGACCCTCAACAAAGGGTTTCTATTGTGTTATGTTCCTAATAGAGATCAACAAATTCTTCATGTTTTGCTTACTTGTATATGATAAGATTCCAAGACTTCAAAATCGCACTCTTGATTCATTGGTAGAGTTATTTGGTGGTTGTACTGCAGAGTGCAGACCCTTGTTCTTGTATCTGCTGAGGATGTACTACTACTTTGTCTTCTTGCCTATCTGATGAAACTATGACTGAAAATTTGATGCTTGAGGTTCATAATGATTAAACCTTAATCAGAATCAAGCTTTATTGCAATGCTTCAGGAATTATATTTTTCAGATAGGCACAAGTGATATTGTTGAGTCCAAAATTTTGATACATAGTCGAACAACCTACTGCTACCCCTTTTATCAGATTCTCATTATAAACATCTATTAATCTGTTGAAGGATGGCTGCTGAGTGTGCATCTGCTTAGGGTCATTCTCAACTTATTTCTAAGCTGGATAGAGGGTATAATTTGTTTAGTTACAGTGTACTATATATCCAGTGTCAAAGCGGGGTTTGCTTATCAAAGCGGGGTTCATTGATGATACTCTAATTTTTTGTAATGCTAATATTGATCAAATGTTGATTCTCCGTATGGTGCTTATTTGGTTTGAGGCTGTGTTAGGTTTGAAGGTAAATTTGGGTAAGTCTAAACTGGTGGTTGTGGGGGCAGTTCATAACTTTGAACTTTTGGTGGCTGTCTTAAGCTGTAAGCAAGGGTCTCTTCCAATGAAATATTTAGGTCTTCCTTTGGGGGCAAAATTCAATTACAAGACAATTTGGAATTCAATTCTAGAGAAGATGGAAAGAAAATTAGCAGGTTGGAATATCCAAGGGAGGTAGAGTCACTTTAATTAAAAGCACTCTCTCAAACCTTCCTACTTATTTTCTTTCTTTATTCCCTATTCCTGCTTTAATGGCCAACTGAATTGCAAGACTTCAGAGGGACTTTCTATGGGGTGGCCTAGGGGATGAGCCCAAATTTCATCTTGTTAATTGGTCTACGGTTTGTACTCCACTCTCTTCAGGTGGTTTGGGGATTAAAAACCTGAGAACCTTCAATGTAGCTTTATTAGGGAAGTGGTTATGGAGATTTGGGTAAGAAAGGGATGCTCTATGGCGTCAAGTGATAGAGGTGAAGTATGGTTGTGATTGGGGTGGTTGGTGTTCTAGCTCAATCTCTAGTCCATATGGAGTTAGTTTGTGGAAAAATATTAGAAGGCGGTGGCCCTCTTTATCTCGGTTTTTTCTATATGAAATTGGAGATGGATCAAAAGTGCGGTTTTGGCTAGATAGATGGTGTGGAACATCTCTTGCAGACTGCTATCTTGAATCATATAGGATTTGTCGAAACAAAAAGGCGAGTGTGGCTGATCTAATGAGGTACACCAATGGAGTCCTTCATTGGGAGATACATTTTTGTAGGGATGTTCATAATCGGGAATTGGAAGCTTTCTAGAGCTTCATAAATACCATTTATAGCACTCCTATAAGGGGGATTGGGGAGGATAAGAGATGTTGGCTACCTTGTAAGAGTAAGGGGTTTATGGTTAGTGCATACTACCATCTTCTAGTTGGCCATAGTGAGCAGTTTTTTCCTTGGAAAAGCATTTGGAAGCAGAAGATTCCTTCTAGAGTGGCTTTCTTTGTATGGACCACTGCCTTAGGGAAATGTTTGACAATTGACAATTTAAGGAAAAGAAAGGTATGCATTTTGGATTGGTGTTATTTGTGCAAGTGTAATAGTGAAACTGTTGACCATCTATTCCTTCATTGTCCAATTGCTTTGGAGTTGTGGGATATGGTTTTTGGTTTATTTGGAGTTTGTTGGGTTATGCCAATGTTTGTTGTTGAGCTTCTTGCTTGCTGGCAAGGTCGTTTTGGTCGCCATTGCAATGGGGATATATGGATGATTGTTCCTCATTGTTTGATGTAGTGTATTTGGAAGGAAAAAAATAGTAGGTGTTTTGAAGACAATGAGTGTTCTATGCCTGACCTCAAGTTTCTATTTTTCATAATCTTATAGGACTGGTTCTTAGTTTGGAGAAACCAACCTTTTTCTTCAATTTTGGATTTACTTGATTTATGTAATTTTTGTATTTGATATGTACACCACTGTATACTCCCTGTGTACTTGGGTGTCTCTCTCTTTTTGATATCAATAAATCTTTATTACTTATCCAAAAAAAAAAAAATTTTTTTTTTTCTTTCCCCTTTGAGCTTAATTCTGATACATAAAGAAACTATGCTATTGCAATATTTAAATTGGGAAAATCAGATGAACTTTGCTATGATATTTCGATGGAATATCTTGAATGTAAAACACACATTTACACATGTATGTGTAAGGTATCTAGAATATTTGGGCCATACAATATTACTCTTGAGTAAACAATATTAAAACAGCATTTCTTTACTCTTGGAGCTATATCCTTTGACACACCCAGCTTTACAACTCTTTTGCTATTCATAACTCATGAATTTGTTGCACGTATGCTTCTAATTTTTTCTTTTTTGGTTTTGAATTTGTTGCAGATATATCTTTCTCCACCACAGAAGAGACATTGGCTGAAGCCTTTTCAAAATTTGGTGAAGTTACTGAAGGTAACTACTGTTACTGCCAACCCTAGCATCAATGTATTTTTCCATATCGATAATCTTTAGTCATCCAGCTCTTCTCCTTTTCCAGCTAAAATAATAAGGGATAAAGTCAGAAACAGATCAAAAGGTTACGGGTATGTGAGTTTTGCTAAAGAGGATGAAGCCAAGAGGGCCTTGACGGACATGAATGGGAAGGCAAGGTTACATGATCTCCTCCTCCTCTGTTTTTTTTCTCCAGTTCGTTTAATAATGTGAACAGTGATAATTTTTGCAGTTTCTAGATGGACGTGCCATTTTTGTAGACCCTGCAAGGCCAAGTAGACATTTTGATTCTGCTATGCGAGTAGCAAGAGGACCCCCAGAGCCAGCAGGTGATAGCTGATATTAACTTTCAAGTCTTCTTGATATACATGCAATAATGTTGGAAAGACTAGCACATGAATGGTCAGATATTTTATGTGTAGCTTGTTTAATTCTATTGCTTTAGTAAGCTTTTGATCTCTCCGTGCCTATGGAACTTCTGGACATCACTTTTAGAACCAACTCTTTCCATTAAGTCCATAGCATTTAATGGCAATTTATCCTTTTCAATGGGATTTAACTATTTATACAAATTGCTGCAAAGCATTTAACTATTTATGGAGTCTTGACAAAACCATTGAACTTAAAGAGATGAATGATGTTGTTACATATTTTCCCCCTATTTGGCATTGGCAATTTGGCATAGCTAGGATTGTGTACAAATGAGAATGATGGAAGTCCATCTAGTGAGGTTGGCATATAAATGGTTGCCACTTGCCAGAGAGTTGTGTCCAGGACCACAGCTAAGGGAGCACAGGGGTGAAAGATGAGTACATCAAGAGATGTCAGTCTTGACCTTTTATCTTGAATCAAGATAAAAAGTGTCGTATCCATGCCATGGAGATGGAGGGCAAGGGTGTGTGGTCAGCAAAGGAGGTGAGAGAGAAGCTAAAAGAGGACCCTTGTCACAGACAAGCATGTCGTGAGAGGTTTTACCCCTTTTATTGTAAGCCTATGGATATTTATAGGGAGGAGATGGAATGTTTCATAATTAGATTCATGGTAAGACTTATCATTCATGCGAGAAGTAAAAACATTACTAATGTTGGGATTTTTTTAGCTCTTATGCGGGTTAGAAAATACATATTTCAGATATTTTGGTAAGAAATAATTTCCTAGTAATGAAAACGCCATCAAACAACTGAATGGTGATGAGGAACATTTCATTTCTAAATCTATTCTCGCATGCTGGCTATAACCATGTCTAAACTCTAAAGGGTAATATTCCTGTAAAAAAATATGCAAAGATGTTTGTCTTACTTGGGAGTAAAACCATTTTTATGTGGAAGTGACCTGGACGACTTGGGAGCTGGCATCTGAATTGGATAATATACTCATGCCCAATAATATTAAGATAATCCTCCCTGAAAATAAAAATGATATTATGATAGTCCTTTCATAAAGGCAATCACATGTGGGTTGGTACAGAAGTCACGGACATTATTGTAACTTAGTAAAGGCAAATGTTAAGTAATATAGCAAGTCAGATAATTAAGTAAACTTTCTAATTGTTTAGCTAATTCGTGTCGTTAAGAGATAAGAGGGTCAAACACCGTCCACACCAAAAATTATTATGTGTCTTAGTCTGATAAAAAATAGCATTTATCATAAAGTAGATCCCATATGTTAAAATTTTATTTCATCTATAAATTTATTTAATTTTTTTTCTAACCTTTCACAAAGCCAAGGAGACAAAATGTGTGTAAAATTAGTACTGAAATGGAGGAGCTCAGCCCATTTTTGCTTATTTATTAGAGAGAAGCCTATTAACTTACAATCGAGTCCCCCTATCACTAAAACGAGCTATGTGCATATCGCCTTCGAGGAATAGGAATAGCGTTTGGCAAAGAGTAAAAGGTGTATGAAAAGTTTGCACTTTTTGTACCTTTAAATAAATCTAATAAATAGGGATTTAAATCCTGTGTTTGAAATGCCTAATTCAGATGCTAAACAACTTTTTATTGGCAATAAAAATAAAAGAATAAAAACTTTTATAGTACATATATATATTTTAATAATAATTTGATAGTATAATGGGAAGGGGGATTTAGAATTTGAGTCCATTATTAAAGAAAAATCAGTTAACTATTGATATGGGACATTATAAAGGATTTCATTATCATCGGGTTATAATATATGTGTCAATTCGGGTTAGCGTGTCATGTTTGTGTCGTAACGAGATAAGGGTATTCGACTAAATGACTCAATTTAAACCCGACTCATTTAATAATTGTGTCATAATCCTTCAATCCTAACACGACTTGCTAATGAAGCGGGTTGACATAAAACTTCTCATTTGACACGCTAAATAAACAGACCGCGTTAGGTTGATATGAATGTAACATGACTCATTTTAACCTACGTAACATTAAACATGTTGGGTTGACACAAATTCATTCCACTTAAACCGCTTAAAAAAAATACATGATTTATATTGTTATAAATTTAATACAAATTAAAAAAAAAACCCATGTTACTTAAATTAAAGAAAAAAGAAATTAATTATTTATATGGAGGTATAGAGATTTAAGGTTTGTAAAGTTTCAAATGGAAAAAAGAGAACAATTAAAAGAAAACCTTTCCTAATCATTTGTTATTTGACAAGAAAATTACACTTTGCTGTTTTATAAGTAGAACATATCATACGAAATGAGTTTGAATTTTGCTTTTTTTTTTGTTATTATTTTTTTATAACTATGAATTAAGGTGGTAAAGACTAAAGAACGATCATTTTGAAGCAAATACCAAAAAAATTGAAAATTTTGTTGTATCTAAAAAATAAAAACCATTAACCGGGCCATGACTTATTATAAATGACCCATTATCCTAAATTCCTATGATTATTAATATTGAAACTTATATATGTTTGGAAGAGTATTCCAACAACATTCCTTTATATTTTCCCGTTGAAGACATACCCGACCCGATAATTACTGCTCACAAAACCCAATTTCTGGAATGAAAGACCTTCAATTTTTGGTCAAATTGTAAAATAAAATAAAGGGAGCCCCAATTTGGCAAAAAATAAAAGTTAATAAAATCTTCGGCATAATTAATAATCATTACAAAATCCCCTTCACAATAATTGGGGACCCCCAAAATTTATATAAAACCCTCTGTCTGTCTTGTGCTCATAACGTAATTACTGTTAGTCTAGGGCTTCTTATCCGTAAATAATAAAAAATAAAAAATAAAAAGCAATAATTATTTTTATTACATACTAAAAGCAAAAAATAATTGGATCTTGCAGTTTTTCCGAGTTTTCGCTGTTCAAACTTTAACATTCAAAAAAGTCTCCGCAGGTAGCTTCTCCGGTACACACTCTCTCTCTCTCTCTAAAACTCTCACTTTCTCTCTCTAGAATTTGCCTTTTGTGTGATAAAAATCTTACCTTTTGTCTTTTTCGTCTATTTTTTTGTTTTTGTTTTTTTATGTGTTTGATTTGTTGGGGTGTGATTGTCATAGTGGCAACATAATGTGACTTTTTTTTGTTGAAATTTAATGCAGATTGAGCTTAGTTTTGGTATTTAAGAGATGGGTTTTTGCGCATTTCAACTGGGGTTTCCAAAGTTTGGAGCTTTTTTTGGTTTTTAATTTGTAGGGTGGGGTGTGGTGTGGTTTGGTTTGGTGTGCTATTGCATGAGCTTTTTGAGATACATGAATTTTTAGCTCCTCAAGTATGAGGAACTTTGGACTTGAACTTGATTGGATTTGCACCAGTTGTGATTCTAAATTTTTTGTGTGTGTTTATGGAAATATAGTTTGTTTACTCTTTTGGGTAGGTTAATTTTGTTTATCTAGTTCGATAAGATTGAGGGGAAATGATAGTGGCATTATTTTACTGTTTCTTACCGGTAACCTGGTAGTTAGTAGAGATTTGTATTCTATATGGATCTTCTGAAGAGGTCCTGTTTTCCAAAAAATATGTCATTTGGCCATGTCAATGATTTCCTTAAATGGAAAGGCTTATGGAACCCACAAATTTATAACCAATTTTTAGATGTTTGCAGAAGAAAATATCTATTCATTCTGTTTTTAAAAATGGTATAATAAGATGTTTTCATCAAGGAGCTCAAAATCCTTATTATATGAAAAAACATGTTTACTGTTACATTTATAATTCCGGTTATGTAGAGAGGGATATTGCATGTTTATTTATTGCTCTCTCACATTTTAAAAGAACTTGCTGGATATGAAAATGTTGCGACTTTTTTTTTTTTTTTTTTTTTTTTTTAATATACACAAATGTGTGAAATTATTTATAAACTTTCTTAAGTAGTGTCAATGTATGATCTGATGATATGGTGGAAGAATATAACGTACTGAAAAGGGAATTTTATGGATAACCCTTTGTTGGTATCAAGTTAAAAAAAAAAAGGTCATGTGTGTAGATTTAATATGAGTAATTGGGTGAATTTGGTAAATGATTGTTATTGTGTTTTGGTGGGACATATATTTGACTTGGATATTCTGGGGTTTTGAATTTTAGATTGGTTCTTATAATCAAGGGAAGGATTTGGCTTAATTGGGTTATGGTAGACAATTGAATATTTTTTCCATGTTATATAGTCCTAGGATAACAGTTTGGTATTATATACTTCATGTATGCTGTTTGAGATAGTCCGTAGTTGCCTTAAATAATGAAGTTAATTTATAGTAGATTTATATTCCTTCTCTGCTTTATCAAGAATGTACTGTGTAGTCTGTAAACAAAGATGGCCTGCTATTGTTTATTGACTCTCCTGTGTCTTATGATTAGTAGTCTTAAGTATTGGATTATGTTGCTTCTCAGGAGATATTGTAAGAATTTAATTGTTTTTTTTTTAAAAATAAATTTTTTAATTATTGATACTGTGTGTACTGGTTATGTAAAACATGTCTATAATGTCCATTGCAAATACCTGATCTCAACTTATATGTCTAAATTTATTGCAGGAAGGTGCACAAAATTGGTACGTTTATTTGGAACTGTATTATTTTCTACAATTGGACCATTTTTGTGGCTTTTTTCTCCTTTTTGTTTGAGCTCTATCATTCCTTTCATATCTGAATGACTCTTAAGCATAACCCTGGAAACTTCTTTTGAGCATGGTGTGTCACCTTGGATTAACGTGAAGCATTATAATTGTCTCCATATTTAATTCAATTATCCTTAATTTTTTTTTTCTATTATTATTTTTTGGTTACATTTTGTGCTTCTTTGCTATTCTTAAATTTTATGGGGTTATGTGCACCCTTTGGGATGAAGATAGTGAAAGCCTTTTTTTTTTTTGGCTTTGGCCTATATGTTTTTTTACAGCAGCCTAATTCTGATTCAAGAAATTCATTATTTGAAAATTTGCACCACCTTCATGATCATTATAAGTATCATTCAGAAATCTCTTTTACCGGTCTTGTTAGTACTGCTACTAATGTTATCATTATCCCATTGGTAAAAGTCTTTCACATTGCAACCCCCTTGAGTCTTTATCTCATCACGTGGGTTCAGTTGAAATTCATACCCTGTTGACCAAAAACACTGAAAATCATACTCTGCAACTCCTTTTGGCCTTTCATTTTGTTTCCTCCTTTCGGCATGTGTATACTTCTTCCCATAAATTCTTCTGGCCTCTGTGCCTTCTTCACAGTTGCCTTGCCAGCGTGTTTAGTTAGATACATAAGATGCCACGGACAAGGGCAAATGCTAAGCCAGTTGAAGTGGAAAAGCCAAGTGAGCCCGAAAAGCCAGTTGAGTCTGATGAGAAAGTTGATCTTGACGAGGACAATGATCCCGAGGAGGTGATGGAAGAAGAGGTTGAGTATGAAGAAGTAGAGGAGGAAGAGGAAGTTGAAGAAATAGAAGAAGAGGTGGAAGAAGTAGAGGAGGAAGAAGAAGAGGAGGAGGAGGAGGTGGAAGAAGTAGAAGAAGAGGATACCGATAATGCCAATGGAGCTGATGATGAGATGAAGGTTGAAGATGAGGATGAGAAAAAAAAACATGCTGAACTTCTTGCCCTTCCTCCACATGGTTCTGAAGTGTACATAGGTGGCATTCCCCATGATGCTTCAGAGGAGGACTTGGAGCTTTTTTGTGGATCTATAGGGGAAGTTACAGAGGTTAGCTCCATTTCTATAGAAAGCAATCTTGTAAGTTCCTTTTGTGAAGATTTATATCAATGCCACTATGGTCTGTGACAACAGGTTCGGATTATGAAAGGCAAAGATTCTGGTGAGAACAAGGGTTTTGCATTTGTGACCTTTAGAAGTGCAGAATTAGCTTCTAAAGCCATTGATGAGCTGAATAGTACTGAATTCAAGGTAACGTAACCTTTTGTGCATCATTTCTTATTGCCTTTTTCCCCACATAAGCCGAGGACTTATTGACAAATTGAAAATTGAATTTGATTTAAAATTATTATTGTTAGCTAAAAGATTAAGATAAGTATTCCTTAGAGCTTTTTAAAGGTTTCTATTATTATTATTATGGCCATTTGCTGTTATTTATGTATGCTGCAATTGTTGAATGCTTTTTTGTAAACTCTCTCTCCAGGGGAAAAAAATAAAATGTTCAACATCTCAAGCAAAGCACCGTTTGTTCATTGGTAATGTTCCTAGAAGCTGGGGAGAGCAGGATCTAAGGAAGGTTGTCATGGAAGTTGGGCCTGGAGTTACTGCTGTGGAACTTGTTAAGGTCAGTATGAACTAGTTATATGTCTTTAGGGTAGTTATTATTAATAGTTGAGATCATTTATTTCATTTTTGTTCATTTTCAGAATTCCCAGCGCCTTTAAAAAATTTATGTTTTACCACAGCCAGTGGTTTAGTTCTTTTGTGCCAGTTACAAGTGTCTTGTACTGAATTTATTAAACTCTTGGTCACAGGATGCAAAGAATCCAAGCAATAACCGGGGCTTTGCTTTTGTTGACTACCATAACCATGCATGTGCTGAATATTCAAGGCAGAAGATGATGAATCCCAAATTTAAGCTAGGTGATAATGCCCCAACTGTGAGCTGGGCAGACCCTAAAAATGCTGATTCTTCTGCTGCTTCACAGGTCTTGTAAATTTTTTCCTTCGTTTATATAAAAGTCATAGCTTCCTGTCCATACTTGAGGACCAACTATTTCAGTTAAAGTAACTGGAACTGAGCCAGATTTTTTTTTTTTGGGTGGGGGGCATGCCTCCCCCCCTCCCTCTGCCATTGGGAACATCAATGCCATTGTCAATGCTTGACATTGATGATGGGTGCAAGCTTCAAAAAGATTTTTTCTTCTTTCTTTTCTTTTTTGTTGAATGAAGTTGTTGAGGATTTAATCATATGATTTTAGGGGATGTAATTGTGGCTTAATGTAATCCTTGCAACATTTAAGAAAGAGGCTCTAGGAATGGTTGAAGCAGTAGAATTTGAATAATTTTATTTATTTATTAAAGATGTTTCTCTAAGCTTGGTGGTGAAGCCTAAGGTTTAGGCAGATTCTAGATGGTGAAGCCTGGTATTTGTCCTGTTCTTCTTTGTTTTCCGCTATCTCCTTTTTCTGGCAATAATGTCCTATATCAGTTCTATAAGTATCCATCTTAGTGGGCACATGGAAAACAAAAATGTTAAAAGAGGATATTGGTAAATAATATTAAGTTATGTAGTTCATTAAATCTGTAGGAGTTGCATGTAATGAGATTGCCACTTCTAAAAATTCACTATTGGAAAAAGTACAAGGAGATAGTACTGATAAATTAGAATAATAAATCAACTGGCTCTTCCCCCCTGATAATAGCCCTGAGGAGGAACTTGACGGGTGACTTTTTAGGGGATAACATACACTTATTGTATTGTATGACCTATGATCTGTGCCTGGTCCACATGACTATCTTTTAGTAGTTGTTCAAATATGTCAGACTTTTGTTTTCTTTTGTTCTAAACTAGTTTTCAGGATATGGTGGTAGTTGAATTTCATTGCAGTCTATTATTGGGGCATTGCTCTTGAAGAACTTAAGCTTGTATTGTACAGGTGAAGGCAGTATATGTGAAGAATTTACCGAAGAATGTTACCCAAGACCAGCTAAAGAAGCTATTTGAACATCATGGGAAAATCACAAAAGTGGTTCTGCCACCCGCAAAATCTGGACAGGAAAAAAGTAGAATAGGTTTTGTACATTTTGGGGAGAGGTCAAGTGCCATGAAGGCGCTGAAGAATACAGAAAAATATGAACTTGATGGTGATCATTCATTTGTTTCTTAATGCATTTTACCTTTTTCGAACAAAATTAAATTAGTCACTCACATTGCTTGGTTTGTTCTGATTTACAGGCCAAGTTTTGGAGTGTTCTCTTGCAAAACCACAGGCAGATCAAAAGTCTGGAGGATCAAATTCACAGAAGGCAGGACTGCTTCCAAGTTATCCACCTCGTGTTGGTTATGGTTTGGTTGGTGGTCCCTATGGTGCTCTTGGTGCAGGATATGGTGGTGCAGGATATGGTGCCACAGGCTTTGCACAGGTGAGTACTGTTTAAATGTATCACTCTACTCATTTGTGTATGTTCTTTCTTATAAAGGGAATATTTATGTACATAATATCAGTTCTGAGCCTTGTTCAGTAACTGTCATGATTTAGGTGTTTTACATGAATATTTATTGTTGCTTTTGTACATTACTTTTAGGTCATAGCCTGATAAAATATGTTGGTAGTTCTGATTCAAAAGTTGCAGTCTGTTTTATTGATTTTATTTAAATTTGCATCTCTTTGTGAGGTGGGTGTAAACTCTTAGGGTGAACATGCTAAAAATCCAAATGCTTTCGTACAATCCTAATGTGCTCAGTTGTGATAAATTAAAAAAAAAAGAAAAAGAAAAAAAAGCTTGAACTTTCCATTTTTTTTTTTTTTGATGAACACTTTGGACATGAAGAAAATACAAAAAGCTTGAGCTAAAGCTAACAGCTAACAGATTGTAGAAAGCAGAAACTGAAATACATTGTGTAAGACCCCAAATACGAGCCCACTGAAATAAAATACCCAAAAGAAGATGTTTTAAAAGATCTAAGGATCTCTTTTGTGAAGCACTCTCTCAGAAGTTTCCACCCCCACCCCCTCAAGCAAAGAGATTTGAAGATACCAGCTGATTAAGTTAAAGTGAACAGCCCCGAGCAAATCTTCTAGAGTACCCTTTGTTTCTATCGATGCATGCTTGTTTTCTTGCGTTGGCTTCAAGCCTTAGTAGGGTCTCAGAGTGCCTTTGACAACTTTATATATGAAATGAATACACAAATACTCTGAAGTTCTTAACTATTATTATCTAAAAAGAAGTGTGATAACTGCCAATGACCTTCAGCTGGATGGTATGTTCTTCCTCCTACAATAATGGGATCAAGGGTGAGTTGTGGATCAAGTTCCACTGGGTGAATATATAACTTTGCAATTAAAAAAAGAGTGAGTGAAGTGAATGAATCATCATGAAAATGTTTTTGATATGGTCAAGAAGGGCCTAGACACAGATTGGGAAAGCTTGTAATATCTACTTTTTGTTTTTGATAGGTAAGAAAAAAATATAATAAAGATACTACAATACAATATGCAGGAAAAGCTTGTAATATCTACTTTAGAAAATGAGGGCTTTTTTTGTTTGGTCTATGTAAAAGATATTTATTGGAACTACTTAGAAACCAATATATACCTTCTCAAAATGAGGTTCTTCATGTTATTATAAAAAAGTATAGGGACTTTATACATATAGAGAGGGGACCTCTTAGAAAGGAAACAGAAGACTAGGATAAGGGGAGAGAGAGAGAGAGAGAGAGAGAATGAAGGAAGAAGTTTCTGTTTTTGACTTGCATTCTGATTAATAGAACTGGTTAAGGAATTTGTTGGCATACATATTATAAATGTATATCTCTTTACTTCGTCTCCACACCGTATTCACGCTGTGTTGTTTCCTGAATTGAATGTCCATATCTCTGCATCCAACGATAAGAAGTAGGAATGGGAAAAAATGGGAGGGTGACGATGCAATGCAGTCTTCCAAGACGATTGGTGGTGGGTATGAGGAAAAGAAAAGGATGTTAAAGAGAACAGTATGTAAGAAACAATGGTGGCTAATAAGGTCTTCTGATTGTTAATGAACTCTAGTTTAAATGCTGCCTTCTTTACTTGTAAAAGTACAGTGGAGAATTACATTGTGGGCTCAACACTTGCTGGGTGCAAGTGTAACTTAACAATAGAAAAGTCTTCAAAGAACCTCACTATCTTTTTTCTTCCTTGCTTTTTGGTAATTATGCCTCTCATTATCATGAGAGTTGAAGATAGAAAATAATTAGACTAGAAGAAATAAGATGATGGTTTGGGAAATGAAGCAAAGATAAGAAGAGCACATGGGAATAGAGAGGCAAAGAGCAATGTGTCTAATAACCACCATCATGACAGATCTCTCTTATGTGCCCAAAACTCCTTTTTGTAGGCTAGAACCAAGGAACTTCAAGCAAATGTTCCAATGAATATAGTAAATACTTAAAATTTTTATTTCATTTAAAAAATTTCCAAAAATATCTAGTAGCTCATCAATATGCTCGTCATATATTTACATTGATAAATTTAAAGTAAAGTGATGCAATTTCTGCTCTGTGTTCTGGCCAGGTCCCTCTGGTTGAATCCCAAGAGACTTGTTATTTGACATAGCGGCAATTGAGAAAGTTTGGGGTGATAGTGAACCCCCCCCCCCCCCTCTCTCTCTCTCTCTCTCCCCATCCCACCCAAAAAAGAGTCAAGTGGATAACAATTTGGAGTTTTCATAGGAATTAAACTCTGCCTATATACACAAGGCCTGTAATTGAGAAAATGTGCTGGTGTCTTGCATTTGGTCATTTTAAAGTTGAGAAGTAAGCCTACTTAGCCGCTTCTCCTATGCTACTTATACACACATTTATTTATGTATACATGTATTAAATATCCTTTATGTTGTTAGAGTTCTCTTTGGGCTGGGTGGGGGGTTTCATTCCTCTTTATTTTTTTGGTGTTGGGTGGGTGGGGGATTACACTCTCCCACACACATAACGACGCAAATATGTACTTTATGTTGTTGGAGTTTTCTTAGAGGCTGGGTGAGGGTTCATTCATTTTGTGTGTGCGTGTGTGTGTTGGGGAGGGGTTCTCTTTGTTTGGGATGAACTCACAAAGACTCGACCCAAGGACTTCCCTTGTAGTGCAGCGTCTTTAGGATGGAAATTTCTATCATATATATAATATGAAATAATAAAATGAAATCACTTGTTATTGGTCTTTAAACAGTGCTATTAGCCTATTACATATTATATATGTGCTTTGCTGTTGAGTACCACTGCAATAAATTTTGCTCATCTTGTTTACTTTTTACACTTGTAATTGATGAATCTAGATTTTTGCTGATACTTGGACATGTTTTGCAGCCCATGATGTATGGGAGGGGACCAACTCCTTCTGGTTTGTCAATGATGCCCATGCTTTTGCCTGATGGACGGATCGGATATGTTCTGTAAGCACATCCATGCTATAGACAGGCTTATTCTTACAGATATTACATTATTAATTATGCATCTGCAATTTTTTTCATGTAATTCCTTCTCTCGTCCAATTTTAACAGCTTAGTATCCATTGAGATTTGCTGCTTGGGCATGTAATCGATTTATTTAGTGATGCAGATCTAAGAAGCCTAAGAAAGCCCAATGGGCCTTTGGTTTATTAGATTTGGTTATCTAGTTATTATGAGTTTAATTATAACTGTTTTTTACACACACACACACACACACACACACCCCCCCACAAATGCACATGCTTGGACAGCCCACCTGCACACACGAATTTATCGATAGGTTGGTAAATGAGTAAATGACATTTGATTGATATGAAATCTGATACACACACATGCAATGGTAAATAACATCTAATTGATATGAATATTGGGGGTCCACACACACAAATGCATGCATGTGTGAGCACTGACAAACACGAATTTATTGATTGGATGGTAAATGGCATGTGATTGATATGAAATTTGAGGTGCATGTTAAGCATGAGGAGATTATATAATTTGATAGTGGGATTGTCACAGTATAAATCCCATATGTGGTTTCTACATTCTACTTATCAAAAAGAATATAAATATAAATCCAATATAAGAAGTTATTGACTAGTGTAGTATTAATAAAGAACTATACCAGGTAAAACTTGACTGTGACCCACTTGGAAATTTTTGTTTATGTATTTTTCTATAATTTACAGTTTTATAGAGAGATATACGTTTTTGGTCTCTTTAGAAGGTCATGTGACTAGGGTTTTGATTTCTAATTAGATGAATTCCTAAGATTAAAATGATGCATAATTAAGTGCTTGGATTGTCCCTTTCATCTCCT
Organism: Quercus parvula; assembly: GCA_030820535.1. NCBI lineage: Eukaryota > Viridiplantae > Streptophyta > Magnoliopsida > Fagales > Fagaceae > Quercus > Quercus parvula. The sequence goes on from JAUAME010000010.1 coordinate 11,056,950, forward strand.
CTTGGGACTAAATGAGGGTTAGGATTGTAGCATTACAATGAACCTCATATGAGAGTTTTTTTTTTTTGGTGGGGTAAGTTATACACACATGCATTGAGTCTTGAAGCTACAATCTCGCCCTCCACCTAACACTTATAAGGGGAGGGGAGGAGGGGGTTCCAGTGGAGGTAGAACTCATTTTCCTTGTATAAATGTATCTTAAAACTCTATGTAGATTCTGGTGTCATTACATCAGAAATTTGGACTGGAAGTCTTTCTTTGATCCATTGGACCCATAAACTAGTGCTCTATAAATCTCAACTTCAGGTCTTTTGCTTTTGATATGATCTACCTCTTAATGCCTAGTACTTGCATAGCGTGTTGCGAAGACCCACTAGGCCAGTTGGTCACTTCATTCTTTCTGATGCTTTTTATAAGAAGCCTATATCTACTTTGCATGAACTGATAGGCAATTTTTGGAGCCATTTCTCCTCCAGGATTAGATCTGTTTATTTTCTCATGAAAAATGTTAGGCTATTTGGATCTTGGAAACAGCATAAAGAATAGGAAACAATAATATTTCTTGGATTAGCTCATTTTGACGATTTTGACAAATTTCCTCTCCTTTCCCCCCCTCTCTTCTACAATCCAAAAGGATACTAGTTTTCCAATCAAACTTTTAAGTGCACTGTATGATTGATTTGCTACCAAACAGAGACTGGTGACGTGAATTTTAGGGGCTACAGCTGTTTATGGCCCACAATAAGGTTTATTGAACCTCCACTTTCATGGTCTTTTTAGTTCCATATGTTAGCTAAATAAATGGTTGGTTGGTATCAAATAGCATAAATTGCAAAATTATTGGCTGATGCACCTTTAAGTGAGTCGATAATCGATATTTCAAGTGTACTAGTAATTCTCAAGACTGGGATATAAATGGAGAAATATGAATTGCTTTATGTGACATCCTAATTGTTGTACCTGGAGATTGACGTTCCATTTTCTTCTAATCCTTGCAGGCAACAGCCAGGAGCGCAGCCACATACTCCACCTTCACATCCGAGAGGAGGTGGCAGGGGTGGGGGTGGGGGTGGTGGTGGTGGGAGTGGCAGCAAGAGTAGTGGCAGTTCAAGTAGGGGAAGGCACAGTAATGATGGTGGTCATGGGCGCAGGTATCGCCCATATTAGTTGCAGGTTAACTGCTAAAAATTATACATCAGAAAGGGTGCATTAATGTCAAACCTTAAGATCATTCAAGATCTGAAATTAACAGTGTCATCTTCTTCATTGAAGCGTGTAGTGGTATTATTGTACTTTGTCTGTGATTACTACATTTGACATTTGTTAGTTTTGTTAAGCTGTTTTATTCTGTTTTAATTTTGATTTATAAGCCCTCAGTCCTTTCTGCTTATTATAATCTGTTATACTTTTTTTTCCCTTTCTTTTGTTTTGCATATTTTGTTAGCATACGTATTTTATTTTGTTTTGCGTTTATATATATATATATATATATATATATATATATATATGTATATCTTGGATTCTGTCTTCCTCCATAAGGATAGCGCATACCAATGCCCATTTTATTAGCATACGTAGTTTGCCAATATCAGTTTGGCTTAGGGCATGTGAAGGGTAAATTATAGACTTGTTAACCTTGTTTACAGTTCCAACTACAGAAGAATAGCGTAACAAGGGCAAAGCTTCTGTCCAGTACAGTAGAGCAACAGACAGGAAATGATATTGACATGTGACCATTTTTGGATAGGCGTCATTTGTTTCCTACTTAATGCTCCAATTTACTGGACACAAGTTAAACCCTAACAACAATACAATGTAAAGTACGGATAATACAATGGGTCCATGGGGGCTTGGACATGTCTTTTGTCAATTCTCGTTAACTTTTCAATTGTAGTATTTTTGTTTGCTCATCAAGGCAATCCTCAAATTCCCCAGCCAGGAGCTTCTAGCATGATTCTGCTAACGGTCCATTTCTTAGAACAGGACTACAGCAGCTTGTGATGCAGCATTCTTGACAGCATCCATTGATGCAGTTCTTTTCTTAGCGAGGGCTTTGACGTACAGACCTCATATATTTCCTTAGAGCTCTAATACCCTTTCCCTAATTTAAAATGGAAGACCTGATAGGGAGAATTCCTTATTGTTGCATCTTGGACCCCTTTAGCTCTGACTTATAATCCAAGTTTAATTATTATTGCAATTTCCAAGTCCCAGAATTCCTATTAAAGATCGACATAATTGGTAAGAGATACTTGATGGAGAATTTGAACTTTACCTGTTCCTGGTGATAGACTAAAGAATTTGAACTTTACCTCTTACATGAGGATAGAAAAAACTCAAACATAGGGCTCATCCCAATAATGGCTAGGGGATTAATATATCTCCTGTATAGTATTGTTAATTGAAAAGCATTACATAATCTTTGAAGGAGGATCAACGGGATATCATACCTCTAAAAAGGCACAGAGCCACCATAGAATTATCATTTGAAAGAAGAGAATACAAGGGTGGAAAAATTCACGTTCAAAAGCTGTACTTTGATATGTCCATTATTTTTTGAAAGGAGGATATCTCCACTCGAAGTCTAACATGAAGGCACTTTAAGATATTAACGAAGCTAAATGAAATAATTCGATACAATTCAGCTAAAAGAAAGAAAGAAAGAAATGGTTCAATACAGTCTTCCTACTACAACTATTAAGTATTAACTAAATAGATTAAAGTACAATTTATCTTTGCCTCTGAAAAATCAACGAGTAACAAGAAATATCAATGTTTTCACTCAGGCATGACCAGTACCATCCTGGTTATCTTCGTTTTCTACCCTTTCACCACCTCCACTGTCATGTGATAGCTCTTCCAATTTCCTTTTCTTTTTCTCTTCTTTTTCCTTTGCCGCTCCAGCCTTCTTTCCTGCGTTTTTCTGCCTAAACTCTGCAAGGGAACCAAGAAGAATGATAAATGTTGGCCACATTGTGAAACCTCCCTAATATATCCTGCTACCACTGATTAACTTGAATGAAAAATTTCAACCTCTAAAGCAATTTTTTTGGGGGGATATCTGTGATTTTCCAATCATTCTATAGATTAGAACGATCGTCAATGCCTTACTTAGGTCGCAGCTTTTTGTCAACAGATATATTGCCAATAGTTTTGAAGCAACCAGACGATTAAGCTTGCTATACAAACAGATTAGAGATATAAACATTAAATACTAAATAATAAAAGTTTGGTCCTAGAAGTCGCCGTTGCCCCAAGATGCTGGTTATTCCTTTCTGCAGCAAAAGATTACACTCTCTCTGCACCAAGACTTGGATAAATTACATAATTTCTCTATAGTTTGGGGTGATTTCAAATTAAATTCTACATTAAATTTAAAAAAAAAAAAAAAAAAATTAAAACTATGATATTTAAATCCTTTCAATTTACGCCCCCAATATGTCTTTATTAACTAAAAGTAAAAGATATTCACATTAGTTGTGACTAAAACAGTAAAACCAACCTAAACACACAAAAATCCTACAGCATGATCCATTCCACATGACAATCAAATAGAAACCATGACGATATTGAGCCAGTGAACAAAGGGGATAATAAATAAGTCTCTACCTTAGACTTGCAACTCCTGGTGTATTTACAAAGAAATTTTGGGCACACAATTAATTGGAAGCAAACTGAACTTACCTCAAAGACACCTCCACAGCTCAATCTATCTACTTCCTCAAGCTGTAGTCTACTATGATACAGCAAAGTGCAGACGAATATACTAGGGACTCCAAAAATAATTCTCCTCTATAATCAGGAAAAGAAACCATTTTACTTCAAGTTAGACTATAAAATTCTTATTGTAATGCTTTAGTACCTTCCTCAAGCTGTACTCTACTACGATACAGCAAAGTGCAAACAAATATAATAGGGACTCTAAATATAATTCTTCTCTATAATCAGGAAAAGAAACCATTTTACTTCAAGTTAGACAACAAAATTCTTATTGTAATGCTTAGCCAGATGCTAATTAGACAACACTTGAAAAGGATACTAGTCAACCTTTGGTCTCAAAACAGGATGTCCATCCATACCTAGTTCAATCTCCCATCCATACCTGACAGTCGGCAGCAATTTTCAGATTGAGCTATCAACTCCATTCAAATCTCTGAAGTTACTTTATAAAGAGCCTTTTTGATATTAGAAAAACACATAGGTGAAGTTTAGACTGCCCATATCTATTGTTACAGGAGTTGCCTTCTTTTGAGTGAGTATCACATGCATTTTCTCCAAACTGACTAAGCTCAAACGTGACTATACATTTAGTATTGACCGTATCCCTCATAGATGGGGAAAAAATGCATCTGGCCCACAATAGAAGCAAGACAAACCATAATAAAATTCAATCTGATATCAGCCTAAGCTGATAACAGAAGCTCTTTGAGTGTCTTCACATTGCAAACCTTCTTGATAGGAGAGAGACTTATTTGGAAAAGATCCAAATTCTTGATAGATTTCATATTATCTTTGAAGGAGAGAAACTTCACTTAATTTATAACGGTTTAATCACAATGCCAAACACATTACTCCCCATTGAAGTTGGATCCTATCATGTTTTGTTATCATCTTCCAAGGTTATATGATTGTGTTGAACTGATATGAACAAGGTTTATTTTAACGTAAAGCACTACAGATTTTCAGACAGTGGGATTAATTTTAGAATTTGAACAAAAGTAGGACCTCCTAGAAATATAGAATGTTAACAACATTGCACTTCTCAATCTCATCCAGGCCATTCAGTCTCTTTTCTAATAACTGAATCATATTTAGTTATGCATAACATTTAAACTACTCCTTCTATCTATCCTCCACTTAGTTTAAGGGAGTCATCTCTTTAAAAAATTGTCGTCTCAAAAGGTAAACATAAGAAGAGAAGAGGGGAGAAAACCAATACAAGAGAAGTATAGTCGATGAATAGCTAAGCGAAAAACTCTCATGTCCCAACATTCTACTTCTATTCTTCTAAAAAAAAAAGACCCTTTGAGTTGGACAAGAACCCTTCTTCGACTTTAAGAATTCCCCTTTTTCTCTTTGTCTCTAAAGACTAGAGCAAGGTAGCATAGAGAATTCACTTTTCTAAAATGTCTTTCTTTTTTATCAATCTTCGAAACCCCCACTGCCCTCGGTCATCATTAGGCATTGTATTAACTTTTTGTTTGTCCTCAACAAAGAAATATACCTTAAAATAGCCATTTTCCTCAAAACTACATACATTTGAAAAATGGTCATATATAGGTTCTAAATTCATCTTATGTGAATGAATGAAAGTAAGTGGCATAAAAAAGGAGATGGGTGATAGAGATTTTGAAAGCTGACCATGAAGTGAGGCTTTAAGAGGACCGAGAAAGTGGGAAAACTCGATTTCTTGAAGAGCAGTGAGGACATCATCAGCATTGATAGTCTGCCTCTTCGATTCCTTACATATGTCATTGGCACTGCAAATTCACATTCAATAATTAAGCCCATACAAACCCTAAGTAAGAAATTGAGAGTGAAAAGAATGAATAGAAGATACGTGGCAGAGAGGTAGTGGATGAAGATGCGAGCGCTCTCGGAGAAAGCAAGGAGGGCGTCCTTGTGAACGGACATGTCATCGCCGTCATTGGATAGCTTTTCCTTCACCACGCGCCGCACTATCGTTCTCGGCAGCTCCTCCGCCTCCGATATCACTTTCTGATTCTCGCTCTCCATCTCTGCTTCTTCTATTTTTATGAGATTTTTTCTAATACTACTTTTTTAGGTTTTGTTGTTTCCCTTTCCCGCCATTGGCTTTCTCTCTTGGTCCGGTTTTACTTTGGGTACTCTCGTGTTGGGCTTGGTAAGTTGTTAATAATAATAGCTTTAGGTAAGGCCCCATCGGACAAAATCCAATTGGATTCTCAATTTTTTTGCTAATTGTCCCATTTAAAATTTTTAATTTTTATGCCAAATAAGTTATTAGTGCAAAATCCAAAGAGTTTATATAAAAAATAAAAGAATAAAAACTATACAAATGCTAAGCCAAACCCGAATAAATGCTGCAATAGAGAAGTTGGATTGTCACAAAACCTAATCTCTTCGAATCCGCTCTATTTAATGGAAACTATGAAATTGTTGATGAAGTTTTAGAGAAGCTTCGAATTCGCTCTATTTACTCAAAGGTTTTAGAGAAGCTTTTTGTCTTCACTGTGCAGTCATTTTCTACCTTAGGCCCCTTCTTTCTCTCTCTCTCTCTCTCTCTATGTAAATAGTTCTTTATGTGCATTGTTGATTTTCATTCCTTTTTATCACCATTGTCTAATGTTTATGTGCATAAGCATGGGTTACAAGCTAGTTCTTCTAAAGGTAATCTCTTACATTCTTCTAGTGAAAAATTAGAAAAATAATAAATCCTATAGGTTGACACCATAAAATTCAACCCTAAAACCCTTTTTTTTTTATTGAGTATCGATTTTACTTGGGAAACGAAACCATTTATTCATGGGTTTCAATTAGATCTATGGATAAAATTTATCTTGCCATCAAACAAGAGACCTAAGTTCAAATCCCGTTCATACCAATCAATTTATGTATTAACTTTTTTTTTTTTGTTTTTTTGAAATCATAGTATCTATGTATCTAACTAAGAAATATTACTTTTGGAATGAAAAATAAAAAATGGAAAATATTATCATTTTAAGTGACATTTATGGTATAAAAATGTCAATTTATTGTGTCGGTAGCATTACTATGTGTCTTTAGGTCCCATACTAAAGGGAGTCTTATTTTCTTAGTGTAATTGGTAAAGATCTATCAATAATGCTTTTTATTTTTTATTATTTTTTATGGGGTCTATAATACTTTTGAACAATCGTTAACAAGTGATTTGAGCAATGTATGATTTATCTAATAAAAAATTAAAAAGGACATGCACATTGATTTCAAAAAAAGAGAAAGGACACGCACTATCAAAAGGCAAAGACTTTAGAGAAAACTTTATTAAGTAAAAACATACTTTAGAGAGGGGTAAAAAAAGGGGCAATTACAGTTGTAACTGTGAACTTCCTTCGTTTATACTTATCATCCTAAACTTTTAAAATGCACAATTATCATCCTAAATTATAACTTGTGTTTCACGTTACATACTACCATCAATTGAGTTATTAACTAGGAAGGAAAAAACATGTCAAGTGTGACTCTTGTGACCTCTGCATAAGAGATTGACATGTGGATCCCATAGTTATGACACACAAATTAGTCTCATATAGATACTTCTGAATACACCCAACATCCAAACTTTTATTTTCCTATGCAACACATTAAAATAATATATATATACACAAATATACAACACAACTTTTATTTTCCTATAAAGTGAAAGAGATGAAAGAGAGAAAAGTGGGAATAAAATATATTAAAAACTTATACTATTGTACTAGAGTACAATCATAAATTTTAGCACTATCGTAAAATTTTTTGCAATTAAAAGCCTGGATAATGGGCTTGTTTTGTGCTTTAATGCTAAAATTCACTAGCATATACTATTTGCAAGACCCAATGTCAATACTTTTATAAAATAGTATAGAATAATTGATAAAATAGCTTTTGAGAAGGTACAATAGAATAGTTTAAAGATAGCAAATGTGAATGTTACCAGTTTTGACTGATGAATGATTCTTGTAAATACCAGTTAGTTTTTTTAATGAGACTGATGAATGATCCTTGAAAATACCCTTTAGTTTTTTTTTAAAAGAATGAGAAAATTTGATCAAGAGTAGGTAGACGACGTACTACACATGTTTGAACAATAAAGCTACAATTTTTTTTTGAATGAATAAGAGTAGACCGCGTACAACACATGGTTGAACGATAAAGCCACAAATTTTTGTTTTTTTTAATGAATGAGAATATTTCAACAAGACCACGTCAATACATGGTTGAACAATAAAGCTGCAGTGTCAATGTTTTGTAATTCAAGGACTTCGATTAACTTAAAAGAAAAAAGAAAAAAGAAAAGACTGGAAAGAAAGATAGAAGCTTTTTATTTTTATGAATGAGAATATTTGACCAATAGTAGGTAGACCACGTACAACACATGGTTGAACAATAAAGATACAATTTTTTTTATTTTTTTATTTTTATGAATGAGAATATTTCAACAAGAGTAGACCACGTCAACACATGGTTGAACAACAAAGCTGCAGTGTCAATGTTTTGTAATTCAAGGACTTTGATTGACTTAAAAGAAAAAAGAAAAAAAAAGATTGGAAAGAAAGATAGAAGCTTTTTATTTTTATGAATGAGAATATTTGATCAATAGTAGGTAGACCACGTACAACACTTGGTTGAACAATAAAGATACAATTTTTTATTTTTTTTCAATGAATGAGAATATTTCAACAAGAGTAGACCACGTCAACACATGGTTGAACAATAAAGCTGCAATGTGAATGTAGTTTTGTAATTCAAGGACTTTGATTGACTTAAAAGAAACAAGAAAAAAAAAAAAAAAAAGATTGGAAAGATTTTTTTTTTTTGTGAAAATACATTTTTGGTCATTATATTTTGGATCTATTTTCATTTTGATCCCTAATTTGATTTCACGCCTACCATAGTTCTTGAAAATGAAAAATCGTGTCCATTTTGATCCATGCTGTCAGCCTAGTAACGGAAAATGCACACGTGGTAAACAGAATGTAGTATTGGCATATTAGATGCTGACGTGGATAATAAAATAATAATAAAAATTTTATTTGTCATTTAAAAAATGTCACATCAACATATAAATTAATTAAAAATAAAAAATAAAAAATATTAATTTTAACTGAAAATTTTCAAAAACAAAACAAAACAAAAAAAAACTTTTTCAATTTTAAATACTAATTTATAGTAATTATCTCAATTTTTCTTGAACTTTCTTAAGAAACAAACACTAAATTAACACTCATTCTCACTCTATGTTGGTGTGTCTGTGTTTTTTTTTTTTTTTTTTTTTTTTTGACAACTTGGTGCATTTGTGTTTGCATCTATTTCACTTTCTTCTTTCTTTAAAGATAAACCAACAAAGAAAAAAAAAATCTTATGTGAATAAATTTGTGTTTTGATTCTCTTATTTGGAATACTTATGGGTTTGTGTCAATTTAGGAATTTTGCAACTTCAATAGTTTAATTTTTATTGATTTTCATTCCTTTTTATCAACATTGCCTAATGTTCTTTTGTATAAGCACGGGTTACAAGCTAGTTCCTCTAAAGTTAATCTCTTACATTCTTCTAGTGAATAAATTAGAAAAATAATAAATCCTATAGGTTGACACCACAAAATTCAACCCTAAAACCCTTTTTTTTTTTTTATTGAGCATCAATTTTACTTGGGAAACAAAACCATTTATTCATAGGTTTCAATTAGCTCTATTGATAAAAATTTTCTTGCCTTCAAACAAGAGACCTAAGTTCAAATCCCGTTCATACCAATCAATATATGTATTGATTTTTTTTTTTTGGTTTTGTTTTGAAACCATAGTATCTGTGTATCTAATTAACTAAGAAATATTACTTTTGGAATAAAAAATAAAAAATGGGAAATAATATCATTTTAAGTGACATTTACGGTATAAAAATGTCAATTTATTGTGTCGGTAGCATTACTATGTGGCTTTAGGTCCCCACGCTAAAGGGAGTCTTATTTTCTTAGTGTCATTGGTAAAGATCTATCAATAATGCATTTTATTTTTTAAATTTTCATGGGGTCTATAATGCTTTTGGACAATCTTTAACAAGCGATTTGAGCAATGTATGATTTATCTAATAAAAAATTAAATAGGATGTGCACATTAATTTCAAAAAAAGAGAAAGCACACGCACTTTCAAAAGGCAAAGACTTTAGAGGAGACTTTATTAAGTAAAAAAAATACTTTGGAGGAGGTAAAAAATGGGCAATTATACTTAGAGCATTCACATCAGTTCTTTTATAAATGTGTAAAATACACATTTTGATCACTTTTACACATTTTGAACCAAAAAAACTCCACATTAGTCCGTTTAAAAGTGTATAAACTTTTGTAAAATTATCAACTAGCTATAGTACCTGTGTAAATTTACACGGGCACTGTAGCATGTGTATTTAGTTTTTTAATAGTTTTTTCTCTCTCCTCTCTACCTGACTCTCACCTCCCTCTCTCTCAGGTGATGTGCGCTCTCTTTCTCTAACAAAAAACCCACTCCATCCTTTCATCCTCAGTTCTCTCTCCCTCTGTCACATCTCTCTCTCTCTCGTTCAAAGCATGCCACCGGAGTTCACAGCGTGGCGAGATCGGCGCTGTGGGTCACAGCGTGGCGAGATCGATGTTCTGGGTCACAGCGTGGCGTGTGGTGTGGTCTCAATGGTGGCGGTGTTGGTTTGGGTCGATGATCGATGGCGACGACTTGGGGAGGTCTCGATGGTGGTTTAATCTGAGTTTATGGTGTGGGTTGGTCTTGGTTTGTGTGGGTTTGCTTGGTCTGGATTGTGGGTTGATCTGGGTATGTGTGGAGGCGTGGAGGGATGGAGATGATGGCGTTTTGATCGACGTTGATTTTTCTTTGTGTGGGTTGATCGGTGTTGGTTGATCTGATGTTGATTTTTCTTTGATTTTAGGTGGAGATCGGGTGGGTTCTGATGGAGTTTTGATCGGCTTGCCTGGAGATCGATTTTTGATTTAATGGCTTTTGGTTTCTGATGATGGTGGTGATAGTGGTTGGGTGGTGATGATGGTGGTGATAGTGGCTGTGGGTCTGTGAGAGAGAGGGGCAGCGAGGGAGTGAATAATAAAAAATTGTAAAATAATGAATATTTTATTGAATAAATATGGAGAATAGATAAACTGATGTGGGTGTTTTGTAAAAGTGGATATGTAAAATAGAAAAAATAGGTTTTTTCGTGTAAAATAGACAGAAAATTTAAAAGAACTGATGTGAATACTCTTAGAATCGTAAACTACATCCTTCGTTTATACTTATCATCAATGCACAATTATCTTCCTAAACTATAACTTATGTTTCACGTTACATACTACCATCAATTGAGCTATTAACTTGGAAGGAAAAAGTATGTCAAGTGTGACTCGTGTGACTTCTGCATAAGAGATTGACATGTGGATCCCATAGTTATGACACACAAATTAGTCTCACATAGATACAACACAACTTTTATTTTCCTAGAGAGTGAAAGAGAGAGAAGTGGGAATTAAATATATTAAAAATTTATAACATTTTACTACGGTACCATCATAAATATTAGCACTATTGTAAATTTTTTTTGCAATTAGAAGATTGGGTAACGGGCTTGTTTTGTGCTTTAATGTTAAAATTCACCAATATATACCATTTGCAGAACCCAATGCCAATACTTTTATAAAATGGTATAGAATAATTGATAAAGTAATTTTTGAGATGATAAAATAGAATAGTTTAAAGATAGCGGATGTGAATGTTACCAATTTTTGACTGATGAATGATTTTTGTAAATACCATTTAGTTTTTATAATGAGACTGATGAATGATCCTTGAACATACCCTCTAGTTTTTTTAATGAATGAGAATATTTGATCAAGAGTAGGTAGACAACGTACAATACATGTTTGAACAATAAAGCTACAATTTTTTTTTGAATGAATAAGAGTAGACCGCGTACAACACATGGTTGAACGATAAAGCCACAAACTTTTGTTTTTGTTTTTTATTTTATTTTATTTTTTTAATGAATGATAATATTTCAACAAGAGTAGACCACGTCAACACATGGTTGAACAATAAAGCTGCAATGTCAATGTAGTTTCGTAATTGAAGGACTTTGATTGACTTAAAAGAAAAAAAGAAAATAAAGACCGGAAAGAAAGAAGTTTTTTTTTTTTGTTTAATTTTTAATTTTTATGAATGAGAATATTTGATCAATAGTAGGTAAACCATGTACAACACATGGTTGAACAATAAAGATATATATATATATATATATATATATATATATATATATATATATATATATATATTTTTTTTTTTTTTTTAATGAATGAGAATATTTCAACAAGAGTAGCCCACGTAAACACATGGTTGAACAACAAAGCTGCAATGTGGATGTAGTTTGTAATTCAAGGACTTTGATTGACTTAAAAGGAAAAAAAATAAAAAAATAAAAGACTTGAAAGAAAGATGGATTTTTTTTTTGGTCCTTACATTTTGGGCCTATTTTCATTTTAGTGCCTAATTTGATTTTATGCCTATCTTAATCCCTGAAAACGAAAAATCATGTCCATTTTGATCCATGCCGTCAACCTAGTAATAGAAAATGCATACATGGCAAACGGAACACAGTTTTGGCATGTTAGATGCTGACGTGGCTAATAAAATAATAATAATATTTATTTGGCATTTAAAAAATGCTATATCAACATATAAATTAATTAAAAATAAAAAATTTTAATTTTAACCGAAAAATTCAAAAACAAAACAAAACAAAAAAACTTTTTCAATTTTAAATATTAATTTATAGTAATTATCTCAATTTTTCTTGAACTTTCTTAAGAAACAAACACTAAATTAACACTCCTTCTCACTCTATGTTGGGTGTCTTTTTCTTCTTCTTTTTTTCCTTTTTTTTGACAACTTGGTGCATTTGTGTTTGTATCTATTTCATTTTCTTCTTTCTTTTAAGATAAGCCAAAAAAGAAAAAAGAAAAAAAAAATCTTGGGTGAATAAATTTGTGTTTTGATTCTTTTATTTGGAATACTTATGGGTTTGACGGACAAATTTAAAGAGAAGGATAGGCAGTATTCCGGTTCAGCAACGCTTTGTTATGATACATTCCTGTCTACGGTCATTCCTTTTCTTGTATCTTATAATTAACTAATTTAACTTGATGTGATGCTAATCATTTTTGTGATCTTGATTTATTTGATTGTTTCCAACCAATTCTTTTGAGGTGGGCAAGCCGCAAGAGCTTGTAGATTAAAAGTGAGTTTTGTAAAGCATTTTCTTGGTATACTTTTCCCTAGGATCAGAAGTGACTATGCACTTAGTATTGACCGTATCCCTCATAGATGGGGAAAAAATGCATCTAGCCGCAAATAGAAGCAAGACAAACCATGATAAAATTCTACCAGATATCAGCCCGAGCAGATAACAAAAGCCCTTTGGGTGTCTTCACATTGCAAACCTTCTTGATAGGAGAGAGACTTATTGGGAAAAGATGCATATTATTGAAAGATTTCATATTATCTTTGAATGAGATAAACTTCACTTAATTTGCAAAGGTTCAATCACAATGCTGAAAACATTACTACCCGACGTCCCCATTGTAGTTAGCTCCCGTCAATCTGTCATGTTTTATGATCATCTTCCAAGGTTATATGATTGTGTTGAACTGATATGAAGGTTTAAATTAATGAAAAGCACAGCTCAATCTATCTACTTCCTCAAGCTGTACTCTACTATGATACAGCAAAGTGCAGACGAACATACTAGGGACTCTAAAAATAATTCTCCTCTATAATCAGGAAAAGAATCCATTTTACTTCAAGTTAGACTATAAAATTCTTATTGTAATGCTTTAGTACCTTCCTCATATACAGCAAAGTGCAGACAAATATAATAGGGACTCTAAATATAATTTTTTGATAAGAAAATTATATAATCAGGAAAAGAAACCATTTTACTACAAGTCAGACAACAAAATTCTTATTGTAATGCTTAGCCAGATGCTAATTAGACAACACTTGAAAGGGATAGTAGTCAACCTTTGGTCTCAAAACAGGATGTCCATCCATTCCTAGTTCAATCTCCCATCCATACCTGACAGTCGGCAGCAATTTTCAGATTGAGCTATCAACTCCATTCAAATCTCTGAAGTTACTTTGTAAAGAGCCTTTTTGATATTAGAAAACCACATAGGTGAAGTTTAGACTACCCATATCTATTGTTACAGGAGTTTCCTTCTTTTGAGTGAGTATCACATGCATTTTCTCCAAACTGACTAAACTCAAAAGTGACTATGCATTTAGTATTGACCAATTGACCATATCCCTCATTGATGGGGAAAAACTGCATCTAGCCCACAATAGAAGCAAGAAAAACCATAGTAAAATTCAACCAGATAACAAAAGCTCTTTGAGTGTCTTCACATTGCAAACCTTCTTGATAGGAGAGAGACTTATTGGGAAAAGATCCATATTCTTGAAAGATTTCATATTATCTTTGAAGGAGAGAAACTTCACTTAATTTATAACGGTTTAATCACAATGCCGAACACATTACTCCCCATTGAAAGTTGGATCCTATCATGTTTTGTGATACCTTAGAATAGCCATTTTCCTCAAAATTACATACATTTGAATAATGGTCATATATAGGTTCTAAATTCATCTTATGTGAATGAATGAAAGTAAGTGGCATAAAAATGGAGATGGGTGATAGTGACAGAGATTTTGAAAGCTGACCATGAAGTGAGGCTTTTAGAGGACCGAGAAAGTGGGAAAACTCGATTTCTTGAAGAGCAGTGAGGACATCATCAGCATTGATAGTCTGCCTCTTCGATTCCTTACAAATGTCATTGGCGCTGCAAATTCACATTCAACAATTCAACACATACAAACCCTAAGTAAGAAATTGGGAGAGAGAGTGAAAAGAATGAATAGATACGTGGCAGAGAGGTAGTGGATGAAGATGCGAGCGCTTTCGGAGAAAGCAAGGAAAGCGTCCTTGTGAACGGACATGTCATCGCCGTCATGGACAGCTTTTCCTTCACCACGCGCCGCACTATCGTTCTCGGCAGCTCCTCCGCCTCCGATATCACTTTCTGATTCTCGCTCTCCATCTCTGTTTCTAATACTACTTTTTTAGGTTTTGTTGTTTCCCTTTCCCGCCATTGGCTCTCTCTCTTGGTCCGCCTTTACTTTGGGTGATCTCGTGTTGGGCTTGGGAAGTGTTATTTTTTGATATAAAATTCTACTTTAATATAATCTAAGTGCAAAAACTTAAATCTCTTACTCTTACCTCCTTACATCCCACAAACATTTATATTTGTGGAATGACCATTGCATCAAGGATATACGATAGGTGATAAATTGTTATTAATAACAAGAATAATGTTAGAGGTATAAACTATTTTATAAAACATTTTACAAATTATTGATATAATGAATGATTATTAGTAAATGAAAAAGTGATATTAATGGCAGGTCTAGATGAAAAATAATAATAGGTTGGTTACATTATCATTTTGTAAAAATATTGTAAAATAATTTATACATGTAGTATTGCTCTAATAATAATAGCTTAGGTAATGCCCAATCGGACAAAATCCAATTAGATTCTTAGTTTTTTTTTTTTCTTTTTGCTAATTTTCTTATTTAAAATTTTTAATTTTTGTGCTAAATAAGTTATTAGGGCAAAACCCAAAGAGTCTATATCAAAAACTATATAAATGCTGCAATGTAGAAATTGGATTGTCACAAAAACTAAACTCTTTAACACTGTGTTTGGTTGGGTGGAATTTAGGAAGGATGGAAAATATAAGAAGGAAAATGAGGTGGAAAATAGAGTTTTCCTCTGTTTGGGAATGAGAAGAAAATAAGAGGAGTGGAAAATCGGGAGAAAATTTTCTCCCTGGCCCACAAATTTTTTTTCCTCCCAAATCGGGAGGAAAATCAATGAGAGAAAACTGCCTCATTGTTATTTTACCATTAAGCCCTCCCACCTAGCCTCATTCATGCCCTTCACCGACCCCCACCTGAAGAATTTTGCCCACAAAAGTTGGCTTTGTCCTATTCAAGCTCATGTTAATGCCCAGCCAATTCTTTGTAAGGGTGTAATGTTTGGCTGGAACGCGTGAAAAAAAAAAGATTATAATGTAATTTTTACATTATAATAATAATAAAATAATAAAAATTTATATATATGATGTGTTAAATTTTATATTATTTAATGAGTACAAATAAATCTATTTCTTACCTATTATGTAACAAGAGTATAATTGTCAATTTATATAAATTACATTTTCCATCATTTCTTTTTTCTCTCCAACCAAACAAAAGAGTTTTCCATCCTCCCACTTTTCCACTCCTCCAACCAAACACATAAGAGGGAAAACTAAATATTTCCCATCCTCCCACTTTTCTATCCTCCCACAATTTTTCATCCTCCCAATTTTCCTCTCCTCCATCCAAACGGACCCTAAATCTGCTCTCTTTAATAAAAACTATGAAATTGTTGATGAAGTTTTAGAGCAAAAAATAAAAGCAAGTTACTTTGTTTTTATTCAAAGGTTTTAGAGAAGCTTGTTTTCTTCACTTTGCAATCATTTTCTATCTTAGGTTCCTTTCCTCTCTCTCTCTCTCTCTCTCTCTGTAAGTGTCTGTTTGGCAAAAATTATTTTTGTCAACCTATTTTACTATTTAGCTTATTTTTACTACTATTTAGTTTATTATTGTTAAGCGTTTTAACTATTTATTTCGATCATTGGACTTGATCAAGTAAACTCACAAAATAGTCAATTAACCTTTTTCATTTAGTAACTTGGCTTTTAAATTGACCTACATGTTAAAAAGGTATTAATTTATCATCTACCCACTATTTTAAAGGGAGGGGTAAATTGCCTTTCATGTTAGGAGCAATGCTCTATTTCTTGATCCATAAATATAGTGTTTTTTAAGCCAATCAAAACGTTTTTTTTCTCATATCACTTCATTTCTTAATTAAGTCCTTTTTTAATTAAAATAATCTTCTACCAAACCAAGTTTAAAATTTCTCACCAC
Organism: Quercus parvula; assembly: GCA_030820535.1. NCBI lineage: Eukaryota > Viridiplantae > Streptophyta > Magnoliopsida > Fagales > Fagaceae > Quercus > Quercus parvula. The sequence goes on from JAUAME010000010.1 coordinate 11,073,736, forward strand.
TTCAGCTTAAAGCAGCAGGTCTATAGCCGATGCCCCAATGAGTCATTATACAAACATTTTAAATATATTGTTATAGTTTTGACACTTTTTTTTTTATTCAACAAAAAAAAATCTCACAGTTTATTTTGAGTACATTGATTAATTTCTTGAATTGTAGATAAATATATTATTAATCTCTTCAATTAATTTTTATTTAATATGAATTGATTATTTTTATTTATTTATTATATAGTTATTTATTTATTTTTATTAATACATACTAATATTTTTTTAGATTAATTTTGTTTTCAATCATAACCTCCCCCACCTCCTGCCCCCCATGGTGTTTTCCGAGAAGGTACTATAATGTACGGTAGTCTCCTCTAATAATTTTCTAACGAGGGGCAATAGATTTTTATCAGTCATTATCAATTACCCATATATTCATTCAAATGTACAACAAAAACTTTACCTCTCTTTCCACAATACATGCCTTCTTCTCTTGTTGACTGAGGATTAAGATTAAACGCATTGAAAAAGAAGAGTAGTGGGTTGTCTGTGTCAGTACTACCATGATACCATCTCATATGATGACATCCCATATGTGTTAGTTGTCTCCTGACTTTCCACTTATAATTTTCTGACAACGCGCAACGGATCATAAACTTCTATGAATTATCCACAATACATGCCAAAAACTTTACCACTCTTTCCACCATACATGCCTTCTCTTTTTGACTGAAAATTATGAACACAGGGAGTGAACGCATTGAAAAAATATATATTGCAATCAATTGCACGCCATTAAAAAAAAAAGAAAAAAAAGAAGTCAAGTCAAGTAAATATTTTGGTATTAGATTTCTAGGGTCATTTGTGTTAAACAACAGTTTTTAGTTTTTTTGAAAATACATGTAGGTGAAAAAGTGTGTAAAAATACATGTAATATTATTTAAAAACTAAAAAATGTGTTTAAACATATGCATCAAATGAGCCCCCATTTGTTGGAGCTATCTAACTATAAACAAATAAAACAAAACAAAACACAAAAAATTGATGAAGAAGTTTGTCCACAAATTGAAAAGAAAGTCCAAGAATCTTCAAGTCAATTGTCATGAAATTTCCCAAGAGTCTAATACGGTGCTTATAAGTCATCATATGTTGAGAACACTTCTACATCCACAAAATACCAAATTGAAAAGAAAGTACCTTGCTTTTACGAATTGAAAATAAAAGTTTTGATAGGTATTACATAATAGTGCTTATAAGATAACACTTTCACCACATCCACAAAATACCAAAATTTGAAAGCTAAAATATAAATTTCTGTTAGGGTTCTATGTTTTGGTATTGTCAAACCATGCCAGATAATGTGTCTTTTATTAAATTTTGATGTGTCTTAAAGTTGTAACTAAAGATCAAGTTGAAGACATAAAGTTTGCTCAAGAAAAGCTCAAGAAAAGTGCATTTTTAGTACATTTTCAGTATGTATCTCGATAGCAGTCTCAACACTACCTCGATACATATCAATAGAAGCTTGAAACCTACTACCTCCTTGATTGCAGTCTTGACACTACCTCTATCAAACTAATTCCAATAGATTTGTTGCCCACTTTCCAACTACCATCCCCTAAGATGTTATTAAGAAGTTGCTCTTGTAGTGTGATTATATCAGCATTTGTCTCCAATTTTTCTCTAACATTCTCTAGAAAGCTGCTTCCATAAAAATGTTTAGCAATTTTATTATAAACAGTTTTTGTGATTGTAGTCTTTCCTACTCCGAGATGGCCATGAATCCCTACCACGCAAACTTTATCTACGCCAATATCTAAAAGTGACTTTATGGCCTATACACGAGAATTTTTTTCAATTAGGTATTCAGCAACATGTAATAGTTTTTGATTTAATTTAGCATTTGATATCTCATTAACAATTTTTTGGATGAAGTGAGATTCATATGTATAAGTAGCCCCGCTGATAGTTGTTAGGACATATGTGATTCACTTATTAGGAACATATGTTATTATTTTATGTAATTGGCTAATTCTTTGATAAAATGCGCTTTACTTGTAATTAGGAAGATCTAGGACGTGTTTAATACTTTAAGAAACTTTGTTTCAAGATCAAGTGTTGAAACCATGCAAGTCTGTCCAAGAAATAAGCTTAATAAGTGTCTGTCATTAAAGCTCGACAGCTAGCCATTTATTGAGCTTAAAAAGCTGTTCAGCCCTGTGACTCGACAGCAGCTCGATAGATAGGGTATCTGTCGAGGTTTATGAAAAACAGATTTTCAGTTTTATTTTGACTCTAATCCGTGATTATGTTTTTGGCTTTATTTTCTCACAACCCTAGCCATATAAAAGGATTATTTTAAGGGTTGTCAAAGAGTTCATAAGTTGCATAAGTGTTGAGCAAAGTTTGTTCAAGCAAATTGTGACTAGAGACAGAATTTGCCCTAGTTCATCATTCTTGTGAAGAAATTGTTGTGTTTGTGCACCGTAGGGTTTTGTGACCAAACATCTTTTTGATTTTCATCGTTGGGATGAACTGAAGAGTTTTGTAGCCAACAACCTTCTCTAGTTGGTCATTGAAGTTGCGTACTGGGATCCACGCAATTGGTTAGTCACATATTGGGAGTCATGCATCAAAAGGAGAAATTGTCACTACAGAACAAGTCCAATTGGGTATTAGAGTAAGGATTTAACTGTAGGTTGGTATAAGATACTGTGATTTCTTTACTTGTAATCACTTGTTGTGATAATAGTAGAATTTCGTGAGTGGTGACTTAAAAATCATCTGGTGGGTTTTCCGCCGTTAGGTTTTCCTCATTCGTAAACAAATCACCGTATTATTTATTTTCCACTGCATACTTAGTTTATTGATGATTTGTTTGTGCTACTACGTGTTTGCATGTTAATTAACTTAATTAATTCACTTGGTTAATTTAATTGGTTAATTTATCACAATGGGTCAATTCGTTTTTGGCCTATCAATAGTCATATAGCATAAGAAAACATATAATTAGTTAGATTAGCAAATGAACTATGAATTCAAGATATCTAGTTGTGAGTTATAAAACACATCTAACTCATTCTTTTTAAATAATTAAATGGAATGTAATTCATATATTTGATAACTGTTATTGATATTAACATCATATTTGAAGTATAAAAATACATAAGAGAAACTCATAATTGGACCTTTGGAGACTAATTAACTTCGTACTAGATGATATGATCAAAATAGAATACTTCCATAATTTTGCATGCAATTGTTTTGACAAACCAGATTAGTAGTATAAAATTAGTAAAAGCACGAATCATGATATCAACAATTAGATACATACCCTTTCTTGTAATGCCATCCATATGAATTAGCTACTTTTCTTAGGGCAATTCTCCACCTCTACACCTTGTCCTTGTTATTCTTGAACTTCTTTTCATAATTAGCCAGTGCTATTCCAAAGTTTCCCTTTTGATTTCGTATTTCCGAAGGATCAACATTGTAAGAAACTGGACGAATTTTCACCTCCTTGTCCTTTTTTGTACACTCAATAATCTCAACAAGTTCATCCAAATACCATATGGACTCTGCGTAGTTTTCAGAGAAGGCAATAACCAAAATTGATGAATTTTTCATGGCTTGGATAAGTTCTTCCGAAATTTCTTCTCCCCTCGGAAGTTTATCACCGATGAAGGTGTCAATGCCTTTGTCATCCAAAGTCTTATATAAATGTCTGGTAAAACCTTCGTGGGTATCTTCACCTCTAAAGCTCAAGAAGACATCGTACTTCCATTGGTAAGTGGAAGAAGAAGAGGTGGCTCCTATATTGTTCAGGAAATCCATCGATGGGATCTATAAACGGAAGATTAAGGGCACATTTGATAGATTGTAACGACAATTGCATAGGAATAGGAATAGGTATTACAAGTAATACAAGATGCTATAATGTAATACTTATTACTATTCATTTGCTTAACAACAACACAATAATAGAATCCTAAAAACAATGGAAAGAATTTTAAATCAAACTTAAGATATATTTTAGAAAATATCTTACTCATAAAATTATATTTCCTAAAAAATAGAAAATTTTAAATTTGAAAGAGAGATTAGTTATTTTTTTATGATTTTTTATTTTCATAATTGTTATGTACATACAAAAAGTTTGTTTATTTGGAAATATATTTGATAGGATAGCAAAAAATTAGTACATCTCCAATTCGTCCAAAGGGATCGTCCGTGACCAAGAGTAAACAATGCCAGGAATCATTGGCGAGGTCCTCCTTGGACGATAATAAGATCGTCCGTGGGAGTTGCCTAGACTACAGTGAAGTCGTCCATGGACGTTGTCCATGGACGACGACGAGGAATGGACGATTCCATCGTCCATACAACGGACGGACGAACATGCAACACTTGGGAAAATCTGACATGTTGGGGCAGTTGATCTCCAGTAGCGGTTTCTAGCCGTTGAGGAAGTTATCTCCGAACTCATTGGCTTCCGTGAACCTTGGGGAAGTTATTGAGGAAATAACCGCCCCAATATCCCTATATAAAGGACCGGTCTGAACAAGACAAGGGTAAGAAAAATCTCTGAACACTAAACTCCAAAATCAAGTTAGAATTCCATCCCTGTGAGACTAACTTAACCATCGGAGGGTGTTTGGTCGGTTCACTCCGACCCTCTTTCTGATTTGGTATTTGTTTTGTAGGCCTTCCGCCACCATCCGTAGTCCACCGAAGTCGAAGCATTTAACCTACTGATCCTGTGAAGTATCAATATTAATTTTAGAAATTAATACACATACTAGAGAATAGCTATTACAATCCTTTTAAAGATGAATAGCTATTCTTTATTTAAAAGAATAATTATTCCTAAGGAATAATTATTCATTATAATAAAAACATAACCAAACAACTGAATAGCTGAACTACAATAATAACTATTACATTACAATGTTTATAACTGTCTATCAAATGTACCCTAAGAAAAGAGTGAATTGAATCAAAGAAAGAAATAGGAATCAGATCTGTGCAACAAGAAATGTGTTTGCAATTGAAGGTTTTGTTTGTTTGGAGGTGAAATATGGTGGATGGAAAATTTTGGAATAGGAAAGGAAACTTTTTTAGAGTGTATTTGGTTGGGTGGAGAGAAAGGAAAATAAATAGTAGGGTCCAGGTGTTTTCTCTCCGGGCCTAAGAAAAAATTTTCTCCCCAAAATAGGGAGAAAACTTGGAGTGGGATGCCCTTCCAAAAATACCCCTCACATTAAACTTCACCTCTAACGTGTTGGCTTCTTCTTCTTCCTTCTTTTATTTTTATTTTTATTTTTATTTGGTGATCATATGTTTATTTTCTCATTAATTTTGGTTGGTTTTTGTTTTTTTTTTTTTAGAAAACAGTTTTAGGTTAATTTTTTTTATGCTTTTTTAGTTTTTTATTTTTACTTTAATGAAGTGTCCATTTATACACAATTTTTTTAAAAGTATAATATGTTACCTTTTATTTTATTTAATAGGGATATTATGGTTAATTTATACAAACTTTATTTTCAACCAAACAAAGTTTTCCTTCCCTCCATTTTTCCACCCTCCCAACCAAACACAAACGAGAGAAACTAAAATCTTTTCTATTCTTTTACTCATCCATCCTCTCTTCATTTTCTATCGTCCCATTTTTCTATCTTCCCAACTAAACGGACCTGAAGAGAAGAAAGTATGAGAGTAAAAGAATTTGTAATAAGAAAAATAGCAGTAGAGTAAAACACTATACTGTACAGAAGAGACAAAATAGCACTATAAACACGCTTTTAAGGACATTAAGGGTGTGTTTATTTGGAGATGAAATAGGGTGTATGGAAAGTTTTGGAGAGAAAATGGGAAGAAAAACTTTTTTTGAGTGCATTTGGTTGGATGGAAAGGAAAGAAAATAAATGATGGGGTCTAGGTATTTTCTATTCAGGCCTACTAAAAAGTTTTCTCCCCAAAATGAGGAGAAAATTGAAGGGAGAAAATGAAATTGCTTAATAGACGAAAATGCCCATATACACTCGCACATGAGCTTCAACCGTAAGTTGCTCTTCTTCACTTTTTTTTTACCTTTTTTTCCCTTCCTTCTGAACTTTGCCTCCTCTTTTTTTTTTTTTTTTCTTCTTCTTCTTTTTTTTTTTTTTTTTTTTTTTTTTTCTTTTGATTTATTGGGCAGGCTTCATCTAGTGTCCGTTGCTCATATATATATATATATATATAAATTTTTCCCTTTTGCTTTCTTTTGTTTTGTTTTTTTTTCCGTTTAAATGTGATTTTTTTTTTCTGAACATGATTCTTATTTTTTAATAAATTTAGGTGATTGCTTATTTTTTTTGTTGTTCGTTACTTTTTTGTGTTAATTGAGCATCATTTTTTAACAAAAGTATATGAGTAAATTTATACAAACTCACTATTTTCATTTCTCCACTTATCAACTTTCAACTAAACAAAAATGAAAGAAATTAAAATCTTTTCTATTTTCTTACTTTTCCATTTTCCCACCATGTTTTATCTTCTCACTTACCCACCCTCCGACCTTAACACTGTAACACGTGTTTTCCACCAGGGTACTACACTATACAGTAGTCTCTAATAATTTTCTGACAACGCAATGGATTTCTATCATTATCAATTACCCATATATTCATTCAAACGTACGTCAGAAACTTCACCACTCTTTCCACATTACATGCCTTCTTCTCTTGTTGACTGAGGATTAGATTTTTAAGACTAAAAGAAGAGAGTCTGAACGCGTTGAAAAAGAAGAGTATTGGGTTGTCCGTGTGAGCACTACCATGATACCGTCCCATGTGCGTCAGTTGTCTCCTAACTTTCCTCTAATTTTCTGACAACGCGCAATGGATCATAAACTTTTATGAATTTTCCACAATACATGTCAGAAACTTTACCACTCTTTCAACAATACAAGCCTTCTCTTTTTGACTGAAAGTTAAGAACTCTGATCGGTTTTTTACCTTCTTCTATAGTTGCTTGGCCATACCCAAACACCATTGACAACAACAATCTCAATTTTACAATATTAATTACCTTGTTGCAAAATGACATGATAATTCAAATGTAATTTATTTATTCAAATCTTAAGATAAAAAATGACAACACTACGAACAAACTCAACCAAGGTAAAATAACCAAGGTAAAATGAAATCTGATTTCAAGTCAACTGAAAAAAAAAAGAAAAAAGAATTGTTACAGTTGATTAAAATCAACCACTTTATAAATGAAAAATGAATTGTCTCCAAGTGTGTCGAATTATGATTAATGATCAATTTCGGTAAGGTCTTGACGTTTCAATTTTTATAACTTAAATTTCTAAGCAGAAAATTGTCAATATTAGCCACATAATTTTCCATGTGACTTTACTTTAATAAAATTATAAAATAAAAAAAAAAACCCTACCAAACTCTCTCTCTCTCAAAATCAAAATAAAAAATTGGAGTTTAGATTTCAACTTTCACCTCTTTTTATTAAAATTTATATTTGAACATTGACATTTGATTCTTTATATAAAACTAGCTTATAACTCCATACATATGCATGAATATATTTAAAAGATACACATTAAAATACATAGTATAATAATCTTATATATATAATTTAAATATTATTGATAGTCATTCTTATTAATTTATTTTTTTTACTCTTTAAAAAGTCTTGTAAGAATGTTATTAGGTAGAAAATGTAAATTGTCCATTTTTTAAATATTTTTATGTTCATTAATTCTAGACTTTTTAGTTTTTTTATACAATAACCCACTTGAATAAATATTTATGATATAGTCCCACATTTTATTCCAAAATTAAGAAATAAAACTTTCTTTAAAAATAAATAATTTAGGATACATGGCGCAAAATTGGACTTCAATTGTAGAATTTAATTGGATTTTCTCTAAGTTTTACCTATTAATATATATATATATATATATATATATATATATAATTTTTGTGCCAAAGGAATTGTTTTTAGTTATTAAAAAAAAAAGGCTCATAAATATAAAATCATTCAAACTCTCTCTTCCTCTAATTTTATATATAGTGTTAGATATATGATTATGTTTTTTTATGATTTATTTATATCAAACTCCTCGCTTTCTCTCTAAATTAACTCATTTGGTACAAAAATTAAAAAAATTCGACTAGATGGAACACATGCTGTAAAATTAAATTCTAATTGAAATCCAATTTTTAAATTGAACTAACTAATTTGGTTCAAAAATTTAAAGGTTTTGATTAGATGGGACACATGGTGCAAAATTAGACCCTAATTGAATTCCAATTTAAAATCTAATTGGATTTTCTCTCAGTTTTACTTATAATATATATATAAATAAATAAATAAATATATATATATATATATATATATATATATATATATATATATATATATATAAATGTCTTATAAACTTGAATTGTTTTTAGTTCTACAAAAAAACAAAGGCTCATAAATATAAAACTATTCAAAAATTATGTTTTTTTATGGTTTACTTATATTGGACTCCTCGTTCTTTGCACTATATTAACTCATTTGATACAAAAATTAAAAAGTTTAGATTATAAGGGACACATGTTGCAAAATTAAACTCTAATTGAAATCCAATTTTTGTAACGAATTTACTCACTTGGCACAAAAATTTAAAAACTTAGATTAGATGGGACATATGGCGCAAAATTAGACTCTAATTAAATTCTAATTTGAAATTTAATTGGATTTTTTCTTAGCTTTACCTATTATTATTTTATATATATATATATATATATATATATAGACTAGCTTGTAACCCCATGCATTTGCATGAATACACTTATAGATATACAATAAGATGCATAATATAATTCCTATATATATAATTTAAATACTATTGATAGTCATTTTTATATTTTGTTAACTCTTTAAACAAATTGTTAAGGATATTATTAGGTATAAAATATAAATTGTCCATGTTTTTTTTTTTTTTTTTAATTATTGTGAAACGTTTATTTATTTATTTTACAATTCATTCATTTTTGACTCATTGGTTTTTGTACTTAATAACTCACTTGGATAAATATTTATGATGTGGTCTCACATTTGATTCTAAAATTAAGAAATAAAAACTCTTTAATAATAAATAATTTAGGACACATGACGCAAAATTGAAACTTTAATTTAGAATTCTAATTTGAGTTTCTTTCAGATTTATCTATTATTATATACTAGTTTGTAACCCCATGCATATGCATGGATATACTTAAAAGATATACATTAAAATACATCGTATAATTCTTACATATATAATTTAAATATTATTGATAGTTATTCTTATTTTTTTTGAACTCTTTAAAAAGTCTTGTAAGAATGTTATTAGGTGGAAAATGTAAATTGTCCATTTTATTTTATATATTTTTATGTTCATTAATTCTAGACTCTTTAATTCTTGTACACAATAACTCACTTGAATGGATATTAATGATATGGTCTTACATTTGATTTCAAAATTAAGAAATAAAATTCTCACCAAAAATAAATAATTTAGGACACATGACACAAAATTGGATTTCAATTGCAGAATCTAATTGGATTTTTTCTAATTTAAATATTATTGATAGTCATTCTTATATATATTTTTTAACTCTTTAAAAATTCTTGTAAGAATGTTGTTAGGTAGAAAATATAAATTGTCAATTTTTTAAAATATTTTTATGTTTATTAATTTTAGATTCTTTGGTTTTTCTACACAGTAACTCATTTGAATAAATATTTATGATATGGTCCCACATTTGATTCCAAAATTAAAAATAAAACTCTCTATAAAAATGAATAATTTAGGACACATGGCGCAAAATTGGACTTCAATTGTAGAATCTAATTGGGTTTTCTCTAAGTTTTACCTATTAATATATATATATATATATATATAATATTTGTGCCAAATGAATTTTTTTTAGTTATAAAAAAAGGCTTATAAATATAAAATTATTCAAACTCTTTCTTCCTCTAATTTTATATGTAGTGTTAGATATATGATTTTTTTTTTTTTATGATTTATTTATATTGGACTCGTAGTTTTCTACTCTAAATTAACTCATTTGGCACAAAAATTTAAAATTTTCGATTAGGTAGAACATGTGCTGTAAAATTAAAATCTAATTTTTACACCAAAATAACTAACTTGGTTCAAAATTTAAAATTTTTGGTTAGATAGGACACGTGGCACAAAATTAGACTCTAATTGAATTCCAATTTAAAATCTAATTGGATTTTCTTTTAACTTTACTCATATATATATATATAATTTTTTATTAGATGGGACGCCTGGCGCAAAATTAAACTCTAATTAAATTCCAATTTAAAATCTAATTGGATTTTCTTTTAGCTTTACTCATATATATATATATATATATATAGATCGATAGATGACTTATAAACTTGAATTATTTTTAGTTCTACAAAAAAAAAAAAAAAAAAAAAAGACTCATAAATATAAAATCAATAAAAAATTATGTTTTATATGGTTTACTTATATTGGACTCCTTGTTTTTTACACAAAATTAACTCATTTGGTATAAAAATTAAAAAACTTAGATTAGATGGGACACATGTTACAAAATTAAGCTCTAATTGAAATCCAATTTTTACATTGAATTAATTCACTTGGCACAAAAATAGACTCTAATTGAATTCTAATTTTAAATCTAATTGAATTTTCTCTCAATTTTACCTATATATATATATATATATATATATATGGATATATAGATTGGCAAAATGCTATTAATATTTTTGTCATTTGCGTTTTTAGTGGGTTAGAATATTTGATCCAGATGACATACAACTCACGTTTGAATAATAATAAAGCTTCAATATCAATGTAGTTTCGTAATTTTAAGGACTTTGATTGATTTTAAACAATAATAATAAATTGAAAAAAAAAAAAAAAGAATTTTGATAACAAAGGTAGAAGACTTTGATAGACCTGGCAGCCTATATAAACGTGAATCTAATATATTCATCCCATCCCATGCCTTACTGATAACATCACCAAATATTGGCGTCTTTTGCTTTGTTTTAAGGGTATCAATTGTCAATTATCAAATCAAAATGGGCAAGTGTTTAAGTTGGAAGTATTTCAGTCTACTACTTTCCTTGCTCTTCTTCCATTCTCAATTCCCCTTTTCTTCTTCCTTGTCTTCAAACTCCCAATGCTCTGCTCTACTCCATTTTAATGTGTTTGGTTGTAAAGAAAATACAAGAAAGACAAAGAAAATAAAATAAAACAATGATTAATTTGCTAAGAACATGAAGAACATGAACAGTCATGTTCTAGGGAAGAATGGCAAAAATAGCCAAATACCACTATTTTTCAAAATGTTTTACCACTGTTTGACATGGAACTTAAGTTTAAGAAAATTGAGTTTCATAAAAAATGTCACATAGAAGTCGATTATGTGGAACCAAGTTGGTTGCAATGTGTTACTCGAGTTTACTGCACTCGAGTACCATGTAAGAAACACTTCCCAGTTCCCACAGCACTCACACAGTCAACAATAGCACTCACATAGCCACAATTGTTGACTTATCTCCCACAATTGCACGCCTTTCTATCTCTTTTCATTTTTTTTTTTTTTTCAACTTCTATCTTTTTTTTTTTCCTCATTGGCTTCCAATTTTGTTTTTTATTTTTCCAGTTTTCTTATTAGCTTCCAGGTGTGGGTTTCTCTTTTTTCTTTCTTTTGTCAGGGTCACGTGGGATGGGAGATAAGTCACCAAGGAACTCAAGTTCCAAGTGGACTTTTTTGAGAAACTAGATTTTCATAAACTCGAGTTCTATGTCAAACTCAAGTTACACAAACTTGGATTTCAAAAAAGTGGTACATGCTTAATATTTTTCAAACAGTGGTAAAACATTAATAATTTCAAAAAATAGCGGTATTTGGCTATTTTTACCAGGGAAGAAGAATGTGAACATGTGCTTCCAAAAAATTAATGAAAAGAAAAGAATATTTTTTTTTTTTAAAATAATAAGTTTATAATTTTATTTTAATTTGTTTTTCTCACGTGGCTTTTTTTAATATTTAAAATTCTGACATGGCATTATTTAAATGGTAAATTAAATTTTTTTAAAATGATTTTAATGGCCATGTAAGCGTTGTAAGTGCCAACTATGCATTTTGTTTGCCACATAGGCAATTTTTGTTAATGAAATGACAGTAGGGCTAAAATGGAATGCATTTTACATTTTAGGGACAACAAGCGATAAAATGAAAAAGGAGGGACCAAAATACAAATGACCCCAAAATGTAGGGATTAAAAGTGCATTTACATAAAAAAAAAAAAAAAAAGGACTGAAGTTGAGCCAGCAGTTTCATAAATTTTAATATATGAGAAAGGAGAAGAAGAAAGGAAAGAATGGTGGATGAGAGAATATAAAGGTGAAAGAAGATAAGGGTGAAAGAAAACATCATATTAATTTTGGTGCTTTATTAAAATATATTCTATGATAAATGAAATGTAAATCACAAATAAAACAAAATTATAATATCTTCTTGAAGTGGTTCATTTAATTTAAAGCAATCTTTTGGAGCAAAGTATTGAGTCTCACTTGCAACTACATTTCCGTCCAATAGTGATACAATATACATGCATCAAAAATAAAAATTCATATCATATTAATTTTATATTTTAACCTATTTTTAAAAAATAACTATGAATCAAATAAAATACTTTGGTACCTTATTTAATAATTCTTAATCTTTCATTGACATTTCTTCATCCCTTCTTCTCTTTGATATTGGTAAAGGAAAAAAAATTGAGTTTCATATTAGTAAAGTAAAAAAAAAGTAAATAGTAAAATAATATTTAGTGGTAAATAAAAAGTAAAATGACGAAAAATGTGTTAAGAGCGCAATTTGTCAAAAGAATAAAAATGCTCCCTTGCCAACCGTGTCTTCTTCAAGAGGACAATTTTGTCCAATTTTTTCTTGCAAGCCGAGTCTTCTTTAACAGGACAATTTTGTCCAATCATTTATTGCTTGCCGTGTAGTGTTTTTTCATCCATGTATTCAAAATTTTTTTTTTATTGCTTGCCGTGTAGACCATGTACAACACACGGTAGAACAATAAAGCTACAAATTTTTTTTTTTTTAATGAATAAGAGTAGACCACGTACAACACATAGTTTAATAATAAATCCACAACTTTTTGTTTTTTTTTAATGAATGAGAATATTTTAACAAGAGCAGATCACGTACGGCACATGCTTGAACAATAAAGCTGCAATAATGATGTAATTTCGTAATTGAAGGACCTTGACTGACTTAAAAAAAAGAAAAAAAAAAGAAAAGAAGAAGATAGAAGACTTTGATTGACTTTTTTTTTTTTTTTGATGAAAACTCATTAAACTTCATTGAAAAACTAGGACAAAAAGTCCATAGATAATACATCATACAGAAGTTGGTCAGCAATAGCTGGGGGAGAGTCCTCCACCCATATTACACTATCTAGAATTGATTTGGCTTCTTTGGCCATTACATGTGCAGCAGTATTGCTGCTTCTTCTCGTGTGCAATATCTTCCAATTATCGAACTTCTTGAGCCACCATAAGATACCTTCAGACACCTTTTGAATAGAGATAGCAGGAGTGACCACGCCATTAAGAGCTTGAGTCACAGCCAGCGAATCTCCTTCTACAACAACATTCTTTAGGCCCAGATCCCATGCCAGCAAAATACCTTCTTCAACAGCCTTTACTTCAGCCTCAATTGGCACCATATATATAAATGTGAATCGCACGCCTTACTGATAAGTGAACGATATCATCACAAATATTCGTGTCTTTCGTTTTTTGAAGATCAAAATCAAAATGGGCAAGTGTTTAAGTTGGAGGTATTTCAGTCTACTACTTTCCTTGCTCTTCTTCCATTCTCAATTCCCCTTTTCTTCTTCCTTGTCTTCAAACCCACAATGCTCTGCTCTACTCCATTTTAATCACTCTCTTTCTCTCGATAGAGATGCTGTTCTTCCTCTTCTTGAATCTGATTATACACGTAATATTCAGATGTGTTTTAATTCTTATCCAAAGACAGGGTCTTGGAAGGAGGATAAGGACTGCTGCACTTGGGATGGTGTCGTCTGTGACAATTCCACTCGCCATGTCATTGCCCTTGACCTTAGTTGCAGTTGGCTTTCTTGCTCCTTTCCTTCCAACAGTACCCTCTTCCTTCTTCGCCATCTCAGGTCCTTGAATCTCGCCGGGAATAACTTCGATTACTCCCTAATTTCACCTGAGTTTGGCAGGTTTCAGAGTTTGACTCATCTTAACTTATCTTATTCGCGTTTTTCTGGTGAAATCCCATATGAAATCTCCCAGTTGTCTTCGCTTGTTTCACTTGATCTTTCTTACAACGGCAATGTTAATAGCGGTTTGCGATCATTATCAATCAAAACACCAGTTTGGAAAAGAGTCATTCGTAACCTTACCCAGTTAAGGGAACTTCTTCTGGATTACACAGATATGTCCTCAATTACACCTAATTCTTCGATGATGAATCTATCCTCCTCTTTGACAACTCTTAGTCTCCTGGAGTGTCACTTGCAGGGAACATTCGACATAAACATCTTCCGCCTTCCATGTATACAAACCCTTGATCTTGGGTTTAATTTTGGTCTTGAAGGTTCTCTTCCAAAGTCCAATTGGAGTAGTAATTCCCTCAAGCTCTTATCTCTCCAATTTACAAACTTTTCAGGAGAATTACCTGATTCTATCGGCAGTCTAAAGTCCTTGGAGTCTTTGTTTCTCTCTAATTGCAATTTTACTGGGGCAATTCCAACATCAATTGGGAATCTCACACAAATTATTCATTTGGATTTGTCAAATAATAGTTTCAGCGGTGAGATTCTAAAATTGCCACTTTTAAATTTTATGTGTTTTTGACTTACACATCAAACTAACAATTTTTAATTATTGTGAATTCAACAGGTTTGCTGCCGTTGTCAATATTTGACTTGCCAAATCTCTTCGGTTTATACCTTTCCTACAATCAACTTGTTGGTCCCCTTCCTAATCACGTAAGTGGTTTGAATCTCCTAACTTATCTTTCTTTAAGTTCCAATTTCCTAAATGGGACACTCCCATCTTGGTTATTCAGTTTGACCTCTTTAGAGATGTTACATCTTGGTCATAATCAATTCATTGGTGAGATTGGGGAAATCAAGTATAATAATTCCTTGGAGTACCTTGATTTGAGCTATAATATGCTACAGGGCTCTATTCCTAGCTCAATATCTAGACTTGTGAACCTTACTGATCTATCTCTCTCATCAAATAACCTACAGGGCTCTATTCCTAGCTCAATATCTAGACTTGTGAACCTTACTTCTCTATCTCTCTCATCAAATAACCTGAGTATGATGGACTTAGAATTGTTCTCAAACCTCAATAATCTCAATGTTTTCAATTTTTCATATAACAATTTATCAGCCAGTCGCAACAAAAATCTAACATTTACCTTGGCCAATTTGTACGAGTTGTACTTGTCTTCTTGCAACATTAGTGAATTCCCAATTTTCCTAAATGTAGCTACAAATTTAAAATCCTTGGACCTTTCCAATAACAGAATTCATGGTCAAACTCCAAAATGGTTGGGAGCTATGGGGAGGAATTCATTAGGTTCTCTGGATCTTTCTCACAACTTTTTGACAAGTATAGATAAGATTCCTTGGAAGAACCTTTTTTTTGTTGATCTTCGTAACAACTTGCTTCAAGGAACATTCCCCACGTTAAATGTTCTTAACCTTCAGTATCTCTTTGCCTCCAATAACAATTTAACTGGAGAAATTCCTTCTTTAGTTTGCAATGCAAGTTTCCTTGAAGTTCTAGATTTGTCTCATAACAACTTTAGTGGCACGATTCCAAAGTGTTTAGTACGCTCTAATGTACTCTCAGTGTTGGATTTGCGAATGAATAGCCTTAATGGTACCATACCTTCAACATTTTCAAAGAGAAACAAATTGAGGAGTATTAACCTTAATGGCAATCAAGTGGAAGGGCTATTGCCACGATCCTTGGAAAATTGTAGGCACTTGGAAGTTCTAGACCTTGGAAACAATAAGATAAATGGCACATTCCCTTATTGGTTGGGAAGTATTCTAAAACTGCAGGTTCTTGTCATAAGATCAAACAAATTTCGAGGTTGTATAGGCAATCCTAAGACCAAATTTCCTTTCCCAAATTTGCGAATCCTAGACATCTCTAACAACGAGTTTAGTGGTCCATTGCCAAAGAAATATTTCAAATATTTGAAGGCCATGATGAATGTGGATGAAGGAAAAGTTGTGTCGAAATATATGGGAGAAGATTATTATCATGATTCTTTGAATGTGACGATGAAAGGGAAGAATATTGAGTTGGTGAGAATCCAAACTGTCTTCACAACCATTGATTTTTCAAACAATAGATTCATAGGGGAGATGCCACAGATAATTGGAAGTCTTAAATCACTCCTGGGGGTCAACTTTTCTCACAATAACCTTACAGGTTATATTCCATCATTGTTTGGAAATTTAACTAATCTTGAATGGTTAGACCTCTCTTTCAACAAGCTTAGCGGGGAGATTCCTAAGCAATTGGTAGATCTTTCGTGGCTTGAAGTTTTAAAGCTATCACATAATCAACTTACAGGACAAATACCTTCAGGGAAGCAATTCAATACATTCGACAATGATTCATACACTGATAACTTGGGATTATGTGGATTTCCGTTGACAAGAACATGCAACAACCATGAGACAAAGCAACCACCACCATCGACCTTGCAACAAGAAGACAACTTAGAGTCTAAAAATGGGTTTGGTTGGCAAGCTGTATTGATAGGTTATGGATGTGGAGTGATATTTGGAACATTAATGGGATATGTTATGTTTAAAATTGGAAAACCAAAGTGGATTGTGAGGATGGTCAAACTAGAGCAACATATCTTGCAGAGAAGGTTGAAGAATAATGCCCGCAGAAGTGGTGGAGGAAATTAACAAGTCAAAACAATTTGTGGGTAGATTTGTTAGAGTTTTTGAAGAAAGTGTCAAAGGCACGTTGTAACTTTTTGTAATTCGTGGAAATCACTTCAATTTCATAAAAAGGTTGGGAGTACAAGTAGAATGCATCTCGTGTGTTATTTCATTTCTAGATAATGGAATTTTTTTCAACCATAGAAGAAATTACGAACATGCTGGAATCTAACTCCAATGGAAAAGAAGAAACATACTCTGAATCTGACTCAGACAGCAAAACCCAGCAGAAAATGGAGCTCTCCTCCAACTCCTTCCATGTGTCAGAATTGGGATAAAGATGAAGCTTCCCTTTCCACTTGCCATCTTCATCATCCTTATTCACTCTCATCTTCTTCATTTTTCAAACAACGGAAATAGCACATAATGGTGATTTGGGAGAATATTACCTTTCTGTCATGGTTCCCAAAGACACAGGACGCCATTCATTGCCAAGGTATGCCTCCTTTAATTTCATCTTCGGGTGAATTTGTCACTTTCTTCTCTCTCTTTCTCTAAATGTAAAGGATCATTCATAGGGAAATCAAGCAGCTGAACTTTGTAATTATTATTTATAAAATAAGTATTTATTTATTTATTTATTTTTTAATGCAGGTGGTTGATGTTGTCACTGTTGAAATAATTGGTAGGCCAAAGATTCCTTTCCACCTTGCATTCTGGTTTTCAGTTGTTATAATACTTGTATCTTATTGATCTGATTTGTTTGCTTTGGGTGCATAGTTTCTGCTTTGCTTAGCATCAAATGCCCAATAACGTGAAAGGTCAATGCCTTTGATGTTTCGGAAAATATCAATAACCTTTGTGCTCTTGAATAGTTCAAGGCCTCTGTGTAGACAGTAAGGCCTCATTTCTCTTTCTTATTTTTATTGTTGGGTTTGGTACTATATCTTTATATATTTAAATTTTTCTTTTGTTTTTCATGTCCATGTTTTTGATTCTTTGGTGAATGCAATTCTTAATATTTCAATGTTGTGGAATTTATGGTGGTTTTTAATTACACACTTTCTATCTATGTTGAATGTGAGTATTGTCACTTTTCGACTAAAAACGAAAAATTTGAATTTAATTTGATTGAAGATTTAGGATGATTTTGAGATTATATATAGAAATTGGGTGAGCTGTAAGTCAACTTGTAGGTGTAGACTTGATATGATTTCTTTTCTTATTTGCAATCTTCTAGTTTTGATATATGAATGCGGAGTGTTGGTATATATAAAGTATCTCACTGAATTCTTTTTTTGGTTGAATAGTTTCACTGCATTCAGTTGTAGAGGAAACTTTCCTAGTTTCATATGTCTTTTATTTTTCCCATTCCTTTTCCCTTTTAGGAATAGTTGGTATGCAAAAGGTTAGTTTTCTTCCATGTTTGATTTCAAGGTGTAGCCCCATTTTTCCTTGTAATTAATGTATAAAAAGATCTATGCCTTGAACCATGTTGTGAGTGGGAGGTAGTGAGATTAATCACATTTAGAAGAAGCTGGTCAACTTTATTCAATCTAACTAAACTTTGCAATTCTCTTGCAAATCAGCTTGGGAGCAAATCAAGACCAAATGTACTGAAATGAAGATTTGGAAATTAATCCAGCATTCATATAGTATTCCTAGCATTCCACTTGTTGGTTACTTGCTTTGAGAAATTAACTTTCTACTCGAGACAAGCTGTTAAAAGTGTTATCAAGGTGATGTGTTATGTGTCTTCTGCAAGACCTGTCTTCAGAGTGGTGATCACTTGTTCTTTGTGTATCATTTTCCAAAGAGTTTATGGGAGCAAGTTAAGTCATGATGTCTAATAAAATCCAAGGTAAATGTTTTGAAAGTAGTTATGTGGATTAAAGAGAAGTTGAAGGCAAATGTTTTGAAAGCACTATAAGCAAACTTGCTAGGTCTGTAGTACATTATTATTTTTTATTAAAAGAAATGCTTGTGTATTCATTAGCAACGTCAAGTCTGAGGAGGCATAAAGGCCTGATTTGAGTTTGTCAAGAGAGAAAAATTCTTAGTGAATAGTCCTCTTTTTTGATTTGGTGATAGCTACAATTGAGGTGGTTTTACTTTGATGCTTTGTAAGTTTAGTTGCAGCTTCCATTTAGTTTTATGCTTGTTCTGTAAGTTTGACTCTTTTTAAGTTTAGTCGTAGCTTCGTGTTTTGTGTCTTTTGCTGGTGTTTGCTGATTGTATAGTTTGTTTCATTAATAAATTCATTCAATCATCCATTTCTCTATTTACTTAGTGAAATAAATTTTCCACTTGAGATAGGCTGTTAAAATGATCAAGGTGACATGTTATATGTCCTCTGCAAGAGCTATCTTTGACAGTAGGAATCATCAGTTAGGTTGTTGAAATGATCAAGGTGGCATGTTATGTGCCTCTACAGGAGCTACCTTTGAGAGTAGGAATCATCAGTTGTTATTTTAGTATCCTTTATCAAAGAGTCTTCTGAGAGAGTCTAGTCTAATAAAATCCCAGGTATATAGCTTGCGTAAGTGGTTTTGTGGGGTATGGATAGGTTGAAGGGTAAATTTTTTAAAAGAACCACATGCTGTGTTTAGCGGCAATATCAAGTTTGAGGAGGCTATCTTGCTTTTGATCTGAAAAAACATTGCCCAAGTTGAGTTTGTGAAGAGAGTGAAAATTTTGTTAGTGAATGGTTTTATGTTGTAATTCTTTGGAAGAAGGGGGAGGGGGGGGGGGATTGGATTTCTCTATCTTGTATGATAGTCATATTTGAGTGGTTTTAGTTTGATTAGTATGGTTCAAGTTGCTATTTACTCTGCTAGTTTCTTTGTTTAGGTGTTGCAGCTTTTAGCTGCTGGTGTTTTGTTGTTTATATAGTTTGTCTACTTTAAAAAATTCATTCATTTAAAGACAAAAAATTACGTTTATCTATGATTCTCCTTGACCATTTTTCTTACTTATTTTCTACCTTGCCAAACAAACTACGAAAATAGCATGCACTCAAACCTGAATTCCCTTGCGGTCAAACCTTAATGTTCTCACTTAAGTAACACATTTTTGGCCAAACCACAGTTACGTTTTTCTTTTTAGGTTGTTTAAAGTGTTCATGAGTGTTTAAAACCTCTGAGGCAACACCATAAAGATGTTGATGTTGTTTTGTGGATCTTCTGCTTTAGTGATGTTCTAGTGAATATCCATGATTGGGAGGATTAACACTAAAATTATGTACTTTGCTTAAAAATATTTTAAATAGAATATTCCTTTCCATTCAATAGTAACAAAATACGTTGTTGTTGTTGTTTTTTTTTTTTTTTTGGTACCTAGTTTCAACTTCAACACTTAAGGAACATGTTGGATTGTAAAGCAAAAAGTAAGCTCCTCTGCTATAGCATGTAATAAAATTTTATTATTAGCTTTCATTTATGATTAGGAATTCAATTCTTTTTGTAAAAACTAATTGTTTCAAATCTTTATTTGGCTTTCCATTTTGACAAAGAATGCAGAGCTACCATTACAACAGATTAATGTCAAAGTCATCAAGATGTTACTCTGCTACTGCTAATAGGGTAGGTAACTCATTTTGGTTATGTTCAGAAAACCGTCTTTGGAAGTGCTCCAAGATTTTGAATTGCTAAAAATAAGTGCAATTTTTGAATTCAAACATCAAGATAACAATTCGATTGATTAATCCAAAAAAGATATTTGGTCTTCTAGAATCATATTAATAGATTTCTAATATTCCATTGCTTTGGATAAGAGAAGAAACTATAGTAACTTACAGGCTTAACCTAATGAAAAAAAAGATATTTAGAACATAAGATTTGTGCTACGTCTTGTACATGTTCTTTACCTTAGTTTTTTTGGCCAAAAAATAGATAGTTGTTTGTTGAGATATTGGTTTGTTGTATTTATGATATTCAATTAATTTGGATCTAATAGATCCATGCTATGTCTTACTAGGAAAAGAAATGGGCATAATAAGTTTCGTCATAAGACTACTCAAGCAGCTTATTGCTGCAAAATTGGGAGTGATTGCCAAAGGAAGATGATTTGCAGTTGAAATAATTGGGATTACTTTAAGTTTGATCATAACTCTACTCAAGTAGCAAAATCAATTAGTTTGAATGTTGCATGTTCTTAAAAAATGAAAGTATTATTCAAGTTTATGTTTTGTATGTATTGGGAAACAATCTATATATATATATATATATATATATATATATATTTAAAGCCAAACTCAGATAAAATCCAATTAGATTCTAAATTGGAGGCCTAATTTTGCGCCACCTATCTAATTCAATTTCTTAATTTTACTGCAACTATTTATCAGTCATTAGAAATATCAAAGAGTCATATTGTTTATAATGAGTACAAATGATTTTATAAACCAATAGGAATGAGTCTAGTACTGAAGTCTAAGGGAGTATATTAATTAGATTTACTTGTCTATTGCTGGGATTAAGAACAAAATCGGATTGAGAGAGTGTTGCGTTCTATGGGCAGAGACAGAGAGAGAATTTTAAGGACTTCCAGCAAAAGGTCTCCTTCTTCTTTTTTCAAATTTGTATGTTCTTTTGTTGATGTTATCATTTTCTTATTTCAAATTCATTATCTGAATTCTATTTGGTTTTTCTTTTCTTCTTTCTTTTTTTCTGCAACTCTTCCATGGCAGGTGCTGATTTGGCTAGTGGTGGCTTCAAGAACAGAGGGAAGTTTACTGTTGACTGCCTTAGTGGAATTATATCAGTAAGATTTCTCTAATTTCACACCATTGTGATTTTTTTTTTTTTTGGTTTTTTTTTTTGTTTCTAGTGATGCGCTTGAAGCACGGAGTTGCTTTGTTCAGAAATTGATACTAGTTTAATATTTCTTCTAATTATAACTCTGGATTTTTTTCCCTTTACTACACAAACACAAACACAAACAAAATTCCAATATGTTTTTTATTTCTGGAGTTGTCCCAGATTTTTTAAAATTTGGGTTGCCAGCCATTGTGGACATAGGTATATATGATTTAGACTCAAACCTTAAATCATTACCATTTGTTGTGAACTTGTGATCAGATTGTATTGAAATTATGCACCATAAATGTGTATTATCCCTACTTCTAAGAGCATTGGCTCTGTTCCTTCTGTGCCTACTTTTTTTTTTTGATAAGTAAGAAAATTATATTAAAGAAGCTCAAGAGAGCATAGACAACACAAAGGATACAGAGAGGGGAACAAAAAAGAAAAAGAAAAGAAAAGAGAAAAACAAAAAACAAAGACAAAAAAAAAACCAGCCAAGTCTAATCACAAAGAAGAGAACTAAGGAACATAGGGATAGAATCACTAGAGGTGAGTCCCCAAGCCCTAGACCAATCAAAAAGAGTGCCACTAAAGTAAGCAAGCAGCTGATCATCGGTTTTGTCCCTATCCTCAAAAGTGCGCCAATTACGTTCCCTCCAAATGCACCACATAAGGCACAACGGAGCTAGATTCCAAACCCTAGAAGAGTGTTTTCCGAGCCAGTTCCACCAGCCGCAAAGAGTGTCAACAATCGATCTAGGCAAAACCCAAGAAATCCCAAAAGATCTGAAAACCAAGCTCCACAACTGAAAAGTTTTTCCACAATGAAGAAGCAAGTGATTCGCCGATTCCCCATTACTCCGACACAAGATACACCAGTCAACAAAAACAAAGCCTCTACACCGAAGAATGTCCCCTGTAAGAATCTTCTCCCAAGCTGCAGACCAAACAAAGAAAGAGACATACACCGGGGCCTTAACCTTCCAAACACCTTTCCAAGGAAAAATGATAGGCAAGGGACAACGAAGCTTATCATAGAACGAGCGAACATCGAACACCCCCTTCTTTGATAGCTTCCAAATCATACGATCTCTTTGCTCAGCCAGAGGTAAATTTTCACCCAGGATATGAAGGAAATCATCCACATCTCCCGACTCCCAATCGTTCGGGTTTCTAAGTAGAAGCACCTTCCAACTCCTTCGAGCCTCGGTCCCCATCCGCTCGAGAGACGAAGCAACAGAAGCCTCCCTATTGATAGCAATCCCATACACAACCGGAAAGGAGAGGTGGAGAGGTAAGTCCCCACACCACTGATCCATCCAAAACCTCACCCTATCCCCCATCCCTACCTCAAACCGAATGTGTTTGCTAAACTCCTCCCAACCTTTTCGGATACTTCTCCATAAACCACATCCATAACCACCCCTGCCTAATTTGGACGTCCAACCCCCCCACTCTTCTCCAAACTTCAAGGCTACTACCCTCCGCCAAAGACGAGTCTCCTCAACCCCAAACCGCCATAACCATTTCCCTAGCAAAGCCTTATTAAACGTAGTTATCTTCCTTATGCCCAAACCCCCATTAACCTTAGGAGCACACACCTTATCCCACCCCACCAGATGAAGCTTCGAATCCCCCCACAAGAAATCCCTCTGAATCTTTTCAAGCTTATTAGCCACATGCGAGGGAATGGTAAAAAGAGATAAAAAGTAAGTAGGAAGACTAGAGAGCGTACTCTTAATCAACGTCAATCTACCACCTTTAGACAAATACAACCTCTTCCACCCGGCCAATTTCCTGTGGAATTTCTCCAAAATAGGATTCCAAATAGAAGGGGACTTATGGGAGGCCCCCAGCAGCATACCGAGATAAGTCATAGGCAATGACCCAATCCGACAACCTAGAATCTCTGCCAAAGCATGAACATTATCAACCACTCCTACAGGAACCAACTCAGTCTTCAAGACATTGACCTTCAAACCTGTCACAGCCTGAAAACAAAGGAGGAGCATCCGCACATGAAGGATCTGTTCCGCATCCGCATCACAAAAAAGAATAGTATCGTCCGCAAACAGAAGATGCGAGACACATTCTCCAACACCTCGGCTACCAACAGCTTGGAAACCCCTGATCAAACCAGCACCTTCTACCCTTTTCAACATTCTACTCAAGACCTCCATCATGACCAAGAACAACATCGGAGATAGCGGGTCCCCTTGTCTTAGACCCCTCGAACTCCCAAAAAAATCAGCCGGCGACCCATTAATCAAGATAGAAAACTGGACAGTAGAGATACAAGTGCGAATCCATCTACACCATTTCTCTCCAAAGCCCATTCTCTTCAGAAGATCTAGAAGAGCCCTTCTGTGCCTACTTAGATAAAGTGGATGTGGTTTTGTAAGGTTCGACTCATCATCTGAGGCTTATTTGAGACTAATTGTGAGACTGTGGTATAACAAAATTTGAAAAATAATTATTTTGAAAGCTAACACAAATCTACCTTTGAAATTTACTGATTGATGAGAAATTTCTTCCAAATTGAGTTGGCACTGATAAGCAAGTGTTCAATGCAGTTGTTGGTCGTGTCAGAGCTAGAATTTGTAATGATATATGCTTCACTAAACTTGCTGCATTCATGTCAAGGTAAGCAAAATACTAAAATTTTGAACCGTTGTAGAGATAAAAAAACAAAAGAGACATGCCCAACATGTATTCTATTAAAATGTCATTGGTTTTTAGGCTTTATCTTGTTACTATACTAAGTATTATCACCCTTTCATTTGCTTATACCACTTGGAAGACCTTTTTTTAGTTATTATTACATGACATGTGTTTTGTGAAACTTTTTTTAGGCATGTGATATGTAATATTTAGTCTTGATTTTTATTTATTCTCATCCTATTATAGATTTGGATCTCCTCTATAGGACTCACAATCACATTGGATTCTTGCTTATCACGAGTGTAGACTATGTTGGTGAGGTTTTGCTTGCTTTGCTGAGCTAAGTTCATTTTTTTGGAGTTCATGTATTTGTATTAGTGTGTGTATATATATATATGTATGTATGAATGTATGTATATTTTTAAACTTTATTAGTCACAATTATGCATTGTGTGCTATCTAAACATTTGAGTTAAATAATCAAATATTAGTTTGGTTTGAGAAACCCAAGACCTTATCAGGGGTGGCCAAGAGCTTCCTTAGTCTCTGTACTATTAGGTGCACCAAGAGCTTTCATGTCCATTTATCTCTCTTTTTCTAGGGAACACCATTTTCATTCTATGGATTGCAATTGTATTATGAGCTTTCATGATTGTTTTAACCATTTCCAGGTGTGGATTTTAAGATTAAGCTGCTCACAATTGGTGGGAAAATATTGAAGCTTACAATGAGGGACACAGGTAACTGCTGGAATTATAGTTTCATTTTAATCTTTGATTAATGATGCTTTTGGAAGTGATAGGTTATGGTAACATGTAATTTTTTCTCTTCCTTCAAGTTAGTCACTGCTTTTGATGCATAAATAAATTGTACAGCTATTAACAATTGATGAAAGATATGTATATATGATGTTTAGTTAGGTGAACTTTCAGGTTTAATTGAAAATTTTAACCTTTGGATGTTGAAAAATCATGAAGGTAAAAAGTCATGTTAATTTAAATTTCTTGAAACTGATCAATGGCAATTTGAACTGTTAAATAGATAACTGTGTAGACTTTGGCTTGAAACATACTCAAAAGAAACTTAAGGACAATGTATTAAACATGTCTATAGGGGAAAAGTGCTGTCTGATGGCATCTCCACTAAAAAATGTGAATTCCAAGATGCTATTCACGTATTAAAACAAATGGTTGATGCTGCGTTTGCATAACAAAGAGTTCCATAACAAAGATTTCGGATTGCAGTGCACTAGAGAGTCCACATATGAATGAAGCTTTAATTAAAAGTAATCTTTGCATATATCATAGACCTATAGGTAAAGGCATGTTTTCATGTTACTACCGCCTCTTGCTCACATTAGCTTTCTTTGATTTTGAAGTGTAATCTATTATGACCCAAACCAATTGAATTGTCTGGTTAGAAAATTACTACCTTAGTGTAATCTTTTTGTTATATGAATTGTTTTTTATACGTGCAGGTTTTATGGGGGGTCTGGGTGGGTTATGAGTGCTTATATTAATGGGTAGTAATTGTCAATTTAGGGGCTGTAATTTGATAGTTTTATGTCATTAACATTTTGTTTAAGCTTTTGATGATTGTTGGTTCTATTTCTACTATCAATTCTATTGGACAATAGAGTACTCAAAAATTATCAACCCATATGCTTCTCTTTGTTTGGCTATGATTGGTGACTTTGGGGTAACAACCATATGGTTTAATTATATTCCATTTTGTTCTACCAAAAAAAGAATTTATTTAAGTTGCCTTTATCTGTCACTGGGTTTATACAAAGCTATTGATTGACTCTCATTGCTAGGCTGCAGAATTTAAACTGAAGGTGATATACTGAAAATTCTCAAATCCTTATGGGACTGTAGTGATATCCAAACTATGTGGAATAAGCTGTTCAGCTGGGTTAGATGTGATTTCCTAGCCTTAAATTCCTTTTCGGACTTGGTTGAGCTGGTTGGGCAACGAAAGCAGAAATTGGACCTGTTTGCAGTAGTAGCCTGGTATGTTTGGCAATGAAGAAATGAATTGAGAGCAAACAAATCAATTATCCCTCTTCAAGACACTTTGATCTCGGCAGCTCAACTCCTGACAGATTTCCAAAAGAGAAGACTAGTCATTCCATCTTGAAGCCTGATGTCAGATTCTAAGTGGAAGCCTCCAAATAAGGATGAGTTTAAAACCAAATACGATGGAGCAGTTTTTCAGGAGACTAATGAAGCAGGTATTGGTGTGGTGATCTGAAACGATGAAGGTGAAGTTTTGGGGGCTCTGTCTGAGAAGATAGCCCTGCCTGGGTGAGTTGTAATGGTGGAAATGCTTGCAGCCAGGAGAGCGATCCAATTTGCTCTTGAAATTGGAATTACTCACTCGGTCTTTGAAGGGGACTCCGAGAATATTTACAAGGCTCTCTCTACTGACGTCACTCCCCTTTCGTCCTTTGGATACAGTTAAAAACACTAAATCTATTGCTAGTTAACTTGTGAACTTTTCCTTCTCTCACACTAGAAGGTAGGGTAACTCTGTTACTCATGCCTTAGTTAGGAGAGCTAGGTTTTCTTTTCATTTGTTAGTATGGATGGAGTCTTTTCCTCTAGATGTTTCTAAATTCCTGTAATTTTTTTTCAAGTAATAATAAATAGTCTGCAATAGACTGGTTCTCAAAAAAAAAAAAAAACCTTATGGATGATCATGGAGCTGTAGAGTGTGTTTAAATTTTTAGCCTAAACGTATAAAAGTGGTGTGGTTAATTACTTTTGTGGGATATCAAAGTCCTTTTGATTAGGTAAATATTATTGAATGTACCCAAATAAGAAATGTATTCAGTTAGAAATATAATTCTCAGATTTAAAAAAATATATATTATTCAAAAAATATAGAACTACAATTATTAGATGATAGTTAAGATGTAAATGTCTTAATTAGCTTTCTAATTCATGTAGGAACCAAAACTTTTCTCTGGAGATACTAGAAATGTGAATTTGTGATATTGTTTCTATTATAGCGTAGTGAATTTAGGGTCGAAGTCAACATTGAAGAATTTTTTGTCTCTTTTCACTTTAAATGCATTACAAGGATTGGAGAATAATTGCATAATATATTTTTTATGATGCATTAAAATTCGTAAGTAACCTTTTTATTTATTTATCATGTATGCACTATTTTTATTTATTAATATATTAAGTAGCTGTTAGTTACGAATGAAAAATACTTTTTGAAAAATGCTTTCATCTAGGTAAGACTACCTCATAAGCACTTTTGTTGAATGTTTCTATCAGGGGCGGCGCTATACTTTGTTCAAGGGTTCAAATGAACCCCCTGACTTCAATTTTTTATTTTTATATATATAATATATATATTTTTGTTAGTTTAATACTTAGATTTTTTCTTAAAACTATTATTTTTGCACATCCTGACTTAAATTTTATACACCCTTATTACAAATATTTCCAACTCTAAGAGTAAAAATAAGTGTTTATAGATTGTAAATGTCACTCTGTCATAAATTTATATTAGAGTAATATTATAGCCACAAACTATTTTACAATTTTTACAAAATGTTGATGTAACCAACTTTTTATTGGTTTTTATTTAGGCTTATCATTAATATCCACTTTTTCATTTACCAATAATCACTCACCACATTAGCAGTTTGTAAAATTTTTATAAAATAGCTTGTGTTTCTAGCATTATTCTTTATATTATATGTGTATAAGTGTATCTAATATTGATTGTGTGCATTATTTTTTGTTATTATGTTATTTGTGTAAATAATAATGTGTATAGAAGTTTGTGTGTACAGTATAAATATAAGAGAAATGTTTTGTCACTACTTTCATGGGAAATATAACAATTGTCCTAAAGGTATCTGTTAACATGATCCTAAATATAATATA
The DNA here is from genome assembly GCA_030820535.1 of Quercus parvula. Classification (NCBI taxonomy): domain Eukaryota; kingdom Viridiplantae; phylum Streptophyta; class Magnoliopsida; order Fagales; family Fagaceae; genus Quercus; species Quercus parvula. The sequence goes on from JAUAME010000010.1 coordinate 11,102,108, forward strand.
ACTTTATATGATTTAGTAATTAGGAAATAGAGAAGGTTTGTTGCATGTGTGTGTATTGTTATCATGTTATAATAATTTTTTATTATAAAGTTAGAAAAATTCAAGAAAAAAAATTGTAAAGTTAGTGATTGTTCAAGTATTTTATTGGTTAAGTAGACACATAGTGTATTATTTATGTATGAATGAATGTGGTTGTGTGCGTCAATAATTAATACAAAACCAATGAGTTGAGTTTATCCATTTAGTTTAAAATATTTTTATAAAAACAAAGACAAATAAATAATAACAACTGGATAAAAATAAAAATGTTAGACAAACTTAACAAAATAAAATGGTCATAGCTACCCACAATGATAATTAATACTCATAATGAACTATCATATAACAATTCAAAATTTGAAAACTTGTAGAAGGAAATTGTAAAATTTCAATTTTTTTTTTTCTTTTGTCAATAACTCGATATATTCAAGTTCTCTTTTTATTAATTTTTTTTATATAAATTTTTTAATGACCCCCTAAACAAAATTCCTGAAGCTGCCACTCGTTTCTATGTGTAAGCACGGGTTACATACTACTTTATTTTAATGTAGAGTCGTAGATTAGTTTATTTCTATATCTGGTTTATTTGATTTGTGTTTTCCATCATAACAAACATTGGAAAAACTGTACATAAAAAACAAATTAAAATAGAGAGAGAATAAAATTTTGTTGTCCAATAATTTAGTTCAATGGGCCAATGACATAAGTCAAAATACGGTTGAGCGTACGCTTATCTCTATTTTCTAACTTCCCTAAGTTCCCTTATCTAATTCAACTCATTGAAGGTAGAGATGATCTCTCATTCTTAAAAAAATAAAGCTCTCTATTTGGGTTTAGATTTGATTTTGACACTGTCAAATTGGAGTCTTTTGGCTTAATATTGCCATTTTCAATCTTAATTAGCATTATAGGTACTATTTGAACTTAATTGGCAAATTGAGGAGAGAGAAAGAATTTCGGCAACAGTGTTGCCGAAATTCAACAAAAATGAGGAGAGAGAAAAAGAAAAAGGGGGAGAGAGAAAGCAGAGGAATTTCGGCAACACTGTTACCGAAATTCCTCTGCCCAAAATGCTGCCCGTTCAATTAAAAAAAAAGCAATTGCTGCAATGCCATTGCCGAAAAAGGAAAAAAAAAGATTTGTTTTGGCAATTGTGGCAATACCATTGCCGAAAATGGAAAAAAAAAAATTATGAAATCTGTGAATGAGTAAAAAAAAAAGTTGTCACGTACACAATATTTTTACAATATTTTCACAATAAATCACACGTGATTAATTATTATTAGTTCAAAAAATTTGTGACAAATTAATTGTGGCAATGACATTGCCGAAAATGTAAAAAAAAAATTATGAAATCTGTGAATGAGTAAAAAAAAAAGTTGTCACGTACACAATATTTTTACAATAAATCACACGTGATTAATTATTATTAGTTCAAAAAATTTGTGACAAATTAATTGTGGCAATGGCATTGCCGAAAATGTAAAAAAAAAAAAAAAAAAAAAAAAAATTTTTGGCAATTGTGGCAATCCCATTGCCGAAATTGCCAAAATATATATATATTTTTTTTACATTTTCGGCAATGGGATTGCCACAATTGCCAAAACAATTTTTTTTATTTTTTTTTATTTTTATTTTTTTACATTTTCGGCAATGCCATTGCTACAATTAATTTGTCACAAATTTTTTGAACCAAAATAATTAATCACGTGTGCTTTATTGTGAAAATATTGTGAAAATATTGTGTACGTGACAACTTTTTTTTTTACTCATTCACAGATTTCATAATTTTTTTTTTTTTTACATTTTTGGCAGTGCCATTGCCACAATTAATTTGTCACAAATTTTTTGAACTAATAATAATTAATCACGTGTGATTTATTGTAAAAATATTGTGTACGTGACAACTTTTTTTTTTACTCATTCACAGATTTCATAATTTTTTTTTTCCATTTTCAGCAATGGCATTGCCACAATTGCCAAAACAAATTTTTTTTTTCCTTTTTCGGCAATGGCGTTGTCGCAATTGCTTTTTTTTTAACTGAACGGGCAGCATTTTGGGCTGAGGAATTTCGGTAACAGTGTTGCCGAAATTCCTCTGCTTTCTCTCTCCCCCTTTTTCTTTTTCTCTCTCCTCATTTTTGTTGAATTTCGGCAATACTGTTGCCGAAATTCTTTCTCTCTCCTCAATTTGCCAATTAAGTTCAAATAGTACCTATAATGCTAATTAAGATTGAAAATGGCAATATTAAGCCAAAAGACTCGTCAAATTGGCTTTTCACCTAATTTTCTTTAACTAGTTGATGGTGGCTCATTGCTTTCAACTTGTTCACCTTTTGACTCCTCACTGCTTGATATTAAAAAATTATTTAGCTTTCTTTTGCAAAAATAAGAAAAAAAAAGAGAGTATATATATATAGAGCCAAATCCTCTTTTTAAATTTTTTTTTTCAAAGATAGTTTCAATCTATGGCTTCTGTTTTTTATGATTATTTTTTGTTATTAGACCAAGACAGCAATTAGTTTTTTGTATAGGCTAGGATCGAATCCTAAATATTTTATTTGAGGATAAGAAATTTTATCAGTTGAGCTAACTGAAACTCACATTTCTTTTTTAAGACGTAGATAGTGATGCAATTCAAATTCCTTTATAAATTAATCGGATATGACATGGAGACAACAAGAGGCTTCCCCATCCTGCTAATGTAATGCATTACTTTAATGATATATAAAACAATGGTTACCATCCTTGTGGTAACCATCCAATGTTTATATGTGATTCTTTGACCAATAATTATTCCTCTAAAACAAGTCAATAGATGCAATATGGGACAAAATGGGGATATACCCATTTTGGCGAAAAGTTCCAGCAAAATGTTCAATTTCTGAAACTATATAGCAGCATGTCCCTGTTTTGAAACTCGATTTTATCAAAATCGAGTTTCAGTGTAGAACTCAAGTTCATGGAACTCGAGTTCCACATATATATATATATATATATTTTTTTTTTTTTAAAAGTTTAATTTGCCTATAACTCGATTTTCTAAAAATCGAGTTTTACATTGAAATTCAAATTTTAGAAAATCGAGTTTCAAAACAGGGGCATATCCCTAAATAGTTTCAAAAATAAGGCATTTTGCTGGAACTTTTCGCCGAAAAGAGTATATCCCCATTTTGGCTTGCAATATGTATGCGTGTCTTATTTAAATTTTCTTGCAAAGCTATGTGTTGTTTTAAAAGATTTATATTGCCATTGTTTTTTTTTTTTTTTCAAAACAAAACTAAATAAATGGCATTTCAAGACAATCCTTTATACATTTTTTTTAAGTATAAGTTACTTTTTAAACTTTAGAATTTTTAATATGTTTCTTTTAAATTTTAAAGTTTCTAAAGATGTTTCATTTAAATCTATTATCACATTTTTGTTTCCATGTTAACACCATTAAATATCTCACCACTAATTGGTTTAAATGAAAATAATTTCAAAATTTGAGGTTGAAATGAAACTTACTTATAAAGTTTAAATGAATTTTTTTTTTTAAAGACTTTAGAATTTAAATGACACATACTGATTTTTATTAATAATAGTATCATAATATTGATCATAAAAAAAAAAAAGGGATCAAGAATTTAAAATTTGTAATTTAAATGTAATTTCTTTAGTCATTACTATTTTACTATTATTTTTACTATCAAATTTCTAAAATAAAAAACTATAAATTGTAAAATTTGTGTGCACTATGCAACAACAACAACAAGACGTGGTCCTTTTGTTTTGTAAATAAAACACTGCATTTACCCCAAAAGAAAAAAAAAATTAAACATTGTATGCCAAGCTGTAGCCATGTGAGAGTAATCTCAAACAAGGGAGTCAATACCGTACCGAAGGCTGTACTGGTTTGGCCAGCGTTACGATATATTTTGGATACTGATCAATACCGGTGTACCGTTTCGGGTTTATCGCTATTATATATATATATATATGTGTGTGTGTGTGTGTGTGTGTGTGTATGTATGTGTGTATGTATATTATAATAAATATAAAAGTTTACCATAAAACATTTCATCAATTCAGAACTAATTATTCATGGTTTTAGACTTTAGTATCAATTAAAAGAAAAAGAAAAAAAACACAATATAAAAAATAGAAAGCTTAAAAGTTACCGGTTGGTATTGCCAGAAATTAGCCGGTATGGTCGGTACGGCCGGTATTTAAACCGGTACGAAATGTTGATATTTCAATATCGGTATATATACTGGTACGGTACATACCAGCTGGTATGACCGTTACCGGTATGATATTGACTACCTTGAACTCGATTCAACACGCTGAAGCAGTGCCATACATCACAACTTCCACTCTTTTGCCTTCTGCCATCTTCATAAAAGGCTAGTGCCAACAATTTACAATTTTTACAACAACTTTCTTAACTCGCATGCGTGACAAGTTATAATTAACCCAAACCACCCACGCAACAAGTTTTGATTAGCTAAGAAAAAGTAATGAGCCCGCGTGGGTTGATAACTCCAAAACTCACAACTCATTACGTAGAAAATTGTGGTAAAAGAAATGTCATTTGTTGTGGCGGTAGCATTGTCGGCTTTGAAGACAGGTACGACTACTAATACAAAAAGTCAAAGGAAACCAAAAGATAAGAACACACTCATATAATATAATCATTCTTTTCACAAGGGCCAAACTTCACAGAAACCAAAATCTTGTATTCTATATTGATTTTTAGATATCACCGCCCCAACTTCAAACGTTTACTATCTGTATCTATCTATATTCATCACTATATTATATAACTTTCTGACCTATATTTCACCGTTATACATATTCTTTTTCTGCAACAAATTATTCATTCTCACGTGTATACTTAATTTCTCATATCAATGGCGTACTCAAACAGATACAACAATTCTCAGTCTTATGCTCCTTCTGCACCATCCTTTCCTGGAGAACAATCACCATATACTTCTGCAGCAGCTGCCCCAAATTACTATGCCCATCACTCCCAATCCTATCCTCATGGGACTACTACTACTTCTTCCTCCAATTCTGCTTATGGCTCCTATGGGCAACAGTACCCCCCATCATCATCATCATCATCAGAATTTCCAGCTGGGACACACCCAGATGTGATAAGAAGCTTTCAGATGGTGGATAGGGACAGGAGTGGTTTTATTGATGAGAATGAGTTGCAGCAAGCTCTTTCTTCTACCTACCACAGGTTCTCTCTTAGGACCATTCGGCTGCTCATCTTTCTCTTCAAGAATCCCAATGCTCCTCTAACAATTGGTCAGTTTCTCTTTCTTTTTCTTGGATTTGATTAAAAGATAAATATGGGGTTTGAGTTTGAATTAATGCAGTTCATATCTTCATTTTCTTTGGTATCAAGAACATCTTCAATTCTTGTTCTTTTGTTTTTCTGGGTTTTAATTTTCTCAGCCGCCAAACGTGTTTGTTTGAACATAATTAATCGAGCACGTTTATTTTACCTGTTTACAATTATGAATTATGTGGGTGTTAGTTGATTTTCAAAGGAGTTTGTGTGATTCAAATATACAACAATGGGTAAAGTACTATAGTTTCAAATTAGATTCTGACTTTACTTTATCAAATTTAGCTTTCCACACTATTTTCTTTGACCAGTTTTTATCTGACTGGTTTTTCTTTTAGCTTTACGGCTTATTTGATTATGTACATTTCTTTTTTTCAAAATTATTTATTAAAGCTCTGTTTATTTTGATGAAAAATTTGATGTGAAGATAATTTTTCTTTTTCTTTTTTTGTTTTTTTTTTGGTTTGGTAGTATCAAAGAAAATAGGTAAAGAAAACGATCTATGGTCAATAGAAATTCCTATTAAAAGTATGAATTATTTTTTAGAAATTGTTTTCCCTAAAATTTTCAGAGAACAACTCAATCTTATGACAAGTTAAATAAAGAAAACTAAAAAGATTGTTATCCAACTTATTTTGAAGGTCATTACCAAGCATAGAAAATTGATATAATTTTCTAGGAAATAATTTTTAGAAAATGAATTATTTTTCTAAAAATGTTAACATTGAAATAAACGGAGCCTAAATATAATTATACTTTTAACTAACTTTTAACAAATAAGCAACAGCTTTTAGCAAGAAATATTTTGGTCTTGTTGCAGATACTGATTTGGGTACATTAATTTGCCGTTACAGGGCCAAAAGAGTTTGCTGCACTATGGACTTGTCTTGGTCAATGGCAAGTGAGTAATCTTATCCCATTTCTTTCATTTTACGTAACAACTTTGAAAGAAATCAATTACGGTATTTGTATTAGAAACCTACAAATTCCTTTTTGGTTCATGAAAATAGTTGGTTAAATAAGGAAAAAACTTTACTTAATTCTGGCCTTTTCTTCTCTTTTTCCTTAGTTCTTTTTGACAATCTAAAATATTTAGGCAGTGAAGCGAATCAATTTTCCTTGGCATTAATGGGATATATGGTGACAACAGTTGGCTAGATTCCCCATCCAGCTCATTTAATGCAATACTACAATGATATAGTACAAATTACTATAACAAGTCAATAGATTCTGTATAAATAGGTTGTACGTAGCACACAAAGCTCCTATTTTTGCAGGATCTAGAAGAGATCATAGTAGGCAGTTTTATCCCCAATTTTGTTAGAAGAGGTTGATTACTAAACTTGAACCCACGACTTGTCATTTTTTTGTGGAAGGCATTTGCTATCGCACTAAGGCAATAGATTCTACGTACAACTTAAAATTTAAGCATGTATCTTATTGAAATTTCCTTGCTATGTAATTTACATGATTTTGTCTTCATTTTCACCGACTTAATGTCTCTGCTCTTACAACATGATCAGAGACACTCTCATTTTGACAAGCACTATAATGCTGATCACATAGAGAACATTTTGTCCAACCAATTACTTTTTAGTTTTTCCTAATATTGCTTGATGCATGTCAAATTGAACTTTTGGTATTGGACTCGCATTTGCAGGCCATTTTTCAGAGATATGATAAAGATAGGAGTGGTAAAATTGACTCATTTGAGCTGAGAGATGCTCTCTATGGTATTGGCTATGCAATCCCAGCTTCTATTCTCCAACTACTGGTTTCCAAGTATGATGATGGAAGTGGCAGGAGGGTTGAACTTAATTTTGACAGTTTTGTTGAGTGAGTCTTCTAACTAGGATACTTCACATTCATCGTCAATTTTATTTTTTGTTGTTGAGATTGCTATGTGGTTATAATTCTGATGATATGTTTTATTGGACATGCAGATGTGGGTTGATTTTGAAGGTGAGACTGCAAATTCCTCTGAAAGTCTAAACTTCAAATTTCTCTTAATCCCTTAACTTCCTCTTGTTACTTACTTTCTCTGTCAAATTAAATATATTGGACAAATATAATCTGAAATAGAAAACTATCAGCGTTGTTTGATGAGATTTCATGTACATCCATCTAATGGCTTATGTGACTGTGATTTCAGGGTTTGACAGACAAATTTAAAGAGAAGGATAGGCAGTATACTGGTTCAGCAACGCTTTCTTATGACACATTCATGTCTATGGTCATTCCTTTTCTTGTATCTTATAATTAACTTGATGTGATGCTAGTCATTTTTGTGTTCTTGATTCATTTGATTGTTTGGAACCAATTCTTTTGAGGTGAGCAAGAGCTTGTAGAGTTAAAGTGAGTTTTGTTAAGCATTTTCTTTGTATACTTCTTAGAATTTTTTATTAATGCAAAAAAGTAATCTTTCCTTTTGTATCTCATTACAACATTAGTGGGAAATCACACATGAATGTACCTTTTTACACCTTTTCTAGTATCTTATAATTGATGAACTCATGAAAGTATAGGAACAAAATTTGGTCAAATTAAGCTCTGCTGCAAAGAGAAGAAGTTCCTTACTTTGCATCTGCACATGAATAGTAATCTGACTCCAATCAGTGGATTTCATTGGCAATTTTCAAAGAATACCATACTAGTTTTACACACACAATATGATAAGAACAGATGCTGCGTAGTTTGAACTCCATAGCCACAATATGTGGACTAGAGCTGTCATCTTTGACCGTTAGGGGCGGTGATAGGTCGGCGATCTAATCCTCAAAAAGGTCAAACATGTAGGCGTGGGTCATATTTGTCTCCATCCGCTAAAAAATGCATAAATTCTGTGAAGCCTAAAGCACTGAACTTAGCCCAGCCCAGCTTAGATAAAAGGTTTGGTAACTCTATAGCACAAAGTTAGTTTTGAAGAGTATGAACAAAAGCCATAGGTTGAAAAATTATGTGATGACAAAAAATACATTTCTTAAAGATTAAGCACAAATCAAAGAAAAAGAAAAACAGAGGAGTTTCTTATAAAGATTAATGAAGAGCCCATTACTCAAAAAAATAAAAGTGAGATCTTGATTTTTTTTGAGAAAGGAGAAAGTGGGATCGAGATCGAGTGTGTGGAGACAATTAAATAAGATTAATTTGAAATAAAATCAAATCTGAAGCTCATGACCCATAAGCTGGATAATCCAATTCATTTTGTGAACAACAAAGTATTACAATATGTCTATTTTACTATGGTTGAAAATATGGAAATAGCACAAGGATATTGAACTTTTCAAACTATTTGTTCCCTTGGCATTGTAGATTTCACTTTCCGAACCTTAACTCAAGGATGATTTCTTTCCAAAGGGATGAGTTTGACATAAGATATATGTTGCAAAAGGTCATTGGATGATATATATTTAACGTGGGGATTGTTCTAAAACAGGGTATCTTATTCTTTTGACATGATCAAAATGTGTAATTTTTTTTTTAGGTTTAGTTGACATTTTACTGCAATGTTATTGACAGAAAGCAAAAAATATCGAGATTAAAAACAAAGTTCAAAACGTTAGGAATTAAAATACAAATTCTAAAGTTGATGGATCAAAAAAAATTTCTTTTTTCTCCTTTTTTTTTTTTTTTTTGGAGAAACTAACGGATCAAGAACTTAAAGGGTGTACACTTTTTATTTGTAAATAAAGACAATGTTTGGTATCATAGCGAGTGGTGCAAATTATCATATTATTATTATTATTGTTGTTTTTGGGCTAACGTGAGTGTCCAGTCCTTGATAAATTCCTTAAATTAATATAGTCCCTTGTCTCTCACATATTGGGTTATTACACCCAAAAATCTTTGCAAGTGATCCTAAAGTATTTGGTTATGACTTAGGATTAGGAGACTTGAACCTAGAACCTCATGGATTACATGAGGCCAAAAAACTAGTAGACCAAGCCCTTAGGAGGCAAATATTATCAAAACACGATGTATAAAATGTACACATTAAATATAACACAATTGTTTTGTCAAATAAATGTGGTAAGATTTTCATATAATACTCATATGCACAAGACAAGATACTGAATTGACCCAAGGCCACTTTAAGCCACATGTCGTGCCCATCACATCTATTGCAGAGAAGCACTAGAAATAGGCTGCCAAACCCAAATCGGATAATTTGAAGACTCAACCCACGATTAAACTCCAACAAGTCCACTGAACCTTTTGGACTAACAAAATTTGTTCCAAACCCACTTGTGAAAAAAATTAATGAGTGGTTGTTAATTATACAAAATTTTCTCACAAATAGTTTCCAAAGAATAATTTGCCTCTTGCCATCAAGGTGGTAATAGGGTGCATGTATCCACCCCCATGTGAGAGGTTGGATACATGCACCCAATGCATGATAGATTTTCTCATTGTCATCCATTCGTGACTCTCTCTCACCATGATTTTTAATCAACCCTCAATTATGTGGTAACACCTTCACAGCATGATGCATTTGTTGAAACTAAAGTAACCATACTTTAGAAGATCCAGTTGGGGGAAGTCATAAACGGAGAGTGCATACTTACTATATATATATATATATATATATATATTGCGAGAGAGAGAGAGAGAGAGAGAGAGAGAACAGCAACAGGATACCATCAGCAAATATATTTTTTTCTAGACTTGTGCTTACATGGTAAAATCAACTCTATTGCTCCATATACAACAAAATGCTGCGAGTCCTAGAATCCCACAAATCGCCCTCTAAAATCTTCACCAAGTTCTCCCTTAACACTAATTATTAGATTTTTGTTAAATAATTTGTAGTTCTTATTACTTTTCTACCTACCTTAGCTAATTACCTCATGGCTTCTTCATGATTATTGTTATTTTTTAAAGATGAATTACCTAATCTGTTAATGAATGGTTTATACTATATATATATATATGATTATGATTATTGTTCTCTATGATGAATCTTGTGCAGTTTATAAAAGAAAAGCTCCGATCTGTCACTGCTGGAGTAATTGGCTTTTATATTAGAAATAAAAGCTCCACGTATGTTTTTGTCTCCCTGCACAGATGCAACAACAGCTCAAATCATATGAATAAAAATAAACCCACAAACCTACCATACTTTAAATATTTGAATAATTAAATGCTGTGAACCAAATATTCAACTTTCAACATGCAAAATTGGTTGAATCTTTTTCATTTGATGGTGTACCAGCTTCCATATATTAAATATTGTCTGGTAATCATGGGGTGTGCGTAGTCAGATTTATTTATAAAGTTATTTTTCTTTTTCTTTTTGAAAGCTACGCAAGAAAACTTAATTTGTTGCTGTGTCAGTTTTTTATTTGGCTATGGGCTACTTGGACCACAACTACTAAAGTAGTTAATGTTTGTCCAACCCCACATTACCAGACGGTTCCTCAACATCAAACTAACAAAACCTAATGGGCCTCAAAGCAATTTGGTTTGTATGTCCATGGGGTTGGAACCAAAGAAAGGCCATGTTCATGGATTAGTGACTACTGAACTACTTGAAAATACATGCTAATTGGGGGTCAGCTATATGGTACCGGTAGTAGCTAGCCAGTCACTATATAAGTCTAACTCTCAGTGGATTCGTTTATCTGGCAATCTTATCCTCTGGGCCATGCTGATGTGAGAATCTTATGGGTGCATTCGAATGGTCCATGATGTTGAAATCCACCATTGCACCTTGTGGCTCAAGTATCCTATGTGATGTTACATATGCAAAAAATTTCAACAGTATGTTCAACAACAAAGAAAAAGCAGGAATAGTCAGGTTGGTATCTAATTAGGAATAGATCTCTTAAAATAATTTCAACAAGTTTGATAATAAGTTTTAGCCAACTGCTTTGGTATAATATGCTTGGATTAGACCAAAAGACACCAAAGAAAGTTAATGGCATATTTTAAAGATTATTAGCGATCACAGATTGACCCTGATGTGATTAGTATAGTGATTCTATTTTTGTTATGACAGAAAAGGCCTGCCATACAATGATGTAGGCATAAAATCAAAATGGGACTGCTTCAATTAAGACTGATGATACAAATTCTCTATTGGGAATAGGAAGTAAAAGATGCAGACAAAGAGGCAGCCATCTTTGAGATAGGATTCACAATCAATGACAACTAATGAGGTTTCAGTTTTGGTGACTTGGCAAAAAAATAAGAAACATCAGCTGCCAGCTGCCGAAAGGTGGTCTCTAATGGCCTCTTATCTGATAGAAGCCGGTTTGGACTTTTGTCTAGCTGAAGACAACAGGAATTTTGTACAGCAAGATTCATACACATCATTGCAAGTGGGTGGTGAGAAGCATGGATACCACCACCGTTTCTTTAATAAAAAAATGCAAAAAAAATGAGATTGTATTCGCGAATTTAGAGTTTGATACGGCTCATTAATCATAAATATTTAATGTCAATGCTCTGTTCAATGCGTGTATAAAGTAGACAAATATAGACAGGCTCTACCTTATAGATTCGTGGTAAAACTTGTCTAAAAAATAAAGTATCCGAGTTTCCCATCATATGATTTGAAGTTTTTCTAATTGGTTCTAGTGTATGAAAGTCCAAGAGAATCTGAGTACATCATAATAAAGATAAAGAAAAATGAGAAGGTATGGACCGCAGGTAGCAGGTTTAGAAGTTGGGGTTAGTTAAGATATATGGTTAGCATTGTTCTAAGAGTAAAAGTAATTGAGTTTCTCACCTGTAGAAACTCCTCTTGCATTAAATGATCTCTAGGAATTCCTATTTTTCTCTTTTGATCTCTCCTGCCTTCAGTTCAGGAATTCACAAGTGCTCACAGATTAAGCTTGCCATAAGAATGATAAGAAAGCTGAAAACAGACAAAGCCTGCAAAATAGAAAAATTTATAAAACTTGAATTAGATGCATCATTTTACTTGAACCAATTTACCAATCGAATCTCATGCTAACAAATGACTTCAATAAATCAGGAAGAGGACTTAACCATCAAAACATTTATTTATGAGAAGAAAGACTGTAAAGGTAACACAAATTATAGAGAATACATGTCTTACATTGTTACTGGATGCTGAAATGTCAAACCCTGGTAGATAGCCCTGTAATCCAATGTTGTAAACTGGGGTACCATTAGGATAGTAGAGGCCATAGTTCCTCTCTGATGCTGGACCGGGCTTTAAATTCTCGTTAAAAAGTGCAAACACGTATATGTCAACTGGAGTAGAAGGTTTTGCTGGAGTACCTTGCTTCTCCTGTATTCTCTGCAGCAAATTACCATTATATAATCCAGCATTCTCTGGTGTAGCTCCTGCCTCATCAGTATCCCCCTTAGATGGCCAACCTGTCTCCGAAATTTTAACCTCAACATCTGTATGCCCCATTGCTTTCATCGCCGAATACACAGCATCAATTTGAGCATATAACATGTTATCATAGTGCAAATTCGTAATTGGATCAGTCATCCCTTGGTTAGGCTGAAATAGCACATACTCTAATTGAACCTGACCTGGGTTATCCTTGTATGCAAAATATGGATATGCGTTTATTAAGAAGGGTGAATTGATCTGAGCATGAAAATTTAGAAGAGGTTGGATATACTGGGCAAGATCTTCCCTAAAAGTTCCGGCTGAGGGAGGGTATGAATTACCTAATATTGTAAGAGAGTGTGCAGTTGTGACAGTAACTTGTTTATCTAGTCCAAGATTAACAAGAGTATGATATATACTTTGCATTGCTGGGAGGAGACTAGATTTTAACTGAGTGTCATTGCTATAGAATACCTCATTTCCCACAAGGATGCAGGAAATCTTTGTTTGAGGAAGGTGGGGTGTAACATACTGTTGAATCCAATTTTGAGCTTTTATGGGGTCAGCCATACTCTGAAGATACTCATTTCCTAGGCCAACAATGAAATCAACATTAGAGTTAGAGAAGGCTAGCAGGACATTCGGATCGGCATCATAGAGTTTTACTCTACTAATGTTGAGAGATGTAAGGAGGTTGGCAACACGAGATGGAGATGGCAGATTGTCGGCAATTTGTCCATAGTTTATTCCTACTCCGATACTGAGATTTTGGACAAATAAGTCTGAAACAGAGTGGGAAACAGAGTTAAAAAAAGAAAGAAAGAGTGAAAAGCATATAGATTCAAAATGTCAACTATGATTTTATACGGACATATATTAATTAAAGAGGAAAAATATGTTGAGCTAGTAATGCATTATTGCATAATTTGCATTTCTGTTTGACCAATAGTTTTGATTTTCACATCTCAAGATGGGGCATTCTAATTTGATAGTTAAATCCAAAACCAATTTAAAAATAGTCAAGATGTCAAACTTTTAATATATACACCATTTTATTATGAAATGTTTATCGTAATCAACACTTGTCTATACATAACTCCGATGTCTCAATCAAAGTCAATCAATTGAAATCGAAACAATTTACTTAAAAAGTGCATTAAGCTTGAGTAAAAAGAAAACTTCGGAGCTAGAGAGAATTTTCAATAAACTGTGGTAATGATAATCCATCAATCAGATTACAAATAAAGAGAACAACAAGAACTCAACCCCGTTGAGTTTCACAGAACTCAACCATTATATGTCTATTTTATAAATGATAAAACATTTAAAATGATACCCTGTTGTTTTAGCTACAAAAACAACAAAAGACTCAAACATGAAATAAAGAGTTATATATATACTCTACATTAAAAAAAAACACCTGGGCAGAACCCTTTAACATAGAAATTAACATTCATTACTGTCAACTTAAAAAGTTATCTTTTCGTTTTTGCATTTTCTGTCAATATCTTAGAAACAGAACTGAGTAATAAGAGAGAAGTGAAGGCAAGAAAAGAAACCTGAAAGAGTAAGAAACAACAAAAGTGCTTGGAAGATAGAACAGGTAGCCATTATTACTGAACTGATCTTGGCCTTTAAATTTTAGCCGACCAAGACCACCGCCACCACAAAGAACTACACACTGTTATGTCAAATATCAGCCAGGACTCATCGTTTGGTTAACCAAACGATGAGTCCTCTCGTTTATATAGTTGGGATTTGGAGTAAAAATAATCTGTTGCATGTTGCCGTGTCCACCGACTATCTCTGCGTATGTGACAGCTGGCTCCACTTGTTTTATTTCCAAATATTTTATTGAAAAATAAAAAGTTATATATATATATATATATTGGGACGTGAGATAAAAATCAAACCTAATGTAAGTATAAATATATGTAAAACTCTCTAAGACTTAAACTCCGGCATGGCCCTTGCCTCCCATGTACCCACAAGAAATAAAACGTGGAATGACTACAACATTTTGCACAACTATCTTAGAAAACTCTACTGTTACCATTTTTATATGAACTTTTCTTCTTCTTTTTTCGTAACTCACAGTCAATTACATAAATTCTATAAGTGAAGGTGCTTTTGGTAAGCGGCAGAGAGAAAAGAGAATTCCTTGTTTAGTCGTTTTCGTCCATCAATTCTTAGTATGGATGGAGTTAGGACTTCGAGTTAAGGGGGGCGACTCTCACCTCTAGCTCAACGACTTCTTAGCCGCTGAGTTTTTTTTTTAATGAGTTTTTGATGGGTGCGCCTGCTAGGTAAAGGCAAAATTATTTTAGTTAAAACTTTTTAAAGGACCAGTTGTTTGTTTGAGTAAAATTGGTTAATTGGACTTAATTTTTTTTAGCTTTGCTATTGGTGATTTTTGTTGTTGCACAAATGTTTTTGGGCTAGTATATGTTGTTTTAAACTTTAGATCTATAAAATTTTTAATGGCCTTTAAAATGAGGAAAGTGATAGAAGTATATTGTTGATATAGTGAGTAATTATTGATAAGTAAAAAAGTGATGTAAGTGATAAACTCAGAATCTCAAATACGAACCAATAAGAATTTGTACTTCAACAGTATATAAAATTTTTTACATAAGTTTGTAATTGTAATATTACTCTAAAAAGAATCAAAGATATTGTTAAAATGACAAAATGTAATTTTATAGAACAAAATTGCTAAATTTAATGCATATATATATACTAATATATTTATAAAAAAAAAAAGTTAGGGGGGGCCTTTGCCCCCCGGTCAATTAATGCCTCCGTCCCTGGTTCTTAGGAGGGGATGTGGAGGAGAAGGGAAGCTTGACTTCTAGGCTTACAGTTCAAGTTGTTGCTGATTAGACAATCTTCTGGTGTATTTATAGTTTCGGCATACAAGCGTATGATCATAGAGAACATGGACTGCCTTAACTGAACTAGCTCTAAATAAGGCTCTGTTTAATTACTTTCGTAAGAGAACTAAAAGAGTGTGGTATTAAAATTATTGAAAAAGTTAACCTTTCAAACCAATAGGAAAAAAACCTTTCAATCCATAACTTGTATTTTTAATCACACTGCTTATTTAATTAGTAACATAATTTGTTTAAATTATACAAATGAACAAGTTTAGAAACCACCAAATAATAGGTTAAGAGGAGTTTTCTCTAAGTCGGTCAGAGGCAACTTTGTCTTCTTCTTTTTTTTCTTTTTTCTTTTTTGCTTTTATGTTTCCAATAGTTTGTTTACACGTAAGAAAGTATTGCTGGTCTCTATCTCAATGTTGTTACAGGTGATCAACCGACATTATTTAACCCATGCCCCAACTCTCATTTCTAATAATAGAAAGTAGTACGGAAAGATTAGGGTTTATTTAGATATTACTTACTATTGAAAATTGAAAACATTGTAGTGAAATAATTTTTAAATGTGTGAATAATGCTGTGAGACCCACTTTTAAAGTTAGATATATTGAAATTCGTACTTGCAGGTCCCGTAAACAATGTACAAGACTCACAAAAAAATGCCAAACACAAACACATAAATAATTTCAGTGCAATCCAAACGTAGGCTAGGCCTAAATTACCTTAATTTTTCCACCTTTTTTTACTAGGCCCTCTTCTCTCCATCTTGTATGTTTAGTTTGTTTCATATATTTATCAAAGGCGGATCCATGCAACGTTGGTTACCAATTTAGCCCAAGGCATCAAACTTATAAAGTCTTATCATGTTAAAAGTTTCGAATCCTGTTGCATCTAAAGAAAAAGTGAACCGTACAATATATTAAAAATGATTTTGCGTAAATGCGTTTTTGTCATCATTTTGATCGTTAGATAAGTTCTTGTATCAGTTTAATCATATTCTTTTAACACATTTCAATGGCACCTTTGCCATCTTATATATCCCTCGGCATTAATTTTTGACATGTCAAACGAAATGATTACATGTTATATGGAAAATATTTTACATCTTGTGGAGTGTTTGGGTTGGCTAAAAAAGTCAAATGAAAATCATTTTCGTTAATTGTAAAATATCAAGGCTTGAAGTGTAAAATAGATTACACTTGTATTTTACCTTCAAACGATTTTCAATTCTACCCAAACAGAGAGAGAGAGAGAGAGAGAGAGAGAGAGAGAGAGAGAGAGAGAGAGAGAGAGAGAGAGAGAGAGAGAGAGAGAGAGAGAGAGAGAGAGAGAGATCACCTGAACTCGAGCTCAACTCCACCGCCATTCGTGGCCGTGCCTCTCACCGCCGATCAAGCTAAGCTCTTCCTCCTTCTTCCTCTCTCTTCCTCCCTCTACCACCCATGTCACCAATCCTCTCTCTCTCTCTCTCTCTCTCTCTCTCTCTCTCTCTCTCTCTCTCTCTCTACCCATGTCAAGCAAACCACCTTAAGTCGAGCAACCCACCGTGAGCTAGTTGCCTCCGTCTCTCAATCTCATCTCCACCTCCTCTAGATTGAACCACCGACTAGCCTATGACTAATCTCTCTCTCTCAATTTGACCGGATTTGATGAATGTTTTTGTTTCTTTTGTGTTTATATATTGAGAAATGATATTATATATTTGTTTGGAAGCTGAGATCGAAAATGTGGGGAACTAGTAGAAAATGTGTTTTCTATAGCACTTTCAAGAACACAACCAAACCTGTAAAAATATTTTCCAATGCATTTTTCGGAGTGCAACCAAACACCTGAAAATATTTTCTTTCCCAAAAAATATCTTCATCTAAAAATATTTTACACTCAGAAAATGTTTTACATAGAGCCACACACAGCCTTACTTTCCTTTTGTTTCATTGTAAAATATTTTACAAAAAAATATTTTCAACATTATATTGTGTTTGTTTTGTTATAAAATGTTGATAAAAGCTAAAAACAATTTTAGATGACCGTTAAAAATTTTGTAAAACGTTTTAACAAAAAAAAAAAAAGAGCATGGTAAAATATTTTACAAACTGATCAACTTGCACAACCCCTCCTTGAACAAAGCCTTGAATCATAGTGGTCATTAGAGCCTAGTTTGCAGTGATTGGGTTTTGGTAATGAAGCTTTGATTTGTAGTTGGGAGGATCTAATTGCAGTTGAGGGGTGCCGATGGTGATTGGGAAGCGCCAATCTAGTGGTTGAGGGCGCTAAGTTGGTGTTTGGGGTCATGTATCCCTCGGGGTTGCTCCGATCTAGTAATTGGGGCCATGGATCCAGTCAGGTTTTGGGCCAATTTGGTGGTGGCAAGCTAAATTGCGCCAATCTTTTAGGTGGCTAAGTTAGATTATGCTAATCTTGTGATTATTGGTAGGTTATGATATGATTTTTTTTTTCTTTCCATTTTAGGTCACACCAAACACTTGGAAATGTCTTCATTGAAAATGTTTTGAATTGAAATCATTTTACAACAAAACAAAGTAGCATCAATTACAATAAAACATATATCTTAGGCATCTTTCTCCCACCAAGCCCCACCTTAGACAACCCCAGTTTATAAATGATTACTCTTTATTATCAGGCCAAACACATCAATAATTAGCTTTTGATGTAGGTGGTAACTGATCTACATATTTATTATTCAACTATAAGAGTTTTACCAATCGAGTTAACTAGAGCCCATATCTAATGAACGTTTTAACATCAAGTTAAAGTATTAAAGTAAAATAGTCAACAGCGAAAAAGTTAAAAACCCTGATATTAGCAACATAACAATTGAACGATTGAAGTCCATGAGATATAGAATAAGCAATACATGACCAACAACTTGAAGTGCAATAGTTTTTATGTATCGTATCAATATATACCTTAAAAAATAGCTTACTTGCTTAAGTGAAAAGTTGTCTACATCAAATGAGGTTACAGACTATAAAATTATTTGAAAGAAGACAGAATTTTAAAGAAAATTTTCAGACAATGAAATAAAATAAAGTGCATGGATAGAACAGATCTCATAACATTTTTACAAGAAATTGGGGTGATTTGTTGTGAGTTGTGGTGCGTCTGTGTAAGGTGATAAAATATCTTCTTTTATTATGAAAATATCATGAGATGTGTTATGTTCATAGAAGAACTCATAATTTAATAAATTAATAATAGCAATCCGTATGCAAAGCTTTCATGGGATTTTTTACCGGATGTGTGTGAGATGAAAAGTACACTAATTTGAGGGATTAATAATTTGTTCTAGGATTGCCAAGAGCAGGGGCATAGCCAAGATATTTTATTTGGGGCACCAAATTACATATTCATATGTTAGTCATAACTCATATATACATTATATACAAAAGAAAAATAATGTTTATAATATTTTCACAACAAATCATGAGTGATAAAACGTTACTAATTCTAATTTGAACTCATCACCGAAATTATTTTTTTGTCCACTAGTAATAGCCAATAATAACTTGCCATTTAGGGTTTATTGTGAAAGTTTTGTAAAAATATTGTAAACATAGTATTCCTCTATACAATATAATTAATGAAATTCGATAATATTTTAAACTCAATCAAGGTACAAAAATGACTAATTTGCTATAAACATGAACCCAAAAAAAAAAAAAAAGATTTAACATCTCCTATAAAAGTTAGGTTTGGCGTTGATCTTTTATAGAATAAAATTTGTTAATTATCAATTTTATAGGATTTCCTATTCAAATTTTAAAATAAATTTATAAATAAATCTCTATGGCAATCTAAAGAATGAGATAATGAGAAAAAAAAAATCAAATTTTTGGGAGATAAAACCTTCATAAGTTAGTTCAGTGCACACTACACAATGCACTTCAAAATTGAACACACAAGGAATACATAGCATTTTTACATTCTTATTATAAAATATAAAAGGAAGGACACATGGTAAAAGTACGCATTTATTAGACTTTGTTAAAAGCGTGTATTTTATATAGATGGGGTCTACATAAGAAACTAACAGTGGAGTGTTGTCATTGCCAGGTTAAGTCCAGCTTATTTTTACATACAATTACAAGGGGCGTTTATAGTTTTGGCCTTTTGGTGGAAGTGGGGGGCATGGCCGCCAATGCAATACTGCATTTGCCTTTGCCCAAGAGTCTTATAGGTTGTGCTTTAACTGGATGACATTTTCTCATATTTTCAATTGAGAAATTCATAGTTTTAATTCTCTCACCCCCTAAATATTGATGCATAAAAAATTTATTTTTTATTGTATTAAAAGGAAAAAGAAAAAGTTAACAATCCCTTAAGGGCATTGGTTTAGAAAATAATTTATAAGATAGTTGTAGAAAACAATTTTGTTTTTTACTGAATGAAAAATGAGGTTTTCAGTGTGGACTTATCGAGTCCACGCCGTGTGACGATAATAGATAATATCACGTGTACTATCAGGGTCTTGATAAGGCTATCACTCAACCAAGTGAAGTAATATGAAAACTCCTACTATCAAGCCACACACCGCATCGGTGATTTGGTCCTATAATTACACTTATATACCTCTATTACTGTGTCATATTCCTTAAACGTCATAATTAATGGACTGTTCTATTTTATTTAGACGGTGGGCTCTCTAGAATATTGTGGAAATGTGTTCCATGAACCACCTAGATTTGTTTAACACATTTGTTTTCTACCAATTCAGATTGTATTCACTTAAAATTCAACAGGTGGAGCCAGTGAAGTGTGAACAGGTGTTGGTCTCAGAATCGGCTAAAAAAAAAGAAAATTAAAAAGGTTGGAAAGTGAAAGAAAAAATGACAAATTTAACTGTAAAATTAGTTGTAGTCTAAGATTACAACTTTATTCAATATCATTAACATTACTACATATTTAAAAAATCTAACCGTTAAATTGCATGTTCTTTATATGCTTAATACATATATCAAATTTTGTACCAATCAAATATTATTTGCTATATAATCTATAAGATTATATTTTATGCATAATTTTAAATTATAAAAACTTTCAATTTAAACAATTTATTGATGACATAGTTATTAATGTTTAATTTTTTAGAAATTTTATAAACATAGTGGATATAAAAAGAAAATGTAATTTAATTGTGAATTTGTCAAAATTCACTTCAAATAAAAAGATATTAAGTATGGTTGTAGTTTTAAGTTATAACAAATTTTATAACTAAAGTTTGTTCAAGAAAAAATAAAGTAACTTTTTTTCTAAGTCCATAAAATGATCTAAAAAAAGGGTCTATATAAATTAAAATGGTATTAAATACTAATTAATCAAGGCTTTTAGTGATGTATAAATAATGGATTTGCTGACGGGGATCTTAGTTATGCGCACGTGTTATAGCACCGCTTGATCTCAATCTCAGTCTGAGTCTCAGGCGGCTTCTACGCTATCCTCGTCAGAAAGGTCGGCAGCCACCTCAGCAGGTGCACGTGCTGCATGTGTCACGTTCCTTTCCTGAATACCACTGTGGATTTTCCTTCCCAAAAAATGTTTCCAATTCCAATTTCCAAGGTAAAATCTTATGAAATATATATATAAACAAAATTCTTGGGGCCATCTAAGGGGTTTTTCTAGGTAATAGCTGAGCGTGGAATAAGGGGATTACATAAGAAAATAGTCACATATTCGAATTTATTTTTTTTTGTAATTCTTTCAATTTTGTCTTTTTAAATTCTTGTTTAGTCTTCTAGGTGAAACATGGAGCTACAGCTTTCATATCTTTAATCAATGCTTTGGTAGTGCTTATAAGAGCACTCACATCAAGCTAGTCAAACTAGCATGATGCTAAAAATTAAGAAATTTGATTTGAGAAGACTCTATCTCATTTGTATGTATTGTTTATCTATAATTATCCTTACAAAAAGAAAATGTTGGTTTTGTACACTATCTAGCATACAAGACATCATGGCAATTGGGATTCTTTTGCAAGGGCAAAAGTTAGGCAACAATCTAGAATTTGAAATTGTGTACAATTTGATTTTATTTTTGAGAAAAAAATGGGAGAAATTATTTAATGTAGTATTAGATGTATCTTAATTTGTGCTCTTAGGACGGTTGTTAACAAAATTTAATTTTCAAAAAGAAGTAAAAATATCAAATAATGAAGAATTAAATGCATTTTAACTAGTGCTCTTTATGATCCTTGTGGAATTTCAAAAAATATATACTAATTTTTAATAAACATTAGAAAACTTAATTGACAAATCTTATACTATATAACAAAAATAGGTCTAAAAGGCTAAAAGGCCTAATTATATGGTCATTTTTATTTTATTATGGTGGCGAGTGATTAAATTGTCCTTGTACTAAGTGGCTATCATTTGTTATTGGGTAAATTGACAATTCACCTATAATTTGTGGTGGTTTCAAATTAAACCCTATATTTTAAAAGGCTTCAATTAAAACTATAAACTTTTTAAATTGTTTTAATTCACATCTTCAATGAGTTGCTATTAATTAAAAGTAATAAAATTCACCTAACATACAACTAAAACCTATTAGAACACACACACACACACAACTTAATATGAACATATAAGTAATAAAATTCACCTAACATACAACTAAAACCTATTAGAACACGCACACACACAACTTAATATGAACATTTAAGACGCTTTATACACAATTTGAGTGTTGTGAAATTTTATATTAATTAATCAATTATATAATATCTAAACATTAAAAATAAAATGGTAAATTTCACAAAACTACCCTGAGATTTGGGCTAATGTCAACCAGGTCCAAGACTTCTCAAAAGTGACCAACTTGGTCCCTCAACACATTTTGGTCCTTAAACACTGTTATCTCCATTACTTTCTTAGTCTCTTTCTCTCCTCTCTCTTCTCTCTCATCCCTCTTTGATTCTCTCAGACCCATCTCTTATATCTCTCAAACCAATCTAGCTCTCTCTTCTCTCTAAATCTCTCTCACCCACGATGGCTGAAGATTCCTCCCTCAAGCTTTGGCCATGGTCGAAACCCATGTTTTGCCACTACCATCTTGTACCCTCTCTTCGAATCAATGGCTATGGAGACAATTGGGCTAGGGATTTTCGAGTTTCGCCTCACCACCACTGCAATTGGGCTGTTGTTCCTTGATGACAGCTCCAATCGGGTGCTACCATTTCTAGCCATGGAAGGGAAATTTTGCATTTGCGTTTTTGTTTAGGTTTGGGTGCCAAATGCCAAGGGAACATTTGGCTTAGAACCACGAGCTTTGCCACCATCATAGGCTACGAAACACACCGCCAACACCACCAATAGTGGCTACCAGTCTTTTCTCCACTTTCTCTATTCTACTTTATGTTTTTATTTATTTCTATTTTGGTTTGGTTGTTTGTTGATTTGGGCCTTGATCAATTTAGGGGTTAGTTTTTATTTTTATTTTTAATGGTGATAAGGATTGGTGATTTTTTATTTGGGTTTGAAAGGTGGGGTTAGGTTATGGTCATTTGTGGATCTATGACTATTTTCTAATTTGAATTTTGTCTCAAAATGGGTCTAATATGGTGTTTTTGTTGGTGTATGTATGATTATAAATATGTGAGTATACTTTGTGATATGGGATTTTTGGGGGATTTGGGTTTTATATGGCTGTGTGTTTGTGTTTTATGACATAATGTGTAGTGTGATGTGTGCTCAAAATGCATGTTTATATCCATGTAATCACAATGAATTAAACATAAACATTTAATAGAGAAGAGAGAGTTTGAGAGAGAAGAAGCAAAAGAGAGGTAAGTAACAGTGTTTAAGGACCAAAAATATTAATGAGGGATCAAATTGGTTACTTTTGTGAAGTCTTGGACTTGATTGACATTAGCCCAAACCTTATAGTAGTTTTGTGAAATTTACCAAAAATAAAATTTTGTATTAGAGAAGTTTCTAAATTATATAAAAGAATGTATTATAGAATAAAAGTTATGTCTTATTCGTTGTGGTAACAAGAAGTGAATGCCTTCTATTTTTTAATTATTCCCTTCTTCTTTTTTCCTCCTTATGGTATTTGGTGGACATTAAAACCATCAAAATATTTGCTATAAATGGAACTTTATTACCAAAGTTTCAAAAAGTTGGAAATTTTATTATACTATTTCGATGAAATTCGGACTGCCACGAGTTTATAGAAATTTTAAATAAGTTTCATTTATTTATATTATATTATATTGGTAATCTACCATAAAAGTCTCTGATGGTTGAATTAGTAAAGTCTCTGATGGTTGAATAAAAGATTTGAGATTCAATCCCTGCCTACATCTCTGATAATAAAGAGTTATAACGTCATTGATTGAAACGCTTTATAAAAAAAAAAAAAAAGTAAAAACCATTAACATAGTTTTTATTTTTTTAAAGTGAAACTCTATTAGAAAAGTTTAGAAAAAAATAAAATACTACTCTGGAGTTTAAACGAAACTTAGTAGTCCAAAGTTTCAAGAGAGTTAAAAGAAGTTTCAAAATTTACTTTAAATTATTATATAATCTTAGTTTTTTTAATACAAACGTGGTGTTAGACGATGTACATTTGTCATAGAATAATTTAAATTATCTTTTTGTATTTTTATTATTCTTTTTTAACTATATTATTAAACTATATTCTAATTTACATATTATTATTCTTGATTTTTTTTAAAAAAATAAACACAAACAGAGGAAAAATTTTAACACAAAAGGCATTCCACATGCTCTACTTAGATAAGACAACCATTAACATAGTTTTTATTTATTTTTAAGTGAAACTCTATTAGAAAAGTTTAGAAAAAAATAAAATACTACTCTGGAGTTTAAACAAAACTTAATAGTCCAAAATTTCAAGAGAGTTAAAAGAAGTTTCAAACGTGGTGTTAGACGATGTACATTTGTCATAGTATAATTTAAATTATCTTTTTGTATTTTTATTATTCTTTTTTAACTATATTATTAAACTATATTCTAATTTACATATTATTATTCTTGATTTTTTTTAAAAAATAAACACAAACACAGGAAAAATTTTAACACAAAAGGCATTCCACATGCTCTACTTAGATAAGACAAAATTTATGTATCATTCTGACAAAGCTGTGCATCATACTAGTTTCGTTTATATACTTTATATATCCAACAATGGGTAAGAGTAAGACAAGATTGTTGATCAAATCCCTATAAAAAATAAAATAAAATAAAAATTGTTGTTGAAATCAAAATGAGTAGATTAGTGTACCTAAAATTATTTTAATATTTATCAAAATTATTAAATAAGCTGAAATATCAACAACACCGACCCAAGAACCAACACCGACCAAAACCCTACCGCCTATCACAACAATTATTGTTCATCTGACTAATTACTCGTCCTTTTTTCCCTTTATGCATAATTAAAGCCACATAGTTCGTTGTATTTATATTTGTTACTTCAAGAAGATGAAATAATAATCACTCTCATGAATCATCATGTCTCCTCCCTACGAAAGCGAAATTAATGTAAGACAACATTAATTGATGATTTTTTTATTATTTTGGTTTGAGGGACAAGTTTGATGATTACAGAGGTGTGGTATTATGTATCTTCACAAATATTGAAAAAAAAAAAAAAAGGCCCAAGTTTGTATGTTTTGCAAAAAGTTTTATAATAATTTTAAAGTTTAAAATCTCTGAATGATTTAGTTAAATTCAAATTCTTGATATTTTAAAATGGTCCAAACAAAGTATTTGAACTTTAATTACTAGGAAAAAAATCCACATGCTCAAATTCTACTATCTAAACACATCGTGAAAAGGCTTTGATACCTAGAAACTAGAATACCAAGCATGATATTTACTCCACAAGTACAAAATTTTTGTGAAGTGTAGAGGCAAGAGTTGGGTCTTCAAGTGAGAACTTCACACACATATACAGATCTTCTACTCCCGCAAGCCCGACCCAATGGGTAGATGGTCATTATGGTTACCTTAGGTGGAAGACGCTAATTCAGATCGCTCCTTTCCACCCTTATACACTTAGATTAGACTATGATAGAATTCTACCTTGTAATATATATATATATATATAGAATACCAAGAAAAAAAAAATCCACACACATGAGCACATGCACGGATCCTCTGCTCCCGCAGGTCCGACCCAATGGGTAGAGTGTCACTATGGTCACGCTTAGATGAAAGACGCCAAATCAGATCGCCCTCTTCTACTCATATACATTTAGATTAGATTAGCGTAAAATTCTATCTTTTATATATATATATATATATATATATATATATATATATATATATATATATATATAAAATACCAAGAAAAAGAAACAATCCACACACATGAACACATGCACACGCATAAGTTAAGGCACACGCGATGCTTCAAAAATCAAAAGTACAAAATTCTAAGACCCAAGCAGCTAATAGAAGCGTTTGCGTGTGTTTTAAGAAACAATTATCCAAATCCTTTTGATGTTTTAGAAAACTGAAAAGCTGAAAGGGAAACTATGCTATATATAACAATTCAAGCTAGTCAGCATTTTTGTCCATCCTAAGAAAAACCTAGTAAGAAAGACCCATAATTTAGAGAAAGTAATAGGATTCTGATCTCATAAGACACGTAAAATGCCTTTCACAACAAAATGTCGTCGAAGCAAGCATTCAAGGGTTTGAAATTATATGGAATTTGGTATGGCATCTAATCATCATCCATGTCCCACTGAAAAGGTTTTCCCACTGGTTGAAGATGGTACGTGGAAAAGAGTATATGAAAAGAACAGAATATTAAGGGGGGAGAAAAACAATGATTAAATTGCTTTCATTCAATTTGGAATTGATTCATTTTCATTTGAATGAAAAGCACTTAGTTTGGCTCAAAAAGGTCAAGATAGGATCATAATGCGTGAACGGAAGAACAAAGTTTCTTTCTAGTTTGGAAAGAAACCTTTCAAATTCCTCATATATCTTTATATTGAGTGTAAATTTTAAAAATATAACCGTTGGATTATATGTTTTTATCATATCCTTTATGCTTGCAAAATTTCAAGAAGATCAAAGATCATTACTATGTCATCAAAGAAATGTTAAAATTTCAAGTTTTTGTAATCTAAAATTGTGTATAAAAAGTAAGTTTATTGATCGAATAGTAAATAACGTCTGATTTGAACGAAATTTAAAATGCATGTAAAGAACATAAGAAACATGAAATTCAACGGTTAAATTTTCAAAATTTACACTGAAAAAAGAGATATATGAGTAGTTTGAAAATTTTCTCTTTTGGAGTGAAACTTTTTTTTCTAAATGGAATACTTTATCACACGAAATTTCATGAAAAAATATATTATCACTCGACAAGCAATAATAATTACATGATAGAGATTATTATTTTTAGATGCAATAGAATTTCAATCTATGGTTGATTTTTGTGTAGATAGAGTTCGAACATAGATCTCTTATTAGATGATATGACAATGGATTTTACTAGTTGAATTGGGTTAACCAGAACCACCATAAAGAGAATAGAATAGCATAATGCGATAACAAAAGCAAGTCATTAAGCCAATTACATATACTAACATACTTTCTCAATGATAGAGCTACCAAAGTTTTATAAAATTATAATTAGTGAATATGCTTGGGTATGAACGGTCAAAGTAATTATATTTATGCTCTCTCCACATCTCAATAAAAAAAAAATATACTTTATATAATATTTTTTATGCAATATCTTCCAAATAATTTAGTTGTCTTTGAGGGTTTCACTTCTTATTCGGTATCTTATGACTCTAACTCTCTTATAAATAAAAATAAAGGTCTAGGTATAATTTAATAAAGATGTTTAGTTTTGTGTTATTGTTTTTATTTTTTTATTTTTTATTATATCGATCTAGTACCTAAATCAATGATTAATTAAATATGTATTAAAGATATCAAATCTTTTTATCAATCTTAGGAAAATTTTATTAAGTTAAATAAATATTTTTTTAGTACACATATTGAATTTAAAGTACTTTTTAATACTACTTTACATGGTAGAAATTACATTAAAGAATCACATTTTTTTTATTTGACCCTATAAAGACAAATTCCTCTATAGGTTGCTTTATGCATTTCATCCACACTGATCTTGAAGATTTTTTTTTTTTTTTTTTTGAGAGTGCTGTTGATCTTGAAGATGATATACATTTATGAAGAGAGTAATTGGGCAATGAAAGTAGAGATGAGTTGGGTACACAATAACCCACCTTGCATAAAATAAATCATGTGGCATTATTTAATTTTTGACTAGTTTGAATGTAACTTAAGCTATGGCTACACACACTTTTTTGACTTTAGAGAACAACACCCACCAATAATTATACAAAAATCAAAAGACAATGCGAAATCACATCCACAATTTGTTGAGTTCCAACTTTTGAGGTTGGTTCTATGATTCTATGACTGTCATCTATGTGGCCTAATCCATAGAGATGAGTAAGCTCAGGACAGAACTGTACTTGCTGTGGAGAACCTAACAAAAAGCTCTCTCCCAAAATTTACTTTCCAGGTAATGTATGCATTCTTTCTCATTACCTTTTGGGCTTTTTGAGCTTTTTCCATGCTCAAAGTTTATCATATGAATGGGCAAGTAAGAGTAACTTGCACTCACTCATGTTTTACTTGTTGATTTTTTTTAGAAGGCCATGAAAAAGGTGCTTTATCCATGTCTTCCAACACCTTCTTGAGGTGTCTTCTCTGATAAAAAGAACGTTGATGAGTCTTGTCCACATCAGCCCATTTTGCCTACAAATGGGTGTTTTTTGCTTATCCATCCTCCTTAGTCCTTATATGATGATTGCCTACAATGCTTCTTCTAAAATCTTGGATAATAGCCAAATTCTCATTAACCATACCTCTTCCTCATAATAATTGAAGTTCGGTAAACTTACTAACTTAGCGCCCCCCCCGCCCCCCCCCCCCCCCCCCCCCACAAAAAATATGAAAAGGAAAAGCAAAGAGATAATGATGAAGGATTGTACATAAGAGATAATGATGAAGGATTGTACATACTCCATTCCCTTCCCAACAAACAAACGAGACCATTATTGATTAGGAAAATATCTTTTCACGCTAGTGTACGATCTATTATTTCACATACATATCTACAATTGATATAGAAAAAATGGATGTGAAATAACTGATGTTAAAAATGTGATAAAAGAGAATAAAAATCTTTGTTGATTATAGTGTATCACGAGAATGCACAAAAGAATATCAATCAATCTTTGGGGCATAAATTTTTTTTCACAATTATTGATGTAATATGTTTTGGTTAGTGTATAATAATATCCTTTCAAAAAAAAATAGTGTATAATAAAATCAATGTCTGGTCCTATCTTCTTCTTTTTTTTTTTTAAGAAGAAAATACTTTCAGACTTTTAATCAAGGGGCTTTAAATCAGCCAAAATAACAGCATCTAAATCTAATGGAACAGACTCCATCCAGACTTGTAAAGGGAAGAAAAGTCTTGCTCTCTGAGCTAAGGCGTGTGCGACTGCATTGCCTTACCTATTGACATGAGAGAAAGAATAGCTTTGTAATAAGCAGTTGAGGTTCAAAATTAACCACAGCCCAAGGCCCAAAGAAAAAAATAACACATTGGGCTATCCTATAATGAAGAAAGAAAAGAAAAAAAAGAAGGAAGAGAAGGACGAAAGGAAAGCCCAAAGAATTAGGATCCAAAGACCCATGAAGGGAAAAGACTTTAAAAATACACAAAGGAAAAAGGGAAGGCCCAATCGGCTAGAGTCAGTAAGCCAAAGAAAAAGAAGCCAGGGGAAATCGGGCTGGGATCCCAGAAAATGCCAGAGTCCATACGCACAACACAGCCCAAATAAGATCCCAACGGTTGAAGAGAAAAACTGGGTCTCAAGCGCCTAGTCATGCAGTGAGGGATCAGAAAGTATAGAGCAAACATTCATGGACAAAGGAGTTGTATCGCAAGGAACCAAAGGTGAGAAAAACAAAAAAAAAAAAGTAGAAGCAACGGGAAGAGAACTTTCAACCCAGCAGCAAAAGATTCAAGCTATTTGGGAAAAAAAAAACAAGAGTGGAAGGCAACAAAAAAAGCTGAAATCGTAAAGAAGACCAAATAGCTAAGATCAGCAGCCTGAGGGGATCCTGCAAATAGAAAGTCAGTTAGGGACTTTTAGCTTGGTCACACCAAAAGAAAGAAGCTATGAAGAAAAAGGAAAAGACCAGCTCCTGAGCAACTGTCACAGCATGAGCTCTGAGGGGCAAAAGAGAGAAATTACTAGTACCTCGGAGCCCTAGAAATACACTATAAAAGGAAGAGAAAGCCCAGGTTGAAGGCATCAGATTTTTGGGAAAAAGAATACCATAACAGAGTTATTAGAACTCTGTAAAATTCAAGAAAAATAGAGGAACCTCCTCGGTATCCCCGAAAAATAGCCACTATAGCACATACTCGGATTTAAAAGATTCAAACCTTGCAAGGCTTAGAGGCTCGAATAGCCATCAAAGTCTGTAACTTTTGATCTTATTTAAACCTTGTATCATGTCTTAGTGAGCACACTGTAAACATAATCCAAGAAAAAGTTAATAAAGTTTACCTCATTAACCTTGGACCTCTAACCATTGTTCTGCTCTAATACTTTTACTTCCCTTTTTTGCATTTTTCTTTGCTGCCTTTGTTGTCATTCAATATAGATATTCTTGTTTGTTAGTGTATTTGTATTGTAGGCAACTTGCCATGTGCACCACTTGGTTCTTAAACAGCCCCATTAGTTGCGGTGAACCAAGCCCAGTCCACCGAAACTACAACTATTTGGAACAAGATCCTTGGGCCTATGTGCTAAAGGAAAAAAAGCACTCTCACACAAGCTAACATAAGACAAAGTGTCTTTTATAATATGACCAACAGAGGATTTTTCCATACCACTACCACATAAGGACTTTACTACAATCTTCGAATCACCCTCAAAACAAGATTGCTGGAAACCTGTTTTAGAAACCAAAACTGCTGCTTTTCTTGCTGCTAGTAGCTCCTAAGTCACAACTAAAGGTGGTTTCTTGATTTTTTCGGACAGAGTGGCCATAACTTGGCCTTCAGAATTTCGGATGACTACACCAAGGCCAACTTCATTTGATTCATTGAACATTGCTCCATCATAATTGATCCTATCTAAAAGTGAGATTACTCCAATCACAACTTAAAGTTGTGAAAGACTATATAGTTCTAAACATTGATATACCTACTCTTTGTTATTGATTGGATTTTGCTTTTGCATGTAAAACATAAGGACATACGGTTAATATGGTTTTGCTTTACATATGAACCAATCCTCTAATTCTGTCCTTATAAATGGGCATTTGCATTTTGGTGCATTCGAAATATATAACCTTTTTCTTCTTCTTTTGATTAGGTGAAAACTTGAAAGGATTCAAAGCCCAATCCAGCCCACCACCTCATAGTAGGAATAAGATTTGATTTCTTATATCTAACGATTTGATTTCTTATATCTAACGGTGTATGGTGTTATATTATTTAAATTTTAAAATAATATTATACTAGATATAATTTTAGATTTGTAATATTAAATCCGAACAAGAAAATTAATCCAAATGGGCATTGGCTATGGCAAGATGTCATCTTCATGTTATGGGCCTCTACATTTATGAAGAACTAGAAAAACAAATTTGTTATGATTATTTGTCTTCCTATTTTAAATATTTTAATCAATAAATAAGCAAATTTCATTCAGCAAAACTGTCTCCTAGTAAGGTTTTTACCAAATCCGAATGAACTGACTTGAGAAATTCATTGCCTCTGGATGTTACTAATTTTACAGGGACAGATTTTCAATGGTAAAAGATTCACAATTGACCCCTTGCTTTTTAGTGTTCCATGTAGCAAAAAAAATGAGGCCTTCTAAGACATTATGTAAGCAGATTTCATGGCCCAATCGATTAGATGCTGATTGGGTAGAAAGTCTCTTAAAGGCAGAAATTTGCTTGTACTAAACAATAATCTTATGCCCAACCTATTCTCCATACCGGAGAGCTCATCCTAAGAATCGAATCACCCTTTCGCATATTATTTCTAATCGTTCTATTAGGCCATGGAAAGGTTCTCAATTCTTCTGAATGTGACCTGTGTACTTCTACATGTTATTGCACTCTTTTCTGTTTCACATACTAATCTATACCTCTTCTGCTAAAAAATATTGCACTCTCACAAAACAACTAATTTTCCTAATAGCATGCAAGGGTGTGGAGCAGTTGGTCATGGGACCAACATCCCAGCTGGGATGTCCTGGTTTGACCCGCACAACATCCTCACCTCCCTGATACCTGTAGCTTGCAGGCAATTGTAGGCATCGGCACATCGCCATGGAGAGGTTCCATGACATTAAAGAAAAAGAAAATCAGTGTCCTAATTGATATGATATTAGCACCATCTCTAGGACATTAGCATACCTTTCACAGAGAATCACCTATCAAACTTACCCAGAGGGACTCTTTACACATATCATG
The DNA here is from genome assembly GCA_030820535.1 of Quercus parvula. Classification (NCBI taxonomy): domain Eukaryota; kingdom Viridiplantae; phylum Streptophyta; class Magnoliopsida; order Fagales; family Fagaceae; genus Quercus; species Quercus parvula. The sequence goes on from JAUAME010000010.1 coordinate 11,134,235, forward strand.
TAACATCGAAAACTGTTGAGAAACAGAGATCAACTAATAAAGGAGCTAGGCGGGCAGGCTCAGCTCTGAACGTCTAAGCTCTATGAATGATTCAACTAAGATAGAAAAAGGTCATCCATTATACTGATTTAAGCGTAGAGAATATATATTACTTTTTCCTGCAAACATTAATACATCAATTCAAAAGTTTAGAAGGATGACACTCCCAGCTAGAGGATAATGCAGCCGGTTAAGGCTGTCATTTTTTATGTACGCATTTTCTGCTAGATTCAGAACAGTAGAATTTGGAGATGAACTCACTACTAAGTTCAGAGAACTAAAGGACTCCCTAATATGAATCATGTGTCATACTAAGAAGACTTAAAAATTGATGTATCCAATGCTATTATTACTAAAATCAAATTAAATGGCATTCCAACAAAAAGATGACAAACACTCAAAGATCCAGAGGTTCAAGGGATACATGAACATCCGGTTATCATAACCATTTTAGAAAAACATGATTTCCAAAAACCTATTCTAACAATCACAACCACTCAGTAAAGATCACCTTCCTTGTGTGTGTGAATCACACAGTCTGCAGTTGGGTACGAGACACAAGTCAGCACAAAACCTTCCTTCATTTGATTTTCATCAAGGAATGAACCATCAGATTGGTCCACTGAGCCTGTCACCATCTTCCCAGCACAGGTAGAGCAAGCCCCAGCCCTGCATGAATAAGGCAGCTCAATTCCTGCATTCTCAGCTGAATCTAGGATGTAAGCATCATCAGGGGCCTCAAACTCATTTTCTTCACCATCTGGTCCTACAAGTTTGATCTTGTATACTGCCATTGCGGATACTCTGAAAGAAGGGGATGCTTTCAGGCCAAATGCTTTGGAGATACTCTTTACAGATCCAAGAGAGGATGGGCACTTGATAATAGTGCAGTTGAAATGGTTCTGAGGTGCATTTCTGAACATGCAATGGGAGGGAAGTTTCACAGATGTCATGGTTGACATGTTGGCCCCTGAATCCAACACAATTTCAGCTGGTTTAATTACTAATTGCACACCCAGTACTGGAATTTAACATAATGCCAAAAATGACATTAAGGTCTAAATCATCACCACCATCAAAAACTAAGAAAATGATGTATATAACATCAATCTAGTGAAAGAAATTAACACGGAAAGAAGTAGCAAACATGAATTGCTTAAGGAATCTGGGATTCATGAAAAAATCCCTATAAATGCATACATAACAAAGGCACAGTGACTAATGCCCTCCTTGGACATCTTTTATTTTCTTTTCTTTTTTATAAGAACATCTTTTATTTTCTTTATCTGCCTTTCTTCTTGCAATGACCTTCAATGCTTAATCTTTTCCAGGCTACGCAAAGTTTCAAACCTAAGGACTGTCCCTTTACCACAGAAGCCGAGGACAAAGGCTGAAGAGGAGGTACAATGTCACTGATTAAAAGTTCAAACAAAATTCCCAAAAACAGGATCAGAGCATATATTCTTGTTTTCACAATGTTGAGAATGATGGCTCCTAATCACATTGTCCTCACACCAGTAAAAGTATTAGATCCGTTTTGTAAGGTACAACTAGAAAAGAAAACCAATTCAAGATACTAAGGAAATCCCCACAGCTAGCACAGCAGCAACATGTGAAAGAGCTAAAATAGGGGGTAGACCCTTACATTGCATCAGGTAATTAAGTATGAAGGGAACATTGGGCACAATTACCCAATGTGAGGCAAGTAACAGGAAACTCACAATGTTGATCCCAAGTCCCAACCCCCTATAAGGAAATTAAAAATAGATTAAAATATGAAGCATCCATTTCTCCAATGGATGAGGCAATCATTGCAAAGAATTCCATAAGGGCGGAAAGGTATCTATTGCCCTTCAATCTAGGAATGTGTTTGCAAGCATTCCCAAAGGCAGATGGCTGAGCATCCTTGCAGCTAAGGGGGTTGGATTTTGTATGCCTCTTATAAAAGTTTACAAATAACGGAATAAAAGATCCATTCTGTAACAAAAGGGCAATTGATGTCTGGAGCACTATGAGAAGATGCAAGCTAAAGGCTCTCTGCTCTTCACTCGAGGCTCCATTTTAATAACCATGCAATAGAAATAGTATCACTCTATAATTTAATCAAAGTCTATGTGTAGTCTGAAACTAGTCTGTCTGTTGAGTCAAGGTCCCCTCACAATATAGACCCAAATGCACCCTTTCTTTTCAGGAATAATACAGATAAAACGTAGGTAACCAATGATTAATTGAATATTTACTGATACAAACAGCATAATACTGTGCATTGCATATATCATCCAAGATTTCTAATTTATGATATTTCTCCACGTTGGCCCAGCACAGAATTTCATGGAGTTTCCAAGTCCAAAAAACTCCAATAGAAAAATGACCCAGATGATACATCTCCACCTGCACCTAACCATAAGTTAACCTCTTGGTAAAGTGATTCACTGGTGGCTATCCTGCAGTAAAATGCAACATATAGAACACCAATAGTTTTTCATTTCCACAGTTTTGACCATATGATGGTCCAGCATAAGCTTGGTTCCACCATAATTTCCATCAATAAGCAAGTTTGCGTGAAAGGTACAAATACATTGCCTTTAATTCCAACGAATAGCCCATCTCACACTCTGTACTTCATAAATGACAAAGGAGTAAAGACCATAGATTTCAATGTGACTGAAGCAAAACTCAAAAAAAAAAAAAAAACAAAAACAAAAACAAAATACTATGTCAGTAAATATAGCGGAAATTTAATACTATAGTTGACAGTTGACACCACCAAACCCCAATACTATAGTTGAGTCTATCATCAGCATAACGATTAAGTGTCCAAGTTCCAATCTTTAGATTCAGTGGTGAAATGGGTTTGTTAAATATAGTCGGTCTCCCAGAAATGAAAGCAAAAAAATTAAATCTAAATCATGGGATTTTCATGATTCCTTAATATAAATAAAGGGATAAATCTAAATCTCAAACAAAAAAAAGGACATATTCAAGAAGAAGTGGGAAAACATGTTATCCTAGCCATTTGAATTATAAGCTGAACCAAACACGACCGGACCTCACCCTGAAACCCGATCTCATGAAAATCTCCGAACAACAAAACGGAGAGTAGAGTCATCAATGTTTTATCGTATTTTAATTTCAATATAACATAGTCGAAAACGTAATATTGCAAACAAGATGAGAGAGAGAGAGAGAGAGAGAGAGAGAGAGAGAGAGAGCTTACGGTTTTGGTTTGAGCGGAGAATACAAGGTAGGGTGCAACTTCCACAGACAAAAAGTCAGAGACTCAAACGATTCAGCTCTCTCTCTAACTCTGATTCAAATATATAAATAATTCAGGAGAGAGAGGGAATGTTCTAGAGTGTTAACAGTGTGACATTGATTTAGTTTAATATTTGAGGGTTGAGAAAGGAAAGGACCGCTTTTGGCATCCGTGTAAAGCTGGGGACACCATAATGAGGGTAAAATGGAAAATTAATACAGATTTTCAAATATTATAATTAATAAGTCACATTTTTAAATTATATTTTTTACTATGATGATTCAGCTCTCTCTCTAACTCTGATTCAAATATATAAATAATTCTGGGGAGAGAGGGAATGTTCTAGAGTGTTAATAGTGTGACATAGATTTAGTTTAATGTTTGAGAGTAGAGAAAGAAAATGACGGCTTTTGGCATCCATGTAAAGCTGGGGGCACTATAATGAGGGCCAAAATGAGAAATTAACCCAGATTTTTAAACATTATAATTAGTAGGTCACATTTTTAAACTATATTTTTTACTCTGACGATTCAGCTCTCTCTCTAACTCTGATTCAAATATATAAATAATTCAGGAGAGAGAGGAAATGTTCCAGGGTGTTAATAATGTGACATAGATTTAGTTTAATATTTGAGAGTTGAGAAAGAAAAAGACGGTGTGGGAACCTAAGATGTGTAGGCTTACTTTGCAACTCCTAGGTATGCTTGGCAACGTCCTCGGCCACCCTCGGCATGCTTTGCAACGTCCTCGGCATGCTTTGCAACGTCCTAGGCATGTTTTTGCAATGTCCTAGGCATGCTTGCAACGTCCTTGGCCAACCTCGGCATGCTTTTGCAAGGTCCTAGGAGTCCCACATCGAAGAGAAACTCCCCCACTTGCTGCCTTATAAGCCATGAAGTCAAGAGAGTAGTGTACCACCAAGTTTATTGTCGGAACTTAAGATGTGTAGGCTTGCTTTGCAACTCCTAGGCATGCTTGGCAACGTCCTCGGCCGTCCTCGGCATGCTTTGCAACGTCCTAGGCATGCTTGCAACGTCCTTGGCCGACCTTGGCATGCTTTTGCAAGGTCCTAGGAGTCCCACATTGAAGAGAAACCCCCCCACTTGCTGTCTTATAAGCTGTGAAGTCAAGGGACGTTGCCAAGCATGCCGAGGACGTTGCCAAGCATGCCGAGGACGTTGCCAAGCATGCCTAGGAGTTGCAAAGCAAGCATACACATCTTAGGTTCCCACAGACGGCTTTTAGCATCCATGTAAAGCCGAGGGCACCATAATGAGGGCCAAAATGGGAAATTAACCCAGATTTTCAAACATTATAATTAGTATGCCACATTTTCAAACTATATTTTTTATTCTGACGATTCAACTCTCTCTCTAACTCTGATTCAAATATATAAATAATTTAGGGGAGAGAGGGAATGTTCTAGAGTGTTAATAGTGTGACATAGATTTAGTTTAATGTTTGAGAGTTGAGAAAGAAAAGGATGGCTTTTGGCATCCGTGTAAAACTAGGGGCACCATAATGAGGGCCAAAATGGGAAATTAACCCAGATTTTCAAACATTATAATTAGTAGGCTACGTTTTCAAACTATATTTTTTACTCTGACAATTTAGCTCTATCTCTAACTCTAATTCAAATATATAAATAATTAAGGGGAGAAAGGGAATGTTCTAGAGTGTTAATAGTGTGACATAGATTTAGTTTAATGTTTGAGAGTTGAGAAAGAAAAGGATGGCTTTTGGCATCCGTGTAAAGCTGGGGGCACCATAATGAAGGCCAAAATGAGAAATTAACCAAGACTTTCAAACATTATAATTAGTAGGCCACATTTTCAAACTATATTTTTTACTAGCATCTCGAGTCTAAAAGACTCAATTTTGGCCTATAAATCGAGTCTTAAAGACTCGATTTCCATGGTCTGATCATGTCTGATGTAACATTTTTTCCATGTGGTAACCACCTGAAAATCGAGTTTCTAAGGCTCGATTTATAAACCAAAAAAATTTTAAAAAATTTTAAGTCTCATGTACAAGCTGAAATACCAAAAAAAAAATTTAAGAAATCCCAAACACAACAATCCCAATCCTAGAGACTTAGATTAGAGGGAGAGAAAGAGCACACCTCACCAGCGCAGCTTGGGGCTCGCGCGGCCTGGGTCGTGCACAGTGGTGGTCTGCCTGGATCGCGCACAGTGATCTGAAGCCAATCTGAAGCCACCCACTCTGATCTCGATCTTCTCTCTCTCTCTCTCTCTCTCTCTCTCTCTCTCTCTCTCTCTCTCTCTCTCTTTTGTTTTTTTGGATTCTTCTCTAATGTTCTAGTGGTTCTTCTCTGATGTGTTCTTAGTTTATAAGGGTTATAAACTCGATTTTCATGTGATCGCCTAAGACTCGATTTCCATGTGATTGTCACATGGAAAAAATGCCACATCAGACGTGATTAGATCATGAAAATCAAGTCTCAAAGACTCGATTTATAGGCCCTAAATCGAGTCTTTAAGACTCGAGATGTTAGTAAAAAATATAGTTTGAAAACGTGGCCTACTAATTATAATGTTTGAAAATCAGGGTTAATTTCCCTAAAATGCCCCCATAATGAGCCACAAACCCCAAAGACCCCTAAATAGTAATTTGCCATTTGCCCAAACCAAACCAACCTAACCTACCTCATGTTTTCCCTTCTTTTGTTTTCTCATCTCCCCTTGTTTTCATTTTTCCTTATATGGACTGACTCGTTGGTATTTGGAAACATTATAAGTAGAGACATTGAATTGTTACATACCACAAATTATTTCACAATTTTTTTTGTCACAGCTCTGACATGGCAGACTGTGAATGGTAAATCATCACTTACACATAAACTCACAATTTTTTCTTCACCAATCACACTCTGTCATGTCACAATTGTGACAAGAAGTTGTGAAATATTTTGTAGTCCTAGACTTTTTCTGATGAATAATTATCTAGAGCTCCCCCAACTTTTTCTTTTTTTTGACAAATAAAGGTATTTAGACTTTTTCGAGTATCTGATTATTTCCTCAGAAGTATGCAATCCTCTCGTCCTCCACACACCAAGTAATTACAGGGAAGAATCTTATAGGATGGCCCTAAGATGCTGACAAAAGGTTTTGAACTCAAGATATCAAAGGATATCATGAGCCTTTAGTTGCATCTAAAAGCTTCATGGTAACCACTTCTTGAAAATTTTTAAGTTTTATTTAATTATTTATAAAATAAGTACATCCAATTTTATTAAGTTATTAATAATTAAATTTAAATAAATATTTTGTAACAATGATCAATTAAGAAGGGACAACCAACTTTACAATTATTTCACTAAAACAATTACGGACAAGTCTCATTAAATATGATGTGAAATAATTGTGGTGCAATAATGTCAAAATGACTGTGCCTATATAGCGAGCTCTTCTTTAGGAGAAATTATAAAGTTCTCATGGTGGGCAAGCGACATGATTCACTGTTTCACTAAAAGACTCTCATCCGTTTAAAATTGATAAGTTAGAAAAAAAAAAAAATCAAACAGAAACTGATTATTGACTCAGCAATTTTAAACATGGGATTTTTCTAGTGAAATGGTAAACAAGTGACATGATGACAATATAATTTCTCCTTCTTTAGAGACAAAGCTAAACAGCATATGCTCCTTTTGAAGTCATGTTCTTCACCATTGTGCTAAAATTGGTCAGCACTATTCATAGGATTGATGCCCCTTTGCGGCTTTCCAATTCGGTTTCTCGTCGTTCTACCTTGGCTTTGGTTCTTCTCATACCCACCAAATTATAGAGTTTTTCCAATTCGGTTTCTCGTCGTTCTACCTTGGCTTTGGTTCTTCTCATACCCACCAAATTATAGAGTTCTTGATGTGATCTTTAACGTAACTGAGCTATGGGTCCAAGGATAATCATATAGGAAACAAGTTGAACCAAATAGTAAAATACTCATTTAGTTATGAAACGGTTCTTTCTATTGGTGGCTGATTCTGGAGCAACGAATAGAAGGTAACAACCATATGTTAATTTCAGTCTGTAATGGAATGGAAGGTTACCTAACAATCAGAGTACTATGATAGCTAGGTTCATATGCATTATAAAATGCACAAGGAGGCATCTGAAGTCTAGTCTGAATTTGGGCCCTGGGGCATCGACTAAGCATTCGCAATGTAATGATGTAAAGGACTAGAGGTCTCCTTCTTCACCAACAAAGATACTTTTTTTTAAAAGTCAAAACATCGCAAACTGACAATGTAATACGAATAACATTGTTGTCTATGAACAATGAAATGTTTTTCTGAAACAACTATGAACAGTGTGGGGTAAGAAGCGTAAAAGTGAAAAAAATTGTTCCTGGCCTTATGAGATTGAAGGGGAAAGAGGCTTTGGATTGAAGGGAAAAGAGGGGGAGTAGATTAGAGTGAAATTGGCTCAAAATTAACCTATTTTTAATCAACTCTACTCTACTTCTCTACACTCTCCCCTCCTTTCTCCTCACCCCTCAATCCAAACCACCATTACTGTTCAAGAAAACAAGAAATTTAAGTGATAATTGAACTGCATTAATTCTAGTCCACATTTTCACAGCCTGCCAGACTTCAAGTATATAATGAGAGCAATTTATCATCCACATAATTAAATTTTACCATCAATTTCACTCCAGCTGGACGGCAACATATATAAGACCTAATATTCATCAATGTATTATAGGGCAAGTGAAAATGAAAACTTGGTTCAACCCTCGAACAAACATTCCCAAACAATTCTAGGGCCATGACATCTAAGAATTCAGAGAACAGTAAAAAGGTAAAATAGCCAACCAACAAGAAAACTTGACCATTCAAAGCACCCTTATAAGAATTACAGCTCGCCTACAAAATTCCCTTGCCAAAAGATTTTAGTATACGCGCACTGGCCTCCCCATGGTAGTCTTCAGCGACAAGCTCCTCACCTGATTTCCAACAAGAAAATAAAAACCCTCAATCAAACACGATACCGAGATAAAAATGAAGAGACAACAAGATCTTCATAAGAATGAAAGCCAAATGCAGGATGAAAATCCAGAACAAAACAAATTTCTCAATTGCAAGGATAGTGTCCATAATTAACACAGAAAGAGACCTAAGAAAATTCAAAATAGATAGGAAAAGTAAATCAACAATATAGAACAAAAATACTAATTAAAAAAAATTGTGCCTACAAACCATAAAACAAACTTAAACAGGAAGCTGGAATTAGTCTTAAAGTTAATAGCTTACATTTTGCCAGTTCTTCTTCAACAGTGAAACGAGGAAATTAACACTCATTTGAACATTTTGGAAGACCTGCTTCTCTTCCATAGCAACGTTGCCCACTGCAACTCCCATGCAGAGCACCTTTTTCAGTTGGAACTTAACCATAGCCTTTGTCTCATTAACTTTAGAATCGATGGATTCTTGATGTGTGACAAGAGTTGGAAACTTTCCTGCATTATTATAATAAATGGGTATATAAGAAAGAAATATATAATGCATGAAGGACACCCATTACGCCCAATTAAAAAGGCTCTCTACTATCGACTAATATTCAATGCTGCATGCGTCTTAAAATATAACTTACAAACTGCAAACAAACCACTCAAGAAAAGAGGCATACATTGATATATACTTATTATTGTTAAATCAATATATAAAATTAGAATTAAATACAAATGCTCAGCAAAAGTGACTGGGCAAAAGGATTACGCACTTGTTATAGTTTAAGAAGGCTATATCAGATAATCCATTCAAAAAATGCAAATGACAAAAAGAGATATAAAAAAAACATGTTCAGCACAATAAGTCATGTTTGTTCTGATTTCAAATGTACTACAGAGAAAGCCATGTATCTTGACTAATAAAAACCACAACAGCAGATGCAATACATTTCTAATACACTTGCCTGCCTTGTTGAGACCAGGGCCCAAAAGACGGGGGATCAGCTTAATGACAGATTCTGATGCTAAAAACGCATGGTATTTTTTGGCAAGTTTCTTGACCAATTTCTTGTTTTTGTTAAGCTTCTTCAATGCTTCAACATCCATATAATCTAAACCCATCTTCTCAGCCTGCATTACATATCAACAAACAATGTGAAGTGAACAGGACTATAATCTATAACCAAATAAATAGTACTAGCCTCATCACACGCGCTTCGCGCGTGCAATGAGGCTTTTCTTTTAGCAAAAAAAAAAAAAACTCTGTGGTTTTATTTTATATATATAATTTTTATTTTGACAATTTAATTTATAAGTAGATAAAACAATTTGACAATTAATAGGAAACTTGTTCTATTTTTTAGGCAATGTTTTAGTGGGAGTTAAGAGTTGCATTTTACCGGATTGTCCTTTTATTTTGTCTCTACTTAAAAGTAGGGGTGTGTAGGGGTATTTTTGAACTAAAAAATGAGGAATCCAAACAGGAAAAGCCCCTTAAATAGTAGTATAGAAACAAAAAATTAAACTGCAACAGTCACTGAAAGATTAAAATTTGTAGGCACATGCCTCCACAAATAAAACAGGAATTCAGGGGGGAGAATATTTGACTCATCTTTGCCACTATGCTCGACAAAATATATAAAAACATCTTATCTTAAAGTATTCACAAATTATAATTTTTGTCAGTGCACCAAACCCCATAATCAAGGAAAACCTGGACCACGTAATATTATAAAAGCAATCAATAAATTGATGCTTTTTTCAAGGGTTTAATCTAGTGATGTATTCAATAATGAGAATACACCATGATGTATTACACTAACAAATCTGTATGATGAAACATACAGTCTTAAAATATATCTGCCCTTCCAACTTTTAAGTAGTGAGAATTTTCCTTTAATATACCACCAATTCAAAAGAACATATACATTTAAATCTAGAAGGCATTAGGAATCATAAGAGTTCAAATGATACAAATGGATGTAGCCAGACATATATAAGTTTGACTCAATTACAAATTTAGTTCCATTTCTGTGTCTCAGCAAAGTAGCCCATAACTTTTACCTCTTCAACATGCTGAGCATCACCAAGCATGCAAACCTTCATCTTTGGGCGAGGGATGTGTGGCAACTTAACAGAACCACTGAAACGCTTATCCTTCTGGGGATCATAATTTTTCAATCCAATCTGTAGTTCAATGGTCTCAGTGAAATTTCTCTTCTTATCTCTGGATCCAGCAAAAAGAGTGGAGATAGCCTCTCTTAGAGTGTCACTCTGAAGCTTACTGTAAAAACAAGGATGAAAGGAGTCAGCAGAAGAAAAATCAAGAAGCATCACCTGATGACTCTCATTTATCATGACTAAGGAGGAACAAGTTTCAAATAATTAGGGCACATTAATGGAACACTGCAGGACGGAAGGTCCCAGAAGGTAAAAAAGGTGCCATTTTTCAAATCATAGACAGCATTTTTTACATCTGCAGCTATCAAATGTGACTACAAGCATCACACCCATTTCAAATGAATGTTCCTACCACTAATCATTGGTACTTTTACTTAACAAATGAGATCATAAAAGCGTAAATTGACTTTGGTAAGGGATGGACAAAACATTAATAGCAGAAAAGAGCCTAAACATTCAATCAGAACTTGCCCAACAAAGGTTTTTAACACAACATAAAATGGATTCAACTAACAATAAAATAGTCTCAATAATCACAATTTCATCCTTTTTTTTTTCAGAAGTAGATTTACAGCACATATAGAATATAAAACCTTCAATCATACAATTTGCAGCATTAATCATCCTACAATTTCAATGTTGACCATTTCATAAAATTCTAAAATCAAAACCCAGCTTAATATGTTTCAATTCAAGCAAAAACCAATGAACGAAAAAAATGAAAACCCCACAAACTGGCATTTCACATACCTCATCTTTGAAACTCTCTTGTTTCCAAACACCCACTAGCAGATTTCGTACCTGCAAAAAAAGAACCCTAAACCATCACACGTAAAGCTCAAAAAAAAATCCACATACATAATCAAACAAAATATGATCTTTCAAATAAAACAAATCAATACAAGAAATGAAAATCTCAGATTTTACAATTATATTTTCCCGTGTTTTCTCAGGAAACAAACGGGAATTACAGATCGAAGAAGGAGAAAACTTGGTTGCAGAGAGAGTGAGAGAGAGAGAGAAAGTACCAGAAGAAAGAGAAGGGAACCCTAGCTAGGGTTTGTGGCGGCTAAAATGAGAGTATATATAGCAAAGCAATGACTGGTGGCTGTGTGATAAACCCTAAAACGGTGTTTACGTAATAAATTGTTTTGGGCTTCGGTGGGCTTTACATTTTTGATGGATGGGCTTGGCCTTAAGTTTTAAGTTAGTCTTTTCGAATTTCTGATCCAAGTTTTGTTAAAGAGTATTAAGCATTTTTTTTCCTTGCCCACACAAAATTAACCCAAATGAATTGGCCTTTTTCAGCTCCCACCCAGTTGGTGCACAAATTATAAGTTGTGATGTGGTGTTTCAACCTAATAAATAGGATCGAAGAGCCCCCAAAATTCAAACCTCCCTTTTCTCAGTGTAATTATTGAAATAAAAAATTTTTTAAAGATTTAAAAAAAAAAACCTAATAATAAGATATACCTTATGGCCTTTGTTTCCGATTGGCATTATTGTTTCTAGATGGATGGTAATTTTCTCATCTTCGTTTTCTTTTTCTTTTTTCCATGTACAGATGGTATTTTGCTTTTTTTAAATTAAAAAAAAAAAAAACAACAACAACAACAACAACAAAATGTACATATAGTCCTCATCTCATGTCCCACATCAACCTCCAATTTTACTAAATTCATAGATAAAGAAAATCAAAATCCTTCTACATGCCTCACAAAGACAACATTATTGCTTATTTTTGTGTGTATGTAATGTAATCATGATTTTTTTTTTTTTTTGTTTTTAAGAAAATATTTATTTAAGGTTTGTTTGGATACTGCTTATTTTGCTGAAACTAAAAACTTATTGCTGAAAGAACTGTAGATAAAAGTAAAGTAGATAAAAGTAAAAGTTAATAGAAATATTCTTATTCAATAGTGAAAATATTTATTGCTTAGTTGAAAACTTATTGCTTAGTTTTTCTTTTTAGTAGTGAAAATAATTTTAGAGCTGTCAAGTACAAAAAAGAAAAACTAAAAATATTCTTATTCAATTTGATCCGTTGGATTTTTAAAGGTGAAGTGAATGTTGATGAAGGGGATACATTGGTTCTTTGTGCCTTAAATTCCCTAATTCTATCATTGTTTTTGTTCAAACTAGGTAGACTTGTGCTTCAATGGAGCGTGTAGGGTAATTATCAAAACTGCATTACCAAAGAAGTAGATGTGAATCCAATTAAGAGGCTTTCTATAAAGAAAAATACTCAAAAAAAAAAAAAATGATCCCTTCTCTCCTCTACTCCCCCTATATCCAATCATGCCATAGATAGAGTCGAATGTTCATTGGGCAGAAGACTACATGTGTATATGAAAAAAAAGAAGAAAAACTCTTTCTATCTCTCTTTCAATATCCACTCTCCTTGGAAGGATTCTTAGGCAATGCATTTGTGTCTTACCCTAGTATAGCTAACACCACCATTAGCAAAGACATAGATGCATTATTGATTGTATGGCATGAGAATTGAATCAAATCCTTCATGCTTGTACACATTTTCAGACACTCAAATCTTTATTTTTGTGCATATGTGTGTGCGCGTTGCATAATAGCTCATGGAAATTTACTCTTGCCAGGTCCAATGTGCTTACTCATATTCAACTGCTGTAAATAGTGTTGATACCCATTTTTTTTATAAAGGGAGCCCAATAGCAAAAAAGCCCAATAACAAGCAAAAATGAAAGATAGAAAAGATTAGAAAGTAATGGTAGAAGCAAAGGGCTATAAAAGCCCAAAGGAAAGAAAGAGGCCTAACAGGCCAATTTGGTAGAAACCAACAACAGGCAAGCCCACAGGCCCAAGAAGAGGGAAAAATGGGGCAAGCCCAATGAGCCCATACCTTTCTCCATAAAGGACGAGTATGGGCGAAGGAGATTTAGGAGTAGAATGAGACAGCCAAGTAGCAACGATAGAAACAACGTGGGAAAGAAAAAAAATAAAAGCATGAAGTAATAAGATAACCACGCTATGGTCGGAGCACTATTAGCCTGTACCTAACCAATGCAAGGGAGGTGGGCTAACAGTCAAAGGATATACAAGCATGTAGTTTGATGGAGAGGGAAAAAAATGGCCTATTTCTAGTATCCAGCCAAGGCATTTTTTGGGAGGTGCTTTGCTGGGAAAACATCTTTGCCTAAAATAGGTAGTAAATGGCTAGGACCACTTTATGTATACTAGAGAGATAGGTAGAGAGAGACCCAAAGCGTTACCCGTCAAGATGAGAGAGAAAGACTCACGACAGACCTAAATGGATAAGGATTTTTCGTGGGATGAGTAGTGGAAGAAAGAGAAAAGCATTGGGCATGCCTAGGCGTAGTGGAGGCCAAACGGCAAGTAGATAAGAGGTGTTCACAGCAAACAAAAATGGTTGGTGAACAATAAGGGTAAAAGAGAGAAATCTCATAGGATCAACCTAGTATAAATAGAAACAGTAGGCATAAATGGAAGGGGTAATGACTTGGTAACGACTAAGGCAAGGAGTAAAGAGAATTGAAAAGGAAATAAGAGAGGAAAAAGAAAGAACGAAGTGAAGGCAAAAAAGAAAGAGTGGATATGGCAAAAAAGTCATGCATCAATAGACAATCTTTTCCCTCTCTCTTACCGCAAACTCACCCTTTGTAATCCCCAACAAGACAAGAAGTAGTTATGGTGCTCTTTGAAATGTCAACTTTAATGGTCTAGCCCAATAATAAGGTTGTCCAAGTTGAGATTTGGGCATTTTTAGTTCACATCCTGCAAAAAGACCCATTACTTTTACATTCTACTGTTTAGCTACACCAACTATTTTTTTTTTACTAACCTTTTTTTGCCACAACACATTTGCTAATGTATTTAATATTCATGTGTATGTATTTGTCATTATTTGTTGTCTTTCTTTTGGGATGCTTGTCTTGTACATAGACGGACCCTTTAACAAGGTCCTGCTAGGATAGCGGGTGAGGCCCAGCTCTCCAACCCACAACAAAAAGGACCCTAGCCCAAGAGCATAAAGAGCCCCTACAAATATTAGTATATGTTTTTTCTTCTTGTCATGTTGTTTTATGGCCTTTTTGGATGGAGGGAGGAACGAAGGGGAGTAGAATAGAATTGCCTAAAAATAAGTTAATTTTGCGCTAAATCTACCCTACTCCCCCTCTCTCTCCCTCAATCCAGACAGACCATTAGTGTTTTTGTTATTAGTGGTTTGAGGAGGTGCAGCTTGCTGCCTTGTCTCATATCTTGCTTGCAGGTCATCTGGTTTGAATATGATTCTTATTCAAAGATACAAAACAAAACAAAACTACTTAGTACTTACCCATCAAACAGTTTCTTGTCCCTCATCAACAAATCTTTCTCACACACACTGAGATAACATTTCAAAATTTATGTGGTCTTAGTGATGGCAAATCTTCCCAGAAACGGTGGCAAGGTCATTCAAACAAAATGGTGCCACAAATTATTTTACAAAAATAACAATGATTCAGGGAAGCTAATTTAATAACACTAACAAATTTCAAATCAAATCCTTTTTGTACGTGTTAGTGTGCTCAGGGAATGCAAAAACTCTCCCATGGGATCTTCTACTTCCATAACGGTGACAATTCTCACAAGAAACATACTCCTACGAATTTATTTCTGCCGGAGCCTAGTTTGACAAAGAATTCTCCGGTTAATGGACTATGTCACTGATTTATACCTCTATTAACTCAGTTGAATTGCAATTTCTCATCTGAGAATCAGCTTCTACCATTAACTTTATAGTCTCCAAAACAGCTGAATGCCCGGGCTTGATGCAATACACACTGGATCCAATATGCTCAAGCTTCAAGACCAGTATTGGCACAATTAATGAAGAATAGGGACTCGTCTTCGTTCCCAATTCTGCGTCTCCAACTCGTTAAAAAATCTGGCCAGGGCAACTGGACCCTGCTGTTGCCAGTAAGAGGCGTATAAATATAAGCAAGACTATCAATTTCAGTCTATCACATATAAGAACAGGATTCGCTATTACTGTACCACCATTCAGTTCAATATCCATCAGTGGAGCTGCTTTGTTATCCTTGGACTTGTACCTTTTGAGAAGAAAGGAAAGAGTCTTGATCAAGTTTGCTTATTGTTTCACATCTACAGGCAGAGAAAAGAAAAACATGTTAGGACTTACTGATTTTTCCTATTCTCTTTCTGGAGAGGGGTTTTTTTTTTTTTTTTTTTTTTTTTTCTCTTTTAGGGTTGGGGGTATACAAAACTATGAATATGTAATTTCCTGTTGGTGAGAACATCAGCTTAGCAGCCCTGGAGAGTACATGTTGTCCAGGTGGTTTGACAAGACAAACTCTTTCTCTCGAGATGGGCATCATTACCTTTTTCAAAAAAAAAAAAACACACATACACAAATATTAAGAATTACTTTTTCCTTTTCTCTTTCTAGAGAAGGTTTTTTTCTTTGGGGTTGGGAGATATAACACTAAGAATATGTAATGTCCTGTTGGTGAGGACATCAGCTTAGCAGCCATGGAGAATACATGTTGTCCAGTTGGTATGACAAGACAAACTTTTTCTCCCAAGATGGGCATCATTACTTTTTTTACCAGACAAACCTCATCTGATACATTTGTGCTTAATCAAATTGTAAAGATAATCCAAAAATCACAAAACCAAATATTGTGAATATACTTTAACAACATCTTAACAAATGTTCACAAGTCCATCCAGATCTACTTTCATAATTTTTGCTTCTTTTGATGTGAAACTATTTATAAATGAAATTGCCAACTCGGAATTTCCAGATCTATCCTAAAATTATCTATGTAATTAAGGAAGAGAGGGTGGAAAAGTTCTCATCAAAAGAGCCATAAATATCCATAGCAGGACATATAAATGAGATTGCCAACTCGGAATTTGCTGGTCTAGTGATGCATTGAAAGTATCAAGAATCAACTATGAACCACTCTAAAACAAAGACTAACAATGCCATGATAAAACATGACAAACCACAAATGACCTTATCCATGTGGCAACAGCTGAAAGTAGTGTCGCCAGTTTTTGACACCATGAGTGACTGTGACATTAACAGAGAAAGTATATCAGTAAAGAACTCAAATGCTTCTGCTCTACCATTTAGCCCTTTTCGTATTCCAAACCTCCGCAGAGCACAGAACTCCTAGGTAAGTATGGTGAGTTTTTTTGTCACTTAGCTTAGGATATTTCTTGTACTTTAAACTATTAATGTACCATCCCCCAAAAGAAAAAAGAAAAAGAAAAAGAGTGATGTCAGACAAAATTTAACAGATCATAAGCTTACAAAATAAGATATCACTAGCAATAATCAGGTCCCAGTCTGGATCAGCAGCTGGAAGGGTGTCTCCCCATGTATCTGAAAACATAAGTGTGGTCTGGAATTAGTAACACTTTATAAAAAAACACATAAGTTATTAAAATTGAATAATAGTGAAGGAGAAAATCAAGAAAATTATCTTCCAGTGGTAAGCCACATAAAAAGAACCCAAAGTTAGATTTCTCCAACTAATCACATCTGAATGCCAAATTCTATGCAATGATTACTTTAAGAATTTATTCTCCTCAGTAGTTAACAACATGGCTCCAATAACCAAGTGGGCATAGAAGAGACTCACACTTTAGGTGAGGAAGGACAGGAGTAATCCCATTAGCCCTGCAGTTACGAGCTAGCACATGTTCTCTTCAATTTCCTGATCATCATAGTCTGATGTTGTAATGTCCAGAAGAAACAGTTTTCGGAGATATATGGCCAAAGCACCGGTGCCACTGCCACTGAAAAGAACATTTAAAGTCAAAATACAAAAAATACACCCTTAGAAACCAAATGAACCCAGTGATACCTAGAACTTACTAAGATCATAAACTAATTAAGAAAAATAAAGTGTATGGCTTTTAAGTGGAAGCAATACAAAACAATTATCAAAATGCTTAAAACGAGTAGTAACTTTGGATAAGGCGTATTAGGTTTACACCTAGTGCCATAGCCTCAAAGGATTCAAACCTCAAAAGGAGTCACCAAAAAAAGCACTAATCTCAAACGAGAGCACAAAAGTGTGGGGTCTTGACATGTATTGGTGCAATTGCAAATAAACAACAAAGCAAGCTTTGACAGCACTTAGTAAGATCAAGATGCAAAAATAAATCACCATCAATAGGAGTACAGAACCACGGTGCTAAAGTTTCACGACCCAAGGAAAATGCTAACCACATCTACATTATACCACAAAAGAATTAGTCAAGTAACAATTAAAGCTCTTCGTAATTGCTTATATACCCCAAATCCACTTGCTAAACACCTGATAGAAGACTTAGTACACACTCGCATGACACATGCTTATATAATCCAATCTAATCAAAATCCACACAATGTAGAGTATCATGTAAAGCTAATAGTAACAAACAAGTGAATAGCTAGTAAACTGACACACCTGCCGAATGCAATGCATCATCGGCTTTTCCATTAACGAAGGGTGCTGAACTAACCATTCTGCAGAAGCAAATGTCCCAGGCCAGGCGAGAGTAAATTGCCATTCAGAAAAAATTTGAAAATAGGCGAGGCTGAGGGAGAGAGATAGCAACGGTGGTAACGGACACTGAGAGAGACTGTGGTGCAATGGCTGTGAGTGAGAGAGAAGTCGAGCCAGCTGACTGAGAAAGAGGATGATAGAAACCGCAGAGTTCACAAAATATATATAGTTTCTGTTTGATCCAGTCCGGTTCTATTCGGTCCCCTTAGGTTTTAATCGGTCCTTTTCGATCTTGTTCAGTCCTAAGAGTATTCGCATTGGGGTGAATACCCGAGATGCCCAAAAAACTCACTTCATTTGGGTTTATATTCTTTAAAAATTTTGCCACCTTGTAGTAAGAGCACTAGAATACGAGAAGCAAAAAAATGTCTATTTTACAGAGTCAAAACCTATTTATCTATTTTATCATCATATTTTATAATTTACCTAAATTTCAGTTTCTATTTTTACATATAACTCATTAAAATAATACAAATTATACCAATAAATAATATAAAAAATTCGGTTTCTCCCCCTGCTCTTCCATATCTCTTTCCTCTCTACCTTTTTGTCTCTCTTTTGTCATTAAAATAATATATATTTTTTACATCATTGTGAACAGTTGATAAAATAAATAAATAAATAAAGACCCACCCCCGAATGTGGATGGATTTAGCAACTAAGGGGTTTTTACAACCCCCAATACTAGTACTCTAAGAGCATCCACATTAGTGGATGTATAAATGTGTATAAGTGTGTAAAATGGAAAAAAGTCACTAATTTTACACATTTTGAGAAAAAAAACACCCACATCAGTGGGTGTAAACTCGTGTATAAATGCACGTTGCTACAGTACCCGTGTAAATTTACATGGGTACTGTAGCATGTGCATTTAATATCTTAATAGTTTTTTCTCTCTCCTCTCTACCTGACTCTCACCTCCCTCTCTCTCAGGTGCACAACACAACTCTCTATTTCTCTAATCTCATCAATTTTTCTTCCTCTAGCTTCCGCCGATCACCATCGCCGCCGATGAGAACGAGGTCGAGTAAGCCGAGTCGCCGAATGAGTCCGTCGCCTACAACACGAACGGAGTTCTCCGACGGGTCCGTCGCCTAGAATCTCGTGCGTTTTGATCCATTTTTGGTTGAGCTTGAGGCCGGCGGCCGTCGCGAGGAGGTGGCGGTGCTGCGAGGCGTCAATCTTGCTCAGGTCGGAGGCCTCAATCTCGCTTCGATTTGTTGGTTGCTAGTTTTTTTTTTTGGTTGATTGTGGGTGTGGGTTGGTGGGTTTTGATCTTGATCGGCTTGGCTTTTCTGGTTCATTGGTGGGTTTTGATGACCTTGCTGTCGATTGGGTGGGTGATGATTTGGCTTGACTGGGTTTCGGGTTGGGTGGGTGATTAATGGGTTTAGGATTGAATAGGTTGGGGATTGAGTGGGTTTTCCTTGATGTTGCTGGTTGGGTGGTGATGATGGTGGCTGGGTGGTGATGGTGGCTAGGTGGTGATGATGGTGGTTAGGTGTGGAGTGATCATTAGTAGTGATGGACTATGGTTCTGTGAGAGAGAGGGGCAGCAAGGGAGGGAATAATAAAAAATTGTAAAAGAATGAATATTTTATTGAATAAATGTGTAGAATTGATAAATTGATGTGGGTGTTTTGTAAAAATGGGTGTATAAAATAAAATAAAAAATAGGTTTTTCCGTGTAAAATAGACGAGAATTTTGCATCCACTGATGTGGATGCTCTAAGGTTACATATATGCAACCTTACTGTTCATGGGTTGTAAAAAAATAAATAAATCTTGTAATTGTGAGTGAACAAAAAAAGAGAGCGGGACGAAAGAGACAGGGAAAAGTATTTTTTATTATTTTATTGGGTTGTATGTAAAAATAAGAATTGAGATGTTGGGTGAGTTGAAATAGATAAAGTGGTGTTTGAGGATGTAAGATAAGGTTTTTTTTTTTTGGCATCCCCGAATGCTAGGCCTTATTCGGTCTATTTGGTCATCTTCGATCTTATTCAGTCCCATTATATCTTATTCGGTCCGTTCGGTCTTATTGAATTCCTTCGGTCCCCTTCAATCTTATTTGACCCCTTTTGGTCTTATTTGGTCCATTTGGCCTTGTTTGGTTCAATCGATCCTCTTCGGTTTTGTTTAGTCCTCTTTGGTCCATTCGGTGATGTTCAGTCCTATTTGTTCCTATTCAGTGCATTTAGTCATGTTACGTCTTATTCAGTCCTTTTTTATTCTATTTGGTCCTGTTCGATTCTATTCAGTCTAGTCCAGCATTATTCGGTCTTATTTGGTCCTCTTAGGTTTAATTCAGTCCTTTTTGGTCTTGTTTGGTCCTCTTAATTCTTATTTGATCCATTCGGTAGGTTTGGTCCTATTCTATCTTATTCAGTCCATTTGGTCTTTAACTAATTATTTGGTCCTCTTTAGTCTTATTCGGTCCTATTCAGTCATTTTTCGTTCTCTTTGGTCCATTTAGTCATGTTCGGTCCTCTTTAGTCTTATTCGGTCTTAATCGGTCCATTCAGTCTTGTATGGCTCAGTTGGTCCTCTTTGGTCTTGTTCAATCCTCTTCGATCATATTCGGTCTATTCGGTCATGTCCAGTCTTGTTCAGTCTGTTCCGTCTTATAGGGGTGGCAAAATCTGAAATGACCCGCGAACCCAATATGACTAATCCGTATATAAACAGGTCATGAGTTGAGGCTAAATGAGTTCGGGTTATATTCGAGTTGACATGGTTAACCCATTTAATAAACAGGTTGTGTTCATGTTAAACATACAACCCCGCCTAACCTATTTGACCCGTTTAGCTTATAAAATTATTAGTTATTTTGATATTATTGCTTAATTAATAGTTGTTTTTATATGTTTATTACTATATTTATAGTTGTAATTGTATTTTAATTTTAGATATATGGGAATTGATAAAAATTATATAGGTTTGGTATGATCTATTAATCAAATAAATTATTAAATGGGTCATTTGTATTGATCTTTACATGACTTGTCAATTAAACGAGCTAAACGTGTCAGCTCAGGTCGACCTGTTTAATAAACAGGTTGTGTTCGAGTTGAGGATTCTTGACACGTTTATTAAACAGGTTAGGTTCGGATAAACCCATATAGCCGAATACTCGTGACTTGACACGACATGAACTTGATGTGTGAACACGAATTGCCACCTCTATCGTCTTATTTGGTCCAGTTCAATTTTATTTGATCTAGTTTGGTCCACTTTGTCTTTTTTAGTTTTTTTACAGCCCTATGTCTCCTCTCCATGAAGCTTTGTTGTGCATCTATTGTTTCATCAACTGCAAGCAAAATAAATCCATGTGCCCATTTTAAAAAGCCATGTGACATCCAATCAGCATCAAAAATATTTTTTTTAACCCCTAATTGAAAAATGCAAACTACATACTCAATAAAAGTGCAATCTCACAAAACTTAAATTCTTCTTTTTTTTTTTTTCTTTTTTTTTTGAGAAACTCACAAAGCTTAAACTTGGTCATATTGCATGGATTAAAAAAAAAAAAAAGAAGAGGTTATTTTAACAAATAAAACAATATCCATGCATCAATGGTAAATTCAAGATTGCTTAGAGCATCCACATCAGTGGATGCAAAATCTTGTATAATAGAAAAAGACACAACTTTTACACATTTTGCCTAAAAAATACTCCACATCAGTGCTTCTAAAAGTGTGTAAAGATGTGTATATTTATACACTTGCTACAGTAACCATGTATATTTACACGGTTACTGTATCTCGTCTATTTATTATTTTATTAATTTTTTCTCTCTCTTGTCTCTGGTTGGTCTCTGTTTTTCTCATTTTCTCTCTCTCTTGTCTTTGCTTCTTTTTTCCTTCTCTCTCTCACTCCTCATTCACTCTTTGCTTTAACCACTCATCTGGAAACTTTTCTTTCTTCAAGCATTTATTCTACATTGTTTTTTTCCACATTTGTAAGCTCTCAACCATCTGGTAAATGGAGAACATGGCGTCCTCTTTGTCAACGTCGACTTCGGCTAGAGCCGGAGGAGGCTTTGATCAACCTTTGCAACCGTAGCAGAGGAATGGGTCTAATCAACCTTTGCTCCGATCAACCTTGGGTTTTGGCTTGAATGGGTATGGGTTTCGGCTCTGATCAACCATGAGAATGAGAAACAAAAAAAGCACAAAGCAAGTAAACAGATCTAGCTTTCGGCTTGATGGTGGCTGGGTGATGATGATGATGGTTGGGTCTGAGAGAGAGAGAGAGGCAGTGAGAGAGAGAGAGGCCATGAGTGAGAAAATAATAAAAAATGTAAAAGAATGAATATTTTATTGAATAAATGTGTAGAATAGATAAACTGATATGAGTTGTAGGGTCACAAATTGTAGCCCACACCTAGATGGAAACAGAAGATGGGCCCAATAAGCCCAATACAATAAATTTGTAAGAGAGTGGGTCAAAGAATTGGGCTAATAGCGATTCTTACAACAGTTACTGAAGATTAGGTGCTTGGCCGAGGAGACTAAAACACAAACAAGTTAAGATCTCATGTCCGAGGAGTAAGTTTTGGACTAATTAATGGATTCGAGTAAGGTCCGAGGGGTATACTCTTAGATAAAATGCTTTTCTTTAAGTTGTATTTTTCCAGATGCTACAGTAGTTATTCCTTGAGGTTTCTTCTATTTTTCTCGTGGTGCCCTCTTCTGGAGGTCTTACTCCATTATATAGTCCTTCATTGTTCGATCCTATCGTCCACTTGTCTGTCATCTAGCCTGGTACTTGAGTTTCCACTTCTTCTCCCACAGCTTTCTGATTTCCTGGGAGTAAAGATGATTTAGAACACTGTTCTGGGGTCTTCTCCACATCAATGCGGCCAGGAAAGCTGCTGTAATGCATTTAATGCGGTGGCAGCAGCTTTATCTCAAGATATTTCTGCATTCTTATCCCTTCCACGTGCATTGGTAATCTATCTTCACCTCTGGAACTTCCTGGAAGGTGGGCTAAGGGGAAGCCGAGGCCCCTCCCACCGACATATGCCAGACCCGAGGAGGGTATTCCTCTCGGATCAATCTCCCTGAACACTTACGCGTTCTACTGTTAGTTACAAGGGTTCCCCATGATTTCTTCTCCTCGGACGTATTGTTGATGAAATGTTGTACCTGAGCCCACCTCATGGGCCCGGGTTTTACTCCCCCACAATAGCCCCTCAAAATTCTAATTTTTCTTACTAATCCGAGAAGGAAAATTAGGATTTTGATGTACATAAGTAATTACGATGTAGTCCTTAACAGTATTTACATTTAGGCGCGTGTAAGGGTCATTTCTGTCATTTCGCGAGGGCTCCTGACGCTTGGGAACTCGCACAATCATCATTAAATGCTTAGAATTGCGTTTCAACCCAGACATCCTACGGTGAAATACGAATCCAACGGTCCAGATCTCAACTTCAATATTTGGGCGGGATTGTGGTTTTTCCTTTTTCCATCCCTACTATAAAAACCTCAAGGCGTTACTTTTTTGTCTCTTATCAGAGCTTGCAACTTCAGTGTTCATATCCAGGCATCCACCATTTTTCACAAGAAAGAGAGCTTGACGATCTTCCAGCGACCAGAGGAACAGTCCGTGTTCATTCTCACGTAAGTTTCGCACTCCGACCTCCATTGTATACTCGGCTAACCTCCTCGGCTAACCACTCCACCTTATAGAGACTAACAATGGGTAGATTCGAGCGCTTAGTAAACACTCCGGCCATGATAGAGTTGTTCAAAGAAAAGTACCTCATTCCCCCGGAGGTAGTGGTACGTCATTGCACCACGGAGGGAGTGGAGTTTGACCGGGAAGTAGGAGAGGTGGTCATCCCTATGATTGCCTTCATAGAAGGGGGGATGACCATCCCCATGGGTAGGATTACACGGGACTATCTTCGCGCCCATAGGCTGTGTCCCCATCAGTGTGCCCCCAACTTCTTTAGAGTCCTAGGGTCAATCGACGCTTTGGACCGGCATCTGGGGCTAGGATTGACGTGGCACGACGTCACCCACCTATATGAAGGCCATATAGAGACTCGGGCTTTTACCTTAAGTCCCGTAGCAATGTGGTCAAACTGATATCCTACCTCCCCAAGTCTAATAAGGGGATGAAAGACGACTACTTAATCCTGTCGGGGCCTTGGAGCGACGGCTTAGCCTGTCCAACCAAGGCCGGGAAACCAGGTGGAGCAACCTAGACTTAGGATTTCTAACTTCATCATTGAGGAGTATTCTGATGCCTTTACGTTTATTTGCTTAGTGGTTTTATGTTAGTGTTATTATTATTATATATATTTTTTTTGTAGCCGAGGCTTAACAATGTGATTTACTTGCTTGACAGATAAATTTTTTACCAATCCAAAGCTCAGCCTGATCAATGTTCCAGCACTAAATTACCTGCTGAGATCAGAGATTTTTGTGAACGATGACGGGCAATTACGAGCGGTTCACCTCATTTTGGATTTTGAGCCCATTTCGAGGTCGTATTTAGACGTCGGCAACTCCATCCGAGCAGGAGACCATCGCTTGGCGCGTATAGACGTGTCTCGGCCCAACTTCCTCGCCAACTACGATCTTCCTCCAGTTGACCATCCCATTCCGCAGGGGATTCCCCTTACTGCCGAACCGCTGCGCGAAGTGCCACTTGGGGAGGCTATCCTCCGAGAAGGCACAGCTTCTTCTTCATCCCTCGAACTAGAGATTGACAAGTTCAGGTTTGAAGAAGAAACAGTCTTCATATCAGAGGCCGAGGAAGGAGCGGACGAGCAGTCGTGCGTGCAAACTCCAGCTCAAGTGGTAACATACATCGCCGATACAACTGACGAGGAGGAAGACATGGCTCCCCGGACTGGCCCTTCTTTGAAAGAGTTGATGAAGGGCAGGAACAAAGGGCCATCTTCTCAAGACAAGGGCAAATCCAAACAGACTGCACACCCTCCCCCTCCTCCGACCCAGGTTCCTGCCGACCTCGGGCTCAAACCAAACCCAGATCTGAGGCGGAAGAGGCCAGTGGAGCCCACCGAGGAGGGGGAGCTAGGCCCGCCAAGGGGCAGTAAGCAGGCCAGACCTACTCAAGAACGTCGGAGTAGAAGGGCCCACTCTGTGGAGAGCTGAGAAGAGCATCCACCAGCCCAGGTTCGTCAGTCACCACGGACTTGGTTGCCAGTGCTGGAGGTTGATGGTGGCCCCATCTCGGCGGATGCCTCACTTAGGCACTTCCGCGGTGGTCATGCAGGCCGACTGGCCGATGCTTTGCTGCAGCCCTTCCTCCTTCCTACGGACTTGGCGGCTTACAGGAGTTTCGATTATCCTGACTTACTCCTTTCCATGAAAAGGGACTTGGCTATGGTAAGTACAATTTTGGTTTCTTTTTATTTGCCTATTATTTCTTAAATCTTAGCCACTTTTTAACTTTCCATAACAGGTCACGCAACAAGTGTACGTGGCTGAGGAGTGGGCGAAGCGCTTTCGTGATGAGACAAAGGCTGCCCATGAGGCCCGAGAGACTGTGGAGGACCATCTGAGTGTGCTGAGAACTCAACAAAAGCAGATGGCCGAGCAGGTGAAGAAGGCTAATCAGGAGAAGGCCAGCGCTGAGGCTGGACTAAAAATGACTGAGAAGCAGGCTGAGACTCTTCGCAGCGAACTACACCTCTGCGAAATCAACTTAGAGACGGAGAGGCAGATGGTGAAAGAACTGCGCGAAGAGCTTCATAAGGCTAGGGAAGCTGTCCAGCTACAGAAGGAGGCAGCCGAGGCCGAAAAGCAAGCTTCTTATGCTCTGGGGGTGGAAGAGACTCAGAGCAGGTTGACTGAAGAGTTTGCCTCTGTCGCCAGGGACTACTGCGACGTCACTTGGGAAAAAGCCCTTGACGCCGCTGGGGTCCCTGCTGACTCCAGCCTTAGGAGGCCTGAGAACGTGTACTATGAACCTGATATTCTACCGCTCCCAGATTCTGATCCTCCTCCTTCAGAGCAACTAGTCCCAGTGTCCGAAGCTCCTGCGACAGACCAAGCTCTTCCAGCTCCTGTGGAAGTCCCAACAGCATCCCATCAAGACATGGTCAAGGGGAAAGAGCTGAGGCCTCCCAGGGTAATGCTCTAGATGCTGCCCCTTCACAGTCTGAACAAGTAGCCGACCCCCAAGATCCCAAGAACAAGACTTAGGCCGTTTATCTTAGTGTTGTTTTGTTTTTGTTTTGTTTTCTTTTTTTTGTTTTCTATGATTATTATTTTAAAGATTTGTACTGTGTTTTAATCATTAATGAAAATATATTCCCTTCGTTTTACGTATTATGACAAGTAATAGTAAATCCTTCTACTGTCATTTCATTTCATTTTTTTTTACTTGCGTTGGGTGGATGACTAATTTGATTAGGAAGTTTTGGAAGTTGGGTTATCATACTGGCTAAATAAATATAACTAAACAAGAGATTTGAGTCATGCATTTATATGTATATTTGAATGCTAAAAAGGGAAATAGAACAAGTGCTAACTAACCCAGATTATCTGGTCCGAGGACCCATGCACGACTGGATTTAAGTTTAAACACTTCATAGAACGGTGAGGGTGTTAACTAACCCAGATCATCTGGTCCGAGGACTCATGCATGATTGGATTTAAGTTTAAACACTTCATAGAACGGTAAGGGTGTTAACTAACCCAGATCATCTGGTCCGAGGACTCATGCATGACTGGATTTAAGTTTAAACACTTCATAGAACGGTGAGGGTGTTAACTAACCCAGATCATCTGGTCCGAGGACTCATGCATGACTGGATTTAAGTTTAAACACTTCATAGAACGGTGAGGGTGTTAACTAACCCAGGTCATCTGGTCCGAGGACTCATGCATGACTGGATTTAAGTTTAAACACTTCATAGAACGGTGAGGGTGTTAACTAACCCAGATCATCTGGTCCGAGGACTCATGCATGATTGGATTTAAGTTTAAACACTTCATAGAAAGGTAAGGGTGTTAACTAACCCAGATCATCTGGTCCGAGGACTCATGCATGACTGGATTTAAGTTTAAACACTTCATAGAACGGTGAGCGTGTTAACTAACCCAGGTCATCTGGTCCGAGGACTCATGCATGACTGGATTTAAGTTTAAACACTTCATAGAAAGGTGAGGGTGTTAACTAACCCAGATCATCTGGTCCGAGGACTCATGCATGACTGGATTTAAGTTTAAACACTTCATAGAAAGGTGAGGGTGTTAACTAACCCAGGTCATCTGGTCCGAGGACTCATGCATGACTGGATTTAAGTTTAAACACTTCATAGAAAGGTGAGGGTGTTAACTAACCCAGGTCATCTGGTCCGAGGACTCATGCATGACTGGATTTAAGTTTAAACACTTCATAGAAAGGTGAGGGTGTTAACTAACCCAGATCATCTGGTCCGAGGACTCATGCATGACTGGATTTAAGTTTAAACACTTCATAGTGCATCGAGAGATATGGAAAGAGGCATACATATTTAACACAAAGAACGAATATTGATTAAACACAGATTTATTAATAATAATACCTTTTCAAATTATTGACATTCCAAGGGCGGGGTACTACAAGTCCGTCCAAGTCTTCCAAGAAATACGCTCCAATGCCAGCGTTGGAGGTGATGCGATATGGTCCTTCCCAATTTGGCCCTAGTTTTCCCCATGCAGCGTTCTTTGCCGAGCCCACGACTTTGCGCAGCACCAGGTCACCTGGGACCAAAGGTCTTGTCCTTACATGGGCATCATAACCTCGCCTCAGCTTTTGTTGGTAATGAGCCAATTGAACCATTGCATTTTCCCTTTTTTCCTCGATCAAGTCCAGACCTCTTGCCAAGTTTTCATTGTTGTCTTTTGGATTGAATGAGCTTGTTCTCGTCGTTGGGAACCCGGATTCCAAAGGTATGACTGCTTCAGCTCTATAAGTCATTGAAAAAGGGGTCTCTCCAGTGGACCTACGAGGTGTGGTCCTGTACGTCCAGAGTACATGTGGAAGTTCCTCCACCCATCTGCCTTTCGCATCGTCCAGCCTTTTCTTCAATCCGCTTAATATGACTTTATTCACAGCTTCAGCTTGTCCATTCCCTTGAGGGTAAGCCGGAGTAGAATATCTGTTAGTGATCCCCAACTCTCCACAGTAATTTTTGAACATCTTACTGTCAAACTGGAGTCCATTATCTGTAATGAGTACATGAGGGACACCGAATCGAGTAACAATGTTTTTCCAGAAGAATCTTTTCGCATCCACATCTCGGATATTGGCTAGAGGCTCTGCTTCTACCCACTTTGTAAAATAGTCTGTGCCGACTATGAGATATTTCTTGTTTCCTACGGCCTTAGGAAATGGTCCGACGATGTCCAAGCCCCATTGAGCGAATGGCCATGGGCTAGATATTGGATTGAGGACTCCTCCTGGCTGGTGTATACTCGGTGAATACCGTTGGCATTGATCACACTTTTTGACATATTCCAAAGCTTCTCTCTGCATATTCGGCCACCAATAACCCTGAGTAATGGCCCTATGCGCTAAGGACCTGCCTCCAGTATGGCTTCCACAGATTCCCTCATGCATCTCCTCCAAGAGCAATTCTGTTCGATCGGGATGAACACATAGCAGATAAGGCCCAGAGAAGGAACGCCTGTATAGCTTGTCATCCTGCGACAGCCAGTAGCTAGGAGCCTTCTTTCTTATTTTGTCGGCTTCAACTTTCTCCTCGGGTAGAATATCGTCCTTTAAGAATTGCATGACAGGATCCATCCAGCTTGGCCCCATTCTGACTTGATGGATCTGAACTACGTTCGCTATTATCGAGGGTCGATGTAGGTCCTCAACGAGGATTATGCGAGGCAAGTTTTGCGCCGAGGAAGTTACGAAGGTGGCCAAAGAGTCCGCATGCGTGTTGCTACTTCTTGGGACATGTAGCAAGCTAAAGGATTCGAACTCCATCTGCATGATTTTCACTCGGCTAAGATAACCTCGCATTCTCTCGTTTTTGGCTTCAAATTCTCCTTTGACCTGACCAACAACTAGCCTTGAATCCGAGAAGAGTTCAATGGACTTTCCTCCCATCCTTAGGACCATAGCCATTCCTTCTAGTAGTGCTTCGTACTCTGCTTCGTTATTCGTGGCAGGAAAGCTTAACCTTAGTGACTTTTCAATGGTGATCATCTCTGAAGATGTCAACATTAACCCAACTCCCGCTCCTTTTTGATTTGATGCTCCGTCTACATGTACTTCCCACATCGGAGGGAGACGCCTGGAGATACTACAGGCTAGTTTTACATCCCCTTCCTCTGATGCTAATAGACTAACCGCTTCTGGTTCGGTGAACTCTGCCACCAGGTCGGCCAGCACCTGGCCCTTCACTGAGGTGCGAGGCATGTACTTGATATCGAAAGCTCCCAGAATTGTGCCCCACTTGGCTATCCTTCCCGTGTAATCTGCACTTTTAAGGACGGCCTTTAATGGGAGTTGCGTAAGAACAATCACGGTGTGCGCTTGGAAATAGTGAGGCAGCTTGCGTGTGCCAAGCACCACCGCCAAGATAGCCTTTTCCAGTGGAAGGTAGCGCACCTCTGCCTCATGCAGCGATTTACTCACGTAGTACACCGGCCGTTGTACGCCGTTATCAACCCTTATCAACACTAAACTTACTGCATAGGAGGCCACTGCAATGTAAGCAAAAAGAACCTCATCCGGCTCAGGACTTGACATGACCGGCGGCCGAGCAAGATAGTCTTTAAGTTGCTGAAAGGCTGCGTCACATTCCGTCGACCATTCAAAGCTTTTCCATTTATTGATCAACAGGAAAAAAGGTCGGCACCTGTCCGCTGATCGAGATATGAATCTATTCAGAGCAGCGGTCATTCCGGTTAGTTTTTGCACTTCTTTTGGGTTCCGAGGAGTTCGCATACTGGTGATGGCCTTAATTTGGTCGGGATTGACTTCAATTCCTCTATGAGTAACCATATAACCCAAGAATTTGCCCGAGCCAACACCAAACGAACATTTGGAGGCATTCAAACGTAGTTTATGGCTTCTGAGAATTTCGAAGACAACTCGAAGATCCTCTAGGTGTTCATATGCTCTTTTGCTTTTCACCACCATGTCATCTATGTATATCTCCATATTTCTCCCCAATAATGATTCAAACATCCTCGTCATCATCCTCTGATAAGTGGAGCCCGCGTTCTTCAAACCAAAAGGCATCACCTTGTAGTGGTAGTTCCCAACTGGCGTGACAAAAGCAGTTTTTTCTTGATCGTCCAATGCTAAAGGTATCTGATGATAACCCTAGAAAGCATCCAAGAAACTCATCCGAGGATGGCCGACTGTGGCGTCTACCAGCTGATCAATTTTGGGCATGGGGAATGGATCTTTAGGGCAGGCTTTATTTAGATTTGTGAAATCAACACATACTCGCCACTTCCCAGTCTTTTTCTTGACCACCACCGTGTTCGCCAACCACTCGGGGTAGAAGATCTCTTTGATAGCCCCTGCCTTCTTTAGCTTCGTCACTTCCTGACGGACTGCTTCTGCATGCTCTTTAGATGGCCGACGAGGGAGCTGCTTCTTGGGGGTCATTGCTGGATTAACATTCAAATGGTGACAAATGAAGTCTGGGTCTACCCCCGGAGCCTCATAAGCACTCCATGCAAAGACGTCTATGTTTCGTTTGAGGAACTCCACCAATTCTTCCTTTTCTAACTGGGGTAGTTGAGATTCGACTTGAAAGAATTTCTCAGGGTCATCTTCTATCGTGACTTTTACAAGATCTTCACATTTCGCTTCCTCGGATAACCCATCTTTGGATAACATTGAGGGTTTTGATTGCTATAACTCTTCTTTTTGAGCCTCAGATTCTGCTTCAGGCTTATGTCGGATAGCTGCTATCATGCATTGCCGCGCCATGGTTTGATCACCCAGTATCTCTTCTATATTGCCTCCAGAGGGGTATTTAATCTTCTGATGCAGGGTGGAAGAGACTGCTCCCAAAGTATGAAGCCAAGGCCTAGCAACAATTGCTGTATAAGGGGAGTAGGCATCCACCACTATAAAATCGACCTCCACTATCTCCGTTCCGTCTTGTACTGGCAGTCTGACCTGCCCTTTTGGGATAATAATCTCCCCTTCAAAGCTTACTAAAGGGGAGTTATAAGGCGTCAGGTCTTCAGCTCTTAGGTTCAGCCCCTTGAAGAGGTCAGGGTACATGATCTCGGCTGCACTGCCTTGATCGACCATTACTCTCTTTACATCATAGCCTCCGATTCGGAGGGTAATTACTAGAGCATCGTCGTGAGGTTGAACAGTTTCAATCTTGTCTTCGTCCGAGAATCCCATGACCAGGGACCAGCTCGATTTAGCTCTCTTCGATTCGTGAGAGTCATCCTCAGGGTACAGACGAGCCACCGACATTACTCTGGAGGGGCATGACCCTGTTCTGCCAGGTGCCGCAAAGATGACATTAATAGTTCCAATAGGAGGTCTTGGAGGATTGTCCCTTTCTGATCGAGCATCTGTATGGCTGCCCAGATTATTGGAATGATGCAACAGCTGTTTCAATCTGCCCTCCTGGACAAGCTGGTCCAGGTGATCCCATAAGCTTCTACAGTCCTCGGTGGCATGACCGTGGTCTTTATGATATTGACAATAGAGATTTCGTTTTCTGTTTTCAGGGTTTCCCATCATCTTATTGGGCCACTTGAAGAAGGGCTCGTTTTTTATCTTTTCTAGAACTTGGTGCACAGGCACTCGGAATACAGCTCCGACTATTTGGCTGTTACTTGATATCTGCTGCTCGGCATAATCCCTTCTCGGCCGGTTATTATTGTACCTGTCCGGCCTAAACTCTCTCCTTTCTTGAGGGACAGGCTTAGCTTTCCCTTTTCCCTGTTGCTGCTGTTGTTGATCATCTTCTATCCTTTTATATTTATCCACTCTATCCATTAGTTGTTGCAAGCTGGTGACCGGTTTCCCTGTCAGGGACTTCCTCAGACCATGTTCGGAGGGAAGACCGACCTTGAAGGTTCTGACAGCAACCTCGTCAAAATCTCCGTCAATCTCGTTAAACATCTCCCAATACCTCTCGGCATATGACCTCACAGACTCCCCTTCCCTCATTGCCATTGACAGCAGGGAATCAAGGGGTTGAGGAACTCTGCTGCACGTGACAAACCGGGAACAGAATGATTGAGTGAGCTTCTTAAAGGAACCGATGGAGTTAGTCTTCAACCCATCGAACCATCTCATCGGCATCGGTCCTAGGCTAGAGGGAAATACTCTACACAACAAAGCTTCGTCCTGAGAGTAAACCGCCATCTTTTGTCTGAACTGGCTCACGTGTTCTACAGGATCGGTACGTCCGTTGTACATAGAGAACGTAGGCTGATGGAAACGTCTGGGAAGCTTTGCCTTTTCTATTCCCCGTGTAAAGGGAGACTTAGAAATTTGGGTCAGAGCCTTCTTCATATCTTTAGTTCCCACTCCCCTTTTAGACGAACTTTTTCTCCTTCTTTTGTGAGAATGCTCCTCTTCATAGGAGTAGGATTCACTGGGAGGAGTTTCTGAAGAATCCCTGTGACTGTTCTCTCCTTCATCGTTGGAGGAGATATCAGAATTTGAAGGGATATGACTTTGTTGTGCTCGACGAAGCTTCTTTTTCAAATCATCTATTTCACGTTGCAGGTCCTGTTCATCAGCGTGCTCTTGCACCAGATGGCTCTTTCGTCGATAGCCGCTTTTCCCCACATGGATCGCCCGTGAACTGCCTTCTCGTTGGTTATCTACGTGGTTTTCTCGTTCGAGATTATGGAGTTCGTTTGGTTGACTGATGTTTACTGATTCTGCATGAGGCGGACTGGCCTGTTGTGGTCCTGAACCTGCCATAACTGCCGTAAATTTCTACTAGCGCTAATTCTTCCCCACAGACGGCGCCAATTGTAGGGTCACAAATTGTAGCCCACACCTAGATGGAAACAGGAGATGGGCCCAATAAGCCCAATACAATAAATTTGTAAGAGAGTGGGTCAAAGAATTGGGCTAATAGCGATTCTTACAACAGTTACTGAAGATTAGGTGCTTGGCCGAGGAGACTAAAACACAAACAAGTTAAGATCTCATGTCCGAGGAGTAAGTTTTGGACTAATTAATGGATTCGAGTAAGGTCCGAGGGGTATACTCTTAGATAAAATGCTTTTCTTTAAGTTGTATTTTTCCAGATGCTACAGTAGTTATTCCTTGAGGTTTCTTCTATTTTTCTCGTGGTGCCTTCTTCTGAAGGTCTTACTCCATTATATAGTCCTTCATTGTTCGATCCTATCGTCCACTTGTCTGCCATCTAGCCTGGTACTTGAGTTTCCACTTCTTCTCCCACAGCTTTTTGATTTCCTGGGGGTAAAGATGATTTAGAACACTGTTCTGGGGTCTTCTCCACATCAATGCGGCCAGGAAAGCTGCTGTAATGCATTTAATGCGGTGGCAGCAGCTTTATCTCAAGATATTTCTGCATTCTTATCCCTTCCACGTGCATTGGTAATCTATCTTCACCTCTGGAACTTCCTGGAAGGTGGGCTAAGGGGAAGCCGAGGCCCCTCCCACCGACATATGCCAGACCCGAGGAGGGTATTCCTCTCGGATCAATCTCCCTGAACACTTACGCGTTCTACTGTTAGTTACAAGGATTCCCCATGATTTCTTCTCCTCGGACGTATTGTTGATGAAATGTTGTACCTGAGCCCACCTCATGGGCCCGGGTTTTACTCCCCCACATGAGTGTTTTGTAAAAATGAATGTGTAAAATAAACAAAAGTAGGTTTTAGATGTGCAAAATGGAAAAAAATTCTTAGATTCATAAATGTAATTTTATGTTGAATAAGAAAATTTGCCAAACACCATAGACGTATCAAAAAATTAGGATAAATTATCATTTTGACCCTTAACGTTTATGATATGTATCAATTTGATCATTAACGTTTCAAATATATATGCTTAATGTATAGTCCTTATCTTTTGGTATTATGTCAAATCTCTACTTGTAATTAATGAATGTAAAATGATGACGTAGCTAATGATGATATTAAAATATATATAAAAAATATGTTAAAGTAACATTGATTTAAAATCATTTCGAAGAAATCCTTCTTCATAAAATATTCTCTTGAGGAGATGAGTTCAAGCACTTAAATAGTCTCTCTTAAGGGACAAGCACTTAAATAGCACTTAAATAGTCTCTCTCTGCTGTTTAGTTTAATACATTCCCTTTCTGCCGAAAAAAAAAAAAAAAATTGTCTCTCTTAAGGGAAAAGTTCATCATGTGCTGCTGATTACTAGATGATGAGACCAAGTGCAATGATTCCGTATTTTAAGAATGGAAATGTTAATGAATGCCCTAAGGGCATTTGTGAGTGAACTATTTTAGGAAAGTTTTTATGGAAAAAGAGAAAAAAAAAATTAATGTTTTGATAGCTTTTTCAATTTTTCATAAAAGTGATATAAAAACCTTCCTAAAATGGTTTATTAACAATTGCCCTAAGGGCACTCTTTAACATGATCCTTTTAAGAAAAAAAAAATACAAAATCAGTATTCTTAATACAGTTCAATGCAATAATTTATGAAAATGGAACTCGGCTTTTTTTTAAAAAAATATTCTAAATTATTTATGATTGAATCCGTACTAATTGCCGCAACAATGTCCCTTTCAATTAACCATATTCATTAAAAACTTATCTTACATTTTGTTGCGAAGCTTAGTTTTGGTGACATTCATAGTTGAAAATGCTAATTCCGTAGTTGCAATAGAAACTAGAAGAGTAAACACAAGCAAGTAGTATTCTTATTTTCTTGTTCTCACCACCCACTCAACAAGTATGACCACTCTAGTTCTATTTAAATTTTTAAAAAATTTGTTTAGTTTTGCTATTGGTAATTTTTGTTGTTGAGCTAATTTTTTTTAGCTTGTTAATTTTGTTTTAGATTTTACATCTTTAAATTTTTAATGGTCTTTAAAATGATTAATAATATTGTTAAGGGGGCTAAGTGTAATTTTATCGAACCAAATTGCTAAAATTAATACCTATATATACTAATATTTTATAATAAAAATTTTGGAGGGGGGGGGGGGGGGAGCCTAAGAATAGCTCCATTCCTATTTGAATTCAAGACAATGGTTTCTTGAATCCATAAGGAAAGGTAGTTGGAATCCACCAAAAAATAGAGAGACTTTTATTAAAATGAATTTGAATTGTTTTTTTTTTAAAACATTCATTGACTTGGTGGCAAATTTAAAGGCTTTATAAAACTTGACAGACAAGAAAATATATTTTCTAAAATTAATTATAATTAATATTGTGGGAGGGAGGAACCCGAGGAACAGAGACTCGTTGTATAAAAATATCCCTAGGAGACGGTTAGGCCTCACTGTTCATTAGATTGGGCCCAACCCAAATGAGACAATCAAATGCTAGAAACTGAAGGGAGCCTGTCCGAGGAGACCAAGGAGCAAGCTTTCCTCGAGAGATCAGGGCCCAACCCAAGTACTAGGGTGTAGGCTGAGCAAGGAAGTGATAAGGGGCAGGTGGAGTCAAGAGGAAACTTCTTGGAGAAGCATCCATCACCTCCACATTCAATACTCCATGCCAACCTATCCTGTCACATTAAATGCAGAATGACCCATGAATAGTGTCTCCATAGCTTGCTCAGCCTACTCTACCACCCCTATCAAGGTAGTGATGGGACAAGTATCTAATACCATAATTAAGGGGCGTCCTAGTGGAGGGCCAGGATGCAATCCCTCATACTATATAAAGAGAGGCAAACCCCTCAAGATTGGGGATCAGAAAAAGTTCGGCAAAAGCTCCTAAGGAAAGAGAGAGAAAGAGTGGTTGTTGTAAAGTTATACAAGAACTTGGGCTCCTCGGACTAATCGAGGAAGACCATTAATAAAAGTTTATCTTTCCTTGGACTTTATCTTTATTCTCACTTGTTGTCTTAACCTTTTCTTCCTCTAGCGTTGCTAAAACGACTCCATGACTAGACCATCCATCTCTATCAAATTAATTAGCACTAATAAAAATAAAGTGACAGAGGTAGAAAAAAAAGTGGATTCATGATCTGTTACATTTACCCTTCCCATGATTTCCAAATCAATAGACCCCATTATCGAGATACGGAAACTCTTTAAAAAAGAAAGTAAAAAGAATTGTATCGAATTCATTTTCTATTTTGGAACGAACAATGACCAACTAACACTTTGACTTTATCTTTATTCTCACTTGTTGTCTTTAACCTTTTCTTCCTCTATTGTTGTTAAAAAGACTCCATGACTAAACCATCCATCTCTATCAAATTAATTGTATTGGGCCTATTGACTAGACAGATCTTATCCCAAATTGGGTAGGGCTTGTTGTTTGCAGATTTTGGCCCCTACAAATACCTAATCATAATAGAAACCTAATTTGACATAAAAAATAATTAAAAGCACCTAACATCAAGGAAACAAATAGTAGATTCTATCCTACATCAAACCTTCCACTTGAAATTTTTTTTTTCCTCAAGTTAATAGTCGAAATTTGAAATCTTCCACTCCCAAATAAACAAATACTTTGAAAGCTTTTGTAACTTGATCCGGTTTTGAAACTTGTATCTTTATAGCATAGCATAAAATTTCTTCTCATTTGCCTTCAATTATTTGTAACATCAATCAACAAAGGGTTGATAATAAAATAAAAAATTTTGACTCTAAAAAAATTAATAGATTTTATAGCCATATTCAGCAAATCAAGTGAAATATGGGGACTGTAGGTTATGGACTTATTTTCATAGTTGACCTCAATTGAATCTTCCACAATGTTTTCAATAATTACCATCTTCTGATTTCCATCATTATCCACAATCTACTTAATATTATTTTCTTTGACAACTTCATCAAACTTTTGAAAATTGTTTATCTTAGGCGTCAATCCAACAACTTGTTGCAAGTAAACTTAAAATTTTATTAGTGTATCACATAAATCATAAATGTATGGAGAGAGAGAGAGAGAGAGAGAGAGAGAGATCATATCAATTACATTTTGAATGGAGAAAGAGAGAAATAACATAAATACTTGAAATTAGGACAGATTGGGCGGTGTTGCCGTCATTGGTCTAGTTGTGGTTGGCTGGTCAGAAAAACAAAAAAATATTGTACCAGTTAATAATTAATATCGATATATCGTTTCGGAGTTACTGCTACTTAAAAAAAAATGAGACATGAGATAAAAGTGGCAATGTAGCCTAGTGGGATGGAAATTGAAATATTAAATAAAGTTTGTTAAGGAATCGTTTATTTTGCTGAAATTGAAAATTTTTTGCTAAAAATATATAGAAAAAAAAGCTAAAAACTAACTTTTGAAACAATGAGACCCACTTAACAGTGCAATGGAACCCACTTTACAAGCAAAAATAAGCTAAAAAGTGAAATAAGTTAACTTTTTCTCAAATCCCAAATACAACCGAATGAAAAATTTGAAAACACAATCATAAATAGCAAGGGAATGAAAAACATGATGACGAAGATGAAGACTAGAGCAAAAAACAAAAAAAAACAAAAAAAAAACAAAAAAGAAGGCTGGAGAAAATTAGAAGATGAAGATCAAAACAACTGAAGAAGAAGAAGAAGACTAGAGAAAATATGAAGAAGACTTGAGACATGATTGTTGTTGTTTGGTTTTGGGTTGCAATCTTGTTTGGGTTAGTATTTAGATAGTGATGTTTTGATTGGGTTTTAATTTTAATTTTGTAGAGAGGGCCAAGCTTTTGGAAGCAAGGGAGCCAATAATTTTTCTTAGGCCGAAACTCTATTCCCACGGCCCCCGCCTAGTTCCACCCTTCTGTGTTGTGGCTCATAAATCTCTAGTCAAGCAAACAACAATAAACTCAATCCCATCCAGAACCCATGTTCAAAGTTAAATACACTGTTAAGTTCTAGGGTAAAAGTCGACAACAAAACAAAGTAACGTGCTTTATAGCAATCATTACAGAAATGTTCCAGCTTTCTTCATCAAAAGCCACACTAAAGCCCTTGCGCTTGGTATAGAACAACGTGAAATACGGTGAAATAATTGTCACCTTTTGACATCAAATCCTATTAGGTATAGTGGATAATGCTAAATTTTTAGTATTTAGCATACCTAACATCAGAGCGGCTTTCCGTGTAAATCAGGGTGGTCACAGAGCCACTCTAACTTGTCAAAAAATGTGTATATATATATATATACACACACAAAACTAATTTATTTAGATCACCCTAGCTAATAAAAATATTGACCACCCTGATTTTAAAATTACAAAAATTTTGGTTCAATAAAAATAAGAGAAATACTATATTCATAGAATTTTTTAAAATAATTTCATAACAAATTTTATATGACAAGTGAAAAGAGGTTATTAATTCTAATTTTGGCCCAATATTAACATCACTTTTTAACCCATAATAACAAATTGTTGCATAAGATTTATTTTAAAAATGTTGTAGACGTAGTATTATTCCAAAAATAATTTTAACTCCTCAAACATAATCCTTAACCCCTTAAACCAAAAAAAAAAAAAAAAAAAAAAGTCCCTATAAATGACAACAACAAATCCCAAATAACAACAAAAATAACCCAAACAAAAAAAGACTAGACTAGACAATAACGAGTGAACAAATTATTCAACAAAATGGCTATACAAAAAGAAAAATAAAGATAATCCTTTTTGCTTTACAGTCACAATAATTTTGCTCTACATAGCGACTCATCTCACAATTATAGCAAATATCATCCGTTTTTCTCTCTCTTATTTATTATCATTTCAATTATCTTACTTTTTTTACTTTCATCTCAGCATTCTCAATTCTTACTACATCTCTTATCAATTCATTTTTTTTCTTTTTCTCTTTGTTAGTAGAAAAAAATTGTAAAATTTCATGTATTTTCGTATTTATTATTTTTTGTGACATTAATATATTCAAGTTATCTCTTTATTAAATTTTGTATATTTTAAGTTTCTTATTGACTACCCAAAAAAAACAATTTTTGGAGCGGCCACTGCCAAACACAAAAAATCACCTTCATAAGGTATGTCAAATGCCAAATTTACATTCTAATAATAGCAGTATACGGGTGAGTGTGCTATTAAAATTTTAGGTATTTTTTTATTTATACTTTTTTTCTATTTTCTGTCAGTTTTGTGACCATTGGGCATTATTCAAACTTTCTCTCTCTATATTATATGGTTGTTGAGACTTACAAACCAAAAAAAAAAGAAAAAAAAGAAAAAAAGAAAAAAAAAATAGAATATGTGATGTAAGACGCATTATAAAGAAGTGGTGTGTTAAAATAAATAAAATAGTAATTTTTTGATATGTCAAAGTAACTTATTTTTAGCATATGCGATACTAATACTCAGCATAGTAATATTGCTATACTCACATTGAGCCACATCAGCAGCCACGTCATCATTTTTTGTCTAATTTTTCTTAAATATTTTTTAAAACTTTTTCTCATTAAAGGTGACTTAAAAAATCCATTATTTAAAAATTAAAATAACTTTTAACCATTATTTTTATCATTAATTTTCCAAAACTCTCCCTCCCTTTTACTTCTTCATCTCCCCACTACTTTCTACCTTAATATCATTTTTTCTCTACCTTTTTATCTTCCTTTAGTTTGGCTCTTCTTATTCTCAACGTCTTACTATAAATTTGACATTTTCTTTTTCATTCTATGCATAGTTTTCACACACAAAAAATGTTACTTCTTTCTCTCTCTCTCTCAATTTGTTTTTCATTTTTTGTTTGTTTTTTTTTTTTTTTTTATTGCATCAATTCTTTAGGTTGATGAATTTTTGTGTTAATTAGAATTCTACTTTGGGTTGATGCAATTTAGTTTTGTGTTTTAAGTTGTTATCTTTTATATTCTCTTTAATTAAATATTATCCAACTACATTATACATATAGTATATAATAATATAATGTTATTATATTACATAAAATGACTCGGATAATTTGATTTTTATTGCTATATATTTTATTTTCACTCTTTTTTCCTCTCATCTTATTTTATTTAACATTTAAATTCAATCACATCCTGCATACTATTAAATTGTGTAGCACAAATCAAGAAAATGACTAGACACAAATTTGCATTCCTTTACCATACATTGGGAGAATCAAAATATTTGTGTGATAAAGGGTCATATAATTTATAATTTAGATAGCACCCTTTGATTGTGTTTAGGCCCATAGATTGAGCAATTTGTAGACTTAAAAGGCTATTGAGAATGAACTTTTTGAACTACTATATATGAACTACTATATATCATTTAATTAAAAAAATATATGTATCATTTAATCAAGTCTAAAAAAAATATGAACTACT
This sequence comes from Quercus parvula, assembly GCA_030820535.1. Lineage (NCBI taxonomy): Eukaryota > Viridiplantae > Streptophyta > Magnoliopsida > Fagales > Fagaceae > Quercus > Quercus parvula. The sequence continues at coordinate 11,174,648 of JAUAME010000010.1, forward strand.
ATATATCATTTAATTAAAAACTTTTATCATAGATACATTAATATTTTTTTGCCACAAATTTAAATCACGCAAACTTAATAATTTTATATTATGTGTTAGTATTGTCTCTGCTTCTTCTTCTTCTTCTTCTTCTTCTCAAAAATATTATGTATCATCTTTAAAAGATGCCAACAATATTGATCTTATGGGAAAAGTTGCATAAATATTGAGAAAAAAAATGTTTTATATTACAATCTACTAAAAATGTTTTTTTTTTTTATAATAAATATTTAAACCTTTTTATTTTTCATATCATTGACGTGTTTTACAACAACCATATGTGTTAACTTAAGTCTTAATATTCTTAAATTGTTTCATTAAAAAGAAAAAAAAAAGGTTGTTACAAAAGAGGAGTTCATGTAAAGTTTTTTACAAAATGAAATATTTGTTTTGTAAGGCCACCAAATTTGATAATTTGGAAATGATGGAACCACTCGCAACAATATTTGCATGGTTATATAGTTCCAGCTAAAACAATTGTGTATACTTTTAGTCTTCAAAAAACACACATCTACTGGTGATTAAATGTTTATCTTGGGCAGTTTTAATTTTTCATATAATTTTACCTTTACATATTCATCTATTTTAATTTATATTTTTTTTTCAAAAAAAAAATTTTAATTTATATATTTATAAGTAAACAATGAAATAATGATTCATGAATAATCCCAAGAAAAAAAAAATTATCGATACATATTTATCTTGTACAGTTGTAACTTTACATATAATTTTGCATTTATATATTCATCTAATTTAATTTAGATGTTTATAACTTAATAATGAAATCTATAAAGAAGATAATCAAAACAATCATATTTCTACAATTCAAAAAGTCACAATTTCTTTTTTCTAAAAAATGCCTTTTACATTTTCTTGGAATTATTTTTAAATTTTTTTTATAAAACCTTTGTCATACCAATAACCTAACCACTTCATACATTAAAAAAAATTTAAGACTCATTATTACTTCCATTAATATATTATGGATATCTTAATTGATTGAGATCAAACTAGAGAAATGTCTTTCATATTTCCTTGAAAATTCAGAAAGGAAAAAAAAAAAAAAAAAACCTTTAACATACCACTAGCGTAACTACATCTATAACTATTTAAGCCATCCATGATATCTATTTCTTATTAATAACCATAAAATTTACAACTAGCAAGGGAACAAACAAAGTAATAAAGAATAAATGGAGGAAGAAAAAAAATGAAATCAAACGTCAATTAATAACCATTATTTGGAAAATAAAAAGGTGATAAAGAAAAGTAAGAAATAAAATAGAGATGGCTATACAGAGGACATTGAAAACTTTATAGTGCAATAAAATCAACCATTACATTCACTTAATTAAATCAATAATCAATAGTTTAATATAATAATACAAAATTTAAACTTAACACTAATCAAACTCTTCTTCTAAAAAAAAAACTAAAACTAATGAAACTCTAACTAGGGAAATTATATATATATATATATATATATATATATATATATATATATATATATATATATATATATATATATAATCATAATCTTCATACACCATGACTTCAAAAAATTTAATAAATAGTTCTACCTCTTATTTAATGTATATGTTTTGCAAATCATCAACCATTAAATATAAGATAATGGTAAAAAAACGTTATAGACAAGATTATAAAAAATATGATAAACTATTTTAAAAAAACTTTTTATAAAGTCAAAGGACTAAAATAATATTTTATTTAAAAAATTATCACGCGCAATGCGCAGTTCTGCCCGTAAAATCTCAGCAAGACTGTGACTTCATTACAAACTTACAAAAACAATATTATGTATTAACAAAAAGTCTACAACTCAAAATTAAATTTCAGTGTCACCTATAGAATAAACACGTGTACATCATTGCAACAATAGTAAATGACATGAATGACATGGGTTGAAAGCTCCCTTTAAAAGGATGAAAATTACCTCATTTGGTACAGTAAAAGGTCATCTTGGTCCTGATAGAATTGAAGGCAATAATTGAGTAGTAGTAGCAACATGCACTTCCTGGTTATGAACTCCAGCTCTTGTGTTTGGTAAAGGTGGATTCAAGAAGAAATCATCTAGGTTTGATTCAACATTCACAGCACCTTCCAAGACCTTAACCACAATGGACATAGAAGGCCTCTTTGTGAAATCATTTTGTAAACACCATGCTGCAACCCGCATCATATTCACAACTTCTTCTCCATGTAAAGTCATATCTTCATTGTACTTATCAACCAGATCCAATAATTGGTCCTCCTCAATCTTTTTCTTGAAAATAGCAAGTAGATGCATTGCTTCTTCTGGTTGAGAGCGATCAATATTTCTCCTTCCACATAATATCTCTAAGAGCACTACACCAAAGCTATACACATCTACTTTTTCTGTAATCACTGAATTCAACCATTCTGGAGCCATATAGCCAGGAGTTCCTCTCATAGTTGTCACAACTTGGCTCTGTTCACGATCAACTAGTTTGGACAACCCAAAATCTGAGACTTTTGCATTGAAATTCTCATCTAAAAGGATGTTTGGGGGTTTGATATCCAAATGAACTATCTTATGTCTGCAGTCATCATGTAAATAAGTTAGTCCTCTTGCTATGTCAATGATGATCTTCTTTCTATGTTGCCAATCAAGCAACATCTCCGGATTTCTATGAAATATCCATTTATCTAAAGACCCATTAGACATGTATTCATAAACAAGAAGTAGTTGATGTGATTTCTCAGCACAAAATCCAATCAGTCTTACCAAGTTGAAATGACGAATGCTGCCAATTGTCTCAACTTCTGCTAAAAACGATTTCTTGATTTGATTTAAACCATCAAAACGCTTCACTGCAACTTTAGTACCATCAACTAAAGTCCCTTCAAAAACTGTGCCAAATCCCCCTCCACCAAGCTCCATACTAAACTCTTTTGTTGCTGCTTGCAAATCATGATAAGAGTATCTTGTGGGCATTCCTGGTATGTGATCTAAATAATACTCCTCCGCTTCATCTGAACTTTTCTTTTTCCAAAGTAGAAAAACAAAAAATACACTTAAAAGAAACAGTACAAATGCAAAGCTGGAGACCAATATTATTTCAAGCCAGTGTTTTTTCTGCCGAGGAATAACTTTCTTAACTTTCTGCCGAGGAATAACTTTCTGCACCTTGATGTATACCTTGTGGTAATTTTCTTGTCCTGCATCAGTGGACATCAGGGAAAAAATTTGGGATTGTAAATAGCAATTCCCCATATGGTTGCTCGAATTATAAAAAACAGCTTTGCAGGAACAGTCTTTTAAGCAAACCTGTTTGCAACTCTCTAAATTTATATGTTGGTGGTCTGGATTTATCTTGGGGGGATATTTTGTTATGGGAAAGTATGTGATATTCTCGAGCTCTGAAAGAACATGATATTTGGAATCTTCACAAGACAAGGGAGTAATGAGGGAGCATCCATTGTTAGGCAGCTTGTCATTGGTTTGCCGAAAATAGCTTGTTCCATTAATGGGTGGAGGACAACTACACTGGGCATTTGTACAAATACCATAATTGCCGCAAACTGTAGGGTAATCGCAGACACCAATATGTCGTGTGAGAAAATCATACACATCATTCCCCATTCCATACGCTCGCAAGTGTCCGTCAGGCTCAAGTCTCATGTACTGCGCTGAGAAGTCTGAAGGAACAAAAAGGGCGAAAATCAGACCTCGAGAGAAGAGAGTTAAATTTTTACTTTTAAGTTGCACATAACTGGAATTGGCTTTGATTGTGAATCCAAAAATAAGAAAGTTATTATATCCAGAAAAATAGCGTTGGGGTGGCTTAGAATTGATATAAGCGAACAACCCTTCACTAGTGAGAGAGAGTGAATACAATCCTCCTTGACTTATGAGTTGCTGCCCTGCCATCAACTTTTGCTCGAGCACCAGCGTGTCGGTTGGGTGATCAAAAGACTGCCAAATTATTGTTGCATTGTTGTGATCCAAGAGCATGAGGTTGCAGTTATCGGTTAAGTTTAGGCCAGCCACAGATTTGCTGCTGGTGTTTGTCGACCACACCGTAGTTCCATTAGCATCTGTCAACACCGAACCTCTTTCTGAAGTGAGCTTCAAACTCGCATTAACGCTTACAGGATTCTTTGGGTTAGCAGCCCATACTACTGTTGGACCTTCAGATTTTGAAATATTGCCATCTTCGAGAAGAATTCTGAAAATGGCAAAGAGAGAACCGTCACAAGTCTGATTACAGAAGAAACCACAATGACAAGCATGTCCGTAGGAATGAGATTCACTGGCAAGTATGATACTCACAAACGATCCATCATCAAATTTCACAGAATCGGGAGTAGAAAAACTGTTGGTCACTGAAGTAGAAGTGTTTGCACTCCAATAACTGCCAGGCAGGGATTTGACTAAGATGGGAAAAGGTTTTAGAAAAAGAGCAAGGTAAAGAAGAACAACACAGCAACCCCAGCTTATACTACCCATTGTCTGTGTGCGCTAAAGTGCTAGAAGAAATTAAGAAAGGAAAGTGGACACTGGACAAGGAAAGAAAGAGTGATAGAATTGAAATGAACAGCAGAAAGAATGAATAGGCAGCAGAAAGAATGATTGTATCATGTAATTTAGTTTATTGTTCCCCGGTTGGCTGGTTGACCTTCAAGTCCACAATTAGGCATCAGCTGTTGGGTTCAAGGCATTTATAATTTTATAGTGTGGTCCAGCTCACGGAATAGCTCTCTGGCCCGTTGCTCATAGCACTAGCATCAGATATACTAAATGCTAAATTTTTAGCATTTAGTACACTAAACACATAAAATTACCTATTTAACATGCGTCAAATACTAAATATTTGCTTTTATTATTACTTTTTACTTGTGTGTAATCTGTGCATATACACAAGTATAATTGAAAACAATCACAATGACACAGTTCAAATTATACATAATATTAGCTTACATATTTTTTAAACAATACATTTTTAAAATATGAAATGGTTTCTCATTTCTAAAATATTTAATTGAATTTAGATTTTTCGATTTTTACTTTCAATAATTCATTTGCCACAAAAATTTTAAAATTACGTGGCGAAAAGTTATGCTTCAATTGAAATCCAATTTATAATCTAATTGAATTTGGACTCTTCGATTTTTATATTTAATAATTCACTTGTTACAAAAATTAAAAATTAGACGGGACACAATTCATTTGCCACAAAAATTTTAAAATTAGATGAACACGTGGCAAAAAATTATGCTTCAATTGAAATCCAATTTATAATCTAATTGAATTTGGACTCTTCGATTTTTATATTTAATAATTCACTTGTCACAAAAATTAAAAATTAGACGGGACACGTGGTACAAAATTGAGAATCCAATTAAAAACTAATTGGATTTTTTTTGAGTCTTGACTTTTAATATATATATATATATATATATATATATATATATATATATAGATTCAAACTTTCTCTTTCTTCCATACAAAATATATTTCTTAATTAAAAAGAATAAGAAAGAGTATTTAAATAAAGTGGTAAAAGAATAGAATATATACGTAAGGTGTATTGTGAAGTGGTGTATTAAATAAAAAAATATTAGGTAAACTATGTATTTAGTCCCTATCCTTTACACCACATTTCAATTTGGTCCATAACTTTTCAATTGTGTCAATTTGGTCAACAACCTTTAAATAAATAATTTTGGGTAAACTATGTATTTGGTCCTTGTCATTTACACCATGTTTCAATTTGGTCCATAATCTTTTAATTGTGTCTGTGGGGTGTCTAAGGACCAAGAAAGATTGAATGCGAAGTATCACACATGATCCCACCCGTAAAAGTGTATCTAACTCGAGGACTTCATCTACCCGAGAAGGGATGGAGATATGAGGTAGCGTTCTATAAGAACCCGATTGAAAGGGATAGAACTTGGAGAAGGGGGAGGAAGTTTCATGAAAGGGTATACCTTCCCCCTGCGCATTGAATGCTCTACAACAACCTTATTAGCTGCTTTAATAAGGAAATGACCTCTGAACAGTAGTTTTACAGTTAGTAACCCTTTCTACTACCTTTAGCAGCACTCTGATGGGACAAGTATCCTAAGAAAAGCCCTTAGACATACAAGTGGAGGGCTAGGATTCAAGGAATGAGGGTATATAAGGGGGAGAAAACCTCCCAGTAGGGGGATATTTTTTAGAAAAAAAAAAAAAAAAAGGAGGAGAAAAACCAAAAAATGAATAGTGCATTGCCTGGTGTAAAACTTGTATCAACCATATATAAGAACTCCACCTCGGAACTAACCGAGGAGATCTTTATTCTCAATAACTACGTAATTTGTTTTCCTTTGCTGGGGTTCCTCGACCTTAGTCCTGAACTTAACTCAGAACTATATTAGGACTGTCTTCCCACCCTCTATGTAATAATCTTCTATTGTTTAGGCTTGGTTTGAAGTACAAGGCACTACTGTTCTAAGTGGGTTTGGGCTATCAAATTCTTAGTTCCTACATTGTCAATAAACTTTTTTTTATTTTTTTTATTTGGGCATTAGCCACGTTAGCAATTTCTATCCAATAGATAATGGTAGGGACTAAATTGACACTACACTAAAAGGTTAGAGACTAAATTGACACAATTAAAAGATTATAGACCAAATTGAAATATGGTATAAAGGATAAGGTCCAAATACATAGTTTATCCTAAAATAAATAAAGTAACATTTTTATTTAAAGTTATGTATTAAAAAAATAGAATATGTCAAAAAATATTTTTTTTTTCTTTTGTAGGTGGACAAAGTTTAGTTACAAAATTAGTTGTACCCTAAGATTACAGCTTTACTCAATATCTTTTTATTGATCATAAATTTTTGAAAAATTCACCAATAAATTACATTTTCTTCTTATATCCTACATACTTGCAAAATTTCCAGGAAATTAAAGATTAATAACTATGTCATCAATAAATTATTTAAATTGCAAGTTTTTGTAATTTAAAATTATGCATAAAATATGAGCTTATAGATTATGTAGTAAATGATATCTTATTAGTACAAAATTTGACATATGTATTAAGAACATAAATAATGTGCAATTCAATAATTAAATTTTCAAAATATATAGTAATGTTAATATTTAAAAAAAAAATTATAATTTTAAGCTATAATCAATTTTATAACTAAATTTTATCTTTTTTTTTTTTTTTTTTTTTAATGCCTAGCTCTAAAATCAAAACAAGACAGCATTTTTTTTCTCCATCACATCACTTATTTCGAATCCCTCCTGAGTCACACAAAAAGATATGCTTACAAGAGGTGTACTTTAAAAAACAAAAACAAAATCGAAGGTAATATTATTGTTTGCGGCCCCACGTGTGTCATTTATAGGGTCTTATTATTATTATCTTTTTTTTTTTTTAATCAAAAGTGATATTTTTGTTTTATGTGTCCCATGTGTTTTTAGCTTTCGGCAAAGTTATTATTATTATTATTATAATATTATTATTATTGACTTTGTCAATGACTCAAGGGTAATATTATTGTTTGTGGTTTTCACATCCAATATATTTTTATTTTTATTTTAGTTTTTATTTTTTACGGTACTTTCACCCAAAAAAAAAATCAATCAGCTTATTTGATTTAGTTTTTAGCTTTTATTTACAATATTTTTAGCAAAAAACAAAAAGTTAGATAAGTTGTTCATTCGTTTTCTAATTTATGAAAAGCTGAGCTTATCTAGCTTATGAACGAGAAAAAGAAGATAAATTCTAATTAACTTAACAAATAAAGTTTTTTGCCGTCGAATAAAAGATTTGGGGTTTGAACTCCTTTACACTAAAAACCGATTGTTATCTTAACTTGATGACAGGAGCAATTATCATAAAGTAAACGCCATAAGTTCAAATCTTCTTTAAAAAAGAAAAAGAAAAAGAAGATCTAAAAGAAAAGAAAGATATTGATTCGATCAAAGTTGTTCCTTGGATACAATATTCAGTGCAATAATTCACATAGAGACATAAAAGCTAATATAGTAAAAAGTTAAAAAGGTTTAAATAAAAAATCTTACCACTTTTTACATCTCACATGAGAAGATAATTGCATGATGCAATAGTATTATTGCACCAATTCTTAATCCCAATCACTTGGCAATATTTTCACAACAACTAAGGTGTAAATTTCTCATCAGTCAAAATAAATTTAAATTAAATAATAAAATGTTAGATTGGAACTACCACAACTGAAAACAAAAATGTTATGAAAATGTTGTCACATTTTTTTGTGTTTCTAGACTTTCTCTTCTGTTAGTGTAGACTCTGAAACATCGTGAGAATAAGTAGAGAGAAACATAGTGCAATAGCATAGTAAGTGAAAAAGAATAAGTAGAGAGGTTTTCTTTGCTTAAGCTATGAACACTGTAGGGGTCAAAAACAACCAAAAAGAAACGCGAATATAACTTTTAGGCTAAATATTCAGGTAATTGACAAACACAATTTATTTACTAGAAGAACAAGGTGAAGACTCCATAGTGGGAAGCTCAAACAGTTGATTTATAGAAGTAAGATTGCATTGACACTAAAGTAAATACATTCCAGAGGAAAAACAATCTTTTCCCATGGTGTTGGATTTCACTAAAAAAAAAAGGAATCACACACTTCTTCCTATTTTTCTCTTTCTCTTCTCTAGTTCCTTTCTCAATATATACTCGACCCCCTTTTAGTTATCAGGATTCCCCTTTTATAGGCATATTCTTTTTCCTTATCCTCCCAACTAGCCTGTTCCCAGCCGGATCTTCTAGGATATTTCCTCCTCCTTTATTGGTTTTCTCCCCTTCTTATCCTGAAACAAGACTTTTTGGGGGGTGTCTGTATTGTTCAGGTTGTCTTATACGTATTTAATGAGGAAGATGTTAGGTAAAGAACCCCTTATTCATGCGGAGGTGGAGATCTTTGTTATCCTTATCTGTTTAGGAGATTTTCCAAGGTTATATTGGGACACTTGGTGGATTATCCGTGCTTATGACCTCGAATAAGACTTTTGGAGGGTGTGCTATATAAACTCCACAGGAATGACCCATAGAGCTCCTATTTGCTCCCTAAGTAAATGGGCCTGGCTCATTCAACTCCATGGGATCTTCTAGGCATTTGGGCCTTAGCCTTGGGTGTAAGTTCCTCCATCCCCCCCCCCCCCCCCCCACAATAGCCCCCCACGATCTCTACATCACTAATGTTGAGGCGAATGTCGTGGCTTGAGATAAACGGGGGTAATAATTAACTGTCATTTATGGGAGGTGGCAGCGTCAAGCAAAAAATGCTTCGAACGTGTTCGGGTTTTTCACCTCACGATTAATGGCACACGTTACTAATGAACGGTCAGATTGGGGTTTTGGAAAATGGAAAAAGGGCGGGAAACCAAGGGCCACTCCTGCCTTTTCCCACTCCTTCCCCCTCTATATATAAGGAGGAACCCAAACTGGCTTCTGGGTTCCTTTTTCTCACTTTCTTTTCACTTCTCTAAAAAATTTTCTCTTCCTTGCTGAGAATCTCTCCGGCAATCCTCAGGCAACTTCTGGTGTGCCATCTCTATTTTTCTTGTTTGTAAGTCCCTCGTTTTCCTTTTTCCCTCTTCTTTTTTTCTTTTTTCCAATCAGCCCCCTAGTAGACTAAAGATAATGGGAAAGTTTAAATCTATGGTTGATACACCTGAAAGATTTACTGAGTTTAAGAGGGCATATAACATCCTTGAAGATGTAGAGGTGAGGTATTGCCCTGAGTTCGAGGTAATACTCTCGAGGGGGGAAGAGAGGGTAGTAATCCCTTTGGTAGCCTTCATAGAGGGTGGGGTTAAGATCCCTATAAGTGCGTTGCTCACTAATTTTCTAAGGCATTTTAAAGTCTGCCCCGACCAATGTACTCCCAATGTATTTAGAGTAGTCGATAGTGTAAATGAGCTTAATAAAAGACTCGGCCTAAAATTAACCGAGCATGATATCAATTATATATATAGTTTCCAAGATAGTAAAACCTCAGGGTTTTACTTCAAAATTTGGCACGGGGAGGTGAGACTCATATTGGGCCTCCCAGATTCTGACAAAGACACATAAGGAGATTATTTGGTCATCTCGAGGAATTGGTACCCTAGCGGAATTCATTGCCCTACAATCATGGGTAGAGCAGGTGGGTAGACTTTATAGGAGTTTCAATTATTTACTTGTTTCATTGTATCCAATAATTAAATTTTCAAAATATGTAGTAATGTTAATATATTTTTTTTTAAATTGTAGTTTTAAACCACAATTAATTTTGTAACTAAATTTTATCTTTTTTTAATGCCTAGCTCTAAAATCAAAATCAAGGCAACATTTTTTTTTTCCTCACATCACTTATTTTGAATTCCTTGAGAGTCCTGCAAAAAATATGCTTATAAGAGGTGTACTTGTTTTAAAAAAATCAAAGGTAATATTACTATTTGTGGCCCCACGTGTGTCATTTATAGGGTGTTATTATTATTATTATTATCTTTTTTCTATCAAAAGTGATATTACTGTTTTATGTGTCCCATGTGTGTTTAGCTTTCGGCAAAGGAATTATCATTATTATTATATTATTGTCTATGTCAATGACTCAATGGTAATATTATTGTTTGTGGTTTTCACATTCAATATATTTTTATTTCTACAGTACTTTCACACACAAAAAAAAAAAAAAAAAATCAGCTTATTTTATTTAGTTTTTAGCTTTTATTTACAATATTTTTAGCAAAAAACAAAAAGCTAGATAATTTTTTCATTCGTTTTTTAATTTATGAAAGGCTAAGCTTATCTAGCTTATGAAGGAGAACAAGAAGATAGATTTTAGTTAACTTAACAAGTAAAGTTTTTTGCCGTCGAATAAAAGATTTGGGGTTTGAACTCCTTTACACTAAAAACTGATTGGTATAGTAACTTGACGATATGAACAATCATCATAGAGTGAACGCCATAAGTTGAAATCTTCTTTAAAAAAGAAAAAGAAAAAGAAGATCTAAAAGAAAAGAAAGATATTGATTTGATCAAAGTTGTTCCTTGGATGCAATATTCGGTGCAATAATTCACATAGAGACATAAAAGCTAATATAGTAAAAAGTTAAAAAGTTTGTTAAAAAAAATATCTTACCACTTTTTACATCTCACATGAGATGATAATTGCCTGATGCAATATTATTATTGCACCAATTCTTAATCCCAATCAGTTGACAATATTTTCACAACAACTAAGATGTGAATTTCTCATTGGTCAAAAATTTTTAATTAAATAATAAAATGTTAGATTGGAACTACCACAACTGAAGACAAAAATGTTATGAAAATGTTGTCACATTTTTTTGTGTTTCTAGACTTTCTCTTTTGTTAGCGTAGAGTTTGAAACATCGTGAGAATGCAAGTAGTTCAAAATTCTGAGAGAAACATAGTGTAAGAGCATAGTAAGTGAAAAAGAAAAAGTAAAGAGATTTTCTTTGCTTAAGCTATGCACACAATGAGATAAATTGGGGATTTTATGTTCTTGAGTGGTTCTGGTTGTGTTTCTATTGGTACTTGCTATGAATATTTTGTTATATTTTATCTATATTCAACATTCGCAACACCCCCCAAAACCTTAACCACAATGGACATGGATGGCCTTTTTGTGAAATCATTTTGCAAACACCATGCTGCAACAACCCTCATTATATTCACAACTTCTGCTCCATGTAATTACATATCTTCACTATACTTATCATCCAAATCCAACCTTAATATTTTTCTTGAATGGATCAAGTATATGCATTGCTTCTTCTGGCTATGAGCGATCAAGATTTCTCATTCCACTAACTATATTAGAGAGCACTACTCCAAAGATATAAACATCTACTTTTTTGAAATTATTGAACTCAACCATTTTGGAGCTATATAACTAGGAGTCCCTCTCATGGTTGTCACAACTTGGCTTTATTCATGATCAACTAGTTTAGACAACCTAAAATCAAAGACTTTTGCATTAAAGTTCTCATCTAAAAGAATGTTTTGGGATTTTAATTATTTCCAAGTGAACTATCTTTAGTCTGCAATCCTCATGTAAATAAGTTATCCCCCTTGCTATGTCAAGGATGATCTTCTTTCTATGCTGTCAATCAAACAAAATATCAGGATTATTTTTGTCAAATACCCATCTATCTAAAGACTCATTAGACATGTACTCTTAAACAAGATGCCTATGAGAGTTCTTAGCACAAAATCCAATTAGTCTCACCAAGTTGAAATTGAAAGTTCAATCAAAACTACTAAAACTTGTTTAGACCCCAATTTTCAAGATACGACTTAATTGCTTTTAATTTACTCAACTAAGTGCAGAATAAGAGCAAACAAAATGCAATCAACCGGAACTACTCTCTAGTGCATAGACATACATACTAAACAATTAAATGTAAAGCACAAAGAGTAAGGGAAGAGAGATGCAAACACAAATAACACGACAATGTGTTATAGAAAAGGAAAACTGAAGTGCTCCACGTAAAAACCTTTCCGCGGCCCTCCAAGATGAAATGATCCATTAGTGAATAAAGTTGGAGTACAAGGACATCAAAAAGACCCTTCAAGCCTAATCTACCCAAAGTACTTGAACCCTCCAAGTTCCGGCTCCCAACAGACTTCACCGAGTCATGTCTTTACTAGTTATCTGGATCCCGCAATTAGCTCCAATTGGAGCACCCGAGTGCTGAGGTTGTTCCCATCATTGAAGTTAGAGTGCGGGACTGAGCTTGCATCCACCAAAGAATGGCTTCATCCAATACTTCCCAAAGGAACCAAAACAGCTCACAACACTTAGATTGGGTGTGGTATGTGTTTGGGTTAAGAACCTCTCAATAGGTATGGAATTAGAGAGGGAAGAGTAGAGGAAAATTAAGAGAATTTTGTAGAGGATTGTGGGTGTGCAATCTCTAACTCTCAGATGAATTTCTAGGGTTTTCTCTCTAAGATTCTCCTTACAATTTCATGGATAATGTGGGCTTTTATAGTGTGGGTAAAGAAATGAGAAAAGCACACAAAACAAGCTGGCAATGCATCTCGCGAGTTGGCCAAGTCGCGAGATGAGTAGCGAAAGGCCCTTTGGCACTTGACTTTTCAACTTGCAGCATGTGTTTCTCATGTGGCCGGCTTGTCTACTTGGGAGACAGTCGCAAACAAGTCTTGAGTTGCTTTGTTCTTCACCAATTTCACACACTAACCCCTTACATTGAATCCCACAAACATACAGGGAAATAATTGAAGAAATGCAATCAAATTTGACACAGAATTAAAGCTAACAAAATATAATTGAAAATTACAACTTTACAGAAATGATGAATGTTGACTGTCTCAATCTATGCTAAAATGATTTATTATTTTGTCTCAAACCATCAAGATGCTTTACAGTGACTTTAGTGCCATCGATTAAAGTTCATTAAAAAACTATGCCAAATCCTCTTGCACCGAGCTTCTTATTAAAATTTTTTGTCATGACTTTCAAATTATCGTAAGAATATCTTGTGGGCATACTAGGCACATGATCTAAATTATAATCCTCAGCTTCTCTAAAATAGAAAAACAAAGATTCCAATTAAAAGAAATAGAAGAAAGAAAGATGCAAGGCTTGATCCCAATATTATTTCAAGCTAATGTTTTTGCTGTCTAGGAGGAACATTCTGCACCTTGATGTATACTTTAAAGTAAGGTTATTGTCTTTCATTAGTGGAAATCAGTGAAAAAATATGGGATTGTAAATAGCAATTCCCCACGTGGTTGCTCGAATTATAATTGCAACTTTGCATGAACAGTCTTTTAAGCAAAGCCTGTTTGCAACTCTCTAAACTTATATGTCAGTAGTCTGCATTTACTATCAGAAGGACAAGCTTAAAGACTCAGGTTGAAGAAGGTTGAAGGTTAAACAAGCACTGATTGATTGAAGATGTTGCTTCAGGCAGAGAGGCAGAGAACCAAAACAGAGAATTGGAAGAGTTGCAACAGTGACAGCTATACGACAAGTTTATTTACTCTAAAGCAGCTGATACGACTTGTAGTTTTAAAGTTATTTCAATTAGTAGATGTTTTATGTATAAACACGTGTAATGATCTGATTGGTTGTAGGGGTTAGATCCGCATAATGTGGACTTGGTTAGGAATTATTTAACTTAGTCTTTGTATCAGTCCTTTTATATATATACCTCTGTCCTCTTGTACATTCAGTTTCTAATTAATGCACTACAGAATTTCTCTCACAAATTCTCACATTTACATCTGGCGGGTAATTTGTTAGGAGTAAATAGGGAGCATATCCATGGTTAGGGAGCTTGTCATTGATTAGCCGAAAATAGCTTGTACAAATACCATAATTGCCGCAAACGGTAGGGTAACCAGAGCTGCCAATGAATCCTGTGAGAACATCTTTCACTTCATTCCATTGGCTATTATACAGTCACATGTCAGTCAGACTCAATTTTCACGTACTGGGAAGTAATGGGTATTTCAACCTTTTGGCTCAAGTGATGCTTTGATACTGATGCTTTGATACTGAAATTGAACATACCCGGTTTTGCAATAACTTGAATTATAAGAAAAATAGCATTGGGGAGCATTATAATTGATAAAAGCAGACAACCCTTCATGGGTGAGAGAGAGCAAAAACAATCCTCCGCTTCATAGTGAGATTTTGCCCTGCCATCAACTTTTGCACAACAACCAGAGTTTTAGTTCGGTGATCAAAAGACTGCCACAATGTTGCATTATTTTCATCCAACAACATGAGGTTGCCCATGTTAGTTAAGTTTAGGCTAGGCACAGATTTGCTGCTGATGTTTGTCAACCAGGCTATGGTTCCATCAGTATCTTGTAACACCAAACCTCTTTCTAAAGTGAGCTTCAAGGTCGCATTAACGCCAACTGGATTCTTTGGTTGGCAGACCATACTAGAATTGGACCAATAGATTTCATACCAGTGCCGTTTGTAGTAATAGAGAGAAAATGGCAAAGAGAAAACTGTTGCTTGGTTGATCACAGAAGAAGCCACAACCAAAAACAAAAAGCATAACTTAATTAGTTGAGCTGGAGCAGATGTTATTTGTGCACTGACAAGTATGATTCTCGCAATTGATCCACTATCGAATTTCACAGAATTGGGAGCAGAAAGACTGTTGCTCCATGAAGAGTTTGCAATTAGAAGAAATTGGGGCAGGGCTGCTACTATGATGGGAAAAAGGTGGTTAAAATTAAAAAAAGAGCAAGGTAAAGAAGAACATTGGCATGCCAAGCCCAGCTTGAGTATTAGTATCGGGACTGTAAAACTCCAAATATCCTATTTTTATTTTATAGCATCAAACCACAAAAGAGATGCGGGCTTCCAATTGTAAAAAAAATTTACAAACCAGCAATAGCGTTACTGTAGCAAGTTTCTATTATGGATGTTATTTACTATTTGATCAATTAATTTATTTTTATATACAAATTTAGAATACAAAAAATTGATATTATAACATTTATTTGATGACATAGCAATTGATCTTTGATTTTCTTGAAATTTTCTAAGCATTAAAGATGTAATAAAAACATACAATCTAACGGTTAGATTTTCAAAATTCACATTCAATACAAAGATATATGATGAGTTTGTAGGATTTCTCTCCAAAGTAGTTTGGAGAGAAACTTTGTTCTTTTTAAAATCATACTTTACTGTAGCAAGTTTCTATTTTTAAAAATTATACTTTATTGTCTCTCTCTTTCCTTTCCCAAAAAAAAATTGTCTCTCTCTTTCTTTATTTTATTGTTCACTTATTGATATATTATTTTTAGTGGATTGTTTAAATTATTTTAAGATGTTGCGTGTAAAAATTGTTAAATGTATTGTAAAATGAGATGTTATAATAAATAAAATAACTTTTTAGATGGTGTGAAAAAAGAAAGGATGAGTGAGAGTGGTATAAGTAGCATGTTAGAGCATCCACATTGGTGCACATTGGTAAAGTTATAAATTTAACAATTTGACTCCACGAAAAACTACTTTATCTATTTTACTTTTTTCCTTTCTAACTTTCAACATAATAAAATAATATAAAAAACACAATAAAATAATATTACCAATACAATAAAATAACATATTCCACCCATAAAAATAATATAAAAAACAAAAACAAAAAATACAGTCCACCACCACCACTGCACATAGCCCACCACCACTACCCATAGTCTACTCCTACTGCCACTACAACCACCAAAATCAGCCCACAACTACTCAAGAAAATCAACCCACAACCATAAAAATAAAACCCACAGCAACATTAAAAAAAAAAAAAAATCCACCTTCTCAACAACATATCGGAAACCATAAACCAACAATCCAAAACCTATGAACCAAGAAAAACTCCCGTCGTTGCCAATCACGGCGTCATTTTGCTGTCCACCTTAACTGAGTACAGAGCTTCGATGGGTCGGCAGATGGGCAAATTTTATAGGCCTGCACTGCATCTGATGGATCGGTGGCGAGTGGCAAATGAGATAGAGACAGAGGATGAGCTCGGCGAAGGCAGTGAAGCACAGAGAATTTTCGGAGAAAAAGAGAGGAAATGGGAAAATAATGAAAAAAAAATAGGGAGAAAAAGAGGTTTTTTTAAATTAACCATCAATGTGAACACAGCAATTTAATATATATATATAGATTTTACTTATGAGCTACAGTGTAGTCAAAAATAGCTGTGTGACGTAGATATGGAGCCAAATTATTTGGTGGGTTAAAAATAGCAACTTTTTAGCACTACCAATACTAATTTTCTAATTTGGCATTTGGTACGAGATAATGTTTTAGGATTCTTAGGAATGTTTAAAGATTCTCATGTTTGGTTGGAAATTACGCCAAAGAATCAGATGCGAGAGGAATCTGGATTCCTCCTTTAAACCCCTCTCAGTAGGAATGTGATTCCCTTTAAAACATGCGAGTATCTAGATTCCCAAGTTTAAAGAAAATTGTATTTTTTATAAATTGACAATTTTAACCCATTTTCCTTATCATTTAAGAAATTAAGATAAAATATAAAACAAATCATTAATATCTTTTCTCTTATCTTTATCTTTTCCTACCAAAACAACATAAACATGATAGACAACTCTATTAATATATTTTTTAACAAATTTCTATTTAGATTTTACGTTTGGAAAAAAAAGTTTGAAGATGACACTCCATTATTGCTAGATATTCACTTTTACTCTTGGTTTTGTTGAGTTGCTAGAAATATAGATCTGGATTAGTGGCTTCATCTGTTTTTTTTGTTTTTTGTTTTTATATATATATTTTAGGCGAAAAGCCATTTTTAGTCCTTACATTTTCAGGCGATTTCCATTTTAGTCCCTAAATTTTATTTTTACTGCTTTTAGTCCCTATTTTGAAAAACGCCTTTCGTTTTGGTCCCTGCCGTTACATCAGAAACGGAAATTGCACAGCTGGCAAACGATATGCACTGTTGGCCTGACGTGACCATTAAAATAATAATAAAAATGCCACGTCAGCATTTAAATTAAAAAAATTAATTTATTAATTTTAACTAAATAAAAAAATTAAAAACAAAATTAAAAATTAAAAATTATATCAATTGAGATCTGAATGTGTCTTGAACAAGATCAACAAGAACACAAATCTAGATTCGGTGACACAAACCCAGAAATTCAAAAAAAAAAAAAAAAAACAGTAAATCAAAACCCAGCCAAATCAACGACAATACATCTAAATCATCCAACATCAACAACAAAATAACATAGCACCAATCAGACCACAGATCATCAACAAACCCTATAGAAAACCCAATCATCAACCCAAAATCCATAAATTACATCATCAAACCACAGATCCTCAACAAACCCAAAAAAAAAAAAAAAAAAAAAAAAAACCCAGAAACTTAATTTTTAATTTGTCATTTAGCCAAATAAAAGTAAATCCCATTCTCTCTCTGGATACAAAACCCTCACAAACCAAACAGACACAATGAACAAACAAAGCCCAAGAAAAAAGTCTCCCCTCTCACTCTCACAAAAATCAGAATCAGAGAGAGAGAGTAAAAACCAAACATCCATCGTCAATCAATGGGTGCCACAAGCGGCGACGTGGAGGCTGGGTTCGCGAAGCTACAAGGCGAAGACTTCGAGTACTACATGCAAACCTACTCCATAATCCTTGACCGGAACTCCAAGAAATCGACGGTCGACGTCGACCTCTCCAGCCTCGGCGGCGGAATGAACATCTCCCCCCACCACGCCCCATCTTCTACGACTTCGCCCGCCGCCGTTTCGCCCTCAAAGTCCTCGGCAAGAACGGCTGCTTCGTCAAAGGAGTTCTCCACCTCCCCGGCAACCCTCCTGTGAAGCTCGAGATAGTAGAGATGGTATTGGAGATGGTAGTACTACTGTTGTTGGGAATAGTGGGAATTCTGGGGGTGGGATATTGTATGGTGGGGTACAGTCAACTATGATGATGAGAATTCATAAGAATTCAGTAACTTAATTTTGTTTTTAATTTTTTTTATTTAGTTAAAATTAATAAATTAATTTTTTTAATTTAAATGCTGACGTGGCATTTTTATTATTATTTTAATGGTCACGTCATGCCAACAGTGCATACCGTTTGCCAGCTGTGCAATTTCCGTTTCTGATGTAACGGCAGGGACCAAAACGAAAGGCGTTTTTCAAAATAGGGATTAAAAGCAATAAAAATAAAATTTAGGGACTAAAATGGAAATCGCCTGAAAATGTAGGGACTAAAAGTGGTTTTTCGCCTATATTTTATAGATTAATGGCTTTGTTTCTAGATTCATATGTTAGACTACAGTTTTAATGAATGTGTTGCTAATTAATAATTTATATTTTGTTTTTCATTATTTATTTAGAGGAAGATATTTTTTTAAATGACTAATTAATAGTTTATAATTTTTTTCATTATTTATTTAAAGGAATATATTTTTTTTAAAGGCTTGGTAGTTCACATTCAAATCTAAGGATAGAATAGGAAAAATAAATAATACATTTAAGATTCCTAGGAATAAACCAAACATTATCATCTCACATTCCTAGAAATCTTAAGAGATTCCCAATGAAACTAAACATTGGAATAGCTACATTCTTAGGAATCTAGATGCCAAGAGTAATGTGGATTCCCCCATATAAGTGCAAAACTAAAGAATCCCTTCCAGCAGAAAAAAGTTAAAAATCTATGAGACAATAATGTATGACTAATTCATCATTCCTATGGTCTAACCAACAACAACATATCTGGAAGTAATTCTAAATGAGTAGTGTTTATTACACACAAATTGTCTTATATACACTTCCAGAAGCAACTAAAATTTGCCTAATTTGATTTTTTAATTGCTTTTCAAGGTGTATGTAAAATGGTTTGTGTGCAGCCAATTTAGCTAATTCTGTAGTGTTGCATAAAACACCTTGTCCTCAATATTATGTACTTGTCCTTCTTTTAATGTCCACTTTTTAAATTTTAATTTTGACACATTTTTGTTTCGTAGACGCAGTTTATTTTTGGTCCCCTAATTTTATTTTAATAAAAATAAAACTCTTATATTATTATTACTAATTTTATTTTCTTGTGCAAAAAACTCTGTTTTCTAGAGAAGCTAGCTATTGCTACATGGTAGAAGAACAGTAGAATTCTGTATTTTAGGCTTTTAGCATTTCTGAATCTTGTGCTAGGCCATACTATACTCTATTTATTAGTGGGTGATTGGGTCATAAACTTGCAACCTCGCGCATTACCTCATCCCCGAGGGAATGAGGCGTCATTTGACTATTTGAGATATAAATGAACTAGCGATGCAGAGTTGGAATCAATAGTAACTAAATAGGACTCCACCAACAGTTTGTCTTTGACGTAGGGTCCATAATCTACTATTTAAGTTTTACAATTTATGAATTATAGTATTTTTTTTATTATATATTTTTTGTTATTTTAAGTTGAAGTTATTCTATTTCTTAATTTTTTTTAGTGCTTTTAATGTTTTCTAGATCAAATTAGATACCTATTAGTATTATAGTTAGGTATTAACTAGAATTTATTTTAAAATATATTTTTTTGTCTATCAAATTTTACGAAGCCTTTAAATAGGCCTATAAATCTGTAGACATTTCTTTTTTTTTTTTTTTACAATTTAGATTCAATTAAATAAAAGTTTAGACTTTTATCTCTCTATTTTCTGGTGGATTTCAGATTATCTCTCATTGTGGATTTAAGGTCATGGATTTGAGGTTATTTTTTTTTGAAACAAACGTGTTTTGGTTCTCATAGGTATTTTCTTATCCTAGTCTGATGGCTACTAAACGTGGCGGTAGCCATTCTAGTAACCAAAAGGTTAAAGCAAGAGTTCTTAGGAAGGAATTCCTCCAACTTCAGCAAGATGCCCAACAAGTATTACATGAACTACAATAAACAGTAGCTACCCCTCTTCCTAGGAGATCCTCCCACGGCAACAACAATCAATTTACTCAATGACACTCCTAAATATAAGAACATTCCATTTTTTGATGGGATGATGAATAGGTTGGAATTTGTTGATTGACCTTTTTAATTTGAAAGAGTATTTTAAATTTTGGAAGATTTGTGATGAAAAAAAAGTATGGCTTGCATTTAATAAATTAGATGGTGAAGCAAGGGAATGATGGGAAGACATCCAAATTGAAATTCAAATTGATAGGAAGCATTGAGGTATGCATCCAATTCTCTCTTGGCAAAGAATGAAAAAGTTGTTAGTTGATTTATGGTTTATACATGATTATTATGATATGCTATATAATACAATGTTGATTATAGACTGTATATCATATGAAGAGGAATATGTCGAAACATGAAAGGCCAACCACAAAACTAAAATTATCACATCCAAGTCCATGTGTCAAGAAACTAAAAGGGTTTGAGGATTGAGAAGATGCAATAAATTTCTAAAGAAAATTTTGAAGTGGTTGAAAAAGATCAAGAGTCAAGACCTGCAACAAGTTGTTTAATTGAAACTTGAAGATAGCACTTTTCAAAAGTTTGATGAAGAATTCAAATAAAAGAAGATTGAGTTGGTTGTGGATACTGGATAATGGAGGTAATCAAGAGATAGTAATTATTGAGAATATTGTGTAAGATCCAACTGAGGTAAACTATTATTTGTTTGAATTTCTTATATATTAATTAAAAAATTAAGCTATTCAATTGATGAAAATAATAAATTATATTTGTTTATGTCTTTGAATTGTATAAATTATACTCCTATATCTATAGTTCTAAGCATAAAATGATTGTACCGAATCAAATTGTGTAATGGACCTAATGGTTTAAGAAACCGATTACACTGAATATACTAATAATTAGAGCCAAGTACTTTTTATCCCTGAAATTTTGTTTAAATTCAAGTCTTTTGTCATATTTAAAACAATAATCTTATCAATAAAAAAATTCAAAAAAAAAAAAAAAACACACACACACACAGATATATATATATATATATATATTCATTCCATTAATCTACCTCTATTATTTAAACTAGACCAAGTTATCCTTTTAAAACACAATATTGATGGCAATGGAGAGGGGAGGCGCAAAGTCAAAGGATATGATCTTCACTCCCGCCCCGAATGGTTTTATCTGACTTCATCCCCGCCCCCACTTTGTATGACAAGGAAAACTTGCTTGCCCCTTCCTTGCCTCATAAATTTTTACTCTATGTTAATTTGCCCCACAATTATTATAATTTTTTTTAATAAAACACGTTTTTTTAATATAAATATCTTTGAAATTACAACTAAATTTATCCCAACAAATCAAACTAATTTTTAGCAAGAACTAAATAATATTATCCAAGTGTTTAATAAGACAATATCACAATATAAATAAAAATCTTAATATCCATGCATTTATATAAACTAGTATTGATTTATTTATTTAAATAATAGGGAAAGGCAAAGTAAGGTTAGGTGAAGCAAAATTGTCTTCGCTACCATATAAGCATTTAGTTAAGTTATGTAATTTCTTTAATCATAGACGTGGGTGAAAAATGAAAAATGAAATATTTTAAAAAATTTTAAAATTGGAAAGGTAAATTTCTAAATTTAAGGGAAGAAAAATTAAATCTGGACTAAATTTCAGAATTTTTTTTTTAATGGATAAATTTCAGGAACTAAAAGTATTAATTAAATTGAGCTTAATAATTATCTTTCTTTTTTTGACTAAAAAAAGTAGAATCGATATATTAAAATAAACAAAAGTGCATATATAATACTTATCTTTCAATGACATCAAAAAAGATAAATAATCATAAATATAAATCTTTCAATGATTTGAAAATATGGATAATATAAATAATAATAATAATTATTATGAAAGATTGTCAATAAAATAGAGTAGATTGACAATGGGCATCAAAAATAAATTTTAGTTTATAATCATATTATATTTTATATGACCACTGAGGTTTGTTTACATAATTAATTAAAGTTTTTGGAATTAATTTTTCTTTCACCCTTGTTTTTAATCTTCTCCCTAGACTAGAATCTTCCATCTGCCACATGCTCCTCTTTTAAATGATAAATTCTATTTTTAAATTTTTTATAACTCTCTCTAAATGATATATAAACACAATTACTTTTCCTTTCTTTTTTTTGAGAGCGATTACTTTTCCTTTCTGGTTGAATTCAATTGTCTAGTTAATTTACACCTTATTCTCGTGCACAAATCCACGAGAATAAAGTGCTTTTATTCAATATTAAAGTGCTTCTATTATATTTTTTAAAAATCTCATGTTATGAGTTAAGACTTAAGAGTGGGTGATCATATATGTGCTCATGCCAATTCCCAGCTAGTTGGTTTGAAGTTTGAACAAATATTTTTACACATAAAATCTTTAATTAAACAAATAACAATTTCTTCCTAGTTAATAATTAGTACTTGCCAAAAGAAGAAAAACTCTATACTCAACAAAAAATATATATAATCACTTCAAACCAAAAAAAAAGGTGCTATATTATAATTAGTTGAACAAGACAACATCACATAGTAGAATTTATTTAATATAATTCATAAAAAAAAAGAAGGAAATTAATTTATGTTCACAGTATCACAGATATTGTTATTACAACAACTAGATCCTCTTGGGAGAGTCTCAATTTTCGGGTTAATATTTATTTCTTAGATCTAAGTTCTAACATGAATCCGATCTGAAAGATAGAGTTCAACACCTACCCTCGATCCTCATACGTTGAGAACTTCCTCGACCTCCTTGTGAAATGAGTGATTCACGAGCTGACATGAGTCCACTGGGGGCTAACAAGTTGTCGAAAGAAGAATAATCGATCCAGTCCTTGAGCAAACCCTCTTGACCCCATGTATCGGGTATCAAAACCCTTCCAGCCACCTCTTCTCGATGCCTCTTCAGTCTCTCTCGTCCTGATTCTCTTTGCAATATTGCCTCAGGTTCAGCAATGGAATCTAGATTATGCTCCACAGGAACCAAAGAAGAACCATGCAAAGCAATATAGTGAATAGTCTTGACTGAATTTTCAGGCCCCATAGTAGTGGTCTTGTTTGGTTCAGAGGAAAATGATGGAATCCGGCAACTGGGTTTCCTAGAAAATCGTTGAGCCATGCTCTTGGATTGTTGTTCTTCCATGAATGAATATGGATACCAAGGCAGCTTAGCTAGGCTAATAGGAGATATGTTTTGTATATAAAGACCAAGCTTGTTTGAGGGAATGAGTGTTGAGTTTATACTACACGTAGCGAATATAGGTTTGAATGGTATGTGAAATCTCTACGTCTCATGTTAGGTTTTGGTGTCAAATTTGTGTGGTAGTGAGGATGAGTGAGAGTTTTGGAGTATTTATCTAGGGTTTTGTGAGGAGGACATGAATTTGGTGAAAGTTAGTGACTTTGACTTGCGGGTTTGGCCAATGAGGTTGTGTATTTTGATCGTGGGGCATTGAAGTGGAGACAATGAGTCCCTTGGAATTGATTTATCATAGAAAAGACGTGGATATGCTTTAGGGAAAAAAGAAAAAGCAAAAAGAAAAAGAGATACTTTTGAGTTCTGAGGTGATGATGTAATCTAAGTCTGAGTACAACCATTCCTTAATAATTTATCAGCCCGCCAAGAGACATATTTACACCAAATTTTACCGCTACTTCACTTGTGATTCTAGAAGTGATTAATGAAATGCGGTGGATATATTCACCACTCATAATTATACAAGGTAACAGGTTATAAAATTGATTTGCAATTGGGCGAATTCATAAAATTGTTTATATAATCTATTCATTATATTCAATTTCATTTATTTATAAACTTCTGACAATGTATAACCTCGTTCTTATTTTATTTATTTATTTTTTAATTTTAAGATTTGGATAGAATGTAAACGATTTTTATCAATTCAATTCAAAATTCTTGTTAAAATTTGTCAACTTTCGTTATTGCACACACTCTGTTAAAATCATGTTTTGAAAACATAATTTCGAAAGAATGTGTATGAGATATGTGCAATAACGAGTGTGTGATAATTATTACTCTAAAATTTTATACTAATATATTGACCCATCTATTACACTTTCATTAATTTTGAATAATAAGTGCTAACTGGTAAGAATGTGTATTATACTTTACCGTTTTATTATAAATTTTTATTTTCTCTCTCTCACACACACTCACACAAACAAGGAGATGTCCACTAATTTCTATTCAAGTGATGCCACTGGGAATTACCGGTGAATAAAAACCGAGAGTGAGAAACCTCCTGACCAATCTTTGGAATCACGGTAACACTGTTTTCTACGGTCTCATTTGTTTTCCAGTACTATTAAACTTGATCACATAAAGAGCATCAACAAAACAATTAAGCAAAATAATTTATACGCTAATTATTATCATTAGTCCTAATTTATGAGCTTTTATGTGTTGGATCTCCTTCAATTAAGATATGGTAGCCATCTAGAAGGGTAAGATAAAAGAAGATTTTTTTTGGAAAAAGGATAGTTGAGATCTCCAGCTTGAGGGGAGGCATTAATTGTATGGGACAAAGCATCAATATACTCCATAGCCAACTCAGTCTCAAAGTGTTAGAAAATATAAGAAATTATAACTTAAAATAATTATAATTTGTTGTTGAATAGTTGTAGAGTGGTGAGTGACAACAATTGAGGCACAAACCAATTTGCTCTAACTTGGTAAAATTGATGGTGCTGAGGTTATGTTACGTCATCCCTACTATATAATAAGCCTAGCTAGTAGGTACCCTCTATATACCTTATGTAAATTTATTAGGTAGAAATTCCACAAAATATAATACATTTTATACTCCAAAAATAGAACCTATAAAAGGAAGTTTGGGAAAGACATCACACATTTTATACTCCAAAAATAGAACCTATAGAAGAAGTTTTGGAAAGACATTACTTCTCAACTATAATGGCTAGTTTGGATTGAGAGTAAGGGAGGGGAAGGAGAATAGAGTAGCGTTGGCCGGAAATTACTCCCCTTCCCTCATGAATTTACCATGCTTCTCATCTCTTGTGAATTTCCAGCTAACTCTACTTTACTCTCCTTCCCTCACCCTCAATCCAATCTGGCAATTAGAGAAGGCTGAAAAGTGAGTGTTTTATACGCCTAAAAACGAGTGCCCAAATCAACATGCGTTCAATTGAGAATTCATAAATCCTGTCCCTTCTATTCTCAAATATTATCAAACAGTTCATTTACTATTATATATGAAGTCTACACTAAAGTTCTTCATTATATCTAAAGAGCTACTTCATTAATTGGGTTTTATTTACTATCACATTTATCTGAATTATTGCTCCCATTTTTATTTTACCAAGATTTTTATTAAAATACCACAATAATTTGTGTTGAGTCGTGACTTGTGAAACTACATACCTTTTTGATAAATGAGTCTGATAATCATCCATGAGTTTTTCATACAATGTTTCTTCTTCCAAATATATAATATATATGAATATTTTATAGATTATATGTTCGGCATGAATATCTAAGAGTTTTTCAAAATATTCGCAATCAAACATTGACAAAATTTACATTAGATGTAACTTGCAACATACACACATCACAACGACGCAAATATCAGAGCACAACCAATGAAATATGTGATATTAGATGCAAGCTGAATCTTGCAGCTAGCAAGAAAATGTTAGGTTCTTAGACTGAAGTTTTGAAAGAGGAGCAAATACCGCAGCAATCAAAAAGCGCACTTTTTATTGATAAGGTGCAAGCTGAATCTTGCAGCTAGCAACAAAACGTTAGGTTCTTAGACTAAATTTTTGAAAGAGGAGGAAAGACAAACCAAAAGAGAAGAATAAGATGAAATGGATATATTTACATCACAAAATAATAATCTTAGACTTGGGGGTAGCGAGATCGCCCCTTCTTCTTTAAGAACTCAGGGATCTGCACTAAACTGCCTTCTGTGGAAGAGGGTCGTCTATTGATCCCAAAGGAACCATCACCACGTGCAAACTGAGGTTTCTACATTCACCCAGAACAAAGAGAGTGAAATTATGTAAAGATACCTGAGTTCTTTAGATGGCATAGATTATTATAGAGAGAGAGAGAGAGAGAGAGAGAGAGAGAGAGCACCTACCCTCCCTTCACTTTCATCCTGGCGTTTGAATCCAGTGGCAATCAGAGTTATGCTGACCTATAAGCAAGAAAATATCCACCTAACCATTAGTCTCTCTGAATGCAATTCTAACCTCACTTAACAAACCTTACATTTACTAGAGCTTATGGTATGTAACAAACAACAGAGACTATAGACGCATAATTCATAGAATAATCCTTTTTGCAACAATACTCCAGAAGTAGTCCATAGGAATTGTAAGTCCTACCTTAAAAAGTACTCTATTCCTGTGCCACAAAGTGAAAATACAATTCTTGTCCTAAGTCCTACCTTAAAGAGTACTTTTTCCTTGAGACTTTTTATGATCAATATAGGAATGCTTGTTTCATGTCATGAACAATGTTTCCAATAGGCACTTTCAGAAGTCAAGTGGTGAAAAAGAAGTTAAACTGATAGAGTCACAAAAGCTATAATATGTGGTCAACTCTTGAAATATTACAAGTAAGAAGAAACAGTCAAACAGATGGTCAGGCCAACTGATCATGCTTTCGCTAACAATAATGATAAGCAATTAAGCATCATATTATCAAACAATAAAAAGATATGATAATGCACTAGTATAACAGCAAAATATCCTGTTCTCATCTATCTGATGTTATACGCAATACGACCACAACTACGGATCCTACTAAATTTATCAAGTTCCAGAAGATTCATGAAATTTGGATTTTTTTTATATTAGTCATGTCAGCATACTTCATCCAAGGATGTCCAATTTTTCAATGGACCTGCTAGAAGTCCACCAACAAGTACATTCAGATTTCAGAACCAATGAAATGGTGACAATCTATATATATATATATATATATATATAGTTGGAAGAAATTTTTGAGTCTAAACTACAAGGATAATTATAAATAAATAAATAAATAAAAATTCACTCCTGATATTTCCAACCCTTCCAAACTTACCTGGCCGCTTAGTGATTGATCAATCACTGCTCCAAATATCAAGTTTGCACTGGGATCTACTAGGTCATATATAACCTCTGCTGCAGCATTCACCTGCAATTGACAAGTGACCCAAAGTCAAAGGTTGTGACATAATATGAGTTAAAAAGCAAGTGTGATGCTAGCTAAAGCATATATAACCAGTATGACAAGAAGAATAGTATCCACATCATTATATGCACCCAAAAAATTCAGTAACAGTAAAAATTTATTCTTACTGACCCAGCTCAAGGTAAAAGTCTTATTCTTCTCTCTTGCTAATTATTTACAGAAATAGTTAAAGAAATTCCATTAAAAGACCTTACTCAAAACTCCATAAGAAAATTAATGATATGAGGGGCCAGATATGGAGAAAAAAGGAGGAAGGGGTGTAACCTCACATTTAAGGTCAGTTATTAGGAAAAGAAAATTCCTAATAGCTTTTTAGGTGACTTCATACTGAAGGGCAGGAGTTACACAACTAACCTATATGTTACATGGACACTTCAAAGAAAGTGAACTACCCATCTTGGACATGACAGGAGTATGAAAATGTTAGTCAGACATACTGTTTTCAACATCTGTGACCATATAACAGAGAAGAATAAAGTCCTTACTACAAGTTATCTCAGATACTCTTAAAATATACTTTTTTCATTGCATTTAACCAGTGAGATCAATTCAAATTGAGCATACAAAATCAAGGTACAAAATTTTCTTACACAACTGCATAAATGCATAATCTGGCTGAAGATATGGAAGGAGAAAGGATGAAGGACAAAAAATTATTTTGCTATACCCTGTGTTCCAAGGCATGGTATCAAACAAAATATGAACACCTAGACACACAGCACCAATACTTAAATGTAAGCCCAATTAGGTCTGAGCCCTAATTTTTTCTTCCTGTTTTGTAATAACCCTAATTAGGGGTGTATGTGTGCAAGCAATAATTATATCATGCATCCATTATATACATGATCTCTCTCACAACATGTGGGTCCCACAACTGTGTAGGCCTCACATGTAATGAGAAAGATGATGCATATGCTAGATGCACAAGATACCTTCGTGTGTGCATGTTTGTGTGTTCATGTGAGAGAGAGTTCAACTGCACAGGATAATGCCCAACATAACCAAAAATTCAGACACTCCCACTCCCCCTCCCCCTGGTTTCCAAAGGAAAAAAACACACACAAAATAAAGAACCTCTGCAATGGATAGGTATGCAAATTCTTTACAATTAAGTGACCACAACCCTAAAAGAAGGCCCACCTCAAATAAAGTTAAATCATTTCCACCAGTTATATTCCAAACAATTCCAGTAGCTCTTTCTATTCCGATATCTAACAAAGGTGACTGGATGGCATTCAATGCAGCATCTCTTGCCCTGGTCTTCCCTGCAGTCAACAACAATTGATAGATTCATAACACCGAGCATGCAGACACCGGGACTAAGGTCAGTTTGTCAGCTACAGGTCAGAATGATATAACAAAAAAAGCCTAGAACATAAGCAAAATGTAAAAGAAGTGGCAGGCATCATGAGAAAAGCTCATGAAACTATAAAAGGAGAAGAAAGAAAAAGAACAACCCACAAGCAGTAACTCAGTTCTTTTTTTCCATAATAAGTACAAAAACGTTGTACAATACTTGTCCCTTTTCTTTTGTTACAATTTACCATAACTTGTCACAAGACCAAAATTTTTGTACTTGTAGGTCGTTCTTTTCCTTTACTCTTTGTTGTTTGCTTTTAGTTTGGTTGTTCCTCCTTTATGATTGTATGGTAACTTAGTTTGTGAGCTTTTCTTCAACATGCTTGCATCCTTCATTATATAATATTATAATGCTTAATGTTCTCATTCTAATAACTTAAACAACTTAAATAGTCTTTTCTTTTCCTCTTTTCTTTTCTCTTTCCTTATAAAATATTAACTTCTCTTTTCCTAGTAGTCATGCTAGACCAAGTGAAAACTGAAAATTTTAAACTTACCAGTTGCAGTACCTATCCCCATTAAAGAAGAACCAGCATCTTTCATGATAGCCCGCACATCGGCAAAATCAACATTGACCAAACCTGGAACCTGCAATTGAGGTAACCAACCACCATCACGACAAAAATAAAATAATTCACATATTCAAAATATATATATATATATATATATTTAGAATCACATATTCAAAATATGACCAAAGAAGGAACTGATGTTACAAAACCTCTAAAGCCAAAAGAGCAGTCAATAGAAGGTAATTTGAATTTGAATGGTTGAGGCAAACAGAACATTTTAATTTGAATGATTGATCATAGGCCAGGGGTGGCATTGGACCCCCCTAGCTCTACCATTGCGTGCATCCAATGGATCTTAAACCCACAAACTAATCTCTATCTTGCTTTTTACAACAAGCTATGAATATCAAACAATTTGAAGCCAGTTCAAATTCTACCTCTTTAGAAATCCTTATATAGATCTTTGTAAAAGTTACATGTTACTAGGAAGCCAAAGATAAAAGTTGATGTAACAATTTCATTTTACATTCCATACCGTTATTATATCAGAGATGCCACGAACACCCTGCCGAAGTATGTCATCAGCCAAATTGAATGCCTCTGTTACTGGGGTTGACTGTGAAACTGCAGTCAACAACTTGTCATTAGGAATAACAATCAATGTGTCAACATTGTTTCTTAGAGCTGCAATTCCTTCCTGAGCTTGAACTGCCCGTCTTCGCCCCTCAAAAGAGAATGGAGTCGTGACAATACCAACAGTCAAGATACCCATGGACTTTGCAATGCCTGCAACTACTGGAGCCCCACCAGTTCCAGTTCCTCCTCCCATTCCAGCCTACAATTTTATTCATAATTATTAAAAGTGTACCAAAACCAAACAACAGAAGTAACAGGACTAGGCTGCCATCAGGGAATGCAAAGCATTAATGTCAAGACTTAAAGAGTATTAGATAAAGAAAGCAGCAGAGTCCTTGATCCTTTTCCTAAATCTACTTTTGCTTCGTTATGAAAGGCACAAGGTCATTATCTAAAGCGACGGCAAAACTCTTGGGCTTCCAAGTGCAAGTGTGTAGGTTTTAGTCTTGGGAATGCTGAATTTAGGTCCAAACCAAAGCCATCCTTCTCATGACCCCAATAAAGTGAGACCATTACTAGGTAATGACCCTTTTGATTGAAGGCACAATGCTCTCCTTTATTGATTCTCCAAACTGCTGCATTGTTTTAGTTATGGTACAACCAGCCTTTTTTCTTTTTAGTTTTCCACCAAAATTAGCCCATTGACCTTTTCCACCCCAAGCCATCATCCTAACATCCCAAAATCCTTACAATAGCCACTGCCCAGAACTTCCAGCAGTGTGTTCTCATATTTTTTTACTCTGTACCCTACAAGGGAAAATCAAGAAGAGTTCAAGCATCCAATTAGATGGTAAGAATCCCCTTCTCTTATAATAGTTAAGTGATGCATCCACGGAAGATTAATTTGTTATTACTTTGCAAATTTGTCTATTTAAGACTTATTTTATGGGACCCACCTATGAAGTCTAATTGAAGTAAAATTTGTGGTTTTAAAGGTCTATAATTATATGTGTCCTAGGGTTAAGATAGTTTTTAATTTGAGTTTTAACTTTTTATTTAACAAGGTAAGGTCAATTTTGCATTAGGGGCAAAATAGTAATTTCAGCAATCACTGCAAATTAAGGGTATTTTGGTTATTAGTTGTACATATAATTTTCTAGGAGATTTTAGGATTTTGAAGAACACATGAAGGTCAACATGCCTGAATGCTCAAAACACCTAAAACCCTAAAATCTCCTAGAAAATTATAGGTACAACTAAGAACCCCTCAGCACCATTAATTTCTCTCTTATCCTTCTTCCTCAAGCATTTCCTCTTACTTATCAAAACCCTAAAATCTCACAAACTTTCTTTATCAAATAGCCAAAAATATGTCACATTTTCTATGCCCAAAACTTCATTGATTAGCACTCATTTGCAACACTTCTTTATGGTACATCCTCAAGCAAGCATTATCCATCTAATAACTAATAAGTAACCTATTAAACTAATTAAAGTGAAGGCTGCAGTAGAAAATAGTAGACTCCATAAAAGATAAGCGACCATCATGCTCAGGATAGCACATGTCCTGGGGACAGATCCTGCTATTTTCCAAAAAAGCAGCCAGAGAGGAAGGCATTGCACAAGATAGGAAAGGCAAATATCCATTCCCAGCATAGCCCTAATGTCCAACCAAGACACCTCAGGAACACTGCCACCTGAATGACAACGGCAGGTCCGCAGGTGTAATCCAAATGCAAACAGCAAAGAAGTGATGAGCCCTTAAGATGGGTTCCTGGACCATTCTCCTGACTCAGACAGACATCACATGTTCAGGGCACGAACATTAAGCATACACACGCACATTATATACATTTTGGCATTCCTACATCCCACTGGTTCTTATGAAGTAAGATCTTTCCTCCTCAAGCAGGTCACAATAAATAGGATATATAATTGGACGTTGCTTAACAGATATCCCACTAAACTTCTACATCTTCAGGCCCTGGATAATTCTCTGACGTTTTATGGAAATTTCTAAAGCAATATCTAGTTTTGAAAGTTTTTATTGATGATTTGTGAGAAGTGCTATGTTTCAACTTTCACCACTAGAGGGGCCTTGACTAAGAAAGGATACAATCATACAACCAGTTTCCTTTTCCCCCAAAATTTCACTCATAAAAAAATTATGCAAATTCTCAAATAACATGGTCACATCCAAACCTCAATTAAAAATCTTTTTTTTCTGCTGAGCAACTATTCTTTTTTCAAACAGAGAAAAGCAATAAAAATAAATAAATAAATCCTCTTCCTGGATCTACCTTTATAGAGTGAAAATTTCTAACAAAAGATTGCGAAATAGAATGTGTACCTACCGTTACAAAGACCATGTCTGCACCGTGAAGTGATTCCTCTATTGCCGCTTTGCTTTCATTGGCAGCACTCATGCCTATATCTGGGTTTCCACCAGCGCCAAGACCCCTAGTAAGTTCCTGACCAATTTGTAACCGGTTCTCTGGGGAAACCGGGGACATTTTAATCGCTTGAACATCTGTGTTAACAATCCAAAACTCCACACCCTTCATTGAACTCTCTAACATTCGGTTAACAGCATTAGAACCACCACCCCCAACACCAACAACTTTGATATTGGCTTCATTGTAGTTACTTGGAATGAAAGATTCTCTTAAGCTCTCCTTGACATTTTCATCGCCTCTGAGCACTGAGACCTCAGGATGTAGATCCAAAAAAGTATCTCTCCTGTGGTTTGGGCTAATGTTGTGAGAATTAACGGAGCACTTAAACCGAGAGAATTCCACTGCATTCTTTTGGCAAGTTCCCCACAAACTACTCTTCCTGTCAACAATCTTCAGGGTACCGGCCATACACATTTGAGATTCCTTTAGAATTCTCCCCCTTGGGGAGGCTAGTATTCCAACTGAAACTCGCGTGCTAGATGGCATAGAACAGGGCGATATGCAAGTTGCCATATTAGAGGAGTGTAAAATCTAATTCTTGAAAATTAGAATTCAGGACTGAAGCGCCTTTGCCAATCACTCATCATTCCCAAACCTGGTCCTCACAAAACAAACAATCAGAACATACAAAGAATACACTCGAAGTTCAGTAGCCTGAAGTTTTCATTCTTAACTTGAAAACAATTCTACATGGCTCAAGAAAAGGAGCAACGCTCTATACATCAATCAAAAAGCACTTCCAGAAATTATTGCAAAAGTCATTCTAAAAACTTAGAGACCTTTCAGAAGTTGCTCCCTTAAACCAACTAACAAAAGCTCACTCAAAAAAGAGTTCACAACAGCTCATCAAAGAAGGAAAGGAACAAGTTAACTAATGCAAAAGCAAAATTATACCCATATGCAACAATCATATATACAAAAAGGAATTTGGGGTCAGCTATGGATGCTCAAATGACTAGTCAGACTTGGCCACACATATTCTTTCCTGCCATTTCTCATACTTACTACTTTAATTGATCAGCAAAAAAATACAAATACATAAAATGTAATTAAAATAAAAAATAACACAAGGGTTAAACACAGACTAGACCAAAAACCCACAACAATAATGACCCCCAAACCAATGAATAATGTATCAAATTGTAATGCAAAAGAGAAAATGGCAAATGGGTATGAGAAAAAACCCAGTGCTAAACCAGAACCCAGAAACAGAATGACCCTTAAATCACCAAGTGAAGCATCAAAACGGTACAACATAGGGACCAACACCAACTGGTTATGAAAGTAGCATACCTTTTGGTCTGATATAATAACTCAAGGAAACAACAGCTCCAGGGATAACTCCAAGAAAATTGGAAGCCACTGAGAGCTTAAAGCTGTACAGAGGAGAGTGTAGTATGTGACAAATTTAGGTGGTAGAGAGAGAGAGAGACTTTTGTTGTTGTGGGCTCCAAATTTTTAACTCGTAGGAAGGAGGGGACAGGGTTTTGGTTGCTTATCAATTATCAGTGAAATGTGATTGGTTAAACTGAGATTAAATTGGCTTTAAACACAAGGATTTGTTTCTCATTTCACTGTTCACTGATAAACATAGTTGAATTTGGATAATAAACTGAAGATGGAAACAGTGATTATTGTTGTTAAGGATGGTTGGTCGGTCTCGTATAGGACTTAACAAGTTTCAGATGAAAAAATTCGGCATAATCTACTTGAGTGGGTTTTTTGTATAACTAACTGTGCTGAAAATTTGAGGATGCGGTAACTAACTTGCGTCGGTTTCTATGTTTTGTTTTTGTTTTTGTTTTTGTTTTATCCCCTGTATTATTCCTGGTGGATTTTTCATAAATACGAACACAATTCTATTCATTTATTTATTTAAATTTAAATTATATATATAATTAAGAAATTAAAGAATCTAATGGTTATGTTGGTAGATTGTGTATTTTAAAATTTAGGTGGAACTTCATTGGGTTGAAATAAAACTTTTAAATTGAATGTTATTAGTACTTCTTTTTTTTTTCTTTTTTTTTTTGGAGAAACAATGGTATTAGTACTTTAATTGATATATTATGAAATTGAATATGTGTAGAATGTATTTATTTTATAATTTTTGTTATTTATGTGCTTAAAAATATAAATTTATGTTAAAATATTTTGGGTTATATTCCTTAAATGGGTTGAAATGCTTTGTATCCTTGTTAGCCCCATATAACATTTTATTTTTTTGGTTAAATAATTCGATGGTTATAATTAGGATAGGTGGGATTTGAATCTTATACATCTCTATTGGGAATACAGAGAAATATCAATTGAAGTATAAAACTTTTGACCGATACAACGTGCTTATCAAGCGAGTTGAAATTAATCGTATTTGTGTCAACCTAATATGAACTATTTATTAAATGTCATATGTAGGTTGTGACATCCAACCCATTTAATAAACGAGTTGTTTCAAGGTTGAAGAGTTTGACACAATTATTAAATGAATTGAGGTAGGCTTAATCCAAGTAATAGAAAACCCCTACTTTGACACAACTTGTCAACATGGATAGCCGTTCAAGTCTTTAAAAATTGTTTATGCATATGATCTATTCAAATTCAGTTGTTTCTTCTATTTGTAAACTGTTCATCTAGATCATTGTTGTTTTTATTGTAACACAAAAATTACTTATTTACCAACTTTTTAATTTGCTTTTATGTAAATAATTTGGCATTCTATCCATATGAAAATGGAAAGAAATCAAAGAATATATTATTTTCATGATTTATTTGTGATTATTTCCATAATTGTATCTCTTAATTTATATGAGATTATCTTGGAAAGAATTTATGAAGTTTCAAAATGGTTTAAAATTAATTTTCTAAAAAGATTTGAACCTTTTTTCTTAATAATTTTAATTTTTTGAGTTATCTCTAATAATTGTATTGATCTTCTTAATATTTCATCTCTTGATTTATTCCCTTAATAAGCTAAACTGAATCTTTTATATGGCTTATCAGGTATATATATTTTTGAATGTTAATTCCATAAATGTATATGTTAGTAATTTAAGAATTTGATCAGTACCCATACCTACTTGTTGTAACAATTAAATTATATAAAATAAGAAGATTCAAAATTATTAACATTTTAACATATTCTATAGAATCTATTCTATATAAATAAAGTTGGATGTTACTATGTTAGAACTTAGAAGCCTTCACTGTATGAATTGGCTATACTCTCATATGCCTAGTCTAAATTTCATTAACCAATATGGTAAAATTTTCCCTATAATTTGTTTTGGTTTCAGATTAAACCCTTAATTTTAAATTT
Source organism: Quercus parvula (assembly GCA_030820535.1). Classification (NCBI taxonomy): domain Eukaryota; kingdom Viridiplantae; phylum Streptophyta; class Magnoliopsida; order Fagales; family Fagaceae; genus Quercus; species Quercus parvula. Next base: position 11,210,668 of record JAUAME010000010.1, read on the forward strand.
TAATTAAGATTATAAACATTTTAATTTACACCTTCAATGAGTCAATGTAACCCAAAAAAAAAAACTCCATATGGAAGTATAAGGCTGGTGAATTATCAATCATTTAATTATTGTCACCAAAATTTTGAAAACAAAATTTATATTATATAAACTCATGTTATATTCAAATTATATCATATCATATACTTACTAGTTACTATATAATAAATAAATAATTTTTTCTCCAAAAAAAAAAAAAAAAAAAAACTTCTAATGGTATCAAGTAGATACTCTCTGAGCAAAGGTTGAGAGAAAATATATATAATTATATCTAATACACATTGAATAATGTCACCAAAAATGGGTACATTGTTAACCTTTATTTAATAATGTATATTTATAAGAGGATGCTATAACACACCAAGGACACCAAATAATTTCTACACCGGAGACCCATTTTTTATTCAGGAAAAAAAAAAAAAAAAAAGCACCGAATAATTTCCCTATTGGATTTTTGTACTGTATATTCTCTATACAAAATGAGATTCCCTTCACATTTTGGTCCTAATATCCGGTCCAAAGCGTATGAAGCAAACTAGGGATATGTTCCCTTCTCTCACTCAACGTATTTGTCGAGAAAGATGAAATGACCAAATTACAATTCTAAGGAATCATCCAACGTACTGCTTAATTTTTATCCATCTTTTTTCATAGGAATTTTCATCCATCTTTTGCTTGTGTTTGTGTGTGTGTGTGTTTTTTAAATCTTAATTTTCCTTTATCTTAAATTTTTTTTATTCATAAGTTAAGATTTTGAATTTAAGGGAAAAACTACATTATAATTAAAATAATGTTAAGTATAATATTTATAATTATTGATGGGTATATAAAAAAATATTGAAATAAAAATACTTGAAAAATTAGTAGGTCATTACTATCATACTGTTTGGCTATCTCATAATTTCTGGTAACTTATTTGTATAGTGTTTAAAGATATGGTTGTTTGTAACTTTTATGTTGAATGTGTAACAAAAAAAACCTGAGGAGGCAAAAAATATAACACTGCTTAAAGCAACACAACTTCATTTCACACTTTCTTAGTTTCTTTTGGTGATTTTGTTTTTGGAAAGTTACTTGCAGACCTATTAGGTCAATCTAACTCATCACCTTCCTCTTACAATGGGAGAAAGTTTCATTTGGGGTATTGTTCATTAGCCCCTTTTGATGAAAAATAAAGGCACAGAAATAAAAGGCTCCCTGAATCTTACTACCTTTGGGATTAAATGAGTCCCACCAGTGTGCTACTCCAGATACAGAACTGAAACCTAGTTTTCACAGTCATAACTTGCTCGTGACACATATATGTTGCTTCACAATGTTGTTTATATGCCCATAAATGTGTTCTTAAGTGCATAAAAACATGCTGCATGATTATCAATGAACCTTATTACATGTAGGTATACAATGATGGCCACATGTTTTGTCATATTTTTCATCTCTCCAATTAGAAGGAATTCATAGGTGTTACAATCTTAATTGACAGTTTTTGTGCCCTCTCTCAACTTTGTTTCATCTATATCTAGGTATACAATGCTGGTCTCTCTCTCTCTCTCTCCATGTATGCCTGCATGTGCCTGTGCTGGTGCATGCATATGTGCGTGTGTGTTGCAGGGGGTAGTATTGAGAGAAACACAGACCATTAAATTCATAATATCGCTGGAATTCATGAACAGATTCATTCGCTTTTAACAGCGTGGTATATATGGCGAACAAACATTAAGGAAGCATGAAAACTGATTGTACCGAGAATGAGGAAGAATGCATAGCACATGCAAGCATTATATCCTATAAAGAAGGATAGTTGTATGAAACTGTTCATGTTTGACCTGGCATAGAAGTAGATGCAATAGCCGAACATAAAAATGGCTGTTGAGCCCCCACACAACACTGATCTGCATCAAACAGACAATACACATAATCAATACATGGTCAAGTAAAGTGAAAATAAAGGAAAAAAAATTGCAACTCTTTTCTTTGATAAGGGAAGGTATAAGACTACACATATAGATAAAACCTAATCCGAGCTTCTTAGAATTGTATACAATTTTTTTAATTTTAGTTGCAATGGGGATAAAGGGCAAGTCTCAGATTTCAAACACATCATCAAAGTGTTGGACTGCTGATGAGAAAGAGCCAGCATGAAGCAATAGAAAAACATCCCTTCAGATTTAAATTTAAACCCCTTAATATTACAGAAGGATACCAAAAATATAATTTATAGTAAACTGGACAGAGGCTTGTGCTTCATTTAAAAAAATGAAGCATTTGATGGCAAACGACAAATATGATATAGCCAGGTTCATTGTCGTTTTCCCACATCTAACATTCAAAAATTGGCTAATGTTCAAAATTTGGACAAAATACAGATATCTACCTAAATAAATGTGTAGAAAAGTCCATTGTTATTTAAGTTTGATTAACCTCTTTGTCCCTAAAAATATTAGACCCATTTTTTCTAAAAGTAACAGAATTAGACGTTTTTCCAATGAAGTTTTACCCCATTTTAATAATCTCCATTTATTAATTTTAGGTTCACATATCCTCATAGTTTTTGAATATTCAAGATCTTCCCATGCACAAAACATACAAATGAAATAAGTTAAGAGCATCTCAAAATGAATAAGTAAACTTAAAATGGAAAAAAATTCATAGATAGAAGTGCCTCTTTGTTGTGTATTGCATGTGCAAGAGAACATACCTCCACCACCATGCATGGTCTTCCACAGAAAGCTGAATATATGTTAAACCAACACTAATCATTGCAGTTAGAATGACGAGGATGACGAAGGTGATGAATAATATGCCAGGAAGAGTACATATTTTGTAGCCCCACATGCTTGCATACAAGTGGTGTAACTCAAGGACAATTGCACTAAAGGATAAAAGACCAGCAATAAACATTTGACAAGGTGTTTTCCGGTACCAAGCTAATGGTGGAATCTCTCTTGGGTATCGTTTTGTAGCACAGGGTGCCTCAAATTCAGACCTATGACGGTATCCAAAAACCCCACCAAAGGCAAGCAATGGAATACCAACACAAGGACATACAAGAAGAATCACTGTAATGGTGCCAAATGGAAGTGCAGCTGTGGCCCCTAAACCTGTGGCAACCATATTAAGAATGAGCACTGTCACAAGCAACGGGCCCAGGTACAGAATCCCAGCAAGACGAACACTCCATTCCTGGAAATTGCATTATTTGTGTCACAAGGATAACAAATTAAAACACCAGTCATTAAAATATATGAAGAATTACATAAATCACCTACCCATCCATTCTCAGCAAACTGATTGTGGAAAGAAGAAGCAGTGTACCCCGCAATCACAGATGTAATTGTATATATCCAAACAAGAGATGCAAGCAGTGCTCCACGATTGTATGGATAGAGGACACCAAGAAATGCTAGGCCAAATAAGATGAAAACCCTGAATGGAAAATGCAGATATAATTTGAAAGAAAAGTTAAATGTTTATACCCTCAAGTCAAGATATTGAAAATATTATTAGTCTTGAGTCACATAAGTGGCCTCTGCAAATTTATGACTGTATGTTAATTGTTATGTGCTGAAGCACCACCTTTGTGTCCTTATCACAATCTGCTAATATATGTCCTAGCCTGTAACACCATCCAATGTCATACTAGTTCAGAAACCAGGGGCAATATTGCAATAATTTTTAAAATTTGCTTCTTTGGTAACATATAACTATGTGTGTGTGTATTTTGGTTGGTAAGTGGCACACGCACCCATGTTGTTTGAACACACTAGAGTCATTTGAGCTAAAGCTCATTGGCAGAATATATATATATATATATATATATATATGCTGAAATGCAAATTACACTCTTTATGTGTTGGGTCTATTTTGATTTTAGTTCTTGAAGCTATAGCTTTGAAATGTGAATACAAAGAGTAAAGAAAAAGTTCAAAAGTGTCTTACAGAGTCAGCAGCTGGGTACCAGTGCCCAAGACAGCACAAAACAAGGACAAGTTTGGAGGAGGTCTAAATACATCACCATGAATGTATTTCCAACCAACCTCCTTATCTTCTTCTTCATCCCCATCAGCACATCTGCAAGACATATGGAAGAGATTAGACCAACAAAGTAAAATAACCAGCTTAATTACTACCCTCAAACAGAGAAAAATAAACAGTGAAATTACATCCTCATATCATTCTTGAGACGCGGCATAAAAAGCAAGGTAAGCAATCCCATCAAGAGTACAATAATTACAACCGAATTAATGAACGAGAACCAATGGATTTGCCGTCGGATTGGCACTAATGAAGCCCTTGAATATTTTACCATCCTGTCCTTGAACTTAGTTGAGCTCTCATTCCAGATAACCGAATAAGTGAAAGTAACATCAATTTCAACATCTTCCGTTATATCCACGACATGATTTGGATCGCTAAAAGCACGTACTTCTATGACCTGGTCCCCGTTGTAAAGAACATCAAACTGAACATGTTTGAAGAGATAATACTTGGGACCCTCCTCACCAAGTCTTCCACTCTCCTGTTCAACTTTCCCAACGAACCCCCACAATGGAAGATCATCATAATACATCTGGAAGTAAAAGTCATCAACAATAGCACCCCTGAACTTTGCAACTTCAGCAACTTTAAACTTCTTTTGGCACAGGGTCACCCTGGTTTTGTCCTCCCGAAATTTTAACTCATATAAAGCATTGGTTAAGCGATCACCATTCAAAACTTCCCCAAAGGATTCCTTCTTCAGAACTAACGGATCTGCAAATTGCAAATTAAAACCAACAGTCCTACATGCACGTGTGAATTTAAATCAAACTGATTCATAGCAAAATATGATTGGGTATTGGACATAACAAAGAAAGAAAAATCATAAATACTCGCCATTGAGCTATAGCTCAACTGGCACTTCCTTCTCCTATAATAATTAGTTCGAGGGTGAGGTCATGGGTTTAAGACACACTAGGTTCATGTGTAATCACAAATACTAACACCAGTTGAATATTTTCTGATAAGTAGTACACTGTAATGTTGTTATAAATTGATGTGGCTATATGCAGTGCTGTCAAATGAAAAGCGCACACTGTAGTCTTTGCGCGAAAAAAATCATGGGGTTATGGCCATATGATACACTTTAGATTACAACTTAGTGAACACTAAAAAAAAATCAGTATTTGACAATGCAGCTCAACCATGTAGTACCTTATTGGTTTATTAAATTCAACATTCAGTTCAAAAAAACAGTACAGTTGAATGTGTAGAAAAGAAATATATGTAAAATTTAAGAAATGGGCAAACCTGGTCGGCAAAATGGCAAGTCATAGTAGTAGTAGGTCTCACTGCGAGCGAGGACAGAAATCACAAAATTAACGATATGTGTATGTTAAGAGATGATGATGATGATGATGAAGAAGAAGTGGAGGATTAGATTACCTGGGATTGTTGAGGGGTCCGACTTTGTTGACGAAAAAGGGGACGGGATCTCCTACATTGTAGCGATGGTTGTTTGGGTTTGCTGTGGCTGAATGGACTATCAAGCTTAGGGCTGACAAGACCACTGTGAGGACAATGATTTCCGAGGTTTTACACATAATAATAATCATAGATGAAGACAGAAGCTAGAGAGAGAGAAATAGAGAGAGAGAGAAATCCCGATCTTCAATCTGGGAAAGTTGGAGGTCAGGTGAGGCAAGACTGGTAGACAACGTTGTTTTTGACTTCTGTTGTTCAATGTCTAAACGACCCCGTTTGCTGAGATTTCCGGATTTGTTTAATTCAAACTACTTTATTACGGAAAGTTATTAGGTGTTTAAGGAGTATAGGTGTTCTCTTCTTTCACATTTATGAACCTACAGTGAGTTTAATTAATGTGATCCATTGAATGTGAGGGGACTCAAGGGAAGAAGCACGATGTTATTGTATTCTAAAAATACCTAAAAATTACTCATTTATTTGATAGTTTTACAATATAGCTAGGTCTCACTCCACAACTTTGTGCGTAACCACAGTGGCACTGACTTAATACATCTCTTGTATATGGGAAATTAGAGGTCCCTTTGCGAGTTCTGTTTTCATGGGATGTTGTATACCACCATTATATAAAATAATATATCTATATGTAGTATGTGCTCATAAAAATGTTCCAATGGCATATAGTTGCCATTCTTACAATATATGGGTCTCACAAGATCGGACAATACTTAGATAGTCCCGAAGATATAAAAAGTTTGCTTCATGTAATTCGCCAATCTATTTAATGAGACCTTTTCTTGTTAATAACCTTTCTTTTTATGCCCGTTGTGGGAGAAATTTACTTTGTCATTCAAGTTTAGCATTTGAAATTTAAATAATTGCACACCAATTCCTATTATGGATAATATCTTACAAACATTAGCAAATTATCCCCAAAAAATTTACCAATTGGTTGGTGATGAGCATGGAAAAGACCTTAAGCACTAGCATCTGGGAATGCAAAAAAAAAAAACATATTTTGCATCCTCAAATATTACTTTATTTATTTTACCAACTCATTCTACATCTCAGTTTTTATTTTTACATATAACCCAATAAAATAATATAAATTATCTAATAAAATAATAAAAAATATTCTTCTCTTTCTCTTTCCTCCCACTATCTTTTTCTCTTCACACACAACTACTAGATTAAATATATATATAATTTTTTTTTTACAACCTATGAATAGTAAGGTTGTATATATGCAACCTTACTATTCATAGGTTGCAAATTTTTTTAAGTATACAAACTTGAATGGAGTGGTTTTTTATTGTTTTATGTTGTAAAATAGCAACTGGGGGTGTTAACACCCCCAATGCTAGTGCTTAAGTCACCAGTGAGCTATCAAAGAAAGATAAGTAACCGCTTAAACACGTTCAATATATTTAATGATGACCATTACTCAAATGCCTTAAACTCCTATCAAGACAATGATCATTGCATTTAGGGTAAAAATCACCTTCAACTATGTAAAAGAAGACATTTATGAGCACAACAACTATCTAGTCACCTATAAAAGGGACAATTCACCCCACTTGCTAAGGTATGAAAAAAAATACTATCTACATACAAAATACATGGTTTAATACTAACTTAAGCATTGGAGGCTCTTCCACCAGGACACACCCTAGTGGTCTTTTTGATCAACTTTCCTTTTCTTGTAGATCCTAACAGATTGTTAAAAGCTATGGATTAGACCAGTGACCCAATTGACGATCTTTGACATCACAGTTGGGTTTTAAATGTCTTTTCATATGGAGGAGTTCATTGACTTTCTTCGCATTCTCTTTGGGGCTAGTTTAGCTATGTTGAGCTCTTTATGATTTTTGTTGAGCTCTTTATGTTTTTTTGCTAAGCTATATTGAACACGTGAAAGCTATATATTTGCATGCTAAAGTTGACTAACTGAATTGTGATAATACAGACTTTGTTTTTGGCAAGTCACATGCCTCACGAATAACATGAGAATAATTTGTTTTTGGATAGAGGCTGTAGCAATCACATGCGTAGAGATAAAACAACTAATAATTACTGAGTTAGATGAGATGTTTCATTCATGGGTAAAATTTGGAAATATAAGCGTCGGCTTCAGGAAATAAAGGGTACAATATGCATCAAGTTAAAACGATGGGTCTCACTCTCACAATTACATTTCACATGTATGCAATCTATCTAGCCACCAGCTTTAATAAAAACATCTCTGAGTATTGGGCAACTTTCAGAGAGATGCTACAACAAACACATTCATAATGGAGCATGTGCTATTCAGTGATGCCCATGCTAATAGTAAGAGGACCAATAGCACAATTAACAAAAGTAAAAATATGTCTTCTAATGCAACATGATAAACGATGACCAGAAAAATGTGAAAAATGGTAAGATGCACCTCACATTGCTTGACCTATTATTTTATGACATCATGATTTGATGCATGTGAACATATTTGGATGGTATGGCCATGGCAAAATAGATCTATCAACATCTTTAAGGAAAGTAGTTCCCAAGGTCTAATGCGATCTATGGGATAGGAAATTTAAAACTCATGGCTAGCATTTTTGGGCCATCCTCAACGAATTCATTATCTATAATTACGTGGTGTGTATACCAACAGTAAAATTACATATATCTGGTAAAATACTCATGTGTTCAATGAACTATAAACACCCATGTTACCAAGAAAATATATCCTAAGAAAGAAAATGCATCAAGTTCAACTCTATGCGTGATGTCATATCTAATATAGAAAATGAATCAACCTAAACATATTTTTTTTATAAGAATATGTTGATTCCATCTACAAATAATTATCAAAGAGAATATAAAACACTTAGAGATCCATAGTAAGCGAGCCAACAAGCGACCATACCATGATTAAATTAGTAGAGTTCTTTTTAAGACTCGACAAGAATAAAAAGATTATTCATATCTTTCCATATCTATAACGGAATAATATTTTATTAGACGGTCTCAAGAGACGACTCTCTCATAGCATCTCTAAGTAAGAAGATGCTTTGTGTTTTATAACATAAGATGATACATAAAAAAAAAAAAAAAAAAGCAGCAAAGCATATGGCATATTTAAAGGCAACTGCTTTGCTTTGCTTCCCATGATTCACAAGACATTGCAAAGTCATTTTAAGTAATTTTACCGAACAGACTTATTCTATTCTCTTGGATTTTGGGTGGGTCATGTACAATACATAACAGTACCCGTTGAACCCTCAAACCCTCCAAAAGAGGACCAAAACCACTTCATTTTCATTCTCTCTCTCTGTCTCTCTCTCTCTATAGGGTGGCGGATCTCTCTCCCAATGTCACGCCTGCGATCAAGCTCTCCTTGACTCACTTTTCCTTTTATCAAAATCCCACCTTTCTTCTCATTTCTTACTCTTATCATTGCAGCTCTTTCATTGCTATCTTATCCTCAGGTATGCAGTAATCCCTGAGATTCATTTTTATTTTCACAACTTTTTTTTTTCTTTTAAATTTATTCGAAATGCGTATAATCTATATCATTTTGGATGTAATAAGTACTTTGCTTGAATTCCTATGAATGCCCAGATGCTGAATTTTGATGTTTTTTGATGGGTTTCGTGGTTAGATTTTGGGTCTTTCCATTTTGCCAGAATTATGCTGAAGCTTACAACTTTTGAATCTTTTAGGCAAAACCCATATGCTTATGATCTTTTTTCTTTTGTTCCTTGATTTTGGTTTCAGGATCCTAGGTTGTTTTCTCTGTTGGGTAGCTTTCCTGTTTGTGGATCATTGCATTGGTAAAGAAGATATTTGCTGTGGTTTCAAAGGTTTATGACTTTATGGGGTTTTGTTAAAGATTTGGCGGTTTGCTTCTTGGAAATTAAGCAATTTCCATTTGCTTGATCTTTTTTGTGGGAAACCCAGGTTGTGGATTTTGGTTGTTGATTCATTTGTTTTTTTATCTTTGAGTTATGGAGGATCTTCCTGTTGAAGTTGTTGGGAACATACTATCCAGGCTAGGAGCCGCCCGAGATGTAGTGATAGCCTCTGCAACTTGTCGTAAATGGCGAGAAGCTTACCGCAAACACCTTCACACACTGTCATTCAATTCCACTGATTGGCCTGTTTACCGTGATTTGACCCCTAGTCGGCTAGAAATCTTGATAACTCGAACGATATTTCAAACCACAGGATTACAAGGTCTGTCAATTCTGATGGATGATGTTGATGTGTTCACAGCTTCTGCTGTCATTGCATGGCTTATGTATACCAGGGAAACATTGCGCCGATTGATTTATAATGTTCGGACTACTCCAAATGTAAACATTCTTGAAATATGTGGCAGGCAGAAGCTGGAATCTTTGTTGCTGGCCCATAATTCCATTACCGGGGTTGAACCAAATTATCAAAGATTTCCTTGTTTGAAATCCCTATCTTTAAGTTGTGTCAGTATTTCAGCATTGGATCTGAGTCTTCTCCTCACTGCCTGCCCAAAGATTGAAGCCTTGGAACTTGTGGATCCAGAGATTGCAATGTCAGATGCACAAGTGACAGTTGAGCTGACAAGTCCCACATTGAAGAGTATATATGTTGAAGGAATCAGTCTGGACAAGTTTATATTGGAGGCTGATAGTATTGAGTGCTTGCACTTGAAAGATTGTGCCCTCGAGATTTTCGAACTCATTGGAAAGGGCACCTTGAAGCACTTCAAGATTGATGATGTTAGTGTGTTACATCTTGATATTGGCGAGCTTGTAGAAAATCTTGAGATTGTAGATATCAGCAACTTCACAATTATATGGCCTAAGTTCTACCAAATGATCTCAAGATCATCAAAATTGCAGAGGCTTCGCCTTTGGGATATGGTGTTTGATGAAGAGGATGAGATTGTGGATTTGGAAACAATTGCTGTTTGTTTCCCACAGCTGAGTCACCTTTCATTGAGTTATGACTTAAGAGATGGAGTGCTTCACTATGGTTTGCAAGGGTCTTCTCACTTGGTGAATGTGACTGTGTTGGAGATTGGTTGGATTGTAATCAACGATCTATTCTCACATTGGGTTGAGGGGCTGCTAGAACGATGCCCAAATCTTAAGAAGTTGGTTATTCATGGGATTATTTCGGAGGCAAAATCACATGATGAATGCCAAATTTTGGCCAGATTTACAGCTTCCATTGTTCAGCTCATGAGAAAGTATTTGCATGTTGAGGTGCAGTTTGAGTATCAGTAGAAATCTGCAAAATGCAATAATTGAAACATTTTTGGTTCTGATTTGATGTGTATAGGCACATACACAGGTATATTTTACAGCATAGAGCTGGAACATCTTTTCATGCCTTACAAATGAAAGCTCAAATTTCTTCAATTTTCTTCAACAAAGTAACTTTTTTTCCAATCACTTTGTTTTGATTTTGCTTAATTGCAAAGAACAACTCCCCTCTCCTCAACCTCCAACATGGGTTTATTTGATGATTTGAGTCTTGTTTAATCCTTTGTTGAAGTTGCTCCATGTGTGTGTCCAAATGACGCTGATTAAGTTTCACAGGCATCTCTAAAGTCTGATCTTGAGGTTTTGTAATATTTTTATAATTGAGAATGTGGATTTAATTATAATGTTTTCATTAAGTTATTCACATAGCTAGAATAGAAAGCCAAGTTATTTTTGTGTATTTAAGCCGCTAACACAATAACTACTTATTACTAGGGGGGAAAATGCATATGAGTTATAGCTTTAAGTTTTATGATGATTAGTTTTAAGAAAAATAACATAAAAAGTATCAAATTGTTGAGTAAAATGGATGGAAGATGTGTGGGAATGTGTTTGTTTATTAGTAGAGAAATAGGTCATTGGCTTATATTGGTTAGTAAATGAGATGGAATGGCTCATATCTGAACACGGTATCAGAGCAGGCTTATGGCACTAATGTTTTGCTGGGATCCTTAGTATCTGTCTAATAATGACATTTGCCACTTATCCAAGAAATTTATAAAAAAAAAAAAAAAAAAAAAAAAAGATTTGATTAAAAATTTATGTTCGGTATGGATTCTCCTCAAGGGATTTGGAGGTAATAGCCCGTTCAAAGTAGAGTATTAGGCTAGGAGATAGGACTCCCTATAATTGAGAGGCTCTGAATTTTCTTGTCATTGGTTGAAGGGAAATTGAGGGCATTATTATGCCCAGGGAATTCCATTACTGTTTGCTCTGCTTCGTATTGATAATTCATTGTACTCTATGCTACGAATGACCACTATTTATATAATTGATTCAATTGCTTCATTTGCTTGAATTTTCAGAGTTTCTAAATTCATCTGACATTCATAATTGACTTAGGTTGGTTTATCCGAAAGATTCATTGTTGTACCTTGAATATTAAAACTCACAATTATACTTGTCTCATTTACTAATGTTTCTCTTTTTTGAGTTTGTAACCGCACTAGGGGTGGAGGGGGAAAGAAGAGGGGGGGGGGGGGGGTGGGGGGGTGGATCTAGTGATCTACTATCCCAAACCTTTTTTCTTTTCTTTTTTTGTCTTCAGTTTTTAATGTCAGTACTTTTTTCTAGTTACATCTGCCATGGGGCCTTATTCTCTGTGCATAGATTTGCTGCAGCATTGTGTGCGGTCATTTGTGGGCTCGCATCACATATTTAATCCTCTAAATCAGCGATTTAGCTCAATGTTACTTCCTCCCCCCTTACAAATGGGGTGGAGAGTGCATTCCTAGGTTCAAGACCCATTGGATGCATGTGTAAGTGTCCAATCAAATAAGAATTTATTTCGGCCTCTAAATCCAATGGTCAAGATGACCAATTATGTTGTAAAACCTAGATCTTTGTGGCATGGCTGAGATCTTGATTGCTGGTCTGTTGGTCAACCTAGAAACAATTGTTGTGTGATGCAAAGAAAAAAGGAGGAACAAGAAATAGAATTTAAAAATGCTTCTTTGAATAATGCAACAACTTGAAATTTTAATATGAGGCCCTCTTGGAATAATGAAGAAATGGATCATCTGTCTATTTTGCTTGCTATTTTCAGTTGGCGGAAATCTGCCAATTATTGATTGAGGGACTAGAAATTGTAGATGGATTGATTGGTAGTGCCTCTGTTCTCTGCTATTGCATTTAGAAAAATATTATGTGGATGGTGGCTGTTAAACCCTATTAAGACAAACTGGAAACTATACCAACCTCTGAATGAATGGAGAAGCTTATGGTCAGAATTTCATGCACTTCTTTTTACAAACATGTATTCCTAGGATAAAATTCATTGGAAGATTGATGATCTTGGAATTATTTTAGGGTCAAGAGCGTCATGAGAGACTGAGAATTTTGTATATTCATATTATGTATGAATTTAATATAGATTGAATTATTTGCAGAACTTTTTGTCATAGGATGCAATAAATATGTTTCCATGTCATTCTTACCATAAGAAATGAGGAACTTAGTGGTTCTAAGCCCAGATAATACGTCTTCATTATTAAGGTGGAACATGAAGGAGATCAGCTGACCTCTGTCCTGATATAGATGAGTAAGGCTGGTTATAGTTTGTTCGGTGCAAAATTGCAAATCCTCTTTTCTGTTTCTCTATCATCTTAAATAAACAGTTCTGCCAAAAACCTGAGCTGTGTTTCTTGAATTTGTGTCATTAGCCCACTCTAAGCAGCGATTCCTATGTTCATTTTTTCCTCTTTTTTTATGTTTTGTTTTAATAGATTACTGTAAGCATTAGTGCTATGATACAAGTTGGTCTTCTTTTTGCAAGCAATGTGAGCTCCTTCATAATATTAATTTGCAGCGTGTTCTATAACTATTCTCTACATGTATCTATAGTTATTTGGGTGTGTAGTTAATTGTCAAAGCCATTCCATGGTGTTGGCATTGAGAGCCTAGCCAGTATGTTTAAATGTACCTTTGAATCTTGCTACTTGCTAGCCATGTATCACAGCTAAATCAAGCAGCATTGTTTCTTTCATTGATTGTCCTGTGAGTGGCTTGCTTTACTTATTTTCTGAAACAGTAGGATGTAATGGAATCCATCTTGCCTGCCTGTTTAGTAATTGTTGTGTAACCTTTAATATTTCCTGGCGTTACAATGGTGTCCATAAAAAGCAAATGTTACCATGTTATTTCTTCTGTTAATCCATGTTGTAGCTGTTGGAGGCAACTGTAATCAAATATGATTCTCAGTTGTTTTCATGCATCATGGGGAAGTTAGACCTAGGGTAGAGTGCTTGCATTCTAGCTCTAAGGTTCTGACCATACATGTTACTCTTCCTTCGCTATTGGAAGCTTTTAATTAGTTATTTGTTGAACAAAGGTGAAGATATGAGCGGATGTAGGATAGACTCATAGACACACTAACTGAAATGAGACAGTATAGCTGGGTTTTTAGAGGGTTGATTTGGTAGCCAAGGTGAGGGGAAAGGTGGTGACTTTAGATGAGGAAGGAAAGGTCTTGTTGCTTGAATTCACTTAAGAAAAGATTGAATCTTGATGTCCCTTTAATTGTTGGAAACCAAAAGTAAAGTTTCAGGGAACTAGAAGCTACTTGCAGGAAATCTGTGCAATACTGGTTCATTTATGGTGGAACAAAAGAGCTGTAGTGTGGGGTTCAAAGTAAACCAAAAAAGGGGATTAAGAGGCCTATGGGCTGATGATTTTTGACTATGTAATTTTGGTGAGCAATTATATGATATGTGGGTGTGTTTGTGTGGATGAGAGAGAAAGTGTGTGTTTATGGTTGTACCTACCTTTGTATATGGGCTTGTGTTAATCTGGAATAGTACCAGAACCAAAATGGATGAACTTTTAAAATGAACAATTTGCAAACTGTAAGGCTGAGTCCTCTAGAGGTAAATTAACGAGTTAGTTATATACATATAAACATGTTCATAGTAAGGCCCGGAAAATTGATTTGTTGCCAGCCTGGTGACTGAGTAGCTATTTTTTTGCTGGAGAGTGATTCTTGATTTATTAATTTTATACGAGTTCTTGTTTTTTGATTGTATATTGTGGAACTGTTTGATTATAGTTTTGTTTGTTTGTTTGTGATCCATAGGAAGGGGGAATAGGAGATTCAAACTAATCATCTCCATTTCACGAGGCATGGTCTCCAACCGATTTTGAATTATAGCATTAATATATTTTATGTATTGATTCTTCATTTGGCGTAAATTTATTTGAATTTTTACTGAAAGTAGGTTAAAAATATATATATCTACGTAAAAAATGAAGTTTTAAAAAGCCATGCATAAACAAAATAAACTAAAAGCTAAACAAAAAAGTTGGTGGCAAACGAAAACTTTTAAGAGTCGAAATATTGTACTTTGGAGGATTTTAATTTATATATGTGATTTGATCCCACTGGCATTGAAAAGGACTTTGTGCTCGGCTTTGGTATGGTGTTCCATCACTGCCTCCTTAATTGTTGTTCATATCTTATTGGATTATCCCAAAAACTTGTTTTATGTGAGCGTATAACTAATTAATTTGCTGTTCATGTTACTGCTCATTTTTCTTCCTTTTGATGAACGCAAAACATTCCTCATTTTAATCAATGCAAACAGCTTCAATACTTTATTTTATTTTATTTTTTTGGGTGACAACCAAATTGAATGTTATAGAATTAGAAAACTAATATCCTTCCTTACGTTGCATGACAATAGCTTATGCTCTTGCATTCCTTGTATTATCATCTATTGGTGATGTACCAAACAAGTACGGTTTTTCAGTTGTGTCGGTTTTTGCATTTGATATCTGTGAACTACAACTACATGGGCTTTTTCTAATCACGAATTACAAATAAAAATCCAGCATTCGACCTCATTCAGAAGTCAGAATTTATAACAAACTACAATTTATTTTTATTGTACTTTTGCAATTTAGTCCCTAAACATTGTTAGGCCCTTTAATTATTATGTTTAATTGTTTTAGTGACCAAGCTTGGTTCAGTCAAATTAGTCGGTTTTGAAATGTCTTGGACTTTGTTGGTATTATCCTAAACCTTTGGTAATGTTAATGGAATTTGCCCTTTTGTTTATTAAAACTCACTTGGAAAAAAAGGTAAATTATAATTGATCCCATTATGGTTTTTTCTAGTCACAATTTAGTAATTCAGTTCAAAAACTTTCAACCATTACATTATAACCCCCTAAAGTGGGGGTGTGCAGGCTGTGCAGCCAACCCACTAAAACTAACTTGACCCAATCTAATCCACCAGGTTAGGTCAATTTTTAGCAGTTGGTGGGTTAGGTTGGATTATACAAATTATTTTAATAGTGGGCTGGGTTGGATTCATGTCATAACAATCACAAACCTACCTAACCCGATCCGACCTGACCCACCTATATATTTAAAATTTAAATTATATATATATATATATATAATATATATAATATATATATATATATATATATATTTAAAAATATATTTTATATTATATAATTAATATTTATTTATTTTTTTTTTCCCCTATTTGGCTCTTCTTTTATAAAATCTAATTACCTCGTAAACCCTAACAATCTTATTTCTCTCTCTGCTGCCTTCCACTCCACTCATATTTGTTTATAATTGAGTTGGGATACTAGTTCATGTATATTTTATTTATCAACTCAAGTGGCAAGTGAGATATATATATATATATATATTTTTTTTTTTTTATTGCTCGATTTAATAATAATAGTAATAAAAAAAAACTATATAACCCATAGGTTCAACCCAACCCAACCCGATTCATGTGGATTGGTTGGGTTGGGTTGAACTCTTGTGATGGGTTGGGTTGGGTTGGATTTTTTTAACCTACCATAGTGGATTGGATCAAAAGTTTTTCTTAACCCAACTCATGCACATCCCTACCCTAAAGTTTGACTAAAATGAAGCTATTAGGATATGTGTAAAGTTAACAGACTATGCATTTCCTAGACAAACATAATAACTCCTTCTAGTTTGCCCCAATTAATTATGGGTCTAGTTAATGTGTGCCCTTAGGGCACATATTAAGTTTTTTATTTTTAGAAACATTTTCTTGGGAATTGAAAAAGTTGTCATTACTTTTTCAATTTTGGAAATTTTTTTTTCCAAAAATGGAAATTAATGTGTACCCTAAGGGCACACATTAGTAAGATCCATTAATTATTAGTCCCTCAAGTTTTTTTCAATTGCTATATTTCGGTCCCTAAAAGTTTGGATCAAAGTGAAAACGTTTGGGAAATAATTGTTACACATGTATTTACACAAGTGAAAAAATAATTGAAATCATGATTTGAAGTCACGATTATATAATAACACTACTCTTTTATTTTAGTCCAAACTTTAGGGGGGTCAAGAGGTAACCATTGAAATTTTGTGAACTAAATTATGATAGGGCTAAATCGGGATGAATGGGGATAAATTGTAATGTCTCCTTAGAAAAGAAAACTTCGTACAAACGATTAAAATGGTCATGTGGTTGGCTCTGGAAAACATTCTGCCAGTCTGGTTATCAATATGTTATTTGAACTCTAATCATAAATGTAGTTTAATTCATAGACCATTCGAGCTTTGGGAATCATTTGGTGTCTTATACATTGAATTTAGCAGGTAGAGAAAGATTTTGGCTATAAACTAAGGTATTATTCCCTCTATAATTATATAAAGATAACATGGGAATCCCACATATTATCAACCTATACTATACCGAGTGTCTGATTTGGTTGTGTCTAGGGTGTCCTAAATTAGGCACTTGACTATTTAATTAAACCTAATCCAACATGTGAATATTTCAGGAGTGACTAAATTGCATGGAATAGACTCTGGTTTTCATTACTCGTTGAAAATTTTGAGATTGATTTGGATGTAGAGTTAAAAGTAGGGGAAGTTGTCACATTTTTCAAACAAAAACCTATACTGGATATCATTTCAGTCTTGACTAATCATAATTTCTCACTCTCATCTGGGGTCCATTGCTAATCATTGGCTGGCATGATCTTTTCTCATTGGTGATAGGTCAACTACGCCATGATCCATCTTAAACCAGCTTCTCTTACATTCCAGATAAATTTTGCAATTGCCACTTACCTTTTAAGAGCAAACATTCTGATACACTTACAAACTGAGACACGCAAAAATGGTGTTAGAAACAAATTTAGAATAAAAATGCAAGTTGGTTTGGATTTAACGCAAATTTATTATTAGCAAAAACAGTTAATATAATATGCTTTAGATCCTTGCTTAGATAACAAGCAATGACTTAACCCAGTTACTCAAAATCCAAGAAGGCATAATTAAATTTAATACTAGGATTTGATCAAGACCAATCACCTTTCTAGAAAGCAGGAAAGGAACTCATAAAGAAGTACAGTTTTGATGAAATGCAAGATCCATGGATACTGTAATCTAAGAGTCTCTCAAAATGTGCCATAAGAAGAACATGTTGTAAGGTTTATTGGGAACAAAAGTTGCAGACTTAAAAAAATATTTTTACCTAATCCATGAAGGTTTCTATATTTTTTTAAAAATTTTTTTTTTAAAAAAACCCCTTTTTTTTAGGCCAATCATTGGCAGCATAAAGGAATAATTGGTAGAAGGCATATTATTTGCAAAGGTAGTAGATGAGCACAACATAAAATATTTGCAGCCACCTCTTAATGAGAAAGATCATAAGTCCATTCACTTAAAGTCTCTCTCTCTCTCTCTATCTATCTTTTTATCTATATATTACTCAATAATGCAGGTCATGAATAACTAAAATACTTATTTATTCTTGAAATGAAATAATTAATCTTTCCATCTCTTTCTGTACCATTTGTTTTTAATACAAATTAGTAAGACTTTTTTACAAATAAGTATGCAATAATGCAATTTAACATATTAGTCATCAGGTTTCTGATCAAGAAAACAAGTATTAGGACACATGAAAAACAATCTAACCATGTGTAACCAATGCAGTAATTAGGAGCTTAACAAAGAAACTAGAATGAAACCAGTCTGCACCAGAAACCTGCACCTCAGGTTAAGAGGGGAAAATAAATTTCTATTAATAGAAACGAATCTTAATGTGGCATGGTTTTAGGTGATGACAGGGAATGGATGTTGACCCATCAACGAAGGAGATAATACCAAACACTAACATGTCAAGAGCAGAGATCAAAATGTACAAGTGGGCTTTGGTCTTGGATTATTATACTAATGTTATGGTTGAAATGGTATGAGCAGAACCTTCAAATAACAATAAAATAAAACTCTCTCACCTTAGTTGTCAAAAGCAAACTCAATCTTTCCTTTGGGTGTAAAAACATTAAAAAGAAAACACCTTTAGAACTTTTCTTTTTACCATCTTTTGTGGTAGAGAACCTTGTCTTATCTCCTATTAAATGTTGAATTTAATGTAATTTATTTAATAAAATTTAATTTTTTTGTCATCCTCTTTAAATACTTGTATAGCGCTGAAGAGTCCAAAAAAGAACCAATCAAAAAGCACAGGCGGTTAGAAGAGAGAGAGAGTGGAGTAGGAGTCAGTGATTCAAGTGGGTTCCTGGCAAAGACCCCACCCTTAAATTTATTATCAGTTTCTTATTTATTTCCATTTGATTAGTATTTTTTCTTTTTCCAAAGCCTACACACTCCCCAGAGGGCCTCAGACAGGTCTGCAAGGACAGGATTTTCTGTACTATTAGATGAGTTACAAAAAATCTTGATAAATATTTACAACTACATGAGGTGTTAAAAGCAAACTAAGACAGACTAATCAATAATCACTCAGGTATCTTCATAGAGAAGGAGAAAAGGAACAGATAGAGACACCCCCATGAAAGATCAAAAGGTGCAAAGAGAGAGAGAGAGAGATATATATATATATATATCTGAGAAAAAGACTGGACCCTCTTCAGGTTACTTAAATATACCTTGACAAGATATCTTTGATCCTTTGCTGCTGCTTCTGCTCTCTCTCTCTCTCTCTCTCTCTCTCTCAGCTGGCCTTTTCTGCAAGTAAGGATTCTACTTAGGACTTCAAAAAAATTGAGGTAAACATAAGTGAATTCTTAAAAATAGTAATCTAATTCCTCTGTTTTTGTTGTTATCATCTTAGCTTCTGCAACATGTTCCCTTTCAGTTTCTGCTAGAATGGTATGAGGTCGTCTTACATGGCGAGCCATAGAGTTGGGGAGACTGGTTTATCAGACTCAGGACCTACAAACCACCATGTTCCTTACGCAGTTTTTCATGGAATTAATGCTCCTTCCACAAGTTTTCTGTATGTGAAACAATCTCTTTTTTTCGTTGTTCCATCAAAATTTTCTTCTGAGACACACAAAATTTAAGATGATTTCCTTAATGGGTTTGCTTTTGTTTATTGTATTTCCAAATTGGATTGGGTTGGTTTGTTTCTTTGGTCATGTCTGACATGGTTATTAATTCTTTTTCTTTCCTAGCAACCAAGAAGGATCTGCTTTTGATTTTGGAGAGCTAGAAGAAGCAATTGTGCTGCAAGGAGTTAAGATAAGAAATGATGAAGCTAAAGCACGTATGCTACTCTCTCTATCTATCTTTTCTCCTTTTGTGACGTATGATAGAAATAACCAACTCCTAAAAGCAAAGAGAGAGAGAGGTTTGAATATGTCTACAGAAAGGCACAGTAGGGAGGGTTACCATTTCCAATACTGTAATGATTCTGATGCAAGGGACTCGAGTGGCGTGAGGCTACATACTTAGAAACCTGACCTTCCCAGCATGATTTACTGACCCCATAACTGCAGAAAAGGAGGATTAGGTTCCTCCAACTTTTGAAAATTTTGAAAAATCTTGTAGTCTTTATTTTGGTGATCCTCTGAAGATTTGGCCTTTGTGATTCTTGCAGCTTTATTCACAGGCAGGCCTGCAGCTACTCTGGAAATGTTCCCTTCATGGCCAATGAGATTTCAAACTACCCCGGGAGTACTAGTTTCTAACTTTATTCATCTTTGACCTTCTCTCTTTTCATATGGCTTCTAGAAAAAAATGTTTAGAAGTTCAAGCACAATAGAGCAAATGAACAAATATCCCAACCAATGTTTTCACTTTCATGGTACAAGTTTTTCAAATCCTCATTTGAAAAGTTTATAAACTTTTATGTTTTTTTAGGAGAATTTAATATTGTTTGGGATACCCATTTGCAAAATGAGTCTATTGTGGGGACTAGAATGATTTTGGGATGATTCTCTGGACACACTCATGTGAAGAAGTTTTGTTGGGTTTCTTATTTCAGGGAAGTTCAAAATCAGGAGGAGAGAGCACAGACTCAGGATCAGCAGTAAACACTCTTTCAAGCAAAGCTGACTTAGCTGAGGCCCAGTTGGAACCAGAATCTCCCATCAGTAAAAAGGCATCCTCCTCAGATCATCAGGCTTTTGATCAGAAGCATCTGCAACAGTTTCAACAGCAACAATTACACCAGGAGATGGCAAGTGATACTTCAAGAACGGGAACATCACAAAATCAATCTGCTGCTGGCAAAGCACCTATGGACAAGGTACTTAAACTACAGTGTTTAACTGTTAATCTCCCGGTTCTCTCTCTTACCATATCCCCAAAACTCGGCAAAAAGTTGGTATCTTTATTGTTATTACTACTGTTTTGCTCTCTCTCTTTTTTCTCTCTCTCTCTCTCTCTCCCTCGAGCATATCTTCATATACAACAGCACAGATCCCAACAACTCTCAGAAAATCAATAAAGTTCAGAGTTTCCCTGATTTCTGAACGATTTTCTGATGAATGTCTGACATGAAGCGAGAGAAATAGAGAGGGAAAGAGAGAGGTGTACTGTTCACATAAAAAAATAAGCAAAGAGAGAATCTTCACAGTAGTTACCACTGTTTCTCATTATATTGCTGACCCACTTTAGTCCTTTACTCAATTCTTATAACTCCCCCAACAAAAACTTCATGTTTTTTTATCCTTAAGATCAGTTTTGGAATTAGAAGCCAAAACACACACACCCAAAAAAAAAAAAAAAAAACCAAACACAAAGCAAAATGGAAGATGATGATGTCTTTTGCTACCCTTATTATGTTGATGATTACCTGCCTCAAGAGCAGTGCTCAACTCACCATCAGAAATCAGAAATGCTTCCAAGAGATTCTGTGAGCTCTTTTAATCATTGTATTTTGTTGTTTAATAATCACAGGATCTCCCCAAAAGATACAGCTATGCTATCAATGCTTAAAAAGTAGAATAACAAAATAAAAATAATAGTAAAATCATTTTCTTCCATCCTTTTTTTTTTCCTTCTTCCAAGTTTAGTTTCTAAATATACTTAAACAAAGAGAACAAGCTAAACCCTTTCTCTTTTTAGCTCTTAAAAGTAATAAACTTCAGCCTTTTTTCTTGAATATTATTGCAGAGAAAGGGAGCTGGTTCGACATCAGAGAAGCCACTTGATGCTAAGGTACTGAAAACACATGATTTATTTTTCCAGAAGATTTATTTTTCTTTCCAAATTCTTTACCTTCTGGTGTTAAAATGTTGAGCTGAAATTCTGATCACTGCTTCAGACATTGAGACGTTTAGCTCAAAACAGAGAAGCTGCAAGGAAAAGCCGTTTAAGGAAAAAGGTATGTGTAACATTTACTTTACTGGAAATTGAAATTATGGTTTTCTTAAACTTTAAGCTTAGAATTATGAAGTGAAAACAAAAAAAAACAGAAACAAAAATAGAATCTCAATATACGCTCATATCTGTCTTTCTCTCTCTTTAACAGGCTTATGTACAACAGCTAGAGACAAGTCGAATAAAGCTTGCTCAGCTTGAACAAGACCTTCAAAGATTGCGCTCTCAGGTTTGAGAATTAAATATGTACAAAATTTTATATAGTTAAAAAAAGAAGAAGAAGATTACTGTGTCTAAAATTACAATCTTTTAAGTTATTGACAATTTGACATGTTAGTTAATTAATTAATTGATTAATTAATTTAAATATATTTTCGTTTCTACAATAGGGATTGTACTTGGGTGGTTCTGGTGCTGGTGGTGGAAATATCAGCTCTGGTTAGTTCATCTCTCTCTCTCTCTTTCTTTTTGTCTGAGTTTTATTGAAGAAACATAGATGTGCTTTATTTACCAAAGTACCCATACTTCTTGAAGGTATTTTTAGAAAGACCAAAAGATTGGGCAATGCCCTTTGGTCGTACACATTTTTTTTCTGTAAGAGGACTACACGTGGCAGCCGATCACTAGTCAAAGAGTGATTGTGAGTAAAAAAATTCTAACATAAAGTAAAATTTGATGATATCAACGTTTAGCTCAAGTGAAAATGTTCTTTGTGTAATGAATGAGCTTAAGAAAATTTCAGACTGACCAAAAAAATGGTTTTTTAGTCATCTACTCTTCTTTTAGATATGGATAAAAAATATATAGACACAAGAAGCACTATTTAGTATTTGATATATTTTAGGGGTTTTTTTTTTTTTGGGTGGAAAAATTGGACCTACATTTGAATATGAAAATTTCCCAATTCCCTAATATTCCAGTCAAATTTCGCAAACATGTGTGGATATCATATGATTCATGTGGCAGACTCTTGTACTTACCATTTTTGTTTTGTTTTTTATTTTTTATTTATAAAGAAAGAGAAGACTTTTCTGATTTTGACCAAATTTTCTATATAAACTCATTCCCTAATTTTTTTAATTTATTTTTAAACAATTTTTGTTGGAGGATTCAGGAAACAGTAAAAGGGTCAGATTTTTCAAATATCCATAATTGAATCTCACGAGATTGTTTGGCCTTTTCCAAGCGTAAAAAGACATTCTATCTTTTATTTTACTTTGTGTGAATGATTGATCCATTCCATGGTGACTTCTTTTTTCTTCCACTTTTAGAAGCATAAGCAAAGCTCTTTCTTAGTGCACATTATTGTTAAAATATTGCCCAACTTGTTCCAACGTATGATATAGCATTCCATTTCACATTAAAAGTTAAAAAGATGGTCATCATTAATAATAATATTATTATTTTTATGATGATCAATATTATTTATTATCTTGTATAGGAGCTGCAATGTTTGACATGGAATATGCAAGGTGGCTAGAAGATGATCATAGGCACACATCAGAGCTTCGGACAGGGTTACAGGCACATTTATCAGACACTGATCTTAGACAAATTGTTGATGGATGTATTTCTCATTATGATGACATGTTCCGGCTTAAGGCAGTGGCTGCCAAATCTGATGTTTTCCACCTTATTACCGGAGTTTGGACTAGCTCCGCCGAGCGTTGCTTCCTATGGATGGGTGGTTTTCGACCCTCTGAACTCATCAAGGTTTGGATTTCCAAAATTGCATATGATATTGTTGACATTGACATTGTTTTTTTTGGACCATAATTTTAGCTGTGCCATTTTGGTGGTAATGTAGGAATTTTAGACTGTCACGATAGGGAAATTTTAGTAGTGTGTAAATAACAAAATGATATAAATAATAGTTTCGTAAATAACCAAATAATAAAAGGGCAGAGAAATTCAGTACAGTGAATATTCCCTATATTGAAGGACCCATTGTCATTTCCAAAGTGATTCAGACAAACCCAGAATGCCCCAACAAAAGGGTCCATTTCTTTTTTGGAGTTAATAAAGGGCTTCTTTTCTTGGATGCTATAAAGTTTTCTTCGCATTAACATTTTCGCTTTTACTTTTTTATTTTTATTTTTAAAAAATTTCTAAATACATATCATCTCATATTGAGGTGGTTGAGGTAGTAGGTTATAAGTAGTGAATAATAATAATAATATCAGTAGTGGTTTCACTTAAAAACTATGTATACGCTAATCACAATCTACCCCTCAAACTATGTATAATGTGATATTGTTTTCATTTCTTTAATCACATTAATTCTAGGTAAAAATTTTTTTCCAAAAAGAGTTGTACACATGCAAATCCTATATTAATATTTTTTTTTTAAAGAAAAAAAGAAGTTAATGACCAACTTGCTAGCTCTCTTAGCTTCTAAGTTCTAACTTTGTTTGTTTATTTTGGGGGGTGTTAATTATCAGATGTTAATAGGCCAATTAGACCCATTGACAGAACAGCAAGTGATGGGGATTTACAGCCTCCAACAGTCTTCAAACCAGGCTGAGGAGGCTCTCTCCCAGGGCGAGGAGCAGCTCAAACAGTCTCTTGTGGACACAATTGCTGCAGGTCCGGCCATGGATGGTGGCATGCAACAGATGGCTATGGCCTTAGGCAAGCTATCCAATCTTGAAGGCTTCGTACGACAGGTAAAAATTATCAAATTAAACCCATTATAGTTTGCAACATTTTGAACCTTAATTTTTACCTTATATAAATAATAACTTTCTAACATAGTTTTATTAAAAAGAAACATGACCTTATTGTTATAATAATAAATAAATAAAAAGACAAATGATCCTATTAAGTACATCTGCATGCGTCATGCATATCAAGTAGTACACGTGCATATCGTATGTCACAAAATTCTCAACGAACACACAAGCTCATATATGTTGTTAATTACAATGTTATAACTTGTGGAATTCGTTTTCATTAATCCTTTCTCTTCCGAGGAAGTCATTGACTTCTTTGTATTATAGTGTTGACTTACTGTATCAAAGTGGATAGAAGTGCTTACAAGCTTCACATATAACCCCTTGCAATCTTGGAAAAACACAAAATCAAAACTTTCATGAGCAAGAGTGAAGGACCTTCCAATTAGATAGTCATATTTGTCAAGGAGGTTGAATTCTTGCTCCCTATTTTAGATTAATGAACTCTAATGAAAATGATATTTGATGTGTAGCAAAACCTGGTGTGTCAAGGTTGAAATCAGGCCCTAGCTAGGCTGCAACTATAGTATAAAGTCCATTTTAGGTAAGTTCTCGCAGCTATAGTTTTTCAGACCCTCTTATTAGTTATTAGCGCCAGTTTCATACTCGCCTAGTAGGTCTCCCAAACATGGTTTTCATCAAAAAATTACTAGGGAAGTATTCAAATCTTAGATGCATGTATATGGACTAATCCACTTGTCAAGAAAGACTATCATGTATTAGATATTTAGATCTCACCTAACATAAGCTAGGAGATTATTCACATGGAGCCCACTTGAACAAGGGTTAAAGGATTTTATTTAAACCTTTATCCTAATTATGTTTGTCACTCATGCCGACAAAAAAAACTCGAAATCCCATGTTATTGTTTTATATTATACTCCACTAATCACAGTTTTTCACACATTTTTTATGAAAAGTATTAAATGAAACATAGAGGGCGGAACAGAGATGATTTTTGTTGAATACACAACAATCGGGTCAAGATTAAGCTTTGGTAGGTTAACAAATTGGTTAAAACGTTTCCTTCTTATAGTCCATTCCATTTCATTGTATACCACTATTTACCTTGTTTTGCGCCGCAATTCAAACACACCAATTTATACCTGAAGACCTGAAGGGCAAGAATCCATGGAACTTTATGACCTCAGCTTGATTTCAACATTTTTATTGAGTATTTGACCTGTAAGCTTTTTAAAAAAAACTGTAGAGGAAAGTAATCGAGGGGCAATGTTAATCTAGTCAACATGTATGCTAAAAACATTTCTAATGTATTAGATGCTGATCCAACGGTCCAATACAGTCCAACTTTTGATCATCATGAATAGGCTATATTTTTATTGTGTTTTTGGTCAACTTTGAGATGTGACGTATATTTTATGTGAATTTTGTATAAATAATAACCAATGCATGCCTGCCATTTGTACGGTGGATTGTCTATTTCTATTAGGGAATATATATTGCTTTGCTGCTAAGAAGTCCATCAAAGATGTTGAATGCTAGGGTTTTTGATGTGGTATTTTCATCTTATAAGGTACCTATCAGAAGTTGGTTTGAAAGTGATGCCTGTTGAAATAAAAGCCCTAGCTACACCTATCAACAAAACTTTAAAAATAATTTGGGGAATATTTACTATTTAATCAATTGGAAAAACTTTGGGATTTTTCTATTTTTTTAATTCTATGATTGAAACGGTCCAAATTTATATATAAGACAAAATAATGAGTTTCAACCTCTTTGAAATGTTCAGTTCTTGTCCATGTGCCCCCTTGCACTAGGGACACATTTCAACTCTATATGGTGGTTGTGGTTTCATAAATAAATAATATACATATTTGTGTTGTTGTTCTTCTATATTTTCTGTGATTAATTTTATTTATGGATTTTATTAAAATAATGGTTAAGTGATTGAATTCTTAATTTCTTAATAGTACTTTAAGCTTTTAGAACAATGGGTAATTTAACAAATTTATCATTTGTACATGCTTTTAAATTCAGGCTGATAATTTGAGACAGCAAACCCTTCATCAACTGCGTCGAATATTGACGGTTCGACAAGCAGCAAGGTGTTTTCTTGTAATTGGGGAGTACTATGGCAGACTAAGAGCCCTTAGTTCTCTTTGGGCTTCTAGACCAAGAGAGTAAGATTTCCAAAAAAAACTATAACTATTTAATTCCTGGTATATATTCTTTTTTCTTAGGCTCTATTTAATGATCTTTGAAATGGTTCATACTAATAGTTTCTATTGGATATTTTACATACAAATTCAAAATGACCCTCTCCATTTTTTTCCCTTCTCTC
The DNA here is from genome assembly GCA_030820535.1 of Quercus parvula. Taxonomy (NCBI): domain Eukaryota; kingdom Viridiplantae; phylum Streptophyta; class Magnoliopsida; order Fagales; family Fagaceae; genus Quercus; species Quercus parvula. The sequence goes on from JAUAME010000010.1 coordinate 11,237,784, forward strand.
TATTCCTTTTCGAATTAGTCAAAAGAACTGTAGAATATAATTTGTATTGGGTGAGTAAATTCAACTTATTATAACTTCATACCTAAAGAAAAAGGTGGCAGCGACTTCTTTTGGGATATCATTTCAACCCTGAATTTTTTTTAAAAGAAACTAATGTAAAAAGCACAAATATAATAAGTCATTCTTCTTGAGATTACTTAAGATGCACTTCAAGAAATTTTATTCTATACGTATTCTAGCTTCCATTCAATTTAAAATTAAACTAAAAACAATAATAATAACGAGAAAAGTTAATTATAGCTACAATGTAATTGCTAGTTTTTAGATAAGCTTGTCTAAAATATATTTTTTTGTTAATTATTATTATTATTATTATTAGTTTAGACTATTCATGTATTAAGGTAACCAATGTTGAAGTTTTCTCTATCAGGACCATGATGACTGAAGATAACTCGTGCCAAACCACCACGGATTTACAAATTGTTCAACCTTCGCATAATCATTTCTCAAGCTATTGAATGAGAATCCATTAGCCACAAAAGATGACCCAATGAAAAGAAGTCCTTAATTAACTCTTGCTTTCATGGAGGAGCCGCCGTTAGATATCTTCAAGCTACTATAGAGGAGGATAGGAAATTTCTTCTTCTTTTTTATCTTCTGCTTTTTTTTAGTATCTTTATATATAATACCATGTTATCTTGTACATATAATTAAATCAATATTATATCTCTCTATTTGCTTAAACAATGAGAAAAAAATGGAAAAGTTTGAGTATATACGCCATTATAAATTGAGCATGTTGCGTTTTTTTGTTTCTATCCCATGAAACTACTACCTTCATCAAATGGCTTTGAAATTTTAAATAGGTGTAAAGGGATAAAAACAAACTAAGAGAGGGAGAGATTGTTGGCTTCATTTAAATGAAGTGGTTGAGAGCAAGAGTATTCTAATAGAAAGAACAAGACGAGGAAAAGAATACAAATTAATTAGAACATTCTTCTTAAAAAATTGTAGTGGAAAGAGACGTAGAAGTTAGGTCGTTGAGCTTCATTTATATCAACTGGTTACATATGCGATTATTCTAATGGCAGAGAGAGAGAGAGAGAGAGAGAGAGAGAGAGAGTTCCTTTCACTTTAATTGCATAGAAGGAACAAATGGCATGAATGGCGGCCAAAGTTAATTTGGAAAACGCACCTCACGAGAGGAATGCAAGAACCACATCAATAAGTTATTCTGGTACATTATTTATGGTTCATATTATAAATATGTTGTACTATATATATATATATATATATAATAAAATTTAGGTACTGTTCCTTAGGTTCCTTTTTTAATATCAAGTCATGTGACTACTTAAATCTTGCATATAAATAAATATATATATATATATTCATTTATTTATTTATTGGAGAGCGAGATGTTTGTTTCCGTAGATGTATATGCATTTTTTTTTTTTAATAGGAAGATGTATATGCATTTAGCAAAACTAATAGGTTATAATCTAGCCAAAAAGTTTGGAAAATAAAATATAAACAATTAAATCTAAAAAAAGAATATAATAATTTTTTCCCCATCTTTCTAATGATACCACTGATTTGGTGAAATTTAGACATAAAAAAATTTCCTTCAATGTCTAAAATATGAAAATGAGACTTCGATCATCCCTTATTTTTCAGTATTTGTTAATGTGTAAGGTGACCAAAGCATTAATGTGTGAGGTGACCAAAGCAGGCATTGTATTTGTATGCCAGCAATATATGTGTATATTTTCATTACAATTAGATTTTTAAGGTGTCTACTCTCTCAAGAATCGAGTCAGCTTTATCTACTAGGAAGAGACGAAGGTACCAATCGAACTTTGAGGCCCGGTGGTGCATGCCAACTATACACTAATCTAACATTTCACCTGTAATTTTTCTTAATACACGACCTTACTAATCAAGTCATACACATGATTTATGCAGTAATTTCCATTCAATTTCAATAAAAAATTATGGAACTCCACCAGTTGAATAGACCTAAAATGCTTTGGAATCCTCATATAAAACGAAAAGATATGCTCCCAAAAGATTTGATACCAAGCATAATACTCAAATATAAATATATCTAAAAATATATATAAGTTTTAGGTTCAAATATATTTCTCTTGCTAGTGGTTTTCATTTTTATAGGAAGCCACTCAGCAAGCATGTTCGCATGCATTTCTTATGAGAGGGACTGCATGCATACAATATTCATGCATTATATATGGTGTACGCTTTTCTCTTTGTTTGTTCGTGCTTTTGTATGTGTCCGACTAAAACGATAGCGTCCATTTAGCTACAAAAGTACTCCCAACCCAATATGCCCTTTCACTTCAGTTTGAGCCGCCAGTGACCAGTGGTCACTATTACCAAGCTTGATCCTTTATTTCTTCATAAATTTTGGCGATCAAACCCAGCAATAGCATTGAGTGTAGGAAACCAAAAAAAAAAAAAAAAAAAAAAAAAGGCGCAAAAGCTGCAGATTTGCTATAAGAATTTGGAGTTGTAGAAACTATGGCACCGCAGGTCTTTGTTATTTATTTTTTCTTTGATAATTATAATGGGGAGAAGATTTAAACCGCGATATCTCTATTAAAAACACTAAAGGTATTAGTTGAGCTAAAAAGTCTCTTGACTAAGGTTATTATAATATTGTTTTTCGATAAGCAAAAATAAATTATTATAACATAGAATCAAGCATACGTATATACTGAATGTGTGAATTTATTAAATTGAATGGTTATGGTTCTCCATGTCACACCATACCAAAATGACCATAACCTAAACCTTATATTTACTATTGAAAATAAACATCAACTCATACATCATTATTCCATTTTTGTAGCCAACTAGGTTATTATGTTAGTGAGAAACTCACTGTGAGATTAAAAAAATAATAATAATGAAAGTGAAGTTTCACTCTAGATATCATCACCCACTTCCATATTAGTAAGTATACGGAACAGGTTTCTGTATATGATTCGTTAGTGAGCAATGACAATCACAATTCACAATCACTAATAAGCTAAAATTGGACACAATAAAAATGGTCAAAAAATTTATTAATTATATATTGATTAACCATATCTTAGGAGGCTAACAGCAAATCACTAGAAACCGACACACTTGTTTAATATTCTTCCCCATATCTATGACTATAACATGTACGTCAACTAACATGTTCCTATAGCTCATAACTATGAACTTGAATCTCAATATTTTGTTTAGAATTTATAACTTTTCTTTTTGCCTCTCTACTTTTGGCTCCATTATGAATAAAATCTTAACAAGGGGTGGCAAATTTGGGTCCTTATCAGCGTGCTTTATTAACCCAATTAGATTAAAGGAGACAAGATGACCTTATCTTTTTTTACTTTAATGCATAAACGTCATTTTAGAGAGATTAGGTATGATCTATTAGAAAAGTGGCTGTTGTCATTACTTTATAGTAAAACAGTATTAAATGCATTAATTAAGTATAGGTTTAGTGTGCAATAGAAACCATTCTATTGTGATCATTTAGCCAAAAATAAAATTGTCACCTCATGAATACTTTTATGGATTTTTAAAAATAAAAAAAGTTTCTTTTTATGGTTTCATTAAGTGACGATTAGCTTAGGTTTTAATTATTAGGACCTTAGCATTCCCTTTACCCTTATCATTATGGTTTATCCATAGAATCTGATATATATATCTTCTAGTATGCATTGGATGGAAATTTATATATTAGGAATATTGATAAGTTAGGTTAAGTGGGTTTAGTTTAATTTGTTTTTTTATTTATTTGAAGCATTAGTTTAATTTGTTGAATAGTATATTATGTGGTTAGGATTTAGTGGTATATGTGTTGACCATAACTTGCCCAAATATTTTATTCTTGTCCACGCAAATCAAATTGCTTTAGAAAGGCTTCAATAATTCATATTTTTAGCTAGGTATTAAACAATAATTTTTTTCATTTCAGTTTGTTTGGCATTGACTAGAATGATTGCTAAATCCCACCAGATATTCCCCTATAAAGAAATAGCAGGGGTTAAATGAAAGAGGGCCAAATCCAATGCTTTAATTGATCTGATATTCTCTAAAAGTAATGTGTTCTTTAATGGTTTTTTTTAATTAATAGTATAGTACTCTATGGTCAACGGTTTAGTTATTAACAAATTAAAAGTCAAATTTTCCTTCACTCTTCTCAAAAAATAAAATAAATAAATAAATTTCCTTCACGGCATGCAAGCGCATGTAATTCACTAATTTTGTTTATCATCACAAATTTTCAAAAAGGAAATGTATATCATAAAGATAGGTACAGCCTTTAGCCGACCCTAGTATCCAAGAGGATTAGGTTATTATTATGAGAATTAGGAATGACAACATTTTATCCTCCAAGACATGAGGAGTCAAGAGCATGACGGTAACAAACAGAACGAGCTTGAACATGCAATAAAATAAATACTTAAATAGAAAAAAATAGTTAAAATGATAAGTTGTAATTGGTGTGATATTATTTTTTATACGAGTTTATTAGTGACAAATTATTATACATCAAATATAATTTGTCATTTAAAAAAAAAAACCTACTACGAAAAAAATTAAAATTTTTTTACCCTAAATTTTTTTTTCTTTTTAGAATCATGACCCTAAACTTATTGTTAATAAAATATTACGGATGACAACATTTTAATTTAGGTAAATTTTGATAGTGGATCAAGTTTCCAAGATAATAAATGTAAGGACCCGTTTTGCAGCCCAAGCTTAAGGTGTGTTGGATTTTGGTCCAAGTGAGCCTAGTGCAATAAATTTGTAGAGAATGAGTTAAAGAACTAAACCCCAATGAATTGAACAACGGCTACTATAGAATGAAATAACAATCAAACACAAATAAGAGATATTAATGTCAATGAACTTGTAGTCCGAGGAGGTCACTTTGATATAAAACGAGCACAATTGGGTACAAGTATAATTTATATTACTACAATGTTCTTTCTCTATTTCTCCGATCCCCTCCTCAAGGAGGGTCTCTTACATTATATAACTCCTTCTGGGCCATCTTGATCTTACACTTGTTGACCATTTGAGCCCTTACTTGAGAACCTGTCCCATCAAATACCCTCTCTAGCTTTTTGTGAGTTGTGGTAGCTAAAACAGCACTGTTCAAGTGTCTTCTCAACATAAATGTGGCCAGAAAATTAGCTGCAGTGCATTCAATGCGGTGGTAGCAGCTTTCCCTTTGATATTTTTGAGTTCTCATCTCCTTTTTATGCTTACAATGCACGTCCTTATCACTGAAACTTCTTGGAAGGTCATCCTGATTAGTGAAATGTATATTTAAACCGGATTTATCATGTCCGAGAAGAAAATTCCTTCTTGAACCATCTTAACTCATTTTTGCTTACAATACTCTAAATTTGTATCACCTATAGTTATTTATTCCTACTCGGACAACTCATGTCCTCGGCCAAGGCCAAAGGCCCAATGGATGATTTGAACCTTCAACTCCACAATAAATATATCTCCAAGAAAGATTATCTCAATATTTAATTTGCAAAAGAAAATTCATCTTAAACAAAATTTCTTTTGGTAAATAAATGCTAGATACGTCCTCTCAATTTTCATGGCTTGTCTACTGATGTCATCACTTTAGCATTTACTATTCATAACTTGTTATCTCGATAGTTGTAAAATATTTTGTAAAAATTAGTATGACTCTAGGCTTACTAAAAGGAAAAAATGATAAACCCAATGAAGGTTGCAAACTATACAAGTTATATTTAGTATATTTTAACTTTCACCAGTTTTGCATTACATATATTATTTGACATGTATCAATCAATAACTAAAACCTGATTTTTTAATCTGTACGATGAGTATTGAATTGAATCGTGTTTATTTTAAGATGTGTGTCAGTTTCATGTCCTCTCAAGTGCCCAAAATCACTTAAGAGAAGCAAATCCTCTCTCTCTCTCTCTCTCTCTCTCTCTCTCTCTCTAAGCGAGCGAAGACCTGGTCACAGATTCTAACCAATCCTTCTTTTTTACTTACAAGTTAAAACATTACATGAACACAAGATTATACTAGCTAGACCTGATCCTAATCCTCTCGGAAGTCGGAACTTTACAGTACAGTAACTACAGTACAACAATGTTTTCATGATCTACCCCATTCCGTGCTTGTACCAAAGATTCTACGTGTGAAAAACTCATCCATGCCATTACTGTGCAATTTGTACCAAAGGCATCCGATTCCCTGTTTTACTCGGTCCACAACTCTACATCCATTTCTACCAGAACCGCTAGCTTCACCATATTTTAAAAAAAAAAAAATTTTAATTTATTGATTTGTGAATGTTTCAATGACTAGGATGTCAACGTTGAGGTAAAAGGAACATGTTTTTTGTTTTTTGTTTTTTATTTATTTTATTTTTTTTATGTATAAGAAAATTGATCATCAAATAGCAAAATATTGAAACAATAAGTCAATAACACAGTCACAGACCAAAATAATGAAGCTATATATGAATAGCAGCACACTGTGATTTCAAGAAAGTGACTTCCTTGATTTATGCAACTAACATGTATTTACTTTATGAAGTCAAAAAAAGATCAAGATCCCTGTCTCCTCCTTGTGGTCAAAGAGGATTGCATATATTCATGGCTTTAGAAAACCTAATGTTTAGCTTCTTCTTTTTCTTTTTTTTTCCTTTTTTACTGAAAACTGCACTAGCTATTCTGAAACAATTAAGAGGGAATAAAAACATCTCTCTCTTATTTTATGATGAATGGAAGAAAGGGTTTATCATTTATATGTATGAGTCCTAGTTCCATATGTTGTGATTGACTATGACAAACTGCAAAACAAAATGGAATGAAAAATATATAAGAAGCTCTATATATATGACATGCTATATATTTTTCCCTTTCGGTGTCAGCATGCATTCTTTCTTGATGTATAAAGCTAGAACCATGGGGGCTCTACAACCAGTTTCTTTGCTAAACTCTGGGCTCTCAAGGATGGCCTGACTCTTTGCAACAGTCTTAATCTTGAGGCTGTGGAAATAGAGTTGGATGCCAAATTTATTGTTGATCTGGTATCCAGTACTAAAATCACTATTCGTATTATTTCTCATAAATGTGCAGATGCTTTTGTAAGGATTGGGACTAAGCAACTGATGGATTTTGTTCTTTTTGATACTCCACCGCTAGGGGTTGTAAATGCTTTCAATTCAGACTTTAATGCATGGGTTGTACTCTTAATAGACTTTGTCCTAAAACTGTTGTTACTCTCTCATTAATGAATTTTTTTTTTGTTGAGAAATCTCATTAATGAATTTTAGTTTCTATCCAAACCCAAAAAAAATTGTATAAGCAAGAATATTTGTATGATTAGTATTACATTCACCATATATCTATTATTATTGTTTCTTCTGCAATTGTCACTTTAGTGAACATTTTTCATATGTCATTCTATCCAAATCCGGTATTTGTATCCATGCTTTGTACCTTTTTTGTCTTAGTAATGTATAAAGAGTTCAGTTAATGGATGCTCTTAAAACATTTGTTAATAGATCAAAAAAGTTTTGATACCACTATTATAAAAAGATATCAAAAAAATCAATTATCTTCTTTTTTCTATATAAAATTTCTAAAAAAATTTCCTAAACCAATACCCTTATCACACCAGTTGACTTTTTCTTATATTAAAAGTTAAGTACTATAAATCGTGACTAAGCCAAATACTTATCTTCTCTGTCTATTTAATCATTCTAATCTACGCAAGTAGCAAAATGTACTGGGAATTTATTATCTGTTCCCTCGTAGCAAGGCATATAAAAGCAATTTATTTCTATGATATGTCCAACTTTGTTCAGGCTTGACATTGTGAACACTGCAACATTAATAAACTTTGTATTTTTCTCTCTATTGGAAGAAAAAGTCAAGGCATACAGATATCCATTTACGTTATGGTGTAAAAAGCTAACATGTTTACTACCCATTTATAGAAATGATGATAACTATTCGTATCATTGTGATGCTTGTAAAGCTGTGCTTCGAAGATTATCAGGGACTCTTAACTTGGCAGGATTGAGATATCACGTGTTTGGTAGGTCTTGATATTGATGACTTAGTGGTCCAATATTGTATAAGCTGGAATCATATATACCAAATGATTCTGATGTGTATAGAGGAAATCAGTATGGTCTCTTTGTCTGTCTTATTATAACTTATGCAGCAGATTTTCGTTGTCATAATAAAAACCATATCTATAACTATATATCTACATAATAGCGTAAACTAGGAGAAAGTTTTGACTTTACAAATGGTGGAATATAAGTTTGCATGCATAGAAAAGATATGTCACAGACTAGGATTTAATTCCTGAGGGACACCGAGAGATTTAACATGCAACTTCCCCCTCTTTAAATTGAAGGAAATCAAGAATTTGTTGCTTCATAAGGGCAGGAAAAGCAGCAATTATAGGATTTGGTCTTAACCCTGAAATTTTTCTAAAAGATTCAATTGCATTTTAAAATTGGGTCATGTTAACGAGTGCCGTACGGCATTGATTAAGAATTCATTTCAGGAAAGTTTTTATATCACTTTTATGGGAAATAAAAAAAACTATCAAAACATTAATTGCTTTTTTTTTCTTTTTCCATAAAAATTTTCTTTAATTAGATTCTTAACCAATGCCGTACAGTACTCATTAACATTTCCCTTTAAAATTTGTTAGCATATATGCTAGCCATTGGGCTTGGGCCTAATGTACTATACTTGTAGTACACTTATATTACTAATACTTCACACATATTATATAGGGGTGTCAATGTTTAACCCAACCCGCGAACACGACACGAACCCGACACGGGTTTTTCCGGGTTAGGGTTGGGCCTTAATGGGTTTGGGTCATAAACGGGTCGACCCGAAAGCAACACGATAAGAAACGTGTCATAAGCGGGTCAACCCGCGTAACCCGCAATAGACACGTTTGACACGCCAATTTATTTGTGTCAACCTGAAATGACCCACTTATCACAACCCGTTTAACTCGTATAACAAATAAATATTTATTTTATTTTAGATTTGTCAAATACCTTTTATATCAAACATATATTTTAAATTTAAAAAGAAAAGTGAGTAATTACAAAAATTTACAAGGGATATAATTGGAAATTGAAACTTTATAGACCCTAGAACTACTAATAGTTTTTTTTGGCATAGAACTTGCACAAATGAAATTGGATGAGCTTGTGGAAGATGTTATAAATTTGGACATCAACAAAGAATCTATGAATGATAATCGTGGTCATAGTCAGGATTAGTCTACTGTTTGCTCAAATTCTTTCAATATTGATACTTAGCAATTGGCAAGTTCCAAGTATATTATATTTTCATTGAACTATGTTATTTTATTTTTGTTAAAATTTGTTATTTTGAATTTGGGTTGAAGTGTATGCACTTCTTTTGGAGTGTAAAGAAATTATTTTCTAGATGAATGTTATATTTTTGTTGAACTATATATTATTTTGAATGTGGGTTGAAGACTTGAAGTGTAAGCACTGCTTTTTGGGATGTAAAAAATATTATTTCTAGATAGATGTTATATTTAATATTATACAGGTTGAAATGGGTTGTGTTACATTCGTGTCAACCCAACACGACTCGTTTATTAAGCGTGTCAAATGGGTTGGGTCAGGTCAACCCGCTTAATTAACAGGTCGGGTTAGGGTTGAAGGATCATGACACGATTATTAAATGGGTCGGGTTAGGGTTGAGCCATTTAGTCGAATACCCCTACTTCGACACGACACGAATCCGACACGCTAACCCGAATTGACACCCCTAATATTATACATATATAAAGTTTTTATTAAACAGTGTTAGATACATAGAACATACGTCAATATATAGACTATTCTCAGACAAAGAAATTTAAATCTTAGATATCTTCATTGAAAAAATCAAGAGATGTCAATTGAGTTATAATGCTATTGACAATTCAATTGCATCTTCAAATAGAGCAAGTGGGTGGATATTAGCACCTGAGAATAGTGTAAATCATCTGCAAAGCATAGCTGAGTGAGTTTTAATACTTCGTATTATTTGGGATCAAATCTCAAGGCAGAAGAGTTATTGATAGCTGACATGACTGCAACAGTTTTAAGAAAGTTTCCATTGCCAAGACAAATAAGCAAAGAGAAGGGTCTCCTTAGTCCTTACCTAAGTCCTCTTCTATTTTTTAAGTATAGTCGTTTTCCAAAACATTAATGAAAAAAGATTAGTAACGGTGCAGTACGTATGGGTCATTCTTCTTCTTTCATAGATAAATACAATAATGAGGAAAGGGGAATTTAAACCTTGAATGTTAGAAATATCGAAATGCGTTAGTTGAATTATAAGACTCTTAGTATTTTTAAAATGCTTATTCCTAGAAGATTTATATATAATTTTACGCAAACTGAAATTATTATGACTAAGTCTAAGAAGGCTAATGATAAAATTTAATAATGCTCAATAACTCAAACTACACGTTAATACGAAGAAAACACCAAGGTAGGTTACACACAAAAGTCTCATGTATTTTCAAAAGTTTATATATATATATATATATATATAAATAATAAGAGATTTGACTTTTTTTTGGACTCTTCTATATTATGCCACATAAGCTTTGATAGCCTCACAATTTTTCACATAAATTTTATTTTTTAATTCTTTATTTATTTGACACATAATCTTTTTTTTTTAATTCCTTATTTATTTGACAAAAACTAATCAAATGTCAACCATTCATTTTAATACCAAATAAGTAACTTATATTTGGACTCCCATTTGGAATTGTTTTTTTGTAGAGTGGCGTGCAAGTCTTTGACTTGCTTCCAAAGCATGTTTGTATGTAACGCAAATTCCTTCACAATAAAAGATGGGTAGCAGACTTACTCTCCTAAAAGTCATATAAGATTAAAAGAACTAGGCTAAGCTCGACCGATACATCTAAATAAGAAGCAAGAACCATCATAGAAAAATTAAACAACACTATAATTGTAGTTTCAACTTTCAAGCCATGGGAAACCCATTGTGAAAACATCAATGAGACATATATAAGAAACACACCATAACCAATTACAAGAAGATCATCCAATCTTCACATGCCAAATATGCTTTAGAGCTCATACAATCAAACCAGAAATTCAACTACAATAGCAACAATGTGCACCCTTTTTTATGATTCCAAATGCATCGAAAACCAAATTGACAACAAGGTACCAAACATTGAATGTTTTATATTTATTTATGATGCATGAATTGTATTTTTAAATTAAAATTAATAAATAAAACTTAATATCATATATATTCTATACCTATATTTGCTACCTCACTTTGAAGGCCTCACAACATCATTATTTTATTTATGGATAAATTCCATTCACACCTCCTAAGGTTTGGGCTAATGTCAACCAGGTCCATGACTTTTCAAAACTAATCAATTTGGTCTCTAAAGCCAATTAATCCCTAAAATAGTTGAGAAAAAATAACTAACTGATTAGGGACTAAGTTTTAAGGACCAAATTAGCTAGTTTTGAAAAGTCTTGGATCTGATTGGCATTAGCCCAAACCTTAGGGTATGTAAGTGGAATTTACCCTTTATTTATTTGGTTTTTGAAACCAAATTTTACCACTACAAACATGCTTCTCTTATATTTCTATTGTGTGCTTCGGACCTTAGGTCCCATTCAATCCATTTTAGTCTTAATCAGTCCATATTGGTTCTAATCGGTCCTACTCGGTCCACATTGGTCCTATTTGGTCCATTATGTCCACTTTGGTCCTATTTTGTCCACTTAGGTCCTATTCTATCCATTTGGTCTTTTTGGTCCACTACTGTCCTATTCGGTCCACATTAGTTCTATTCAATCCATTATGTCCACTTCGGTCTAATTTGGTATTATTCGGTCCTATTTTGTTCACTTTGGTTCTATTCGATCCAATTTGGTCCTATTCGGTCCATTATATCCACTTCAGTCCTATTTGGTCCTATTTTATCAACTTTGGTTCTATTCGGTCCACTGTTGTCTTATTCGGGTCATTCTGTCCACTTTGGGCTTATTCGGTCTTATTTGGTCCATTCTATCCACTCCATTCTTATTCGGTTCAATTTGGTCTTATTCGATCCAATTTAGTTCTATTCGGTCCATTTTATCTAATTTCGTCCTTTTCGGTCCACTTTGGTCTTATTTGGTCCATTCGATTCACTTTGGTTCTATTCGGTCCATATTAGTCCAATTCGGTTTACTTAGGTCCATTTTGGACTAATTGAGTTTTAAATTGATTTTTTTTTTTTTTGGTAAGTTGCCTTTTTAGTTTTGGGCTACAAATTTTATATATATATCATATATGGATTGAAAAGTATGAATTTTATTCTATTTGTGCCAAACTCTTTAATTTTGGGTTAAAAATAAAAATAAAAATAAATTAGGCATCAAAAATTAGAAATTAGTGATATAGGCCATAAAAAAAAACAATTAAGAAATGATAAATATTCAAAAGATTACCTTAAAATTCAAGTTTTGATAAAAAACATATATATATATATATATATATATGTATTATGTTTATATTTGGAAAGGAAAAAAAAAAAGCTACAATTCTAAATTTATATAATAATTTAAACTTAATATAACATGTTACATGTGTTCTATGAAATGGAGTGTACATTATTTTTTTTTTAATATTCTTAAATGTGTTCAAATTAGCCAACGAATTATGGTATATTTATAAAATGTCATTTTAATAATATCTTCTTCATTTATATATAAGACAATATTATAATTATATGTAATTATGTTTTATTTAAAAAGTAAATTTTTTTAATACAAAATACATTATATGCTTCATTACATAAAACTTATAAAAATAGAAAATATTTATAAATAAAAAATACACTATTTAACCTACAAATGTTCTTATAAAATAAAACAAACAAGTAGATCAAGCAATATAAGAACAAGAAGAAGCCATAAGACAGTGCCTTCCAACATATAATAACGTTGATCCTTCAGAAAGTTTTGGTCCCCAGATGCAGGATCAATGCCCGATGCTCCGTCACGAATTTTTGTATCTCAGGTTGATCAGCCCTCACAGGTAGGCCTTCAAAAGTCAACACCAAAACCATGCTAGTCCAATTGGAAAGGCACTGAGATTATGGTTTCTTGTGGTTCTCATATTGCTCTGGAGGGAGACGGAAAAGATAAACTTGTACCGGAAATGTACAAATACTATAGGAATCAGTCATATTTCTCCATTGACTTGAAATTCATAGAGAGGAATAATATTATAATTACAATTTTGTATCAATTGCTTCAGCTAGACAAGTTGGTCCTAATCTAAACATTGGTTCGAGAACTAATTGGGAATTTTCATCAGATAATGTTCAACTCCGAGAGGTCATCCATTGGTATTTCAAGACCTACACAATCATAGTCTTGCAAGACATCGTCATCAAAGTTCAACCAAGTACTCAGATCTTGAGGTTCAGTGATGTCATTGGGTACATCTAGTACTTCCATTTCATTTAGTGGCAACTTAGCAAAATCAATGGGTTCCTCCGACTCTTTAGATGATTCCTGCGGAACATTACTGGGCATGCGTGACCCCCTTTCTCTGCTTATTTTATTGGTAACAAGAGCCACCGAGTGACTAGATGCCTGAGCTGGTGGACAAGCAGGTTCTGTTGCTTCTGTAAGCCTGCCATGGAAACTGCTTCCTGATGTTGATAGATGACTAATCTTTTGCTTGGGCTTTGCTTTTGTTTTTCGTTCACTTCGGAAACTGTCCATTGATGAACGACTGGCTCCAGAGACAGAATTACTCTTTACAATATCTCCGTTCTGATCCCTGTCTCTCTCACTTCTCTTTCCCTTTACTCCATCAAGAACAGGGTTGTCAAGAGCTGATGTCACCCTTGAGGAGGCACTTCCAACAACATCATCAATTAGCATTTCCCTCTTCTTTCCCTTAACGAACACTGAGCCATGCTTGGAAGAAGCTTGTTCAGAAGAGTGAATGACACTTTGGAGAGCATCTGATGAACCTCTGTCTATATTATCACTAGGGGAATCATACCTCTCAAAAGTGCTAGAAACGGCACCTGTGGCAGCAAACAATACCCAAAAGCTCTTTTTCATTAAACTGACACAAATAACCACAAATTACAGAAGCTACAGTTGAAAGATGTTTTTCTTAAAAAGGGAAAGTTACTGAATAACCCCTAGATGTAGCACAATCACTTTAGGACCATGTCTCATGAAGTGTCCATCACTAGTTTGTATCTCCCTACCCCTCCCTTGGGACCAACATCCATTAAGAATAAAAGGCATGCATTAAAGGGATCACAAAAAGAGCATGTAAAGATTCAATTTGAGATATACCTGATCCCCTAGCTTCCACGTGGTGGGAAGCTTCATTGCATGTATTACTAGCACTTCCTGAGCCAACACAATCAACCGATTTTGCATCATTATTGCATGGAGGTGGTGAAAATATGACATCCTGCAGTGCAGGCTCACTAAAGCAACTATTGCCAGTATCTTCAAATTTCCGACATCTAGCAAGAGTGCGCTTCACAAAAGCCAATGCAACTTGTTTCGAAACCTTACGGACTGCACTTTTGGAAGCATAACTCCCACGGCAAGCCTGTAAAAAGATTAATTTGATGAAATTAATGGTTTATGATCATGAAATAATTCCAGTTCACTTTACTTGTATGATCAGATTTTTTTTTTTTTTTGAATAAGATGTCTGAATAATGCCTACTACAGTACCATAATGCTGAAACTATTATTATTCTTCATTGTATAAACAATAAGATTATAATCCCAGGGCGTTTTAGTTATGAAGTTTACTAAAATAACCTTACTTGCATTTATTTATTTTTTATTGGTAAGTTACATATGCACCACCCGATAGGATTTTTGAACCCATAACCTCACCCTTAACGGCTCAACCTAGCACTTATAAGTTATAAGGGGAGGAAGTACCAGTTGAGCAGAGCTACAACTCATTGGCCCTTGCAAATTATTTATTGTACAGACATTTGAACCAAAGAAAGATACTCCATAAAGCAGAGGAATTTGTTCATCATACAAGCATGCATGCACCCTTAACAAACACAATGATTTAAAATACACCATAAGGTAAGACTAAAATATATAATATCAATGAGATGCTAGTGAACAAGTTAGAAAAGGAAGCAGCAACGAAAATAAGATTTTGCAGCTAAATACAAGCAATACTCATGATAAAAGACTATAATGATACATATTTACACACAAATATCTCCAAATCCACCTCTGACATAAGATAATCAATTAGGCCTTAGCAAGCAGTCTATATTGCCAACCAATTTATAAGAAATATCACCCCCGTAGATTGATAAGACAATCAACATATAGATGGTATACTATGTTGAAACTGTTAAGGAAGACAGTATATATGTATAAGTAATGGCATAAGACCATCTAAAAGGGAGGGATGGAAAAGTGGAGGATAGAAATATCATTGTATAAAGTTACTCTCATGCCCCTATTACAAATTTGTTTAATAGTTTATAATAAGTGTTTTTTTTTTTTTTTTTTAAATTATAAACTTACAAACACAGCTAATAAAACAGCTAGCAAAAAAAAAACAAAACAAAACAAAAAAACCTACCATTGGATTAAAAAAAACAAAACTAACATTAACATAATTGTACACAGTGGAGGCAACATAATCACAAAAGGAAGGGGTAGTTTTGGTGTTTTACCATCTATCCCTTCCCTCTCCCATTTTCTCCCCAAATTGGGGGAAATTGGTTTTTGGTGGGCCCAAGAGGCCCCACCAAAATTCCCTCCCAACCAAACAATCCCACAAAAGCATTTTTCCCACCATTTTCCATCCTCCCCCAAATCACCCCAACACTAAATGAAATTGCTTAGGTTTTACCATATATGATGTGCACAATTTCTGACAGCAGACACATAGTGGATTTAAGATGGCATGGCCTAAAGAATCATCAATATCAGGCAACCGCTATACCCTAAACGGCAGTGATACTATCCGTGTAACCATATCATCTAGCCCTACAAACCCATCAAGGATGAATCAGTTGACGACTCATGTTGCATTCACATTAACCAACCAATTGAAATAGTAGAGTCTATTTGGTATAGCTTATTTTTCAGCTATTTAAAATATGAGCAGTTTGAAAACGGTGTACAGAAAAAATAAAAAAAGAGGTTTTAAAAAGCTATACTTTGGAAAATTATGGTTTTCAACTGCAATTCCAAATGGACACTTGGACGAGGAAAATTAATGCAAAAGGTGCAACAAAAAAATAAATAAATAAATAAATTTAAGCCCCGGGCACCATAACAGACTGCTATGTCCATGAAGTACCCACTAAACCCCCAAACTATTCTTCTGCTAAATGCCTGTTTTGCCTACATTGCAACAACTACACATAAGAAGTGGGGATTAGAACCTTCCCCACCATTATAAAAAGGCCATTACTCATAGCAACTACTATTACAACCCAACCATTTGTTCCAATACAAATAAAAATATATAAATACAATCTCTGGATCAAGAAGCAATTCTAAATTTCTACATGCATCCACAAAAACTGATACATACCCGAATGGCTTAAAATTATACAAATACAAACAATGATTGATAAAAGGGACTAAACCAATTACCATCCGTTTTTGGTAAGCAATCCCAATAAGTTGGTCCATCGCAACTTGCTCCATAGTCCTGTAAATGAATCAACATTATTTTGGCGGAAAGAAAATTTTATAGTCTATGTCACCAATGCTGTGACAGCGCAAGAGTAATATCAAATGGTTGGCGAGGAGTCTTGGGTTTCTCCTACTATTGAACAAAAAAAAAGGTTTAATATATGTAGAACATGGAAAACATTCTGAATCTTACTGTCTTTCCACATCTCTCCCTTTCTGAATAGCTTCATCAATCTTTCCCAAGTTTTTCCTCTTTATCCCAATCTACCATTTAGTCAAAAGCATTATAAAATGTCAGAAAGAGGAGGCCAGGAATAGAAAAGAGAGATTCAAGTTAATCAGGATTGAAAAAAAAACATCTAGAAAATATAGAAACTTCAAAACAAATTATGGTGAAAACACAACCTAACTTATGCTTAGATACTATTCATTGTATAGCCTGGAGAAATGAGAAAGTTAGAGAAGGGCAACCTGTTGGTACAGTCCTTCCTTAAGGTCCATTATATCTTGTTTAATCACTTCTCCCTCTGCTAGATCAGGCTGCAAACAAGGCAAAAGAAGCACCACAAAAAAAGGAATAAAAAAAGGGAATATAACCATATATGAAATGAGAAAATAATTGCTGGCATGAAATTCATCAAGGAAACTTCTGAAATGCATCAACATAAAATTCTTCCACAAAACTTCTAAATTGGAACAATATAAGGTATGAAAACCCTACCAATGTCTCTGGATATAGGCCAATACTCTGCAGTTCCAATAGAAGCCTGTCATCCATGCACAACAGCTGATATTGGCAGTCAGAGGAAGAAAAGCTGGCAACATTTAATTCCCTAGGTTGCAGCTGACCAAGATCATTTGAACATATTTCACTGGTGTGTCCCAGATCAGAATGTGAAATGTCATAATCTCCCCGCCACTGCTCAATGCTATTTAAAGGACTGGATATGCTTGGGTTCCTAAATGAGTTAGATACAACACTCTTATCACAACAAACTCTGTCTAACAAGCAATTCTTCTGCATCTGATAATCAACTTTCGACTCAACTTCTGATTCCATTCTGTCCCTGTCTTTGGGCTCAATATCGATCTGGTTACATGAACCACAATGGGAATCATCACTCGCATACTGCAGAGACAAAGTTTTCCCTTCACTGTGGTGGTAAGATTCTTCAATTTCATCTTCTTCTATCAGGGCAGAAAGAACTCTTTGGTATAATGGAGTAACCTTATCCGTCTTTTTCATGTCAAATCTTCCCCGTAAAGAGTCAGTCTCAGCTAATTCTTGATTGAAGTGGCTTCCTAGTCTTACACCAGAATAATCAATCACTTCTTTATGCACACCAACACCCTGTGAGGATGGATAAAGGTGACAATTTGTAAATACTTATTCAAAAAAATTTGGCTCAAAATCCTAAATATCCATTTTTCCATTGTACTTTGTTTGAGATTGACATAAACTTATTTTGAGACATTTGATGTGTTTAATAACCAGGGATCAACATGAAAGCTTTTCCATTTAGCCAAAAATAGAAACAGGAAAATGGAAACTTGATGAAATGTACTGCAAAGTTAATACCAAGGCATTAAATTCGACGCCAAACATCTGAGACAAAGTATCATCAAGCTCCTCTGCAAAACTTAGCTGATAAGACATCAAAAGAAGACAAATTGTAAGTCTCTGTCTGCAAGTTATTTATGAAGCCTCATATTCATCCCTGTATATCAATAACTACCTGCTGCTTCAAGTAGGACAAATCCTCTGAGTTGACAGAAGCAAAAATAGATTCCATTTTCTTCCAAAATGAACCAGAACAGGCAAGACCTACAGAAATAAGCTATATTTTGTAATAGGTACAAATAATAATAAAATTGCTGCTTTTCTGGTGAATGGATAAAATTAGAAAAGAAAAAAAAAATAAAGTCAAGGGGCATACTCCTAGCATTATGAGCAGCATTTGCAGCCACAAGCAGTTCTTCACGATCATCATCAGATTCACCTGGAAAATTATAATACCAAAAAATATGACTATATAATTGTGATAAATTCAAATCAAGGAGACACATACATATTTCACAAAGAATTAATTACTGAGCCACATACATATGCATATAATAATTGAAATGAAACATGTTAAAAAACATAATAAAAACAGTATGAAAATATAGAAAAAAGCATCAATTAAAAAAAAATGTAACAAACATACATGCATGAAAGCTGGTCTCAAACACTCATTAAAGACTACTTACGCTTAGAGTGATCTTGTAGGATTTCAGTGCAATAACTATGGTAACAATTAACATTAAGATGTGAAAATACATAAAGCAGAGGTAAAAGGCTAATAGAATTTTGTTCTTGCCACTAAGCTTCAAAAGCTTCGAAGAATCATAAACATCTTGAAAAGTTTTAGATCCTAAGACAATTTGAAACCCTAAACTCTAAACACAATTAAGACGAATTTTTCATGGTTTAATTCAATCTTACCTGTATAATTCAAAGAACCATTGTTTATCATCGGCCCAACACGAATTGAAGCCTTGCGGTCTTTCAGCTTTTTTGAAGGTGGACGACCTGATTTACTGAATCCAAGAAATGGTAGTTGATTCAACAACAATGAGATTTCTCACAATAAAAGTATTCAATTCATATTCAATCCTTATTGTACAAAAGAAAAAATGATGTGTTAACCTTCCGTTCTTTTCAGAGTTAGGCTTCACACTTTGCAGGGGCTTTGTGGTTGATAAATTCTCCAACTTCTCCCTCACTAAAGGAATTTCTGTCCTTGTTAAAGATGAACCCCTTCCACTCCTTCCTTGTCTACGCACACCATCTCCACTTTCATTACTCAGTAGTTTATTCTTCTTTGTGGGCATTACAAAGGGCACAACTTTATGAGTTGCAGTTAAAGCAACTTCAACATTATCTATCCCTTTCTCTTTCAATTTGTGTTCGCCAGCACCTGATTCTTCACTTTCAGACAACCCAAATGGAGATGAAACATTCTCAAGTTCCAAC
This sequence comes from Quercus parvula, assembly GCA_030820535.1. NCBI lineage: Eukaryota > Viridiplantae > Streptophyta > Magnoliopsida > Fagales > Fagaceae > Quercus > Quercus parvula. Next base: position 11,257,592 of record JAUAME010000010.1, read on the forward strand.
TTAAATTTTGGGTTATTGTTATCTACACTGCTGGTCCCAACAACTGAAGTTTTAGCACTAAAATCAGTAGTTGCTAAGCTTTGAGATGAAATCTGAGCTTCAGCATGGTTCGAGACAGGAGAAACTAAATTTGATCTCCTTGTGCGTGAGTTTTTATGTGGTCTCTGACCAACCCACTGGGTCATAGGATGTATGGATGAACCTGAAGAAATCATATGCTTTTGGTTATTTCTCACACCTGCAACTGGAACTTTATTTAGACCTTTAGGCTGTTCCCAATCTTGAAAGGCTCCGGATGAAGGTTGAATATTAGGAGATGAGTCTAGCCCCATGACAGAGCCAGTCCGAGGTGCCCTAGAAACCTTTCCTTTTATCACTGTATTCGGACTGCCCACTGGGGTATCCTCCTGAATATTTGACCTAATAAATGAAGCCACAAACCAATTAAAAACATTATCATAACCACCAAATTGAAAAGCAAGATATGTTAAACACATCATGGAAATCAGATGCAGAACATGATGGTCTTCAACCATATTAAGCGCTACTGATACTGCAACTCCTGTGGAGACCTTAGAAGAAAACACGTACTTGTTTCCTTTTGCTAAAAGTCTATGTTCAAATTGAACTGCACGGTCCCTTGGAATCGGCATACTTTCCAGCTCATTCCTGGGTAACGTGCAAGCATCTGAACTAGCAGGCTCAAGAGAACCATCCAACTTGTTGACTCCAACAAGTCCGGGGCTAGATTTCAATCTGCAATAAATGAAAACCTAAAACATCAAGGGAAAGAACAGATTGCAGGGGAAAAAATCTTGAAATTCCCCCATGCACAAAAGAAACAAGGGGCAAACCACATTTTTATGTTGACATAATCAAGATCCCAAACCTTCCAGATCCTTCACCAAATTATCAGTAAGGTTGTTTCAAGTACAAGGTTGAATATTAATTTTCAGTCAACTAAAAAGGACATTGATAATTATTGGGGCTATCTTACCTAGCACTACTGTAAGGCATGAAGGCCTGACCAAGTTTTCTGGGCCCAGTCCCTCCCAAAGACAATTTCACATGCATGGAGCTAGGCATCAAGCCCCATGATGCAAGCCAAAGGTCCAAGAAAAATTTTTCTGATTAGTAATTAACACATGCACCTAGCAGGTCTTGAGTGCATGACCTCACCTTCCACCTTGTTCTTACAAGAGAGAAGATGATGTTTGAGCTAGAGCTCATCGGCAAGCCTTAATAAATATTTCCTTGCTTAAACAGGACTAGTCTAGTAAAACTGATGAGAACAATTAACTTTAGCTACTTGGCCAATATTTATGCCATATACGATACATGTCCAATTTTTTCGCTTACAACAAATGGGAAAGGGTAATTTTAACCTAAATTCTCTGCCATGAGAGAACCAGGAAATGCCAATGTACCACAATGCTCTTGGCAAGATACATGTCCAATTAATTTACTTGAATATCACTAATTTTATATTTCTGCAAAAATCCTTCCTGCACAAAAAAATAAAACATACTGGCCTTATAACAAGAAAAATTACTGTATCAAGGGTTCTGTAAACATAAAAAACCTAAAAAGTTTCTCTCACAAATTATCAACACATATCCAACAAAATGAACCAAAACAACCAAAGAGTAACAATGACACAAACAAAAAATTCAGAAAACAACTCAATTACAATAAAATAAAATAAAATAAGCTGATGAAATTGAACAGAAAACCTCATCTTAAAACAAGTATATAAAAATCAAAATGAAGAGTATATAAAAATCAAGTAATTGTTTCTTCTAGATCACAATAAAATACCTGAAACCATGAGCATCACTAGATCGCAATTTAGACTCAGGATTCAACTTTGGATGTGTAGCTCGTTTTGTATCCCTTTCACCAGTTATTACTCTATTACCTACAGCCCCAACAGAACGCTTCTTCTTTATTTTTTGATCCAATCCTTCACCACCAGCAAGCAATCGGCGAGTCTTTTCTTCAATCCGAACAGAACCACTGCCAACTGCTTGGAGAAGATCTCCATCCTTATCAGTGACCATGTGAAGCCTTGACGTTGCAGCAGACCTACCATCTGCCTGGTAGCATTACAAAACAGAACAGAATCTTAATTAACCAAAGGAAAATGCCTTGCATTGATCCTTTCAAAAAGCATAAAAGCTAAGAATAAAAAATGCTCCTAAATGCCCTATTACTAGCACCAAGAGGTTGGAAAAAAAGAGAGTCAAAGTCCTAAAATTTCCAATTTTTTCTTTCTTGATAGAAAGTGTAATAGTGTGATATTTTCTGGGAACCTTGGAAATAGGAGTCAGATTCCCAAAGTTGTTCCTAAATATATATTTTAAGGATATCATGGGGTTGTTCCTAGAGCATTAAGTCTGGTTTTCAGTCTTCTTTATAAAAATAAATAAATAAAATTATATCATTCTGCTGTATCTTTGGATAGCAGGCTATTCTATCAAGAGTTGGAACCTCTTTTCATTGTTCCCTAAATTTTATGCTAGTTAATATCTTCCTTTTGTTTCTGGTGTTAAGATCATAAGGTTTTTCTTATTATACATCAAATTAGTAACCTTTGGAGCTACATCATTCTCATTGAAGAAACTAAAATTCAAACCCTTACTTAAATGGGGGGAAAAAATCCCTCGAAATTGAAAGAAGACTAAAGAGAGAATCTAAGCTTCACTACTCATGGATTCTAGAGGAGATCAACAGAGTTGAAGACTGAGTATCAGAGAAATAGATCACAGCTAAGAATTAACATTCAAATACTAACCCGCACATCCACCACTGAAGTACGAACACGCTTATTCAACCCAATACCCTTGGTTTTGTCCTCCAATCTTTGACTCACAGAATCATGAGAGTTTCTGTGAATCTGGCTTCCCATCCTTGCTAAGTTTACTCCACCAGACCTCTCACCCGATGAAAGATCACTACGTTGTCGCTTCTTTGAGCCTATAACTTCCTTATACTTGTCCAATTTGAAGATGGAATCGCGTAACAATTTTGCCCTATCCCTGGTGGGAAGACATCACAGTCTCATTAACACACCACAACTCCATAGTCAGTAATACTCATTTCTACCATACATTATGCAAGCATAAGTTTAAAATAGAACTACCATCTATCATACAAATATTAAACTCTGGGAAAAGAAAATACATGTGTTTTTTTTTTTTGTTGGGGGGGTTGTTGGGATGGGGGGAGGGGAGTGGGGGTGTTTCCTAAGATACATACACATATTTTAATCTTTATCTTTGGATTGCAGTGTATATGTGTGTGTGCACTATAGTTGGCATTTACAGGCTGTTACTTCTGTCTTTAATCAATTAGAATTTTGCAGTTTAGAACTTGTTATATGTAGAAGTCTTGGAGTTCCAAACTTCGCACTTGAATCACCAATAAGTATTTGTGCACATGATTTTTATGTTTCTGTTTTATTGCCAATTTTTCAACATTTTCAAATTACACACACAGATTATCTATATTCCTTGTCCCATATTTTATTAACAACGCATAACTCAAAGGTCTTGTCAGCACTTCATTGTAAAACAGATCACATGTGAACAAATTCTTAGATCCCCAATCAACTTTGAAACACAAATTTCCACAACAGGCAATAATAATTGATGAGAAGAATTTCAATGGTGTTCAAGGGTCTATGAAGATTTCTAAACTAAAGGAAAAATGCAGGTTACCAAAGAACATGTTCCACAAGAAGCAAGGATCAAACAAAGTTTTTTTTCTCTCTTCTTTTAAACCTGTCATTGTGTCATACAATGTACCCTATTTAAATTATTAAGTGAAGTGAAATCTTTCATTTATACCACGATGTATATACTAAATACCGTGCATCAAGACTCATAGCCTTTTCAGTTTTCTCCCTCTTCCATTTCCAAATATATAATAACCACAATCGTCCCACTAAATTCAAAGTTTCCACTGCTGCCACATAATTTCAATCATGAAGCTTAGCATTCTTTTCTTCTTTAACGAAAGACACACATCGTTGTCAAAAGAATAATATGCTTACAGAAACAAGCAGTAAAATGAATAAAAATATACCTGGCCTTTCTAGAGGCATCTTGGACACTTTCTTTAAAGTGCTTTAGCTCCTCTGTAGCCACTGGAGGTGGAGGTTTAGGATGGGCAACTCCAAAGGAATGGTCCTCTGATGTACTTCCAAGAGGAACACCCAGAACCCTTCTTAGCTCTCCTGAGCGTGTATATTTCTGATTGCCCAATATAATCGGGTCCAATGGTAAACACTGAGGCAAGGGAGGCACATCCGGTGATGGCGTTACACTCCCCCGGCTTGAATTATTCCCAGAATTAAACATGAAGCACTCAATACCCTTGGTGCAGCTTCCAAACCTGTATAATTGGATGATCCCAGACCTTTTTCTTAAACCAACTTAAATCTAGAACTTCCTGCCATCATACAACGTTACATGGATAATATAAGCATCCTTTTCTTTTATATATATATAATTTGGATAATATAAGCATCCTATTGACTAGCCTCCAAAATTTATTACTATAAGGAAAAAAATTTGGCTCCAAACATGTTTAGATCTATCTTGCTCCACGCTATGTGGCAATTAAAGAGACCATTCATGTGTAGTTTTAGTCTATTTAAAAAATACATAATGATAATCTTATAATTTGCCACGTAATGAGTAGGAAAAGATAGCTTTAAACATGTTTGGAGCAAAACTTTGTTTTTACTAAAAATGCACATATAATGCCGCAACCGGCCATACCCATTAAGGGAAGTTGAGAATACTAGACCCCTATCAAGTAAACCCCGGATGCACAACCCCACCGCACCTACAAGAACTGTGTATTACCCAGGACTCGAACTGGAGATCTCATGAGGGATTCCCATGAAGCCAACCAATTGAGCTATCTCGTACGGGATATTGAATTTTTCATATTTTGGGACAAAAAGAACAGATAAGCTCAACTCCAACCCACTCCCCCTCCCCCCATATTTTCCTCCTTTTTCCTGGAAATTAAAAGTGATTTGCATTTGACTAAGCTTAGTTGCTTAACAATGAGACATAATGTAACTTTAACCAAATAAGTTGGTTTACAAGATCTCAATGCATTCCAAGAACTGTTATAATATGTTAGCTCCCTCCGGTGGTGTTCAATCCCATTGGAAAAATATTTGGAAGCCAAAAGTCCCCTCTAAAGTTTCTTTCTTCCTCTGGGTGACTTCTATGGGGGAACATTCTAACAGCAAAGAATACGAGGACGCGAAATATTATCTTGGTTAGTTGGTGTTGCATGTGTAATGCATTGTTCCTTGGCTTTGGTTTTTGCCCTGTTTGGGATTTATTGGGTAATGCCGAGGAGGGTTATTGATTTACTAGCTTGTTGGCAAAGTAGGTTTGGGCATTATCGCAAGATTACTCGGTAACTGGTTCTGGCAGGTGGGGTCAGTTGCCCGTAGGTGTTTGATTAGCCGTGAGGATTGTTGTACAATATGCTCTGTGATGTGCAATTAATCTGAGTGAAGTTCTCCTATATCATCCAAAAAAAAAAAAAAGTATTTGGAAAGCTATTCCTCATTGTTTGATATGGTGTATTTGGAGGGAAACAAACGCAAGGAGATTTGATGGGTGCAAGAGGACTATGATAGCCTTGGGGATGTTTTCTTTCGTTAGTTTAGTTGATCTTCTTTATTTTTAGTAGTTTTAGAGCTTTACCATGATGCTCTGTTAGTATACTTCTATTCTAGGAAGCATGGACACTTGTTTTGGGGTGTCGTACCCACCCACCATGTCATATTATCCATGTCATATTATAATTTTTCAAAAATTGCTTCCTATCGCCATATCGTAACCATACCCGTGACCATGCTTCCTAGCTTCCAGTGAACTCACAGTTATTTTTATTAATAAATTTTCTTATTACCTATCAACAAAATAAAAAAAAATAATAATAAAATAAACTAGCTCCAAAAGCATCAACAGAACAAAGCTGTTACAGCAACCAGTAACCTCATCATATAACGAAAGCAAAAAAAAAAAAAAAACAAAACAAAATTATATGAACTTTCAATATGATTAAAAAACTTCTACACGTGTTTTTTTATATATATATTTAAATTAATCCCAAAATTGGAATCTGGAATTTCGTTTTCCACAGCTTTCCCGGGAACCAAACAGATCAAACAATAGGGAATTATAGATAAACTTACAAAATAAATATCGAAATTGCAGTAGCAGAAAAAGGAAACCCTAAGTGAAGGGGATGAACTCAAAAATTAGGGGTGTGTTAAATTATAGATCAATTTAAATGAAAAATACGTGAATTTGGAAAATCGAAGAGTTGCGTGAGTGAACAAAAGTACCTGAGAATTGGGAATTGAGATTCAGAATCGCGCCAATTTTCACTATGATTTTAGATAAAGACAAGTTGTTTTATTTTTATGTAATAATATATATAAACTAGTAAAGCGGGAGAGACCCGGGTCGGATTGGGGGTCAATGGAAATAAATAGAATACAGGCATGGGACTATTTTTTCAATTTTTACTTCTACTATTTTTTTTTTTTTTACTGATTTTAATAAGTTACCAAAAATAAATAAATAAAAAGAACAAAATAGGAAGGACACAATTGCCTACAGGCAATTCTCAAAACAACCATTGAACATGACATGACATAGACATGACCATGAACATGACACAAACACAAATTTAGTAATTTGGGAATGAGTCTTAATGAGTTCATTTGGGATTTGGGTCGACATTAATTGACTCATTTAATACACGTGTCAATTCAAGTCAAACATGGGAAACCCATTTGGCCCATTTAATTGAGAATCATTGTACCAATTTACCCGTTTAAGGACCTAGCTATATAAACTAATTTTCTCCTCTTAGGGCATCCACATCAGTGGATGCAAAATTCTCGTCTATTTTACACGGAAAAATTTATTTTTTCTATTTTACACACCTATTTTTACAAAACACTCACATCAGTTTATCTGTTCTATACATTTATTCAATAAAATATTCATTTTTTTACAATTTTTTATTATTCCCTCCCTCACTGCCCCTCTCTCTCACAGACCCACAGTCTGTCACTACCAACGATCACTCTACACCCAGCTACCATCATCACCACCCAACCACCATCATCAAGGAAAACCCACTCAATCCCAAACCCATTAATCACCCACCCAACCCAAAACCCAGTCAAGCCAAATCATCATCCACCCAATCGGCGGCAAGATCATCAAAACCCACCAATGAACTAGAAAAGCCAAGCCGATCAAGATCAAAACCCACCGACCCACACCCACAATCAACCAAAAAAAAAAAAAAAACCAGCAACCAACAAATTGGAGCGAGATCGAGGCCTTCGACCAAAGCAAGATCGACGCCTCGCAGCACCGCCACCTCCTCACGACAGCTGCCGGCCTTAAGCTCAACCAAAAATGGATCAAACCCAGCGAGATTCTAGGCAACGGACTTGTCGGAGAACTCTGTTCGTGTTGTAGGCGATGGACTCGTCCGGCAACTCGACTTGCTCGACCTCGTTCTCATTGGCGGCGATGGCGATCAGCGAAATCTAGAGGAAGAAAAATTGATGAGATGAGAGAAAGAGAGAGTTGTGTTGTGCACCTAAGAGAGAGGGAGGTGAGAGTCAAGTAGAGAGGAGAGAGAAAAAACTATTAAGATATTAAATACACATGCTACAGTACTCGTGTAAATTTACACTGGTACTGTAGCAACGTGCATTTATACACGAATTTACACTCACTGATGTGGGTGTTTTTTTGCTCAAAATGTGTAAAATTAGTGACTTTTTTTTTTTTCCGTTTTACACACTTATACACATTTATACATTCACTGATGTGGATGCTCTAATCTCATTCTTCTCATGTCAATGTGATTCCAGTGTTTTAATATCGGAATTTCACTTTATCAATGAGTATCTTTTTTAATCTTGATGTGAGAAGTTATGACATGGCAACTTCGTCAAGAGAAAATCATTGTCTGAGGCATGAGAAAATCATTGACAAAGTTATGACGTGTCACCTCAACTAAACTCTCGTGAGCAAGAAAAGTAATCAACAAAGTCTACCAATTCCAATATAAGAAAGTATTTAATTTGACATCCAAGTCCTACTCCTATCATTATGGGATAATGGCATAGCAATCCATATCCTAAAGAAGTATAACAAGGAATCAAGGCCCCAAGGAAAGTATGAAAACATTGCCTTACAAAACACCTCCTTAGCAATCACTTTAACCTATAGAAGTTCCTTGCTAACTTAGCCATCAAAGATTCCCTTATTAGCACACCTCTAACATCACAACTCCTTTTGCAAGTATTCAAGGACAATGTTGCACCACTAATCAACTGCATCATCGGTTGACATCGTTTGTGAGAAAATGATTATTGTGTATCTCCTAATATAAAAGATTGAATAGAGGAGAAACCAATAATAAGCTCATGCACCACATCCTTTCCCAAGGCATGCATGACCAGTGACTCCTATCGACAATACCAACTCGCAGCATACATCACCTATAAAGTTGAGGGTGAGAGTAGCCAATTTAGAAGGGCTAAACAACCCACAAGAGACAAAAGTAAGGGAGGAATTCGTGGTGACTAGTAATTAAGGTGGATGAACAACTTCGAGAATTGCAACAACAATTGATCAAAGAGTTACAAGCCTTGAAAATCAAGTCTACAATGACTGTAGATGAGCTCTTCCAGAAGATAGATTCATTTTATACCCTGCAAATCATGAGATATATCCATTACCTTCCAAGTTTAAGATAACGTAGCTAAAGTCTTTGATGGTACAAGATACGCTCGACCATTTAGAAACATACATGGTCTTAATGCACTTGCAAGATGTCCTAAATGAGATCATGTGCAAGGTCTTTCCTATAACATTGAGAGGATTCGCCTGAATCTTGTTTAGGAAGCTTAGATTCGGGTCAATTGCATTATGAAGTCTTCATTAATTGAAAGCTTATTTATATATTCAAATATAGACAACCAATAAAGATAGTTGTAGGGATGAAGGGCTTAGGAGTGTATATTGGGTTGTGGGCCCTGTCCGAGGACATTTAGTAGTTCGAGGACAGATATATGTTTACAAGGAAGTACGAGTTAGTGAGTTACAAACGGATTATGGTCATGAGGGTTTGAGAAGGCAGTCCGAGGAGAAAGACCTCATTTGCTTAACAGAGTAGAGGTCAGAGAGGTTGACCTGCCATCAGGAACAACAAGCAAAGCGATTCTACTAGAAAGGATAAACATCATGAGGGAAGAGGACAAGGAGAGGCTAAGAAATATCTAAGGGAAAGCTGCAACCACAGCATTAAATGCTCTGTAGCTAACTCTCTAGTCACATTAATGTGGAGGTGATACCCGAACAGTAATATACAGCCTTACAGCTACCTCCAAATACTTGAGGAAGGTGCTGATGGGACAGAGATCAAAGCAAGCTATTTGGCCTACATGTGGAGGGCGGAGATGAATCAGAAGAGGGGGATATAAGGAAGAAAGACACCATTATAGAGAGGCATCTGAGAATTAGTAGAAAGAAAAAGATTGTAGCATTGAGAACTATAATTATAATCAAGTTTAAGAGAAATATATTCAAGAACTATTCTTCTCAAATTTTACCAAGGAATGATTTCTTCGCATAAAACCTGTTTTTCTTTGTTTTACTTCAATCTTTAATCTATTATGAGCGTTGTCCAACTAATTGAAATGTAGTTTTCAGTCCACTCTCTACAAATTCTTTGTATTGGGCTCTTTGGGCCTTAGTTCTTTTACCTTTTGGGCCCAAGATCCAAAAACCGCCCTTACAATAGTTATGACATCACAAATCACACATTTTTAACTAGTTTATTTGGAGATTTAGCAACCATCAAAGAAAGCTTTATGCTCGTTATTTCTATCGTCCTAAAAAATAAAATAATTCAGAAAATTAATCCAACACTGATAAACTAATTCTTTAATCTATTACAAAATGGATATCAATAGCAACTATTGAAACTTGCAAAAAGTGCCATGTTATCGCAATAATGCTAAGAAGTTTCCAAACCACTCATTTGGGAAGAGGGAAATGAATGAAAATAATAATTTTATAATATTTCTTCCATTTTCTCATTTGGGAGTTTTGAATGAATGAATGAAAAGTTCATTATCTTGTTTGAGAGTTTAAGTATGAGGAAATGGAATGGGTAAGAGGGAACACTCATTCCTCTCTATATCCTCAAAACTTCAAAATTTCATTCTCCCTAAATTGGGAGGAATAAGAGGGAATAAAATAAATTTTAATGATTTTTTTACTACAACTCCCAAAATATATATATTTAGCACTTAAAAAAAATGTCTAATAGCAATATTGTTATAAAATAATTCAATTCTATTAGGACATGTGTGATTCAATGTTAGGAACATATGTCAATATTGAATTGGCTAATCCTTTGACAAAATGCACTTTACTCGTAATTTGATAGATTTAAGATGTGTTTAATGTTTCAAGGAACAAGGTTTCAAGTTCAAGTGTTAAAACCATGCAAATCTGTCAAAGAAACAAGTGAAAAAGTGCTAGATTTTAAAGATCGATAACTAGTATCTATCGAGGTTTAAAAGGCTACTGAAGCACGATACTCGATAGCTTCTTGATGGATAGGTTATCTGTCGTGGTTTATGAAAATTAGTTTTTCAAAACTAATTTCACTTCAATCCATGAATACATGTTTGGGCTTTCTTTTCTCACAACCTTAAACATATATAAGGAATTTTTTATGGGCCGTAAAATGTTGCACAAGTGTAGAGCGAAGTCGTGTTCTTGTAAATTGTGATTGAAGACAGAATTTGCCCTAGTTCATCTTTCTATTGAAGAAGCTACTGTGTTTGTACACCGTAGGGTTTAGCAACCAAGGAGTTTCGTGATCTTCATCATATTGATGAATTGAAAAACTTTGCAATCAACATCTTTCTCAAGTTGGTATATAAGTCATGTATTAGAATCCGCCCATCAAATTAGTTAGTCACGTACTAGAAGTCATGCATTAAAATGAGAGATTGTCATTACAAAACAAGTTCAATGGGGTATTGGGTTAAGGGTTCAACTATACGGTTGGTATAAGGTACTAAGATTCCTTTACTTATAACTGCTTGTTATGATAATAGTGAATTCTCGGGATTGGTGGCTTTAAAATCATCCGTTGGGGTTTTTTCCATGTAAGCTTTTCTCATTCATAAATAAATCACCTTATTAATTTAATTTCCGTTGCATTTAATTATTTGGTGATTTGTTTGTGTTACCACGCGTATTGCATACTAATTGAATTAAATTAATTAACTTGGCTAATTAATTTATTAATTCATCACAAAAGGTCAATACATTCTTGGCCTATCAATTACATTAAGGAAAGGGTATGGAGAAAAATCCAAGGGTGGAAAGAGAAGCTATTGTCACAAGCGGGAAGAGAAGTCCTAATCAAATCAGTAGTTCAAGCTATTCCCACATACACGAGGAGTTGTTTTAAGCTCCCATTGGGTTTATGCTCAGAAATTGAAAGTCTCATTAGGAAGTTTTGGTGGGGACAAAAAGGAGATAGGAGGAAGATCCATTGGATGAAATGGGGTACTTTATGTCGCCCAAAATCTGATGGTGGTATGGGATTCAAGGACTTAGCCCTTTTTAATGATGCACTTCTCGCCAAGCAAGCTTGGAGACTCTTGCACCATAAGAATTCCCTCTTCTTCCGAGTGTTCAAGTCCAAATTCTTCCAGGATTTTTCAATTATGGAAGCTACTGATTCAGCCTCAGCCTCATATGCTTGGCGTAGTATCCTTAAGGGCCGTGATGTCCTGTTGAAGGGAGCAAAATGGAGAGTGGGCTGTGGAAAATCCATCAGTGTGTGGCTGGATGCTTGGCTACCACCACTTGATCATCCATGAGTCCTATCACCACAGGTTGAAGGCTTTGAGAATTTGAAGGTTTTTGATCTCATAGACCCAGAATCTAATAGCTGGGACGAAAATCTGCTACATGGTCTGTTTATACCCGAGGAGGTGAGTTTGATAAAGAGCATCCCATTATGCATCACCCCAGTCGAGGACAAATTGGTGTGGCCCTTCACTGCTTCGGGGGAGTACTCGGTAAAGTCTGGGTACAACTTTCTAGCAATGGATAACTTGGAAACTCAAGCACCAGGACAATTGGTGCAAGACAATGGGATTTGGAAGCTGGTCTGGGGTTTTCGGATCCCAAACAAAGTCAAGAATTTCATTTGGAGATCATGCAGAGATGCCATTCCTGTGAAAAAGAATCTGAAGAAGAGAAAAATCCTCCAAGATGAGAGCTGCGATCATTGCCATCAGGTGTCTGAAACAGTTCTCCATGAAATATGGGAATGCCCAACCCTTACACCGATCTGGGATTCCATTCAGGAACTCTCTTTTCGCACGAACCGTTCGTTCCGAGACATACAAGAGTTGTTACTCTTTGCCAACGAAATGGAAAAAAATGTGGAACTGATGGTGGTAACAATGTGGACTATATGGTCCCGTAGAAACCAGATTAGAGTACAGCAGAAAGTCTACCCCATAGCCCAGGTCGTTCCAAATGCTCGGCAAATGCTCTCTGTTTTCCATTGTGAAAACAGAGTGCAACAAGCTCCTGCTTCATTATCTAGCACAAGTCGGGTTACTTGGATCCCACCACCAGTAAATTCACTAAAGATTAACTTTGATGGGGCACTTTTCAAAGATATTAACAAAGTCGGTCTGGGTGTTATTATCCGAGATAATCAGGGGCAGGTACTTGCATCCTTATCGGGACAGATCCAGTTGCCTTGTTCCTTCGACCTGGTTGAAGCAACTGCAGCAGCAAGGGCCATCTCATTTGCTCATGACCTCAGTCTCTCCAATTACATATTGGAAGGTGACTCGGACATGGGGATTAAAGCTCTCAAAAGGAATGATGACTCCCTTTCGTATTTTGATCACATTCTTGCCTCGGCAAAAACCTTAACATATGTCAATTGTATTACTTTTTCCCATACTCGTAGGACTGGCAATGCTGTTGCTCATAACCTAGCAAAACATGCAAGACATGTCATAGGTTTTAAGGTGTGGATGGAGGATGTTCCTCCGCATCTTCATTCTGTATTGCGCGCCGACTATGGCTGAGTTTAATGATAATTCACAATCTTCTTTCTCAAAAAAAAAAACTTCTTTTCCTTGTACATTACTCCTAAATAAGATTACCTTTCATTCATTTATATTTCTTTTATTTTAAAACAATCAATACTTAATTCCATTACATTTTATGCATTCTATTTTGTTTTATTCCATTATGAACTCTCAAACAAACCGTAAATATGTAAATAGTATTAAATAGAAGCAGAAGTTGGGTAGCAACAATTATTCATTATTTCCCTCTATTGGGAGGATACAATTATTCTGGGTTGACACTATTGAGAATTCTCGTACCCTCTGCTTATTATGCATGAACTTTTGTCTTTTTGATATGTAATGTCAATAGTGCATTTTGGGCTTTGTTACAAACACAAACAGGCCTGTTTGTTTACACATAAATAGAATTTCTATGTCTCTGTCCGGCCAAAATTGCCCAATACCACCATTTTTGGAAATTTTTAGCAAGAAAACACTGTTTCGGAAATAAATAGCAAAGTACCACTTTTTCTAGAACTCGAGTTTCAGAAACTCGAGTTCCTCATTAGTTTTCCACCGTGGCACTGCTGAGTTGGATTTGTGTGATTAAAATTTTTTTTGTGGTACTCGAGCTTGGTAAACTCGAGTACCATTTACACAGTACTCGAGTCTACCAGGCTCGAGTACCTTTTTTTTAGAAAAAAAAAAAAATTTACACAGTACTCGAGTTTGGTAAACTCGAGTACTGTGTAAATTTTTTTTTTTCTTATTTGGGGGTAATCAAAAAATAAACATAAAGATAAAAATAAGTAGCTTTTTTATGTTTTTATTTATTTAAATAGAGGAATTGTAAACTATAGAGATTTTAATTTCGAAATATGAATTTAATTTCTACATTAATTAAAACTAGTGTATGACCCGCACAATGTGCGGGTTAATTAGTTTTATTTATTTATTTTGAATTATGATACTCTTATTTGTTATTTATGGTAAAATAAATAAAACTCTCTAATTTATAGGTATGGTATCTTAAAATTTTAAAGAAGCTCTATTAATATGGTATTACAATTTTCACTTATTTTATGAAGCTAACAAAATGAAAATGAAGTGACGATAATTATTTTAGAATACCTATCATCACTCACTTGAAGTGTCAATGCTAGGTTTGTAATGCCCTTGATAATAACAGCCTTCAATCTTCTATATGATCCAATCCTTAATACATATTGGGTTACACCTCACCCACATAAGTAATAGCCACTAACCATATAATTAATAACCGCTAACCATATACAAAGTATATGGTAAACTTCATTCTCAAAAAAAAAGAAAGTAAACTTAATAAATTTAATATTGTGTTTTATTTTTAGGACCCAATATATAATGATTGTTAATTTTTTAAGTGAAAGAAAAAATAAAAAGAGTGATTAGATTCTTATTAAAAATAAAAGCAAAAAAATTGTCCTAGTGTAAATAAAGATACATATTGGGTATTTTGTGAAGTATGAACCTTCGAAGAATGTTCCTATTCAATTACTTTTACTATTCCCAATCCCATCCATGATTGAGATTTATCTCACCTCTACTATTCCTATAAAGTTACTTTTCTTTTCCTCCATATTCTTCTTCAATTCTTTACTTCTTCCTCGTATGTGAGCCTTTGTGAACTCCCATCACATCTTTTTTTTTTTTTTCTTCCCTTTTCACCATGCTTTTCTGCTAACATTTTTAAGTTTTAGTTTTTTCTTTTTTTAATAATCATTCAGTCTCATGAAAAATAGCACATGAAAATATTCTCACCTTTCAACTAGCTGTAGTAAATCCAACAACTTTCTTGCCATAGTAAATTATTCTTGCAGAGCGAACATTAATTCGAAACTTCTATCACTTTTTGTAGGGAAAAAATGGTTCAAAAGGTAAATATAAATCTGTTTAGAGGTTTTGAATGGAAGATGGTCGTCGTAGTTAATTTTGCAACTACCTAAGATCACGTTGTTTCGGATTTCTATTAATTGGCTGAAAGAGTTATGGGCGGTGTTTGTTGATAAAAGTTGGCAGACAATAGTCCGCTTAAGCATTTTTTAAATGTAACGGTTCCTAAAGCATTTTTCTTTCAATGGTGAAGGAGTGCAATGCTTGATTTTTTAAATCCTGAAGACATGAAAGGCACAACGTTTCGCTTTTTATTCCATGCTTTTGACTGGTAGTGTGGCAGATTTTTAAGTGGGATTTTTTCCTACATGTCACAACCTCCTCCTTAATTGCAGGGCAAGGTTTCTGCTATTATATATAGTAGCTAGTCGCTAACCCGGGATTATATAACTCTATCTAGTCGTAGTTGGTTAGGCATTGAGTTCTATGAATTTTACCATTTGAATAGAGCTAACCAGACCCTGGAGGTAAAATTTGAGTTGGTATATGGCAAGATAATTCTTTGCCAAAAGCACATAGTTAGAGAAATACCATACCATATCATAAGCTTTTTAGAATCCAGTAGGCAAATCCATCATTGTTCGCTCTCTTTTTTGCATAAATTATTTTCTGTTCACTATTTAAAAAATTGTTCACTGTTTTCTCATAAAACACCTAGTGAAATTGTGTTTTCTAAATTTAAACGCCAAATCTGAATGTTTTTTCATGTTTAAATTTCACAATAATCGAATTTGTTTTTCTGCATTGATAAAATCGGTTTCTACGTTAATAAAATTTGCTCTCTACACATCATGTTTAATGTATATTAGAATTTGCTTACTGCATTCATAAAATCTGTTTTTTGTATTAAGTAAAACTGTTCACTGTTTTCTCATAAAAATTGTTCACTGTTTTCTGTATAAACGGTTTTTAGCATTGGCGCAATTATTGAACTTAAATGGTTTTCGTGTTTTTTTAAATATGTAACCATATGAATAATGGACAAACTCCATGAAAGAAAAATGAATGATTTGTATAAATCACCTAATGGTAAATGCCTCAAAAAATTCGAATTTGTAAAAAAGTTCGAATTAGTTGAATGTTGAAATTCTAGAAAAATCGATGGAAAATCAATGAACGTACCAAATCGTGAAGGTGTATATAAGATGTACAGATAGTCTAGACTTGTTGAGAAATTTGATTTTGTTGAAAGTACAAAATAATGAAAATTCAATGGAAAAGTATGTACGTCAGATGTACATACTGTGAAAACTCAAGGGAAAATTGTGTATATTAGATGTACAGATAGTACGAATTTGTTGAAAATTTTGAATTCGTTGATTGTGTAAAATCATGAAAATTCAAATGAAAATTGAAGAACATAACAAATTGAGTAAACTTAATGGAAAATTAATTACATTAGATGTACAAATCATCCAAATTTGTTTCCAAATTTAAAGTCGTCAAATGTACAAAATCATGAAAATTCAATTTAAAACTATATACTAATGTACTAATCATCCTGATTTGATGAAAATTTCAAAATTGCTGAACATACAAAATCGTGAAATCTTAATGGAAAATCAAAATTGTTGAACGTACCAAATTGTCAAAATTCAATGGAAAGTTGTGTACATTAGATGTACAAATATTTTGGACTTGTTGAGAAATTTGATTTCGTTGAAAGTACAAAATCATGAAAATTCAAGAGAAAATTGTGTACATTAGATGTACAGATCATTCGAATTTGAAAAAAACAAAATTTAGATGTACAAATCGTTCGAATTTGTTGATTGTATAAAATCTTGAAAGTAAAAAACGTGTAGACATTAACAACAATGTCTAATGTTCGAAAGAAGAAATTTTTGGAAATCATCATTACTTGAATCTGAGAAGTCTGAAATATCTCTTTCATCATCTAATACAGAAACTTCATTAATAGACTTGAATATACAGTAAATATGATGTGCAGAGAGAAAATTTTATTAATGTAGAAACAGATTTTATCAATGCAGAAAAATATATTCGATTAATGTGAAATTTAAACATGAAAAAGCATTCAGATTTGGTGTTTAAATTTAGAAAACACGATTTCACTAGGTGTTTTATGAGAAAACAGTGAACAATTTTTTTAAATAGTGAACAGAAAATAATTTATGCAAAAAAGATAGCGAACAATTTCTAAAATAATGCTGAACAGAAAATAATTTTATGCAAAATCGTAGAAATTGTTTATACAGAAAACAATGAACAATTTTAATTAATGTAGAAATTAAATTCATATTTCAAAATTAAAATCTCTATATTTTACAATGCTTCTATTTAAATAAATAAAAACATAAAAAAAGAAAAAGGAAACATATTTTTCATCAAATCAGGATGATTAGTACATTAGTACATAGTTTTAAATTGAATTTTCACGATTTTGTACGTTTGATGACTTCAAATTTGGAAACAAATTTGGATGATCTATACATCTAATGTAATTAATTTTCCATTAAGTTTACTCAATTTGTTATGTTCTTCAATTTTCATTTGAATTTTCACGATTTTACACAATCAACGAATTCAAATTTTTCAACAAATTCATACTATCTGTACATCTAATACACACAATTTTTCCTTGAGTTTTCACAGTTTTGTACATTCAACGAATTCAAATTTCTAAACAAATTCATACGATTTATACATTTAACGTACATACTTTTCCATTGAATTTTCATTATTTTGTATTTTCAATAAAATCAAATTTCTCAACAAGTCTAGACTATCTGTACATCTTATGTACACCTTCAAGATTTGGTACGTTCATTGATTTTCCATCGATTTTTCTAGAATTTCAACATTCAACTATTTCGAACTTTTTTACAAAGTGGGATTTTTCGAGGCATTTACCATTAGGTTATTTATAAAAATCATTCATTTTTCTTTCTTGGAGTTTGTCCATTATTCATATGGTTACATATTTAAAAAAACACAAAAACCATTTAAGTGCAATAATTGCGCCAATGCTAAAAACCGTTTATGCAGAAAACAGTAAACAATTTTTATGAGAAAACAGTGAACAGTTTTACTTAATACAAAAAACAGATTTTATGAATGCAGTAAGCAAATTCGAATATACAGTAAACATGATGTGTAGAGAGCAAATTTTATTAACGTAGAAACCGATTTTATCAATGCAGAAAAACAAATTCGATTATTGTGAAATTTAAACATGAAAAAACATTCAGATTTGGCGTTTAAATTTAGAAAACACATTTCACTAGGTGTTTTATGAGAAAACAGTGAACAATTTTTTAAATAGTGAACAGAAAATAATTTATGCAAAAAAGAGAGCGAACAATGATGGATTTGCCTGCTGGATTCTAAAAAGCTTATGATATGATATGGTATTTCTCTAACTATGTGCTTTTGGCAAAGAATTATCTTGCCATATACCAACTCAAATTTTACCTCCAGGGTCTGGTTAGCTCTATTCAAATGGTAAAATTCATAGAACTCAATGCCTAACCAACTACGACTAGATAGAGTTATATAATCCCGGGTTAGCGACTAGCTATTATATATAATAGCAGAAACCTTGCCCTGCAATTAAGGAGGAGGTTGTGACATGTAGGAAAAAATCCCACTTAAAAATCTGCCACACTACCAGTCAAAAGCATGGAATAAAAAGCGAAACGTTGTGCCTTTCATGTCTTCAGGATTTAAAAAATCAAGCATTGCACTCCTTCGCCATTGAAAGAAAAATGCTTTAGGAACCGTTACATTTAAAAAATGCTTAAGCGGACTATTGTCTGCCAACTTTTATCAACAAACACCGCCCATAACTCTTTCAGCCAATTAATAGAAATCCGAAACAACGTGATCTTAGGTAGTTGCAAAATTAACTACGACGGCCATCTTCCATTCAAAACCTCTAAACAGATTTATATTTACCTTTTGAACCATTTTTTCCCTACAAAAAGTGATAGAAGTTTCGAATTAATGTTCGCTCTGCAAGAATAATTTACTATGGCAAGAAAGTTGTTGGATTTACTACAGCTAGTTGAAATGTGAGAATATTTTCATGTGCTATTTTTCATGAGACTGAATGATTATTAAAAAAAGAAAAAACTAAAACTTAAAAATGTTAGCAGAAAAGCATGGTGAAAAGGGAAAAAAAAAAAAAAGATGTGATGGGAGTTCACAAAGGCTCACTAACGAGGAAGAAGTAAAGAATTGAAGAAGAATATGGAGGAAAAGAAAAGTAACTTTATAGGAATAGTAGAGGTGAGATAAATCTCAATCATGGATGAGATTGGGAATAGTAAAAGTAATTGAATAGGAACATTCTTCGAAGGTTCATACTTCACAAAATACCCAATATGTATCTTTATTTACACTAGGACAATTTTTTTGCTTTTATTTTTAATAAGAATCTAATCACTCTTTTTATTTTTTCTTTCACTTAAAAAATTAACAATCATTATATATTGGGTCCTAAAAATAAAACACAATATTAAATTTATTAAGTTTACTTTTTTTTTTTTTTGAGAATGAAGTTTACCATATACGTTGTATATGGTTAGCGGTTATTAATTATATGGTTAGTGGCTATTACTTATGTGGGTGAGGTGTAACCCAATATGTATTAAGGATTGGATCATATAGAAGATTGAAGGCTGTTATTATCAAGGGCATTACAAACCTAGCATTGACACTTCAAGTGAGTGATGATAGGTATTCTAAAATAATTATCGTCACTTCATTTTCATTTTGTTAGCTTCATAAAATAAGTGAAAATTGTAATACCATATTAATAGAGCTTCTTTAAAATTTTAAGATACCATACCTATAAATTAGAGAGTTTTATTTATTTTACCATAAATAACAAATAAGAGTATCCTAATTCAAAATAAATAAATAAAACTAATTAACCCGCACATTGTGCGGGTCATACACTAGTTTTAATTAATGTAGAAATTAAATTCATATTTCGAAATTAAAATCTCTATAGTTTACAATGCCTCTATTTAAATAAATAAAAACATAAAAAAACTACTTATTTTTATCTTTATGTTTATTTTTTGATTACCCCCAAACAAGAAAAAAAAAATTTACACAATACTCGAGTTTACCTTTATGTTTATTTTTTTATTATCCCCAAACAAGAAAAAAGAACAAAAAAAAAAAAAAATTACATAGTACTCGAGTTTACCAAACTCGAGTGTTGTGTAAATTTTTTTTTTTAAAAAAGGTACTCGAGCCTGGTAGACTCGAGTACTGTGTAAATGGTACTCGAGTTTACCAAGCTCGAGTACCACAAAAATTTTTTTAATCGCACAAATCCAACTCAGCAGTGCCACGGTGGAAAACTAATGAGGAACTCGAGTTTCTGAAACTCGAGCTCTAGAAAAAGTGGTACTTTGCTATTTATTTCCGAAACAGTGTTTTCGTGCTAAAAATTTCCAAAAATGGTGGTAGGGCCATTTCAGCCGTCTCTGTCCTGTGTGTAACAGTGTTCTACTTTGGGTATACAAGATGGTTGTCTCAATGCCTAGCTAACATTATGAGACTGACACAAATTTATGATGTGGAGGTTGTCCGGGACCCTGGGTGCCTTGGCAATTAGCAGGAGATAAATACTTGTCTTGAATTTGCTTGCCTATTCCTCATCAAAAAAAAAAAAAAAAAAAAAATTGCTTGCCTATTCTGCCTATGTTCCAGGGTTCTTGACCACATATTATGTATTAAACTTAATCTTCTGCTTCTTCTTTTTTGTCAGTAAATGTTAACTATGGTTGCACAAGCTTTCATTTTGATCAAATTTGACAAAGAGGTCAGTCAATGTGCATTGATTAAAATTTCAGCCTAGAGATGAAGGTGAACTATATGGTTGGTGGATTCTTCAAACAAATTTTATGCTCCAGCGGTCAATGTTAAGTGCTTAGCGGAGTACACATTTTTTCGTTTTGCAATAAATTCAATATCAACTTCAAATTGTCAAAAGGCTCTGTTGCTATCACAATGGTAAATAATGTCAAATGTGTTGAATGCAAAGTCAATGCCCAAATGTTAAGTATCATACATTTTCTGTGATAACTTATAACTAGATTTCTTTAGCAGTTATCTTGCACAATTTCAAAATTGGCTACTAGAAAATTTACCTAAATACAATGATTTGTATCTGGCATTCACACTTAAATCTTTGAATGAATTATTTCATGTAGTTTCAATTCCAGTCTACCTTTTTTTGTCTGTATTGCTGTTGGTTTCTTCTGTTTGGTGTCTGAAAACAGATCCCAGAAAATGTAGTTACTAAATTGTTTTCATTGCTATGCTTTCAATAAAATTGTATGATCTCATATTATAATATGACCACCTCATGATTCTCTTTAATCTTCTTCAAAATATGCAACCATGACCAAAATTTAAGAAGTGGATATTAGGGGTGCTATCAAATTTAGTTATGTTACTGTTATCCCTAGAACACCACCAACGGAAAGACCTATGCAAATATATTATTCAAAATATGAAATATCCGGATATTTTGTATGAGGAATCTTTTAATGGAATATTCAGACCTAATATTCCTTCTGTTTTGTTTGAAATAGTGAATATTGGTCGCTTCTAAATTTCAAACAGCGAGTCTTTTCTTCAATCCGAACAGAACCACTGCCAACTGCTTGGAGAAGATCTCCATCCTTATCAGTGACCATGTGAAGCCTTGACGTTGCAGCAGACCTACCATCTGCCTGGTAGCATTACAAAACAGAACAGAATCTTAATTAACCAAAGGAAAATGCCTTGCATTGATCCTTTCAAAAAGCATAAAAGCTAAGAATAACAAATGCTCCTAAATGCCCTATTACTAGCACCAAGAGGTTGGAAAAAAAGAGAGTCAAAGTCCTAAAATTTCCTATTTTTTCTTTCTTGATAAAAAGTGTAATAGTGTGATATTTTCTGGGAACCTTGGAAATAGGAGTCTGATTCCCAAAGTTGTTCCTAAGTATATATTTTAAGGATATCATGGGGTTGTTCCTAGAGCATTAAGTCTGGTTTTCAGTCTTCTTTATAAAAATAAATAAATAAAATTATATCATTCTGCTGTATCTTTGGATAGCAGGCTATTCTATCAAGAGTTGGAACCTCTTTTCATTGTTCCCTAAATTTTATGCTAGTTAATATCTTCCTTTTGTTTCTGGTGTTAAGATCATAAGGTTTTTCTTATTATACATCAAATTAGTAACCTTTGGAGCTACATCATTCTCATTGAAGAAACTAAAATTCAAACCCTTACTTAAATGGGGGGAAAAAATCCCTCAAAATTGAAAGAAGACTAAAGAGAGAATCTAAGCTTCACTACTCATGGATTCTAGAGGAGATCAACAGAGTTGAAGACCGAGTATCAGAGAAATAGATCACAGCTAAGAATTAACATTCAAATACTAACCCGCACATCCACCACTGAAGTACGAACACGCTTATTCAACCCAATACCCTTGGTTTTTTCCTCCAATCTTTGAGTCACAGAATCATGAGAGTTTCTGTGAATCTGGCTTCCCATCCTTGCTAAGTTTACTCCACCAGACCTCTCACCCGATGAAAGATCACTACGTTGTCGCTTCTTTGAGCCTATAACTTCCTTATACTTGTCCAATTTGAAAATGGAATCGCGTAACAATTTTTCCCTATCCCTGGTGGAAAGACATCACAGTCTCATTAACACACCACAACTCCATAGTCAGTAATACTCATTTCTACCATACATTATGCAAGCATAAGTTTAAAATAGAACTACCATCTATCATACAAATATTAAACTCTGGGAAAAGAAAATACATGTGTTTTTTTTTTTTTTTTGTTGGGGGGGTTGTTGGGATGGGGGGAGGGGAGTGGGGGTGTTTCCTAAGATACATACACATATTTTAATCTTTATCTTTGGATTGCAGTGTATATGTGTGTGTGCACTCTAGTTGGCATTTACAGGCTGTTACTTCTGTCTTTAATCAATTAGGATTTTGCAGTTTAGAACTTGTTATATGTAGAAGTCTTGGAGTTCCAAACTTCGCACTTGAATCACCAATAAGTATTTGTGCACATGATTTTTACGTTTCTGTTTTATTGCCAATTTTTCAACATTTTCAAATTACACACACATATTATCTATATTCCTTGTCCCATATTTTATTAACAATGCATAACTCAAAGGTCTTGTCAGCACTTCATTGTAAAACAGATCACATGTGAACAAATTCTTAGATCCCCAATCAACTTTGAAACACAAATTTCCACAACAGGCAATAATAATTGATGAGAAGAATTTCAATGGTGTTCAAGGGTCTATGAAGACTTTCTAAACTAAAGGAAAAATGCAGGTTACCAAAGAACATGTTCCACAATAAGCAAGGATCAAACGAAATTTTTTTTCTCTCTTCTTTTAAACCTGTCATTGTGTCATACAATGTACCCTATTTAAATTATTAAGTGAAGTGAAATCTTTCATTTATACCATGATGTATATACTAAATACCGTGCATCAAGACTCATAGCCTTTTCAGTTTTCTCCCTCTTCCATTTCCAAATATATAATAACCACAATCGTCCCACTAAATTCAAAGTTTCCACTGCTGCCATATTCTTTTCTTCTTTAACGAAAGACACACATCGTTGTCAAGAGAATGATATGCTTACAGAAACAAGCAGTAAAATGAATAAAAATATACCTGGCCATTCTAGAGGCATCTTGGACACTTTCTTTAAAGTGCTTTAGCTCCTCTGTAGCCACTGGAGGTGGAGGTTTAGGATGGGCAACTCCAAAGGAATGGTCCTCTGATGTACTTCCAAGAGGAACACCCAGAACCCTTCTTAGCTCTCCTGAGCGTGTATATTTCTGATTGCCCAATATAATTGGGTCCAATGGTAAACACTGAGGCAAGGGAGGCACATCCGGTGATGGCGTTACACTCCCCCGGCTTGAATTATTCCCAGAATTAAACATGAAGCACTCAATACCCTTGGTGCAGCTTCCAAACCTGTATAATTGGATGATCCCAGACCTTTTTCTTAAACCAACTCAAATCTAGAACTTCCTGCCATCATACAACGACACATGGATAATATAAGCATCCTTTTTTTTTATATATATAATTTGGATAATATAAGCATCCTATTGACTAGCCTCCAAAATTTATTACTATAAGGGAAAAAATTTGGCTCCAAACATGTTTAGATCTATCTTGCTCCACGCTATGTGGCAATTAAAGAGACCATTCATGTGTAGTTTTAGTCTATTTAAAAAATACATAATGATAATCTTATAATTTGCCACGTAATGAGTAGGAAAAGATAGCTTTAAACATGTTTGGAGCAAAACTTTGTTTTTACTAAAAATGCACATATAATGCCACGACCGGCCATACCCATTAAGGGAAGTTGAGAATACTAGACCCCTATCAAGTAAACCCCGGATGCACAACCCCACCGCACCTGCAAGAACTGTGTATTACCCAGGACTCGAACTGGAGATCTCATGAGGGGTTCCCATGAAGCCAACCAATCTCGTACGGGATATTGAATTTTTCATATTTTGGGACAAAAAGAACAGATAAGCTCAACTCCAACCCACTCCCCCTCCCCCCATATTTTCCTCCTTTTTCTTGGAAATTAAAAGTGATTTGCATTTGACTAAGCTTAGTTGCTTAACAATGAGACATAATGTAACTTTAACCAAATAAGTTGGTTTACGAGATCTCAATGCATTCCAAGAACTGTTATAATATGTTAGCTCCCTCCGGTGGTGTTCAATCCCATTGGAAAAATATTTGGAAGCCAAAAGTCCCCTCTAAAGTTTCTTTCTTCCTCTGGGTGACTTCTATGGGGGAACATTCTAACAGCAAAGAATACGAGGAAGCAAAATATTATCTTGGTTAGTTGGTGTTGCATGTGTAATGCATTGTTCCTTGGCTTTGGTTTTTGCCCTGTTTGGGATTTATTGGGTAATGCCGAGGAGGGTTATTAATTTACTAGCTTGTTGGCAAAGTAGGTTTGGGCATTATCGCAAGATTACTCGGTAACTGGTTCTGGTGGGTGGGGTCAGTTGCCCATAGGTGTTTGATTAGCCGTGAGGATTGTTGTACAATATGCTCTGTGATGTGCAACTAATCTGAGTGAAGTTCTCCAATGTCATCCAAAAAAAAAAAAGTATTTGAAAAGCTATTCCTCATTGTTTGATGTGGTGTATTTGGACGGAAATAAACGCAAGGAGATTTGATGGGTGCAAGAGGACTATGATAGCCTTGGGGACGTTAGCCTTGGGGATGTTTTCTTTCGTTAGTTTAGTTGATCTTCTTTATTTTTAGTAGTTTTAGAGCTTTACCATGATGCTCTGTTAGTATACTTCTATTCTAGGAAGCATCGACACTTCTTTTGGGGTGTCGTACCCACCCACCATGTCATATTATAATTTTTCAAAAATTGCTTCCTATCGCCACATCGTAACCATACCCGTGACCATGCTTCCTAGCTTCCAGTGAACTCACAGTTATTTTAATTAATAAATTTTCTTATTACCTATCAACAAAATAAAAATAATAATAAAATAAACTAGCTCCAAAAGCATCAACAGAACAAAGCTGTTACAGCAACCAGTAACCTCATCATATAACGAAAGCAAAAAAAAAAAAAAAAAAAAATTATATGAACTTTCAATATGATTAAAAAACTTCTACACGTGTTTTTTTATATATATTTAAATTAATCCCAAAATTGGAATCTGGAATTTCGTTTTCCACAGCTTTCCCGGGAACCAAACAGATCAAACAATAGGGAATTATAGATAAACTTACAAAATAAATATCGAAATTGCAGTAGCAGAAAAAGGAAACCCTAAGTGAAGGGGATGAACTCAAAAATTAGGGGTGTGTTAAATTATAGATCAATTTAAATGAAAAATACGTGAATTTGGAAAATCGAAGAGTTGCGTGAGTGAACAAAAGTACCTGAGAATTGGGAATTGAGATTCAGATCGCGCCAATTTTCACTATGATTTTAGATAAAGACAAGTTGTTTTATTTTTATGTAATAATATATATAAACTAGTAAAGCGGGAGAGACCCGGGTCGGATTGGGGGTCAATGGAAATAAATAGAATACAGGCGTGGGACTATTTTTTCAATTTTTACTTCTACTTTTTTTTTTTTTTTTTTACTGATTTTAATAAGTTACCAAAAATAAATAAATAAAAACAACAAAATGGGAAGGACACAATTGCCTACAGGCAATTCTCAACACAACCATTGAACATGACATGACATAGACATGACCATGAACATGACACAAACACAAATTTAGTAATTTGGGAATGAGTCTTAATGAGTTCATTTGGGATTTGGGTCGACATTAATTGACTCATTTAATACACGTGTCAATTCAAGTCAAACATGGGAAACCCATTTGGCCCATTTAATTGAGAATCATTGTACCAATTTACCCGTTTAAGGACCTAGCTATATAAACTAATTTTCTCCTCTTAGAGCATCCACATCAATGGATGCAAAATTCTCGTCTATTTTACATGGAAAAATTTACTTTTTCTATTTTACACACCTATTTTTACAAAACACTCACATCAGTTTATCTGTTCTATACATTTATTCAATAAAATATTCATTCTTTTACAATTTTTTATTATTCCCTCCCTCACTGCCCCTCTCTCTCACAGACCCACAGTCTGTCACTACCAACGATCACTCTACACCCAGCTACCATCATCACCACCCAACCACCATCATCAAGGAAAACCCACTCAATCCCAAACCCATTAATCACCCACCCAACCCAAAACCCAGTCAAGCCAAATCATCATCCACCCAATCGGGGGCAAGATCATCAAAACCCACCAATGAACTAGAAAAGCCAAGCCGATCAAGATCAAAACCCACTGACCCACACCCACAATCAACCAAAAAAAAAAAAAAACCAGCAACCAACAAATTGGAGCGAGATCGAGGCCTCCGACCAAAGCAAGATCGACGCCTCGCAGCACCGCCACCTCCTCACGACAGCTGCCGGCCTTAAGCTCAACCAAAAATGGATCAAACCCAGCGAGATTCTAGACAACGGACTTGTCGGAGAACTCCGTTCGTGTTGTAGGCAATGGACTCGTCCGGCAACTCGACTTGCTCGACCTCGTTCTCATTGGCGGCGATGGCGATCAGCGAAAGCTAGAGGAAGAAAAATTGATGAGATGAGAGAAAGAGAGAGTTGTGCTGTGCGCCTAAGAGAGAGGGAGGTGAGAGTCAAGTAGAGAGGAGAGAGAAAAAACTATTAAGATATTAAATACACATGCTACAGTACTCGTGTAAATTTACACTGGTACTGTAGGAACGTGCATTTATACACGAGTTTACACTCACTGATGTGGGTGTTTTTTTGCTCAAAATGTGTAAAATTAGTGACTTTTTTTTTTTCCATTTTACACACTTATACACATTTATACATTCACTGATGTGGATGCTCTAATCTCATTCTTCTCATGTCAATGTGATTCCAGTGTTTTAATATCGGAATTTCACTTTATCAATGAGTATCTTTTTTAATCTTGATGTGAGAAGTTATGACATGGCAACTTGGTCAAGAGAAAATCATTGTCTGAGGCATGAGAAAATCATTGACAAAGTTATGACGTGTCACCTCAACTAAACTCTCGTGAGTAAGAAAAGTAATCAACAAAGTCTACCAATTCCAATACAAGAAAGTATTTAATTTGACATCCAAGTCCTACTCCTATCATTATGGGATAATGGCATAGCAATCCATATCCTAAAGAAGTATAACAAGGAATCAAGGCCCCAAGGAAAGTATGAAAACATTGCCTTACAAAACACCTCCTTAGCAATCACTTTAACCTATAGAAGTTCCTTGCTAACTTAGCCATCAAAGATTCCCTTATTAGCACACCTCTAACATCACAACTCCTTTTGCAAGTATTCAAGGACAATGTTGCACCACTAATCAACTGCATCATCAGTTGACATCGTTTGTGAGAAAATGATTATTGTGTATCTCCTAATATAAAAGATTGAATAGAGGAGAAACCAATAATAAGCTCATGCACCACATCCTTTCCCAAGGCATGCATGACCAGTGACTCCTATCGACAATACCAACTCACAGCATACATCACCTATAAAGTTGAGGGTGAGAGTAGCCAATTAAGAAGGGCTAAACAACCCACAAGAGACAAAAGTAAGGGAGGAATTCGTGGTGACTAGTAATTAAGGTGGATGAACAACTTCGAGAATTGCAACAACAATTGATCAAAGAGTTACAAGCCTTGAAAATCAAGTCTACAATGACTGTAGATGAGCTTTTCCAGAAGATAGATCCCTTTTATACCCTGCAAATCATGAGATATATCCATTACCTTCCAAGTTTAAGATAACGTAGCTAAAAGTCTTTGATGGTACAAGATACGCTCGACCATTTAGAAACATACATGGTCTTAATGCACTTGCAAGATGTCCGAAATGAGATCATGTGCAAGGTCTTTCCTATAACATTGAGAGGATTCGCCTTAATCTTGTTTAGGAAGCTTAGATTCGGGTTAATTGCATTATGAAGTCTTCATTAATTGAAAGCTTATTTATATATTCAAATATAGACAATCAATAAAGATAGTTGTAGGGATGAAGGGCTTAGGAGTGTATATTGGGTTGTGGGCCCTGTCCGAGGACATTTAGTAGTTCGAGGACAGATATACGTTTACAAGGAAGTATGAGTTAGTGAGTTACAAACGGATTATGGTCGTGAGGGTTTGAGAAGGCAGTCCGAGGAGAAAGGCCTCCTTGGCTTAACAGAGTAGAGGTCAGAGAGGTTGACCTGCCATCAGGAACAACAAGCAAAGCAATTCTACTAGGAAGGATAAACATCAGGAGGGAATAGGACAAGAAGAGGCTACGAAATATCTAAGGAAATGCTGCAATCACTGTATTAAATGCTCTGTAGCTAACTCTCTAGCCACATTAATGTGGAGGTGATACCTGAACAATAATATACAGCCTTACAGCTACCTCCAAATACTTGAGGAAGGTGCTGATGGGACAGAGATCAAAGCAAGCTATTTAGGAAGAAAGACACCATTATAGAGAGGCATCTGAGAATTAGTAGAAAGAAAAAGATTGTAGCACTGAGAACTATAATTATAATCAAGTTTAAGAGAAATATATTCAAGAACTATTCTCCTCAAATTTTACCAAGGAATGATTTCTTCGTATAAAACCTGTTTTTCTTTGTTTTACTTCAATCTTTAATCTATTATGAGTGTTGTCCAACTAATTGAAATGTAGTTTTTAGTCCACTCTCTACAAATTCTTTGTATTGGGCTCTTTGGGCGTTAGTTCTTTTACCTTTTGGGCCCAAGATCCAAAAACCGCCCTTACAATAGTTATGACATCACAAATCACACATTTTTAACTAGTTTATTTGGTGATTTAGCAACCATCAAAGAAAGCTTTATGCTTCTTATTTCTATCGTCCTAAAAAATAAAATAATTCAGAAAATTAATCCAACACTGATAAACTAATTCTTTAATCTATTACAAAATGGATATCAATAGCAACTATTGAAACTTGCAAAAAGTGCCATGTTATCGCAATAATGCTAAGAAGTTTCCAAACCACTCGTTTGGGAAGAGGGAAATAAATGAAAATAATAATTTTATAATATTTCTTCCATTTTCTCATTTGGGAGTTTTAAATGAATGAATGAAAAGTTCATTATTTTGTTTGAGAGTTTAAGTAAGAGGAAATGGAATGGGTAAGAGGGAACACTCATTCCTCTTTATATCCTCAAAACTTCAAAATTTCATTGGGAGGAATAAGAGGGAATAAAATAAATTTTAATGATTTTTTTACTACAACTCCAAAATGCATATATTTAGCACTTAAAAAAAAAGTCTAATAGCAATATTGTCATAAAATAATTCAATTCTATTAGGACATGTGTGATTCAATGTTAGGAACATATGTTAATATTGAATTGGCTAATCTTTTGACAAAATGCACTTTACTCGTAATTAGGTAGATTTAAGATGTGTTTAATGTTTCAAGGAACAAGGTTTCAAGTTCAAGTGTTAAAATCATGCAAATCTGTCAAAGAAACAAGTGCTGGATTTTAAAGATCGATAGCTAGTATATATCGAGGTTTAAAAGGCTACTGAAGCACGATGCTCGATAGCTTCTTGATGGATAGGTTATCTGTTGAGGTTTATGAAAATTAGTTTTTCAGAGCTAATTTCACTTCAATCCATGAATACATGTTTGAGCTTTCTTTTCTCACAACCCTAAATATATATAAGAATTTTTTTAAGGGCCGTAAAATGTTGCACAAGTGTGGAGCAAAGTCGTGTTCGTGTAAATTGTGATTGGAAACAGAATTTGCCCTAGTTCATGTTTCTCTTGAGGAAGCTACTGTGTTTGTACACCGTAGGGTTTAGTAACCAAGGAGTTTCGTGATCTTCATCGTATTGATGAATTGAAGAACTTTGCAATCAACATCTTTCTTAAGTTGGTGTGTAAGTCGTGTATTGGAATCCGCGCATCAAATTGGTTAGTCACGTACTAGGAGCCGTGCATTAAAAGGAGAGATTGTCACTACAAAACAAGTTCAATGGGGTATTGGAGTAAGGGTTCAACTAAATGTTGGTATAAGGTACTGAGATTCCTTTACTTATAACCGCTTGTTGTGATAATAGTGAATTCTCAGGATTGGTGGCTTTAAAATCACCCGTTGGGGTTTTTGCCGTGTAAGCTTTTCTCATTCATAAATAAATCACCTTATTAATTTAATTTCCGCTGCATTTAATTATTTGGTGATTTGTTTGTGCTACCACGTGTATTGCATACTAATTGAATTAATTAATTAACTTGACTAATTAATTTGTTAATTCATCACAAAAGGTTAATACATTCTTGGCCTATCAACTTCTTTTCCTTGTACATTACTCCTAAATAAGATTACCTTTCATTCATTTATATTCCTTTTATTTTAAAACAATCAATACTTAATTCCATTACATTTTATGCATTCTATTTTGTTTTATTCCATTATGAACTCTTAAACGAACCGTAAATATGTAAATAGTATTAAATAGAAGCAGAAGTTGGGTAGCAACAATTATTCATTATTTCCCTCAATTGGGAGGATACAATTATTCTGGGTTGCCTCTATTGAGAATTCTCGTACCCTCTGCTTATTATGCATGAACTTTGTCTTTTTGATATGTAATGTCAATAGTGCATTTTGGGCTTTGTTACAAACACAAACAGGCCTGTTTGTTTACACATAAATAGTATTTGTATGTCTCTGTCCGGGCAAAATGGCCCATTACCATCAATTTTGGAAATAATTTGTCCAGAAACACTGTTTCCGAACAATATAGGGATCTACCATTTTTTCTGGTACTCGAGCTTGGTGAGCTCGAGTACCATATTTTTTTAATCCACCCCCGCTGACATGGAAATTTTAATTAAAAAAAAAAAAAAAAATTGGCCATTTAGTACTCGAGTTTGGTGGGCTCGAGTACTGTTCATGGTACCCGAGTCCATCAAGCTCGGGTACCAATCTGCCTTTTACTTCTAGGGTGGCAGTGTAATCAAGCAAATGTCATATTGGAAATCTCAGAAGCCAACTGGTTATCCAAAAGCTGAGCAGTGTCTTCAACACCAGCCATCCTCAAGTTACAAGCACTCTGAGCAAGAGTACGGTCCCTCTCAAACTTGTCCATGAATTTAGTACCAACCTCTCTCTGTAACACGTCGTTTAGCAAGCTACATAGTAATTTGCAGTCATCGTCGAAGCTCTGGAACGATATTTCCTCCGCTATGTCGTCTGTGGTGTCTGTCATTTTTCTTCTTCGAAATCTTTCTTTGTCCACAATTCACAAAAGAAAGAAAGGCACAGAATAAGAATGTAGAGTACTAGTATGTGTGTGTGTTTTGTGTGTGTGAGTGAATGTACGGAAGGAGAGGGAATTTTGTGGGGTCCAGCTGGTTCTCCTTCTTTCTATTAATAATGGGTTAATGACAAGTGGCAGTCAAGCGAGAGAGTTGGGTTTAGTTTTGGTCTTGTTTTCTTTGTGCCACTCAAAACTTTTCATACCCAATTTATGCCTTTAATACAATATTTTACTCTCTCGTCATTTCATTCATTTCCCGAAAAAAACTGTGGACTTTCTTTGCTTGATTACACTGCCACCCTAGAAGTAAAAGGCAGATTGGTACCCGAGCTTGATGGACTCGGGTACCATGAACAGTACTCGAGCCCACCAAACTCGAGTACTAAATGGCCAATTTTTTTTTTTTTTTTAATTAAAATTTCCATGTCAGTAGGGGTGGATTAAAAAAATATGGTACTCGAGCTCACCAAGCTCGAGTACCAGAAAAAATGGTAGATCCCTATATTGTTCGGAAACAGTGTTTCTAGACAAATTATTTCCAAAATTGATGGTAATGGGCCATTTTGCCCCTCCGTCCTGTGTGTAACAGTGTTCTGCTTTTGGTACACAAGATGGTTGTCTCAATGCCTAGCTAACATTATGAGACTGACACAAATTTATGATGTGGAAGTTGTCCGGGACCCTGGGTGCCTTGGCAATTAGCAGGAGATAAATACTTGTCTTGAATTTGCTTGCCTATTCCTCATCCAAAAAAAAAAAAAAATTGCCTGCCTATTCTGCCTATGTTCCAGGGTTCTTGACCACATATTATGTATTAAACTTAATCTTCTTCTTCTTCTTTTTTTTCAGTGAATGTTAACTATGGTTGCACAAGCTTTCATTTTGATCAAATTTGACAAAGAGGTCAGTCAATGTGCATTGATTAAAATTTCAGCCTAGAGATGAAGGTGAACTATATGGTTGGTGGAATCTTCAAACAAATTTTATGCTCCAGCGGTCAATGTTAAGTGCTTAGCGGAGTACACTTTTTTTCGTTTTGCAATAAATTCAATATCAACTTCAAATTGTCAAAAGGCTCTGTTGCTATCACAATGGTA
Organism: Quercus parvula; assembly: GCA_030820535.1. NCBI lineage: Eukaryota > Viridiplantae > Streptophyta > Magnoliopsida > Fagales > Fagaceae > Quercus > Quercus parvula. The sequence continues at coordinate 11,290,735 of JAUAME010000010.1, forward strand.
AATAATGTCAAATGTGTTGAATGCAAAGTCAATGCCCAAATGTTAAGTTTCATACATTTTCTGTGATAACTTATAACTAGATTTCTTTAGCAGTTATCTTGCACAATTTCAAAATGTTGGCTACTAGAAAATTTTCCTACATACAATGATATGTATCTGGCATTCACACTTAAATCTTTGAATGAATTATTTCATGTAGTTTCAATTCCAGTCTACCTTTTTTTGTCTGTATTGCTGTTGGTTTCTTCTGTTTGGTGTCTGAAAACAGATTCCAGAAAATGTAGTTACTAAATTGCTTTCATTGCTATGCTTTCAATAAAATTGTATGATCTCATATTATAATATGACCACCTCATGATTCTCTTTAATCTTCTTCAAAATATGCAACCATGACCAAAATTTAAGAAGTGGATATTGAGGGTGCTATAAAATTTAGTTATGTTACTGTTATCCCTAGAACACCACCAAAGGAAAGACCTCTGCAAATATATTATTCAAAATATGAAATATCCGGATATTTTGTATGAGGAATCTTTTAATGGAATATTCAGACCTAATATTCCTTCTGTTTTGTTTGAAATAGTGAATATTGGTCGCTTCTAAATTTCAAACTGCATATCCAAATTATATGATGACAAAGATGAGAATCTTTTAATAGCATATTCAGAGCTAATATTCCTTCTGTTTAAGTAAAAGCTTGATATGTATGATTATTGTGGGATTAAAATGGTAAAGTCATGAGGTTTAAACAACCAAGTTGATGCACACCATCTTCTCTGTATGCCATATTGGTGCAAGTGCATTACTGTGGTCTTTAATTCCTTACTATACCATATGGGTAAAACTTATTACAAGCTAGCACTGTTAAATAACACTAAACTAGTGTATATACATGTTAAATAACACTAAAATCATGATTTCACTCACATTTTCAATTTCAAAATTGTGAGTTAGATTCACGAATTTTAGTGTTATTACACACTTGTGTGTATCCACACAAATGTGTAATAAACACTATTGATACCATATTACCCACTTCTTCTCATGCTATCACAACTTTTAGGTCACTAATATTCTATTATCATACATGAAACATTTTTCTACTTCAACTGTTCCCCCTAAATGAATCCACACTTCTATTCTAATACTTGTAGAAAACACGAAACCAGAAAACACGAAACCCTTTATTAATTTTTTTGTTTGATTGGTAAGTTATACACTCAATGGGTCTTGAACCCATGATCTCACCCTCCACTTAGAATTTATAAGGAGAGGGAATGCTAGTTGAGCTAGAACTCATTGCTAGTTGAGCTAGACCTCATTCTAGGTGAGTTCAAGTTCAACATCACAGAAACCCAATTAGGCATTCAAATCTCTCCCTCTCTCTCTCTCACCAACAAATTCAAATTCTCCATAAATCTGTAATTAGAACAGTAGTCCTACATATCTGAGGAACAACTACAATATTTTAGGGAAGTCCCCTAAATCGATAAATGAACTAGGTTTTGATGCATAACGTCTATAGAAACAAGGATTATATTCCTCTAAAATTTTCCAGTAATAAATGTAATGTACATATTTGAAAGAAAAAAATCAATCACCTACACAATCAACAATTTGGATGGGGAGAAGAAGTTGAGACAACTTCAAGGTATGATTTTGGCTGTATTAGGTCTAAATGAAACTTGTTCTTCTCCAAGCAAAAGCGACCTTAAAATGGCTTCGCATATACCATCATAATGCACTATCAAATGTCCACCATCTGGAACTTCATGATACCGAATCCAGGGTAGCTTCCCAGAAACAAATCTTTGAAGCTGAACAGGCACAACCTTATCTTCTAAACCTTGCCATATGTGCACAGTGCTTTCATTTTGAGGGTATGGATTGCGCAGATCCAAAGGATCAAATTCCCATTTGCCAAAAGCCAGCATAAAGTCACGACGGAGAGTATCAAAAACACTTCTCTCCCGTAACTTATCCTGTAGGTTGAAACAAAAACTTTATCACAATCATCATGAAACACAACTAGTATGGAACTTGAACTTTGATATGTTTTATGCCTATACATTGTTGAGCAGAATTTGAATCACTTGAATTAACTGTAGCACCAAAAATATTTATCCTTTCTGCATTTGTGCAGAGTGAATATGTAGCTTACCTGGGTGAGCATTGGGAATCCTGATATAGTCTTCAAAACATCTATGTCTCGGTCATTGAAGAACACTGGGTTTCTTTCCAAGACAGAAGTTGAAGGGAGCCATTTTTGATTCACCCACCAGTGTAGTAATCCAGGAGCATGATTTGCAAACCACATTGACCACCTCACAAGTTTCTTCCTGTAGTCATCCTTTATCACTCTATCAGGTAGAGAACGCCACCAGTAATTCACAACCGGGACTACAAAAGACACACCTGCTAGCCTGGAAAAATGGTTTTGATACAACAATTAGGTTCATGACATTATTGAGCAGGGAAAAAAAAAAGATTGAAACTATAATTTTGAAGTTGAATATTTTGCCTGTCTGGTATGTATTTGAGGCAACTCCATATGGAGTAGGATCCCATTGAGACTCCAATCACATAAAACTTGGATCCTATCTGTAAATGATCAGCAAGTTCTTGAATGTCAAATGCTTCACTCTTTACTGAGTGCTTTGGGTCTGCATCACTTTCTCCATATCCCGCTCGATCAAATAGCAGAAAATATATCCCCAACTCATCTATTAGTTCCTGGAAACTAAAGCAGTGTGAAAATTCACATCATCTGACATTTGTACAATGTTATTTCTTTGATAGTTTGAACCTGACACACTATTACTTCCTTGACTGGAAGGTATATCAGGGTTCTTCTTGTAAAATCACTCAAGTATATGAATACGATGATCTCTTAAAAAAGAAGAAGAAAATAACATTAACAGATAAAAGGATCTTTGAAAGCATAGATAGAATGACACTTCTTGATATGTGTGCACAAGTGTGTGATCAAAATTGCTCCCCAGGGCTATTCCTTTATATGAAGTTTTAACATCTATGTTTGGCATATGTTTTCTAAACTAGTTTTAACTCAACTCCACAACAACATCAACCAAACCTTAGTCCCAAAATTTTTGGGGTCGGCCTAAGAAAACGCCCCAACGTGCCTCTGTAGTGGATCCATTCATAATAAACTGACTAAATTTTAGTCTGCCCGTCAACCTACTACAGCCCTCCTCCTTTTTCCGGGCTTGGGACCGGCTGTGAACATAATAATCACAGACACAGGCGGAGTTTAGTTCTAAACCAACTAAATTCATCAATATCAAGCATATATTTTTTTTTTACCCATTGCAAACCCAACTGAGAATGTCTAATAACACAGTTTCAGATTTTCATAATGAAGGTTGAGAAGAGGGACTTATGTATGTACTTGAGGTGCCAGAAAATTCATCTCTTTGGAGCTGCCTAAGCCGTGGACAATAATGATCTTGAATTTAGCTTTGTCCTTGGGCACACCTCTCTCCCTGTAAGCCAGGTACCTCCCATCTTTGAGTTTGAATCTTGAAGAAACCTCAGGAGAATCTTCTAGGGAACCAGTCTCAGAAGTCTCTGAAGGAGTGGGAGGAGAAGGAAGTTGTTTTTTTCCTTGATAAACCATTCCTAGAAGACCCATCAACAAGGCAACTGCTGTTTTGGAAAACATTGATACAAAAATATCAGAAGGTAGATCTGGCTAACAGGTACCATCATCGTCATATTGATCGACATGGGTGTGGCTAAAAAGTGAGTTAAGGTAAGGTTCATACCTGACACAGATTGTGTTTTGAGTTTGAAGGGACTCCAAAGGTTTAGCAGATGATGAGGATGATGTCTGAAATCCTTTTGTTTCTCTTTTGACTTGTAGACGCTAGCTAGCTTTTCAAAGGTGTTAGTGTATAATGGGTTGCAAGGATTTTGAGTTTGACTACCCAAAACTCGACGTTGCTGTTGATTACTTATAAATTTTTTAACTTTTGTGGACACCCTGTGAAGGGTTTGATGAATGGGCATTTTTGTAGGCCTTTCTGTAGCTCTTGATTTTGTTTGTGTGTCCTCCTAAAAAACATGGCACTTCAGCAAAAAATAATATAAAACCAGCTAAGCAAAAATATATATATAGAATACCATATTTGCACAGTTTTCTACCTGAAGGAGGAAACGAAATTTTACCTTTAGATGGGAGTTTTTGATTTCGACGGACTCACTGCCATTGGCTATATTTTCAACCTTCTTTTAACAAACATTAAAAAGCATTGGCATGTTGGCCACCCTGGCTGGCTCTCTCTCTCTCACCCGTGCCTTTCTGGTTTGTAAGGTTAAAACAAGAATTCCCTTCTTTTCTGTTTTTCTCTTTTGACAGTTACCGAAGAGTTTTAATTTATGGCGTTTATTCTAATGATGGTTGGGTAATTCTTTTTTCTGATGTTTGCTTCGTGATGATCCGAGGAGGAGGATTAAATAAGCCATGGCCTCCCAAAATTTTTGAAAATTATGTAATTTCTCATATGATGTATAAATATTTACAAGTAGCTCCTTGAAAAAAATACCTCTCAAATTTTTTTTTTTTAACTATCTAAATTATATTTAGTGTAAGCATTCTCATAAATAATACTTAAACAAATTAAGGTGATCATCCTCTCACAATGTGTTTCATATCATATAAATGTAACTTAAAAATTATAAAGTACATGATAGGTGATTTGAGAATATACACACACATTACATTACATGTGTATAAGATTCAAGTTAATCACAACCCCCTTCCAAAAAAACCAAAAAAAAAAAAAAAATTATGACTCTGCCACTAATTTTTAACAACAAAAACTTTTACTAATTAAGTTAACTGAAATTTATCATTATTTTGTGTTTTAAAGAGTCAAGAATTGGGGGTATAAATAACATTAACTGTTTCCATCATAATATGTGACATAATTGTTGTTGTATGTTTAGCATTATACTTTTTCCCTTTACATAGCTGGCTGACATGAGAGTCTGGCAGATTCTGTCTTTGAAAACATACGGTCCTACACTTACACATTCAAAATGCATTAGTGCTAAACACTAAACAAACAGAATTTTGACCCCTGAATGTGAATCATGCTATAGTTGATTAAAAGTTACCAAATCCTTTGGACGGTAATAAGGGTTCCAATTCAATATGCTCTCATGGTTCGTCTTCAAAAAAAATATGCTCTCATGGTTAATGGTTAATTTAATGGAACCAAGGCAATGCGATGTCTCATGTCTGAGTGTCTTTAATAACATACGATGCTCCGCGTTCAAAACATACTATTTAAAGTAATTATAAAAATTTAACTTTTTACAAATGCACACTCTTGTTATAATGGTCATTCTATAAATACTAATTTTTTTTTTATCTTAACTTTAATTCTAATGATTTAACCTTTCTTTTTTTATCGAATCTAAAGATATAATTGGATTCTAGAAGGAAACTAAAAAAAAGGGTTATTGTAATATGTAATCTATATTGAGTAAATATCATTGATGGAAATTTAAGTATGGAGAAGAAAATATTCATTTTAAAGTATATTAGGGGTCTGTTTAGATACCACTTATTATTAAAAACTGAAAATTGAAAATACTATAGTAAAATAATTTTTAAATGTATGAATAATACCGTGTGACCTAGTTTTAACTTAATATATGCGTTTTTCTATACTTGCAGGTCCTGTAAACAGTACACGGAACCCACAGAAAAAAGCCAAACACTCTCTTTCTCAGTTTTCTATGTGATCTAAACTCAACCTAGATTAGATAGCGTGACAGGTTTTTGTTTGGATAAGTTAGCGTGACAAGTTAGTACTTTCATTTTGTAAATCTAAATCCAGTTATTTGGTAAAGCTTAAACGCCCCCAGAATAGATACTAAAAATAAATATCACTATGGCCATCATTGTGACTTCATGAGCTGAGTAAGTCTAGCGTCACAAATTTTCTTACAATTTTATTATGTGACGACTTGTGAGTGGTAAAATCATAGATTCAAATGGATCAACTATTTTATTTCTACCAATCACAAGTTGCCACATAAAAAATTTGTGGCAAAATTGTGAAAAAATTTGTGACACCATACTTATTACTCTCATGGGCTCCGAGGTTTATACCAAATTATGAGAATATTCTTTATAGTTCCTTGCTGGATTATACTGCTTTGCCCACACACGATTGGGCATCTTGTAATTTAGATTCGGCTCTTATTTCGTATTAGACCGTCTTCCATTTAATAATATTCTTGCTTAATGCGAATCTTTTTTGTCAAAATGTTCCCAGTACTCCAGGCTAGAATCTAGTTACAGTTAATATTTGGATCCACACATTCTTGATTCAACTCTCTTAATTCAACCACTGCACACATTTGGTGTGATAGTCACTCTATAATTATAAGTGCTTATAAGTGTTTATGGGATGTAGGGAAAAAAGTGCTGGAGTTCAAGTCTCCAGGAGGAAATTTCACACACATACATTTAGATTAAATTAAAGTAGAAATTATCTTAAAAAAAAAAAAAACTCTTTTAATGCAACATTTGGATTTGGTAAAATCTCTTGACGGTTAAATTAAAGATTTGGAGTTCAATCTTCGTCAACACTAAAAATTAATTGATATCTTAGTCAATAATAAAGAGTTATTATTAAAAACAGATGACATAAGTTAAAACAATCTTAAAAAAATATTTGAATAATTTATTTTCATTAGTTTTTTTATTTAGTAAAGATATAAGTGTATTTGAAAAAAAAAAAAGAATGTTGAGAAATTGTACATGAGTTGACTTAAAAATTAAGCTAGCTAAGTTATATTTAACGTGTCCCTTAGATTTTTTTCAGATATTATTTTATTGACTTCTTTTGTGAAAATCAATTCTATCATTAAAAATTCCTTAAAGTAAGCCTCACAAAATGTACCTTTCACATGGATTTTTCTGGAAAGCACGTCGGTACGGCTGAGGGAGATTTCGAGGCTTAATAACTATTTAGTATGGATAGAGATGAAAAATTAAAATTATTTTATTATTTAGTTTATTTTTGTTATTATTTATGGATTTTATTGTATTTTTTGGTATTATTTATAGATTTTACGGTACTATTTTAACTAATTTTTATCTTTATTTACAGTATTTTTAGTAATGAGTTTTAAGTTTCAGCAAAATAAGCAGCATCCAAACAAATCTTAATTTCTTGAATGTTTGCTATTTAAGTAAATATTTTTATTATAATTCAATAGTTTTCTTTCTTTTAATAATAATAGTAATAATAATAATAATATGTAGTATGTGTTTGGAAAAAATTAAAAAGTCAACTTATTTTACTATTTAATTTATTTTTTCTACTATTCATGGGTCCACTACACTTCTTGATATTATTCGTAGGTCCTACTTTACTATTTCAATTAACTTTTATTTTCATATATAATACTTTTAGTAAAATTTTTTTAATTTTAACAAGATAAACGGATTTCAATCAGACCCATAATACTTTTATTATCATGACGATTGTTGTTATTTACGTAAACCGTAAACACCAGTGAGTAAGGATAAAAGGTTTATCTTGATAAAAAAATTGAGAGGCAGAGAAAAATAAGTAAAACAGTAAAACAAGTGGATCTAGAGTTCTAATTGTGTGTGGCTGTGGGACAAGGTATCTTTGGAGAACGTGATGGAATCTACAAAGTTATATTCCACTTTTCTTTCTCTTCCCGGGTCCTTGGCAACACGCCTCCACAATTTTTTTATTTTTATTTTTTAAAAAACTTTCTTGAGGTTTACGGCATTACTTTTTTTTTTTTTTTTTTTTCTTTCTTTTAATTCCCTGCTTCTTGTTTGACATTCACCTTCTGTGAATATAATGAATATAATGTTAGTAAGAGAATATATAAAAGTAATATTATTCCAATCATAATAAATTTTGCTAATTGTTATTATTTCCTTATATTATTGTTTGGTACATGTATCGTCTCTTTTACATGTGAGTCTTATAAATATTAATTTTACATGTAAGTCTTATAAATATTGATTTTTACCGGCCTCTTTTTTTAATGCTTATTTGACATTGCTCTAAGAAATAAATAAATATATATATATATATAATTTGATAAATATAATGGCATATCAAAGATTTAAATCGGAACTTTTAATTGGGAAATACTAGGAGGTCCAATTAACTATATAATGTTAGTGAATAGAGTTATAACTCTAGAGTATAGAGCTTGTTTACTAGTATTTTTATTTATAAAGAAAAACAAACAATTTTCTGCATTTAAAAAACAAATTGGTGGGTTGGACTTGGTGGGTCCAAACTAGTTGTGTTGTTTGGGAAATTATTTCCAAAACTGCTTTTAGAAAACTCTGTGCTCAAAATCATTGTGGAGAACAATTTTCCTGAAAAAGTGTTTTCTTTTTTCATTTTCAGTGCATCTCTCTCTCTCTCGTCTGCCAATGATGAGGTTAATTGAAATTCAGAGTCTGCTTAAGGACTCCAGCATACATTTGCTAGATAAGTCAATTTCATTTTAAGGAGCTATTTAGTTCAACCGGTACACACTAAATTCATGATTTTGATCATTATACGCATAAATTTCTATTTGGTCTAGCAGCATCTTTAGCATATATCTTTGACTTCTCATTTTCCAAGCGCCACAAACATTTTAATCTCTTATGATGACAGATCCACAATAGAATAAAATACATATAATAATCCTCAACCCAAAATAGTTTGCATGACCAAATACATCAAATTTATGATTTTTGTCTTGATTGTACAAAACAGATAGTAGTTGTTGCTAGCTAATTTTTTCTATGCTATGTGTCTATTTGGCTCCAGATTAAAAAATCAACTTATTTTATTATTCAGCTTATTTTTGTTACTATTCATGAATTTCACTGCATTTTTTGGTATTATTCATAGATTTCACTGTACTATTTCAATTAACTTTTATTTTTATTTACAATACTTTCAACAAAAAGCTTTTAGTTTCAGCAAAATAAGTTGATCCTAAACAGACCCTTCATATTACACATGCGCTTGCCAATCCACGAGTTCTAGAATTCTCATGAGCTTGCACCAGGTATAGCAATTTGGTTTCCTATGGTCTTGAACCATTTTGTCACTTCGCCATCCTAATGCATAGTTGAATGTTCAAATTTTCAGTAACCAAATTTTGCATAAGAAATCAGTAATTTGACTTTTTGAATGCATTTATTTGAGAAATCTTATTGATTGAAACAAATCAGTACACACAACAATAGAGGGTGCAATAACAGCAACACAAGAATTGTTCAAGCAACAAACTAGTTACATCACACTTTGAGATCTAATCTAAATCTCTAGGAAACATAAAGACTCTTACATTGACTCTTAGAGCAGCACCCTAATATAGCTCTAGAAAGCTGCCACCGACAATTCATCTAGCCCCATACACATTGAATTTCTTGCTACTCTAAACTGTGAAACAAGTTTCTTATTAAGAACTGGCATTCAGTTGCCCCATTTCTCACACAAGGCTTTGTTAAAACCAGAGTGTTCTAATGTGCTTTGTTTTCCACCATCTCTGAGATCTCATACGGGTAAAGGTTTTGCACATAACAAAAGTGTCTTTCAAAGAAATCATGAATTTCAATGCTAGTTAACTTTTAAGAAATTCAATGGGATCCACACAAAAAAAGGAATGCAGTGAGATAGATTTAAGAATTAGAAAATTGTTCTTGTCTTTGAACAAAACTTTTCACTTGTGTTTAACAAATACTTGACTAGGATTTTAGAAGTCGAGAAACAAAAACAACATAAACAAAGCAGAACAAAACCCAGAAAAACAAAACACCCAAAAACCAAATCTATCCCACCATCATCAAACCAAAACAACAAGACCTCTAAGATCAGCCAAAACAAAAGGAAAATGAAAAGTTCCGAGCAAAATCTGATAACCAAAAAAAATATATATATATATATATATTTGAACTCAAATATCAAATTTAATATAAAATACCAAATATGAGAATAGAGTGAATAAACATCAATCTTGAAATCAAGAAAACAAATTGAAGAGCTTGAAGGTCAACACAGAGAGGGGATCAATCCTTGAGTCTTTGCTCTTGGTTTCAAATAACTGACCAACTAACCACCAAGCCAACACAGAATGGGGATCACACAACACATGACTGCACATGGCAAAGTCAACTGTGGTTATCACATGCTTTTCTTTTTCTCTTTTTGGGGAGCCAATTCAAAATATATGATGAGTGAAATAGCAAGAAAGTAAATGAACAATGTTAAACAAGAAAATAAATTTTACAGAACATCAACTGCATGGAAAATGAGTTCATGTATCGCATACACTTCGACTCTTCCATCACTTGTGTACGCATCTTGTAAATTTGTTTATGAAATTGTCTTTCCCTACAAGCATGTCAACAATTCTCTTCATAATTAGAATTCTCTTAGTTTAGAAATACAAAGATATTCTGAAAACTCAACTGCCGTCGTTTTTGCTACTTCAACAAAATTATCTTTCTTTGTTTTTCTTTACAGGCCTAAAAAGTAGTTCTTCATTCCAGTCCTTGAGACAAAATTAAGTAATTAACATTACTTACTCCTGAAAAGGGCAACAGAAACATATGTTTATTCTAGAAAATTCTTAAAATAAACACCAATTGAAGTATGACCTTCACATCAACACCTGCTGACATAATCTAACTATGGTCTCACATTTTACTCTCAAAGTTCTGTTCTCCAGGAATTATGCATGAAATTCTCTACATGAAACAATTGCCTCCAATGGACCTTAAAAAATGTAATGAAGCAAAAGTAAAAATTAGAAGAATAACAAAGTAGCTAAAACAATTTTTTATTTTTCTTATTTTTTTTATATCAAGTAGCTAAAACAATTAAAACTGACATAATGATGATACATTGATAGTGCACTAACATAATTTTTCCAGAAGAAGTTTCCATTATCAATGTATTTGATGGGAATGGAAATTAACCCCCTCACCAAGTGATATCAAATATCTCTGAAGTTAACAGTATTTCATGTAAATTGATGTGTATTATGGAGCTCAGGATTACACAGTTCAAAGGCTATTCTTTGTTAGATTATCATTCATCAAGGTTTTATTTTTTATGAATTTTGTTACTTTTTTGTCTTGATGTGCACTTGTTGATCTAGCTTGCACATCTTAAACATGGATATTTACTTAAGACTTATGATCACGGACACAATCATGATAGAAACACAAGCTGTCAGAAAAGAATACTGATTCAGACATGTGATGCAGCTATATATGTGTATCTTTCTGAATTTATGAACCTAACATATATGAGCGTCTCTATGAGAGCCCATTTGCATGCATAGGAACCATAATTGACTAGTCACAAACTCGTATGATGCAGAAAAACGGTTAGCATACGATTATGCCAACATTAATAAATATAATCTTATATGGAATCCAAAATGTACAAAGTTCTGAAATTGTAGATAGAGGTCAAGACAAAAGATCAAATACTTTTTTGGTAAGTAGATAAAAGATTAAATACAAAATACAAGATCATCTAACTCGATAGTTAAATACAATCCATATTACCAAACCACTCATATCTGATATTTATATGGGTGATTCAACCCTAAGTCAAAATTCACATTCAGCCATTGTCAGATAATCTACCATTACATTTTAAGCAACCATGCCAAACAATATTTCATCAAGAAAATAAAGAAAGAAAAGATGAAAAAAATAGACAAAATTGTGCAGCGATGCAAGCACAACAAACGGCTTTTCATAAAGCATATATTATCAAATAAAATGTGTTGCCTTTTCTACAAAATAATAAATAGTTAAAATGAGAAGGATGAAATTACTTCTTAGCTGGAAGGTGAATGATTCTTTATCTTTTCCCACATGGCTGGACCTTCGGGATGAACATCAACAAAATATTTTACAAAGCGTGTAGCTGAGCATGCAAGGATAGTACTCAAAGACAAGGTTGGCTTTGCTGCACCTCTCTCCCTCAGCCAAACATACATTGAAAATCTTTGACTGATTCTTTCCATATCATAACCTAGATATGCGGGGAATGACACCACGGATTCCAATGGGTAACCCAAATAGTTTCTTAAGTAATCAATCTTACTTTCAATAACATCTTTGGACTGGTTAAGAACCGTAGGGGCTTGTTTAACAATATTTGTCACAATGTTGTAGTCCAAACCAGCTTGTACCAGGCAATCAAACCTCTCCTGTAATTGATCCCCTCTGCCTCGAAATTGCTTCAAAGCTTTCGTCATCTCATCTGAATTTTCCATGTACCCCAATCTCGACAAGAATGTAGTTTTCTCCTGGTGTTTACTAGGAACTTGGGAAGATTCCGGCTCATTGCTCTTTATTTTTGATTTAGACACTAAATTGAACAGCTTCAGTGGATCTTCCTTTATAACTTGACATAGACCATCTCTTCCAACTTTCAATTCTTTGCAGACAGATCTAGGTCCTTTCAAAGTACGTGAACCCAGAAGTTGCATGTGGTTAGATATAATGCTTGCAATGTACTCTGTCTCCATTTCAATCTCAAGTAGAAAATCCATTGCTCGCAAAAGATTTTTTATACACTTAACTGACAAAATGTTGGGATTTTGTATAAACAGAGAATAGATCTCATTCAACTTGAGACCCAATTTGAGTAATCGACCAAACAAGATATACACCTTCTTCCCAGAACCTTCAAACAGTATTGCAGGATTTGTGTTAAACAAATGGTGCATCTGCTCCTGAGTATAGCCCACTTTATCTAGAAAATCCACAGTATCAAGCATTCTGTTCCAATTGTAGGTGCTTTTACCAGATAAACATCCTCCAATCCAATCATTTTCAAACCTCAATTCCTTCAATCTTTCAAGAACCTTGACAAATTCACAGTTAACACCACCAATCAAAAGTGAAGGGCAACAACTAATAAGCTTAATAACTGTGGATTTACTCAAACCCAAATTTTCATAAGCTTGAAGTTTTAAAGCCAATATCCCATAATCATATCCAAATATCTCTTTAGCTTCCTTGTACATTTTACCTATCTTACTACGCGGGATTCCATAACCACATAAAATATGAAAGTTGTCAAGCATAACATGATCATCACTCAAATACATCAAGTGTCGTGGGAGAAGCACTGAGAGCTCAGATGGACGGAGACCCAAACTCTCAAAAAATGGTTCAAACTCATTAATGGGATTGTAGCGCAAGAATTTAGTTAAAGAGTGAGCAACATGTTTGTCAGTATCAATCTTGGATATCAAAGTCTGAAGAAAACGAGGGGAGTTCTTGCTAATGTGCTCAGCATCTGTGAAGCTGAAGCTCCTAGTACAGTGTAAATAATCAAAGAGCACGTTTTGAGCTTCATTCTTAGCTATCCGAGAGAATCGGGGAGTGAAATTGGGTGATTTTGCTAACTCAGTAACAGTAACTTTAGCATCATTGGTAAGCGTAGAAGTGGAAAAGCTTCTAACTTTAAACAAAATGAAAGATGGGTTTTGCCTAGTTATGGGTTTGTCATAGCCAACAGGTGAGAAAAGTACAGAGTGATTAAGTTTGGCAATCATTTCAGAGAACTCAGACACCCTTTTATGGTTTCTAGATAGTAACATGGCAAGAAGACAAAACAGAGTGTAGAGAGACAAAGAGAAAAACAACCCTACTAAATCAACACCGGCAGCCCTCGTTACTGTTGATCTCCATCAGTCATTATATCTGATCCTCCTCTCAATCTGGGAAATGAGGAAAGCACATAGATTAAATTACTTGTGTATGAAACCTTGTACAACAATTTAAGAATGAAAAGGTAAACCTAAATAGGGTTTTCATCCAGGTTTTTTTTTTTTTTTTTTGAGAATCGGGTTTTCATCCAGGTTTATTACCCACAAACCACGACACATACAAACCCGTAACAAACACATACAACTCTATCATTATGTCACTAAGGATGAGATTCAATTCAGAAGCACAAGAAACAGACTTACCAGACTGAGAATCTTAGTATCACTTACATGAAAAAGATGATAACTTGGGTACCCATAACCCCTAAACCAAATATCAAAAGCTAAGGAAACTCAACATAAACCCCCAAACCTTAGACTTTCGCAAAAACCTCAAAAGACACAAGTCACAACAGGCTCACATACATCAAACATTTTAACCCACCACTTCCAAAAGCTTACATTTTTAATCAAGAAAATATAAAATGCATCATTCATGAAATGAGTAAGTAAAAAAAAAAAAAAAAACAGTGTAGCAAAATTTTTAGTTCCAACAACAACAAAAAAAAAGCATAAACACCTTAGCACAACCATAACTATAATCATCTTTTTAAACAAAAAAGTTGCAACATGGGTTTGATTTACCTTCAAAGAAATGTTCTTTATTCTTCTTCTTCTTCTTCTCAAAGGATGTTCTTTGTTGAAGTGGCATTGCCGCCTATCCCAACCTCAATTGTTCAAGTAGGAAGGGAAAGATATGAATTGTTTGCGTTTGGGTTTTTGGGTTGGTGGCACTGTCATGAAGCTTGAGCTTGGTCTTGGGCTTGTGTTATTGGGTAGTTTGGTGGTTGGGTTTGAGACTGGTTATGGGTTCAAGTAATTGGGCAGTAAGATTGGAATGGTATTGGATTCGGGCTTGGGCTTGGCTTGAGTCCAAATTCTTACACTTTCCGTTTGATTCAATGTAAATGGGGGGCTTTGTGCGAGGAATAGGGAAGAAGGTGTGGAAGTGGGTTGGCCTGTGCGTTAGAGATAGGGAGGGATGGAAAATGTTTTCCAAGTTTTAACACACAAATTTTCAGTCAAATTGAAAATATTTTCCAAGTTTAACTAAATTTTTATAAGCAAACAAATATTTGAAAATGAAAAAATATTTTATATCGAAACAAACACAATGCTAGTTTACTTTTGGGGGGTAAAAACTACTGATGCTTTGAATTTTGGGTGGTATAGGCATTGCCGCATTGGTATAATTTTTTGTGGAAAAACTTGAAATGTTGTTGGTAGTTTAGTGATGTAGATTTTAGGAGTTTCTGCTTGAAAGTAGGGATAATTTGATTTTACTTTCCAAAGTTTTAAAATTTTGATCAACTCCACTAACGTTACAGAACGTTTGTATTTGCTTTTTTCCATTAATCTCTATTGTTGAGGTGGCCGTTAAGTGCCACATCAACTCAAAACAACATGGTTTTTAACTTTAAATAGATTGGTTTCTTAGTAAATTTTGATAATTTTTTAGTTTCAAGTAGGTCTCATGTAAATTTTATTATTTTCTAAAAAATTATTAATTAACCTTTTATGAGTATAATTGGCTTTTGTAAGAATCATAATAAATTTATAATTACTCTCATATAAAATCTTGTGACTCTAACCAGTAGACATTACTTTAGAAAATGTTAATTAATTAATTATCTCAAAAAGAAAAAGTTAATTAATTGATACAATAATGCTTCTAAATGTTTGGTAAACAGTTTGCTCTTTTAAAATTTCTTTATTTTAAATCAACTTATGCACACTTCCAAAGGACAATATATATATATATATATACACACTTCAAAAATTCTTTTGATTTCATTCCTTGCCCTGTAAACATTTCAATAGAAGAGTAAAGGGGTTAATTCATATGATATACTAAGAGGACTAATAAATCGAAAGAAAACTTACGGCTGAAGAATATATGAAAAACGTTATGTTTTTGATCATGGAGCTAATTATTCTTATCTATATATTACTAAAAGTTGAAACATAACATTTATTTTTGCTACACTTCTGTTGAGGCATATCAGTAGTCACGTCATTTATTTATTTTTTATATTTTCTTTTCTCTATTTAAACTTTTCTTTCCTGTATTAAAAAAAAAAAAAAAAAAACTCTTCTTCTCCCAATTAGTTCACACACCTACTATTACATTTCTTCTTGCATTTCCCTTTCATTTTTGCTTTTTTATCTCCCCACTACTTTACCATTATACTTCCTTCCTCTTTTTTATATTGTATAAGTTTGATATTGTTTTCCCATTCAATCCATATTTTTTGTCACACATCAATATATTACTAAAAGTTGAAGCATAGTATTTATTTTTGCTACACTCCTGTTGAGTCACATAAGTAGCCACGTCATTTATTTATTTTTTATATTTTCCTTTTCTCTATTTAAACTTTTCTTCCCTGTATTTTCAAAAAAAAAATTCTTCTCCCAATTAGTTCACACACCTACTGTTACATTTTTTCCAACCATTTCCTCTCTTTTTTGCCTTTTTATATCCCTACTACTTTACTGTTATACTTTCTTCCTCTTTTTTATATATTGACTCTTCTTCTACCCATTTTATTTTGTATAAATTTGATACCATTTTCCCATTTAATCAATATTTTTCCCACACAAAACTATAAGTACTCTCTTTCTCTACTTTTTTTCGGTGAATTTTTATTCCTTCTTATAACTCTAATTAAAGTTGATGGTTTTTTTTTTTTAAAATTTTTTTTATCCCATCAGAAAGTCTTCTCTTTCCCTTTTATAGTTTTGGTTGAATTTAAGTTTGGGTTAATACTTCGGTTTTTTTTTGAAACATGATTATATGTTTGACGTTCATCTTCTCCCTTCTCTTCATATCCACCATTCTTGTCCTACTCAACTTGATAATCTATATTTATATATTACTAAAAGTTGAAGCGTAGCACTTATTTTTGTTACGCTCCTGTTGAACCATATCAGTAGTCATGTCATTTATTTAATTTTTATATTTTCTTTTCTCTATTTAAACTTTTCTTCCCAGTATTTAAAAAAAAAAAAAAAACAAAAAAAAAAATCTCTTTTTTTCCCAATTAGTTCACACACCTACTGTTACATTTCTTCTAACCTTTCATTTTCCTTTTTGCTTTTTTATCTCCCCACTACTTTACCGTTATACTTCCTTCCACATTTTTTATATTTTGACTCTTCTTCTAATTATTTTATTTTGTATAAAATTGATATCTTTTTCCCATTCAATCCTTATTTTTTGTCACACATCAATCAATATATTACTAAAAGTTAAAGCGTAACATTTATTTTTGCTACACTCTCATTGAGTCATATTAGTAGCCACATCATTTATTTATTTTTTGTATTTTATTTTATTTATTTAAACCTTTTTTTTCTTGTATTTAAAAAAAAAAAAAAAAACTCTTCTTCTCCCAATTAGTTTACACACTTACTATTACATTTCTTTCAACATTTCCCTTTTATTTTTGCCTCTTTATCTCCCCACTGCTTTACTGTTATACTTCCTTCCTCTTTTTTATATTTTGACTCTTCTTCTACCCATTTTATTTTGTATAAATTTGATATCATTTTCCTATTCAATCCATATTTTTCCCACACAAAATTGTGAGTACTCTCTCTCTCTCTGAATTTTTATTCCTTCTTATAACTCTAATTAAGGTTGATGGTTTTTATTTTTATTTTTAATATGTGTTTTGGTTTGTGTGTTTTTTTTTTTAAAATTTAATATCCCATTAGAAAGTCTTCTCTTTCCCTTTTATAACTTTGGTTGAATTTTAGTTTGGGTTAATACTTAATTTTTTTTGGAAACATGATTATATGCTTAACGTTCATCTTCTCCCTTCTCTTCACATCCACCATTCTCGTCCTACAACTTGATAAGACTGATAGTAATGAGCATAGTCAATTAGGCCCTTGCCTCTTAGGACGTCTTCAACATTGTCGTAAAATTCAAAAAAGAAAGCAACCCTCCAAAATCTCATATTTTGTATTTACTTCAGCTTTATTGATTGCTTTGAAGATGCTGACCCTAGTGATCGAATGTATTTTACAGTTAAAGAATGGTTAGACATGTGTCACCAGAAAGAAGAATTAGAACATATTTCTACTTGCTTGACGGAATTTTTTATAAGTTTAATAAAATAGCACATAAAAGTGTTCATAAATGAAGAATCTCTAAGCTCCAGTTTTAGATGTTGTAAGAAAATTCCTAATTTGTCTCTCTCTTATTCATGCATATCAATTTAATTTGTTTTAAAAATTACATCAACATTTCCTATATCAAGTCACTAAAATAGATCAATTGATTATGCGGTTAATATAAATCATTAAATGTTAAAAAAACTAAACTATGAGAAAAATCGTTCTGCTAAAATAGCACACTTTTGCTGTTTTTTTTTTTTTTTTTAAGGAGAAAGATATATACTTTATTGAGACACAAGGACTAAATCAGCCTGAATAACAGAGTAAACTTGTGGTGGAACATCCTTCATCCACACAACATAATTTGAAGAATTGATTGCTAATCTAGTCAAACTATGAGCAACTTTATTGTCTTCTCTCTTGAAACGAGAGTAAGACAATTTAGAGAAAGAGCTAGCATAGTTACAAGCATTTAGTATCAACAAACCGTAAGAGGCCAAATCTGTGTCCTCCTTGATCAAGTCCTTCACAACAAGCTCCGAATTACCTTCCACTATTGCTTTGTCTATTTCTACCGCTTGGTAGGCATGGGGCATTTGTTGGGACAAAGACGCTATGACTAGGCCCTGGTTGTTCCAGATAACAACACCAAAACTATAATTATTTACCTCTTTGAATTTGAAGACAGCTCCATCATAGTTGATTTTGAAGACATCTGGTGGGGGAGGTAACTAGCAGGCTTGAGAATGGACTTGATTTGGATTTTGGTTTTAGTTTTACTTTATTTTACTATGCTTTGAAATGCATTGATTTCAGGCTTGATTCTTATTGAAAACAGTGGTGCATTTGTTTTAGTGATTTAATATTTTCCTTTCCGAAAAATAGCATTTCCGGAAAATAAATATTTTCTGGAAAATATTTTACATGAACCAAACACAGTCTTATTTCTTAAAAGTCGCCACGCCAAGGAAGATTGTTCCATTTCTATATTTTCTCCCCAGGGAATCAATTAAAGTTTGGTTATCCATTACTAATTATATTCTCCACAAATTTTCTTCTTGCATAAATTTTTGGTCGACTTGAGAGTTACTTTTTGTAGTTTAATACTGAGAAAGTGGGAATTGCAGGTTAGGGAGCTGGATGTCAGAGTTGGTGTGGACAAAACCTTCAAATTTTACTGCTCATTTTATTATACTAATGCCTCTTATGTTTTGAAAATAAATGGACAAAGCTACTGCAATCAAATGTTATGTTTGAATTATCTGTGTTCTTGATGTGCGATTGATCGTAAGATTAGTTTATATCAGAGTTGTTTATGTCATTCAACCATGGAGACTCTCAAGTGTGTTGATGTTATTTTGCTTGGGTTATGTTATGATTTTTTAAAGAGATTTATTATAATAATGCCTTTGATGCAAAGGTTATATTTGGTTACTTCCTTCTTCTTTTTTTGAGAAAATACTTAACAGTATATTTAATGTTGTTTGGTAATTATGATGAGCAAGTATTTTATTTTTTATTTTTTTATATCTACAAATATATCATTCTATTATTTTGTGTGTGTTTGATTAATATATTTTTTTATGGGAACTATATTTTTCTAATTTATATTGTAGTGTGTTATATTTGCCTAATATACAACTAATATCATAAATTTTAAATTTATTATTCAAATTTCTCATATCTTAAAGAATAAGAAAATTATTATAATAATCAAAACTCATCACAAATTTACAGTGTTATTTTAACCAAAATTAAAATGAAACTCAAGGAATAGAAGATAGACTTTATAATAGCTTATTATGGATGCCCGACTTTTCTTGCCCCGGGTTCCCAGGGGAGGGGGGGGGGGGTCATCGCACATTGGGTCCTTGGCGATGTGACTCTTGTGTGATTGTATATCTAGAGTGGGGTGTGTGAGTCCCTTTTTCTTATTTTTATTTTAGGAATCGCCACCAATTATTAGTTTTGTATTATGTGTGATTGGTCACCTAGGGAAAATTATTAGGTACTTCCGGAATACCATAAATGCGTACTCCTCCCTCTTACTGTCTCACATGAATGGTAGGTTCCACCATGAATTTAATTAGTGGGACCCACTATTTATGTGAGAGGAGAGAGTACGTATTTATGGTACTCCAGGAGTACACAATAATTCCCGGTCACCTAGAGGTCTAATTTATTTTAACTTACCTAATTAACTAAACCAAATTTTAAAGGTTCATTAATTAAGGTAAAACAAAAGTCTTTGAACCAAAGATATTGAACTTGGAAGTTTGGTTACGTGTGGGGAAGGTGTTAGACTTCCCAGAGCCCCTATCTGATGATAATACATCATTTTAATTTATTCCAAACGTTAAATTTTTTATGAAGAAATGAAATTCTTGGCATCTTGATTTTCTTGAAAAGATTTTTTGCAACCAATATACATATATGTTTGCATATAACTATCATGTGAATAATAACTCCACCAAAATATATTCAATCAAGGCATGTGAGATGTATACATAAGTAACATGTGAAAAAGCATACAAGTATACTATAATTGTACATGCGAATATCTATTTATTATATAGCTAGCATGTGAATACTAACAACTATACAAAAAACAAATACAATGTAATGAAAAGAGAAGGTTGGAAGTATAGCACATTGTTGTCATCCACCATTTTCTCATTTTTTTGTTCATGCAAAAAGATGACAAAAAGAAATTTGTTAGTGCCAAGAATGTTAGGAACAAATGTAAGCTTATAGGGTGTTCGAAGACTCAATAGAAAGAGCTTTGAATGCAAATCCACTAACTACACCTATTCTAAGAAAAGCTTGGAAGGAAAAGTTACAACGTTAATTTTATTATTTTGGAAAAACACATATTAGAAAACATTTTTTCTTACATGGTAAAAGTGTTTCATGAAAACATTTTCTTTTTGAAAACATGTATTGTTTTGAAGGAAGCAATTTCTTTCAACATTTGAAAACATTTCATTTCTTTTAATTTTTTTCCCAATGTTTTTTCCCTGCAACCAACACCATAACTAAAGATTCCTTTCATTTCTTTTTTCCTTCTCCTTTTCAACTATTTTTCTCAGTAATAGAATATTGGTAATTGTTTTTGTGGGGGGTTCCAAGAATCGAGGAGGATCAAACCACGGAATAGCTTGCATTGTCCAAGCCCAAAGAGGTAAATAAACTCTGAGGATTTCGCCCACTCGAGGATGGAAGTAGAATTAGGACCGTTAGTATCTTGTGAAGGCCCAAGGAGAGGAGAAAGGACACTAATGGGAACAAGGATGGTGGGAGGAATTTTCCTAAAGGACATACCTCCCACCTCCGCATTCAACGCCCTACACCAACCTTATCAGTGGCATTAATGTGGAAATGACCCCTGAACAGTAACTCCACAACTAGCAACCCTTTTTGCCACCTTCAGCAAAGTCCTGATGAGACAAGTATCTTGGGAAAGGCCCTTTGGCTTACAAGAGGAGGGTTCGGATGCCTTGAAAGAGAATATAAAAGGAAGGGAACCCCCTAGAAGATTGGAGAGGAATCTTGAAAAAGCCCTTAGAACAGGAAAAAGAAAAAATAGTAGTTTGATGTAAACTTGAACTACACTTAATACAGATAGTTGACCCTCGGACTTGCTCGAGGAAGACTTTATTCACAATTGTTGTTTCATTCATAACAATTTGTTACGTAGGCAGCTTGGCCTCAAACTTGGGCTTAGTTTAGAATTGCATTTGGATTTGAATCTCCCTCTCTTTACAAATTCTATTGTTTGGGCTTGATTAAAAGGACAATGTACCACTGATCTAAGTGGCATGGGCTTGGGCCTTTATTTTTTAAGTACCTACAAATTTTTTTGTTGTTGTTGTAAATATTAATAATTCTTTTATTTAATAACCTATATTTGTAGATAATGTGGCATATAGAATGGTTTTAGGCTTATTTAGCACTTAATGGCCACCTCACCTCATCAACAAAAATGGATAGAAGGACTTAAATCCAAATACTGTGTAATGTTAAAAGAACGGACCAAAAATTTAGAACTTTAAGGGGCAAAATAAAAAATAAAAAAATCTCAAACTTTGAGAGTGTGATTTTGCGATTTAATTTTCTTTTTAATTTTCATCAGTGAAGTTGAGAAGAAATAAATTGGATCCCCCCCTCCCTGTTTTTCTTGTAGAATTTTTAAAATTGAATACTGGTCATTCCCGAAAGAACATAGCATCGTTTTTAAATCATAGGTGAGAAGAGTGGGATTCAAACCTAGGTTTTCCAAGTAAGAAAACTTGATGATACTATTAAGCCATAAGACTATTGACATGAAACAACTATCTTTATAAAAATCAAGAAACATACCATGATTATTATTCGTTGAAAGCCTGGTTCCTCTCACACTCTTACCACATTACCTTATTCATGGTCCAAAACCTACCTACCTACCTACCTACCTACCTACTACTTATTCACCCCTTAGAATTTGCTATGAGACCAACTTAGAATTATAGATGTAGCCGAAAATTGAAAACTTTAGGACTTCGATAACATACAAGCAGATGGCACTAAAAGTCGTTTTTGACAGAACTATTGCTATGCGATAATGGGTTCTTCTCCAAGCAAAAGTTCCCTGAACATAGCCACACACAAACTACTCTCGTGAATTATTAGATGACCACCATCAGAAACTTCATGATACCGAATCCAAGGCAGCTTTTTCGCCACATATCGTTGCATTTCATATGGCACAAGTTTATCTTCATGACCATGCCATAGATGAACAGAGGCCTCATTGTTAGGAAATGGATTTTTAAGTTCCATTGGGTCGAATTCCCAGTTGCCAAAATGCACCATTATGTCTCGATGAAGCGATTCATAGACACCTTGCTGTCTTATCTTGTGCTGCAAGCACAAAACATGACCTTGTCATAACCATAAAACACCACAAAAAAATCATGGAAGTAATAAAACCAACTCATTTTTGTTTATAGTACTAATTGTTGTGAAGTTCTAGTACCTCATTGGGCATTGGTTCTTGTGACATTTTCTGTACGGTTTGTAGGTCACGTTTGTTAAGAATTATTGGGTGCCTTTGCAAGATAGAACAATATGGGAAAAACTTTTGGGTCATCCACCAGTAGAATAGTGCAGGAGCATAATGTGCAATCCGGAGTTTGCATTGGTCTCTCTTTAGTTGTTTCTTGTATGTTTCATTTTTCAACTTGGGAGGAAAAGAAGGCCACCAATAATTGATCACTGGAACTACTAGAGTCACACCAGCAAGCCTACAGTTCAAGCATTTGGTCACAAATTTAGATTTACATGACTAGTACTGAGCAATGACAATTATTGATATGGTAGTTGGCACCATTAATACCACTATTAATATGCATATGCATTAATCACAACTTCACAACAGATTCTATCAGAAGTTATATAAAAATTGTGAATCAGAGGGATGGGTAAACAAAATTGCTTGAAGTGGGATAACAGAAAGGCCATGAAAATTATAGAATTATAATGAAAGAGTAATTGACATGCCTGTGTGGTATGTATTTGAGGCAAGCCCAAATTGGATGAGTTCCAATTGACATTCCAATTACATAAAACTTCTGTCCTAGCTTCAATTGGTCAGCTAGTTCTTGAATGTCATATGCTTCACTCTTCACAGAGCGATTTGGGTTTGGATCACTTTCACCATATCCAGCTCTGTCAAATGACAGAATATATACACCCAGTTCATCCATAGTATCCTGCACACAGCCCACAAATCCAATTATGTTCATTTCTTTGTACTTTATAATTGATTTTTTATTTTATTTTAAATATGATCAATTTTACTTCAAAAAGCTTACGAATCAATGTAACAAAGAATGTTACTGGTGCCACTTTAACACATAATAAATAAATGTCACAAAATTTGTAATATCCAGACACTGAAAAACTATGACTAGTATTCAATATGCAAAAAGATTGTTTTGGAGTAGAGTTGCAAACCTGAGAGAGTGGCAAATATATGTCCTTAGAGCTGTCAAAGCCATGAACAAGGATGACTTTGTACTTAGCATGTTCTTTAGCAACACCCCTCTCTCTATAAGCCAAATGCCTTCCATCATTGAGCTTAATTCTTGGGGAAGAAATAGGCGGACCATTTGGTGTTCCACATATCTTTGGAGGTGGAGGCTTTACACTCTTATAAACGTATATCACAGCACTAACTACCAACACTGATGCTGCCACTGTAAACATCGCTGGACCAAAGAGAAAGTGACATATATAAAATCATCTTTTATAATGGAACATCTTTAATAATATCACTAGTTGTTAGCTGTTTTTGTTACTAAATCTCAAGGAACAATCAAACAAAATGGCAAAAACCTTTACAAATATAATTATCAGAGACTGACGAATGAAGAATATGAAGATTCATTAAGAACTAATTACCTGAAGAGGACATAGATAATTGTTTATGCTATACAATTGAAGCTTGTACCTTATGCTATACAATTGTTTATGTAGCAAACAATGGCACAAGTTTATATATATATATATATATGTATGTATGTATGTATCAACATGACAGTATCCACTTATCCTCACTAGATAAAATACTGGTAAATAGACATAATTGTTTACTACAAGAAGATCCAAATTTGTGCCACGTGAGCAAATCCAGGGGTATTTTAGTAAGTTGATATAAATTTGGGGCTAATGTTACTTTTGCTTGGGTTGGTTTATTTGCTTTAAAAGTTGGTGAACTAAAAGTCATCCCTATTGACCAGCATTGTTTGCTGTGCTGTGGACTAGTTGCTACAACAACTACAAGCACTACTAGCTAACCTTGCATTTGATTTCTACCAGTACTGTACCAACCAAGAAAAACTGATAGAGGTCATCGTAGCAAAAATTAAAAAAAAAAAAAACATTTGAGGGCCACTAATTTCCCGAAAGTCCTTCTGACTAGCGATGGTGAAAGTGCCAACATCAAGGATTTCACCAACACTTGAAAATTTTCAATATCTAGTTGATAGAGTGGTAAATGAATCAAGTTGTGAACAAACTTGTTATTAGAATTGTAAATGAATCAAGTTGTGAACAAACTTGTTAAAATGATAAATTAAGCTCTATTGTGTATAGGAACATTTTAATAATGTTGTTAAAATAAAAATATTTTGCAGAGTCCCTCTTGATGGTATAACTAATAGTCATGGATGTTGTAATGCCAAATTCAGGTTTGGCAAACACTAGGTGGAAGCAGGGTACAAAGACTAAAAGCATTCCCATCAAGGGAGTCAAATTTTTTAGCATTTATCATTTCAAAACACTACTTTTTAGCTAATAGGTATTTCAAATAGGAAATAGCAACAGGATGGGGTGTGATTTGGATAGGAGTGTTTTGTCCTCTCCTCAAAATGGTAGTAGGGCTGGGGCAATAGATGCAACATGGATTGTCATCAATAATGATGTGAAGTTGACATTAATGTAATAGAGATGAAAGAGAGAAAAATTGTCAATCGTGGTTACTGTTAAGAGAAAGAGAGAGAATGAGGCAAGCAAAATCCATTTTTCCCCCATTTTCTCTTTACAACGAAAAAAACCCGCAAGGTAGATCAAGACAAATTGGGTCAAGCGGGGTGGGAAACATTTTGTCAACCGAGCCCTTTCCAACCCAAGTTTTGACGATAATTTTCACTGTTTTAAAAATCGAACTAAACCAACCCTAAACCGGCCCGGTAAAAATCGAGAATCAGACCTAATTCTGGTTCTTTGATCATTTTGGTTTTTAAAATCATGGTCCTTTTAGAGTTATAGCACATACTTCATATTTTTTTTTCCTATAATTTTAAAATAAAAAATTAGCAAAAATATTCCATCGTTTTCTATTAAAAAAAGAAAAGAAAAGAAAAAGAAAAACAAACTTCTTATCTTCCTATAATCCCCTTTTCCTTTCAATTTTCTCTCTTATTTCTCTCTCTCTCTCTCTCTCTCTCTCTCTCTCTCTCTCTCTCTCTCTCTCACATATTTCGCTTTTTCTCATCTCACCATCTCTCTCTCAATCGTTGGCAGTGGATTGTGGGTTTCTTCAAATTTACCAATCTAACTACTCGGATAAATCTGAGTTAATAACTATATTCATCATTTCAAAACCAACAAAAAACAGATTTTTTTTTTTAGCTCTCATCCCTAAAAACAATCTTCTGAAAACTGCATACAGTCTCTAACATACCCTTAAGATTTCGTTGTTTCTTTTTGCAATAAATATGATTCCACATTTATTTATTTATTTACATTACCACAATAGCAGTACGGATATCCAAGAGTTCATACTGAGGAAGATACCATCATATGGTTGGCCAAATAACGAGTTTAGCCCAGCAAAAGTGCCCTGATAATGGTTTCACATAAATTACTGTTATTGATCATTAAATGTCCTCCATCCGGAACCTCATGATAACGAATCCATGGAAGCTTCTCTGAAAGATATCGGTTAAGTTGATAAGGAATCATCTTGTCATCATAGCCTTGCCAAATGTGAACCGAGCCCTCATTGTCAGGGAATGGATTGCTTACGTCCAGGGGATCAAATTCCCATTTGGCATAACCAGCTAAAATGTCCCGGTGCAGCGATTCATAAACACCTTGCTGTTTCACCTTTTCCTGAATGGAGAAACATAAATGAGAATTATCAGCTGAAGAATCTTCATGTTTTTACTGCTTGCCTCCACATCCCCCAAGGAATTACTAAATCAAATAACTGAGAGAGGAATAGCTTGTAAGGCTTTACAAGCTATTCCTATGAACAATGCCAAGAGAAAAATATGTTCAGATATATAATAATGTGCAATGTGCCATCTTCTATCATGTGGTTAAGGTAAAACCATAAACTTGACAAGCAAAAAAGGTTTTGCAGTTTGGGATGGACCTTAGCAACTGCTGAATTCTAATAGCTTATGACACAAGCAAAAGCAAAAACACTAGAAAACATAGACTACTAATCAAATTTTGAGTCTAATGTGCTAGATAATAAATTCCACCCAGATTACTCAATTAACTATAAACTTGAAACTAAGTACCATGATTAATGTGTAATCCTTCTCACAAAATATTAGTGTGGTGTGATAAAAGAAAAATGCATAGGATATGTGACTACCTGGCCAACACTAGGGATTTCTGACAACTTCTTCAAGATCTCAAAATCTTGGTCGGTTAAGGTTGCCTGACCCATGCTTAATGTAGGGAACCATGTCTGTGTCATCCACCAATAGAATAACCAAGGGGTGTAATGTGCAATTCGAAATGTCCTTTGGAATGATAGAGGCAACCTCCCAAACGCCTCTCTTGCTAGATTAGCAGGAAAACAAGGCCACCAGTAGTGTACGAAAGGAACAACCAGGGCAACTCCTGACAACCTGCAAATAATGTCCCAGTAACATATGAAAAGCAACCAGTCAGAACATTAAAAAAAAAAAAAAAAAAACACAAAGTTAGTAGTAGAAGTAAGGATCATGCCTGTGTGGTATGTATTTCAGGCAACTCCAAACGGGGTAAGCTCCCATTGACATTCCCATTACATAAAATTTAGGCCCAATTTGCAATTGATCAGCTAGTTCTTGAATATCAAATGCTTCACTCTTCACTGAGCGTGAAGGATATGGATCACTCTCTCCATAACCTGCTCTGTCAAAGAACAGGATATATATCTTCAGCTCCTCCATAAGTTCCTGAAAATCAGCGCATTTTTCACCAATTTACTATGTCTTAGCATATTAAACAAAAAAGTGCACAATGAATTCCAGTTTAATCAGGTTACAAAAAATAAATCACTTATATTAATTATACAATTGAAGATCAAAGAAAAACATCCAGGTAAATCCAGTACCTAGCACCACTTTAAAACTGAGGTTATAAGCTTTATTTTTTTATCTTATTTTTGTCCAGTATTAGCTATCAGTCATACAACCTTCACATTGCAAATAAAAACTTCGTATATTGTCATTAATCATCAACAAAACAAGTATGCACATTTTGATGTTTGGTGCAAAGATAAAGTCTTGGGTAGTCAAGTGCAAGGGTGTGGGTCCAATTCATGAGAGCAGCCACTTTGTGAAAAAATTCTAAAGCTCAGGGTCGTATCCAGATCTCCCCTAAGGGCACTATTTTGACAGGAACAACACTAGGTAATAACCTTCCTTTATTTTGTTTGCATCCAACATAATTTAATACATTTTAGTGTGCATGGGCGTTCATTGCCGGAGTAAATAAATGGTAGTTCTAGAGATTGAAAAATAAATATACAAAAAGTAACTTGAAATGCTAGAGTAGTTTGGATTGATCAGCCGGTTCCTAATTCACCACCTCAATCTTTCTGTGCATCACAGTTGAGTAGATCTGCTCGATATAGCGTATCGGACACTTTCAGAGATAAAAAAGAACAGTGGTTATGACATCCCCCTAAACAAATAAATGAATGACTGTTTACTGCATCTTGCAGAACAAAATATTTCTGTGTGTGCAAGTGGGTTTTCTACCTAGCCCTGTTGTTCAAAAATATGTGTCTTAGTTAAATCATGAAAAATGAAACCACTTCAGATAACATGATTTTATTTTTATTCATCACATTTCTGAAAAAATCACATTTGAGTGATAAATTTCTGTCCAGATAGTCTGTGACACAGGAAAATTCAACTAATTTTGGACGAGCTATCAAAAGTAAAAAAATAAAAAGAAATTAAAAATCAGAGCATGTTCATACTTGAGTGATAGGTAGATACACATCTTTTGAGCTGTCAAAGCCATGAATTACAATGATTTTGAACTTAGCCTCTTCCTTTGGAACTCCAGACTCCCTGTAGGCTAAATGCCTTCCATCGCTGAGTTTCACTCTATTTGAAGTGACAGGAGGACCACCTGGTGATCCGCATATCTTTGGAGGTGGAGGCTTCAATGCCTGATAAGCCCATCCCAGAAGACCCACTGCTAAAGCTACTGCAATTGGTGCAATCATTGCTGGGAAAGGTAATATCATAGTTACTATAGTACTACCATGTTGATGACAATATTAAAGAACTTCATAAAGAATATTAATAAAATATAGGAGTCTTGAAGTTTGTGAAAATGTTATATGTTCATGAAATACAGTACAGAGAGATATAAACAGGCAGGTTCTCCATATGATATATGGCGCTTCATGGCTTCGGAAACTATGCCATTTATTTAAGAACTTGTTCATTTTGAATATTTGACATCATCACTCTTTCACAAGGTTTATTCATTATATGTTTCATTTCTAGAAAGCATCACGTGCAACATTTTACTTTTCTTTGCTACTTGCAAAAACACATGTCAATGGGAGAAGGATGATCATCAACTTTAGGTGGGAGTTTTGAACCTAAGTCTCTCAAATTTCCAGTAAACTTATAGTGGTAATTTGAAATGTCCACCTGTATAACAAGGTAACACACATGAGGCAACAGGTGCAACATGCACCAAAGCAAGCCACCACAATGAATCTCACCCAGCTTTTTTGTTCATGATATGTGGATGCAAGAACACAGCATGATAGCCATTCAAAGGAAACTTGGGTGGCATAGTGGTTGATAATGAATCACACCTGTATAAACTCACTGATTTCAACAGTGTCAAAATCAGGGAACACCAAATTTTTATCTACCTAACCTCTATGAATCCCACTGCTCTCTCTTAACTATTTTCTGCTTCAGCATTATATAAGGGCAATGTGAGGGATTGGGAAGTTGAGGAGCCATCAAACAATGAAAATTCAGTAGATGGGGATAATGAAGGTGGGGATATAGCCTTGCAAAAAGAGGATGTTGAAAAAGAAGAAGAATAAGAGGATTTGCCCTGTTTCAAAGTGTGAAAGGGGTGTCAGTAATGAGGTGAGTGATTTAAACTTACCACCTGACATGATATAATGAATTTTTCAATATGGAATATAAGTTGTCTTGATGAACCCCTTAAAAAAGGAGAAGGCAGGCTTCTGTAAGATTTGGTTTGTCCGTTACTGGCCTCGTTGAAACTCAGGTTAAGAAAAATTCCTTGAAGATCAAAGAATGTCTTGTTCCTGGTTGGGTTTCTTGTTAACAATATGATAGTCATCGTTTAGGGGGAATTTGGGGTGTGTGGGAATGAAGATTTGATAGAAGTCAGGAAGTTGTATAACTCAAATCAGTTGCTTCATTGTGTGGGCACTGATAGGAATGGGGATAGCCAGTACTGTGCTTCTTTTGTCTGGGTTCCTTCAAAGTCTGGAAGGTACACTTGCAATTCAGCATAAAATGAGATTAGATTTAAGCTTCCTAAGGCGGTTTGGGCTAAACTAGATTGGTTTAAAACTGCTACATGCAATCATGCTTCTCTTTTTAAGCTTGCAATAAGAAATAGGCTATCAACACACAGCAGACTAGCTTCTTAGGTTTATGATGGTGACCCTTTTGTAGAAGCAAAGTTGAATGCTGCAGTCATTGTGCTTTGAAAGTCCTGTTTCTTGAAGAATTTGGCAGCAAGCTTTGATCACGAATTTGGTGACCTAGATTGAGTATAAATGGATGCCGTTGTCCATTGGGGAATTCAATTTCTCAAAGGAACAATCTTGAAGGTTACTCTCTATAAACTAATTTAGTGGCTGTTGTGACACAGGACAAAACCAAACAGGATGCAATAACAAAATTGAATAACAAAAAATAAAAGATAGGTAACCTAGGAGTTAGCACCTGGGCTTGCTTGGAGTCAACACAAAGTAAGAGAGAACAATCTAGGAGTCAACATCTATGGAGTAAGCACCATACTATTGGAAAAATTCCAAGAGAAATTTTATTAACCAATCTAACTGTAAAACATAACTGAACTTTGGGTTCCTTAAATAGAGTTCCAAGCTTATTATCCTAGTAGAGAACAACTTTACTAACCTAGTAAGAAAAAAAAATCAGAAAAGAAAATAACCTATACATAAATAAATCCTAAACATCTAGTGATTGGACTTATGCCTTAGGCCCAATTAATAGCAGGCTCCATCCATAAAGCCAAAGGTTGGGACGTAATCTTTTTGCATATACATTGATAAGTTTATGTAATTAGAGGCCTATATCTTGTGTCCGCACCATGTTGTTACCATGTTTAGTCTTAAAGGAATGCTTAGGTTCATAATGGAAAGCCTCTATACTCAACTTATAAAAAAAGGGACAAAGAATGTATGTTATGCAGTTCTGGGAAATTAGGAGTAACAAGAGAATGGTAACAAGTTACAGCATAAAGTACCAAGATGCACCATTTCATATCTTAGATCAATTTTACACATGAGGGAAAATTAAGAGATTCCCAAAATCAAGGCAATAAGTGGTGAATACAGGCTTATGAGAAGTTGGGATAGGTACACCAATTGAATCAAAGGGATAGAATAGAAATTCTCTCAAGGCATTGAGTAGTCAAAGTTGTGACTTAAAGAGTAAATATCGGTCCCGATAACATCATTTCAGAGAAATTATTTGCTATAAGTAAAATATTTTTGTGGGGATTAATTAAATTCAGAGTAACTACCAATCACCTCTCACACACCCTGCAAAAGGTGGGAATTTTATGCACTAGGAATAACTTTTTATTAATAATCCATAAGTTCTAAACAAATACTCAATTCTACTCAATCAAAAAAGGATCTTAATAAAGTATATACCACCCTCTAGCCAAGTTTATGCTTGATTTGTAGTTGAATCAAGTACTGCCTCATAATTAAACCAGACAAACCAGCAGTTTAAAATGGATTCAAACTTTAAACTGCCATACACAACTGGATAGGATAAAACCATTTTATAACTGCTTAAGATTACACTGGGTTAATTTCTTGACAAAATAAGAACATTTCATGTTGAAATTTCCCAACTACAAAAGTAACAATCAAGCAGACCAGATGGAGCCCAAGAGTAAGTACCAATCCAAAACACAAACTAGTTTAATTTACCAAGATTTTCAGTCATTTCTCAGATTCATTGAAAGTGAAAGTGCTACCTCTAAACTATTAAAGATCAAAACTTTGTAAAAAAACAAAGTAACTATTAAATAGAGAGGACTAAACTTGCACTCTATCAAATCAAATGAACAAAATTCCAGCAAATGAAAAGAAACCCATTAACAAGAACTGAAATTCAAACAAAACAGGATAGAAAAGAGTGAAAAAAAAAATTGAGAAAACTCACCTGAGGGAAGTGGGTTTGGCTTTTTTTTTTTTTTTTTTTGTTTCTGGTTTTTGAGCTCAGGCTAATTCAGCTGATACTTTCATGTGTGTCCCAGCTTTTGGCTTTTTTTATTTTGTTTCTGGTTTTTGAGCTCAGGCTAATTCAGCTGATACTTTCATGTGTGTCCCAGCTTTTGGCTTTTTTTATTTTGTTTCTGGTTTTTGAGCTCAGGCTAATTCAGCTGATACTTTCATGTGTGTCCCAGCTCCCAACTGCCATTCATTTCAAGTTTCAAGGAACACCGTCATACGTAACGACAACTGAAGCTGACCCACTAGAGAATGTGAACCACTGAGAGTCACCAAGTTTTTATTTTAACATGACAGTTACAGTCTTTGTGTCTTACAGGCTGCAATGCAAACATATGCAATTATACAGACAAGGTATTGAGGTTTTTGTTTTGGTCTTTCGTAAGACTAGTAGGTGCATACCATTTCAGGGGATTTATAATTCTATACATTTGTTGTGATAATTAATTTGCATATATGTGAAATAATCAATTTTACTATTTGATTCTTTTAAAAAAAAATTACTCCGTATCTCTTAAAACTTTATATATAGATAGGTAAGGCACATTGACATTAATTTAAAAAATACAGAATATCAAAATAAATGAGACACTTTATTATGTGGAAGTTGTATATTTACATCTTTGGAAAGAAAATCCAGGAGTAGGATTTGCATGTTATCTTGTAAAAATATTTTTGGATTTTTCATCATTTTTATCTTTTTTTGCTTGAAGGGGATTGGAGGAAAAGAATATATTGGGTCAATTGCGACTAGTCTATTTACGATCCACAACCGAATCATCTTTCTTGGAATGTTTGAATGATGATTGTTAAGAAAGAACAATTTTTTATTTATAAGGGACCAGTTAACGGATCCCCTTAAGGTATCTGCTAGCTTTTCCCATTTTATAATTACATAATTTGATTTTAATATTATTATTATTAACTAAGCGCAAGCTTGTGTGATGCGTAGAAAAATTTGTCGATTCTTTTTTTTTTTTTTTTGTTAAGTGAAAAATAAAATAGTAGATGAGAATTTTAAGTATTATTCACAAACCTTTCTTAAAATGATGGGATTATTTTCTTAAAGTATAGTTGTTACAATATATTAGATTTTTTAAATTAAGCTATCTGTATTTATTATTTGAAAGTGTTTTAAATTTTGAAAGTTTTTTTTTTCAAGGAAACATAATGTAGTTTTTTATATTCAATTATTGTATAAGGTAAAATATTTTATAAATAATGTAATGTGTAGTTGAGATTTGTTTTTAGTACTCCTTATAAATAGTCTATCCTCTACACGTCTTGAATGACCTAAAGAGGGAACATATATAAGTAAATCTATCAATTATGTTATTAAAAAAAAGAAGACTTTAATAACATAAAGAAAATGTAATTTTATCAAGAACCTACCAACATTTCACTGAAAATGTGACATCACATAATTGTCAATGAAACAACTCCTCCTTTTACATAAATCTCTCCTCCTAAAACATCATTTGGACCGAAGTGGACCAAAAGAGACTAAAATGGACCAAAATCAACTGAAATAGACTAAACTAGACCAAATGCACTAAAATGCTATATTTAAACTTTTAGATATTATATAAATTTTTTTCATGTTAGGTCAATGACATACTAGGATATGGGATCCCAATTCCCAACCTTTTACCATATTATTTTATTGATCATATAGGGATTAAAAAACTATAGTATTATTATTATTTTTATGATAAAATGATATAGATGTTTGTCGATTACTATAAATTGAATACATCTCTAACCACATGCCTAATAGTGTAAGGAGGAATTTCCTCCATCCACACCATACAATGAGGGGTGGCAATTTTTAACAAACCCATTAACCCATTTATTACCCATTTAATTTGGGTAATCTAATTAAATGGGTTTAAATGGTTAAATCCACTAGGTTCCCCTCCCTCTCCAAAGAGCAAATCTAAACTCTAACTAGA
This sequence comes from Quercus parvula, assembly GCA_030820535.1. Lineage (NCBI taxonomy): Eukaryota > Viridiplantae > Streptophyta > Magnoliopsida > Fagales > Fagaceae > Quercus > Quercus parvula. The sequence goes on from JAUAME010000010.1 coordinate 11,324,914, forward strand.
AAATTTCTTATTGATTTTCTTGAGTTTTCTTCTCATTTTCCTAGCTACCACACACATCCTAAAATTGTTTAGCTTCTCTATCCCTCTCTTTCTCTTTGACTAAGTGTCTATGTTGTGCTCTAAGATCGCTAAGATCTGCTTCTCAAGCTCAAGCGTGGCTAAGGTGATGGTGTTGCAGACCACCGTTGAAGATGAAGCCCCTCCATCCATAACATGAACAATGCTTTAGACCATGCACACCCCATGCGCAAGCAATCAAAGTAGTTTACACTAATCTTTCTGTCTACAACAACCTCATCACACCCTCAACTCCAAGTACTCCCTTCATCTCTTCCACCAAATCTAATCTCCCAACGTCATCTCATTGACTGCTCTAATTTGGTTTTGTTGGTTATGGGGAATATTGTTGTGGTTAGAACGGACCGGTTATGGAGATGTTTGGGATTTGTTTGGTCCTGATGGGGAGTAGCCGCCATTGGAGGTGGTGGCTGATTTTTGGGGAAGACCTTTGAAAAAGGTTTGGCTTGGGCCTTCCAAATGGCATGTGTTTTCTAATGTGTACTTTTTCTTGGCATCCAAACACTGGGATAGGAGAATTTTATTGGTTTTTTTTGTTTTTTCTAATTTCCTTTCCAATCCTTTTGTTAGATTTGATTTACTAATTTTTCTTGGCAACCAAACACAGGGATCTAAGTATTTTATTAGATTTTTTTTTTAATTTCCTTTTCTGTCCTTTGGTTAATTCTTTAAGGCTAGATTTTAATTTTATGTACAAATGGATCAAAGACATGTCTTTGATCCATTTGGTGGGTGTTTTGGTAAATTTGTTTTGGAGTGAATATATTTTGGGAATTTTACAAATTTTTGGTATATGTAAGTATGTATATATATTATATAGGACAAAATTAAGATATAGTACTTAGGTGCTGTTCTTTAGGTTTCCTTCGTAAGATTCAGTCATGTGACTTTTTTCTCATAAAACGGTAATGTAATTTTAATTTAGTATAGCCGCATGACTGAATCTTAAGAAGAGAATTTAAGGAACAACACTTAAGTATTATACCTAAGTTTTGCCCTAATATATAAATCAAATAATGGGTTAAATGGGTGGGTTGGAGACTAAATGGGTTGGGTAGATAATTGGTATTTAATATTTATTTAAATAGATAATAAATGGATAAATGGGTGATTGTGTACCCAATTTATTTATGACCCAACCCAAAATGCACCAAACCCACCCAATTGCCACCCCTACATACAATGAAGAACTTGGGGTTGTTTGATTTGTGTTTTTAAAGTGTGTTTATAGCACTTAAAAACAAACAATAGGTCTAGAGAAACAAATTGTTTTCACTTGAACAAAAATGTGTGGAATCTACTAAAAAACTTGTTTAGCTAATTGTTTTCTAAAAATTTGAAGCAAGTCCAAAAGTTACGTAGCCTATACTATCCACACCAATGATTGCATACCAAATTCTCACATGTGTGTCCAAACTCCAATTCATAAGACGTGTGCAAAGCAATAATATTGCAAGCCTTGTCTGCTATGTACTTGTGCACTAATAGTGTTTTCATGTGAGATAATCAATATAATATTTTCTCCCATTCTCCAATGTCTTCCTTTTATAACCATTATAAAAATAAAACATGATGCAATGCAAAAATAAAGCAAAGGAAAATGAATGCAAATGCAAAAACTAAACTACATATTCCTAGGACAAAGGATGGCTCTAAAGATGAAACCCTATGAGCAAAACTTGATTACCTACGACATAGCACAAACATTAATTTCCTTAAGAACTCAAACTAAAGACTATTTAGTGGTTTCATAAATAGATTGGCTAATTGGTTTTCAATGTAGAAAAATTCAAAAGATATGACTTGAGTTCCATAAGATCATGAATAAAGTGGTACCTATTGTTTATGTGCTTAGTCCTAGAATGTTGAACATTGTTTTCGGTTTTAGGGTTTTTTTGTTTTTGTTTTTGTTTTTGTTTTTGTTTTGTAAGAATAGTAGATGCACATTGAAATTAATTATAAAAAAAATCAAAATCAATAAGACACTTTATTATGTGTAAGTTGTATTGTATTTTCTTTGGGAAAAAAAAAATCTAGAAATAGGATTTTTTATTTATTAAGACCATTGTTTTCCCCCCTAGGTAATTGCAAGGATCATGGTTAAGAATGAGTAAATCTTTATTATTATTATTATTATTATTACTATTATTATTGTAGGGATGATAGGCCCAGTAGTATATATTGGATCGGAGGCCCAGTCCAAAGATGCCTATTAGTCCGAGGACAGTTAAACGCTATCATGGAAGTCCGTGTTAGTAAATGAAGAAAGGGGGTTTGATTATAAGGGTGCAAAAAGGTGGTTTGAGGAGCAAAGCAGAGATCCGAAGGTGTGGTCTGCCATCCAGAGCAACATTCCAGGAAGTTCTATTGATAAGGATACACATCGTGAAGGTACAGGACAAATGGGAACTATGAAAATATCTAAGAGAAAACTACTACCACCGCATTGAATGCTTTGCAGCTAACTCTTTGGTTGCATTAATGAGGAAGTGATATCTAAACAACGATTTTTAGCCTTACAGCTACTCTTAAAGACTTCAGGAAGGTGTTGATGGGACAAGGATTAACACCAGTAACCTGGTCTACACGTGAAGGGTGAAGATAAAATAAGAACAGAATATAAAAGAGAAAGAACATCCTGAGGGAAAGGGATCGGAGAATTAAGAGAAAAATACCGTAGCAACAAAAACTATGCTTGTAATCAAAGTTAAGAGATATATACAAGAACTGATCTCCTCGGATTGTGTTGAGAAGGATTTTCTAGGATAAAAACAGTCTATCTTTATTTTATTATCATTTGGATCCATTATAATTGTTACCCAATTCATTATAGTCTAGTTTTCTAATCCGCTCTCTACAAATTCATTGTATTGAGCTTAGATTCTTTTTACCTATTGGGCTTAGGATCCAAATTGCGTCCTTACAATTATTATTATTATTACAGCATCTTAAGGGGCACATACATAATGATAATAAACATAAACATAAAAGAAAATAACAATAAACATTAACATGATATTTAAATTAATAATACTTGTACTTAATTATGATTTTATTTTTATTTTTATTTTTATTTTTATTTTAAGAAACGCCATTAAACCTCTATGGATTATTGTTTTGCCAATAATTATTCTTTCACCATGAAGGACTTAAAATGGTAATTTCAACAAGTGTTTGATTGGATTTATTGATTAGTATCAATTGCATTTGTTTTTGAGAGATTGAATAACACATACAAAGAAAAATGAATTATCAATATTACAATCAAAGAAAAATTCATAATATTTCTTTCATAAAAAAAATCATAATATTTCTTTTGATCTAAGTTAATAATTGGCATTATCCTACCAAGGTAGGTTGCAACTCTTAAAATTTTTACAAAGAGTCAAACTAATACAGGGTCAATTATGCTATGCTGTTTTAAAGTAAAGACACGCGCATTACGGTTCCACCTATAATGACAATTATCTATAATAAATTAATAATAATGATAATCACCTTACTAGATATGATAAAGATGAGCTATAATAATGATTATAATCAATTGATTGAATTACCAAACTCATTTGTTATATTTGTTTGACTTAAATATTCTCATACATTGCTTTTTTTTTTTTTTTTTTTTTTTGAAAAAAAAATTCTAATAAAAGATGAAGTGTAACAAAAGTTTATAACTCACATAAAGTTTAAAGTACCATTCAATATAGCAATGATACTTTTTTTTTTTAAATGTCAATTTTGTTAAGGATAGTTTTAATATAAAATTTCATTTATTTGAGAGTTTATCTTTTATGTCTATTCCTTATTCATATTGTCTCTTTTATTTTTCAATATCAATTATATTATAAATATTTTTTCTATTGTTCAAATGATAATTGATAAATTTTTCAATATCAATGATCCATTACAATTATATATATATATATATATATATATTTCTAATATGTGCATTTTAGGGGGGCATAGCATCAGTAATGACAATTAACATTAACAAAATAACATAACAAAAAACATCAACATAACATATAAAATGGGGCAAAAATTGTCAGGTCCCACAAGTTGATCTCTCACATTATCCTTTGTACCAAAGAAGACTTTCTAGCCCAGGATTCCCGTCTAAACTTAGTGGGCACCATGTGAAGAAAATTCTTGAATTTTTATGGCATTGGTTTCATAATCCAAGCCAACACAAGCAATTAAAATCCCGACATAATCATGCATTCCGCAGCAATAAGGACATACACAAGGACGAAATTAGGAATTGGAGTTAGGGGTGGCTCTGCTGCAGGTTGCGGAAAAGTGCTAGAATTACAAACTTTTTTTTTTACAAATTAATGATGTGGTGAGTGGTTATTAGTAAGTAAAAAAGTGATATAGATGTAAACCAATAAAAATTTGCTACCTAAACTGTTGGTAAAATTATGGAACAACATAGGATCAAGGAGACTCCAATACATGTGAGAAATTTTAAAATAGCGGAAAAGTTTCGTACCTCATGCTATTATTTTTCAAGTAAGGAAACCCACTACTATTTTATGGACGAGTTCTTTTAGTTTATGGCTTACACCTTTGGAACCCTTTGAGGCTTTGATAGAACACACGCTTCCTTTCCAAATGTTAAATTAGGTCCACCACACACTCTTGGCATGATGGTAATTCTATGAGCACAAATTCTTATGGGGAGTAAGAGCTGGGATTCTAGTTTATAGGAGAGAGTTTCACACACATGCACTTGGATTATGTTTGAGTAAGATTTCTATCTCATATATTTCTTTAAAATGTTAAAGTAGGGACCCCTCAATTTAACTTTACTTTCCATTATAAACTCCTTCCATCAAAGAGCTTCATTGATAGTTAATTGTCAAGTGATTATTCATAAAAAAAATGTCTATTTGCCAAATGATGTATTAAGTGAATGTTTACAAATATGCTCCTAATAGGATTCATCTTTATCTATCACTCTAAACATACCTGTTATCGATTATTGTTGATAAAACTCATTGTGAATTAGAACTTATCCTCTTGTCTATGGTCTATACCTTGGAAAATCCTTTGATGGGTAACAAACACAATCCTTTTTTTAAAGGTTAGAGTAAGGACTCTTTTAATTTATCGTTGGTTTATTATTTATACTCCTTCCATCAAGGAGTATTATTGTCAAGTGATTGTTCACTAAAAAATAATGTCTATTCATCCAATGAAATTTTAAGTGACTATTCATAAATATGTCAGTTTTTATCTATCAGTCTTATTATTTTTAAACAAAAAGTAACACCCCATTATACCTTCATAAAATATAAAATCTAAACATATAATAATTAAAAATTTCATATAAATTTTATATGGGTGACATTTAGGGTTTGTTTGGTTGGAGGGGTGGAAAAGTGGGAGGATAGAAAATGCTGGGAGGATGGAAAAGTGGGAGGATAGAAAATATTTTAATTTCCTTCCTTTTTGTTTGGTTGGGAGTGAAAAGTGGAGGGATGGAAAAAGTAAGTTTGTATAAATTTACTCATATACATTTGTTAAAAATGATGCTCAATTAAAACAAAAAAGTGACAAAAAAAAAAAAAATCACCCAAATTTATTTAAAAAAAAAAACTGTCTAAAAAAAATCACATCTAAAAAAAAAAATTTGGAATGAGAACAAAAGAAACACTTAATAAGGGTACCGAAGCTTAGGAAAGCAAAAGAAAAAAAAAAAAGAAAAGAACAAAAATCAAACAATTATTAAATTAGAATTAAAAAAAAAAAAACACAACATGTATTGAAGCTCGTGTACAATTTGCACATGGACATTTTTGTCCTTTACTCATCAGATTTTTCCCCACCAAATTTTCTCTACATTTTGGGAAGAAAACTTTTTGGTGGGCCCAGTAGACCCCATCATCATTTTTCATTCTCTCCCTCTCAACCAAAAATCCTCTAAAAAGTTTCCCCTTTTCATTCTCTCTCTCTCTCTCTCTCTCTCTCTCATCCTCCCTAAAATTCACTCTACCAAACATACCCTTAGTCTTCCTATGGAAATAATTTTACATTGAATACTTAGGAATGAAACTCAAAAGGATGGAAAATGTATGTTCTGTACCAATCAGCCCAATGGGCTTTCTAGTTCCTAAGGACCAGATAAAATATAAAATCTTATGGCTGAAAAACTTGGAAAGGGAATTTTAATAAGTAATAGCATGAAAAATGAGTAATTCTAATATCACAAGTGAAGTCATAACTTTTGATACAACTATTTTATGTGACAAATTGTAATTGATTATTTGTCATTTTCACTCACTTTCACATGAACCCACTACTTTTATATGGACAATTATGGTTTAATTTGTGGTTTTAGAATTTTTGGGAAAGATGCTTAGACAAAATATATATTCAGTCAGTAGTTTAAATTATGGAGTGTAATTGAGAGCAGAATATGGAAAAAGGAGAGAGCTATATTCAACCAGTAGTTTACATTATCGAGTGTAATTGAAAGCAGAATATTGAAAAAGGAGAGTGCTTGCCTGCTTGGTCCTCCAAATATAGAAACCCACTCTCTTCCATTTCTAATTCAAAGAATAGGCGTAGCCCAACCCAACTGAGTTGCTTTACTTTGAAATGACCCACACCACCAGTAGCAGTCTCTCTAGGTGGCATTTTGGTGGTGGAGTTCCTTTATACCCTAACCTCTCCTTATAATATCTCTAAAATTGGTAACTTCCTCAGTGAAATGATCAAAATAGGGAGGTTCTAACAACACCCAGCTCAGGAATTTATCCCTTTTTACCTTAAATATAAAAGGCCATGAGACTTTTTTTAGCTTGGGAATGTCATAGCATGATAAGCTAAATTCCTGTCTTTCCTTTATCTCAAACTAGCTAGTCCAGGAAATGTGAACTACTACAGTGGAATCCTACGTCAATCTTCATTCTTTTCAAGCTCTGGGAACAGGACACAGATATCACATGCAAAAGAGAGAGAAAGGGATACATTTTGAAATGGAAAAAGTTAATAGATGATTGAAGGATATTAGTTTAAAAACTATTTTTAAAAACTTTTTATGAGTAAAGAAAAGAGAAACTGATTTTTTGATAAATTTTTACATTTATTAAGAAAATGGTATTAATTTTTTTAAAAAAAATAATCCATTGATAAATAAATAATTGTACCCATTAATATTGTTTTAATCCTTAAATCCTAAAAAAAAAAAAAATGATAATATTAATTAATAGTTGTAAAAAAGAATACAAAATTTGTTTACATACCTAAAATTTTTTTTCTCAACAAACTTTCCCAGCCTGCAGAATTCTCTTTTCCTCTGGTTGCTTTTTGCCTTTTTGGTTTCTTTTTTCTTTCCCCATTAGATTCGAAGAAAAATCACTGTCTAGTTTAGCCTGTTTAGCCATATATACGATGACAGCACATAATGTACCTAGAGATATCAATCAATCCTATACATCAAATCCGTATTATTTGCTTTCTTCTTTTCTTGTTCAGAAATGAGCCATGGGAATTGGTCTCTCTTATTGCATAGCTGATTAACTGTGTAGTGCCCACTTGTAATACCCCACTTGTAATGCCCATTTGGAATGCATGCTCCATTGCTCTTGCGTGATGACACATAGAGAGACTGATGGTTCTACAATAGGAAGTGATATCAAAGAATCTAGAATTTAGTTCTCCTCAGCTTTCTTCTTTCAATTAGAAGAGTGTTTCGGATTTACTGTCTTCAAATTTTATTCTCTCTCATCTCTTTTTTTTACTTGCTTAATTAAAGAAAAAACGAGAAACGTTTGAATCTTTAACTCCATACACCATCCAGATTGTACAGTGCGGAACGTGGATCTCATGCTCAGAGTTCTAAGTACAGAGCTTATCAATATATGATTGAGTGCATGAACAGGATTTCACTTGTTTTTAGTGACCTATTACCTTCAATTGACACTTGCTGGGTTATTTGGAGCTCAAATTTCTAACCATAATGTGATGACTTGACACCTGTGGTCAATAAATTTGTGATCAGAAAGCTTTTTTGTTTTTCCTTTTCTTTATTAATTTGTCTTATCTTTTATTTTAATGTTGCATTTTTAAAATAAAAGTAGTTTTAGATGAGTTTTTTTTTTTTTTTTTTTTTTTTAAAAATTTATTTTTTACTAACTTGTTTAAAAATATAGTTGTACTCAAGGAAAAGTGAGATACATTAAAAAAGTGTATACATTTTTTGATGTAAAATTTTACTGATGACTTATTTATTTGATTAAAGTATAATTATATTTAAAAAGTGAGACTTTAAAAAACTAAATATAAGTAAATAAACTAAAAAAGAATGGAAAAAACATATGACGAACAGACCCTAAATCAGAAAAAACAAACTTAGCCAAACACACCTAAGAGTATTAACCATTTACTCTAGAAAAGCTTTACATGATAAAGAATATGAAGTAATTAATCTATATTTGAGCTGCCCCGTTCAAATGATCCTATATTAATTATTAGCCACTAATTAATGCTAAGAAACTATGAGTGATATATATATAAATGAACCTTATTTATATAGCTAGCTCCTACGAATCCTATATAGCTTGATGATAGGTTCTCAACGTTATAAATATGAGGCTTCCATTTCAAAGCCCCTCAAGAAACTCTTAAACAAAAATCTTCAGCTTATTGTAAGTCCTTAAGTCCTCTTTAACTTTCCCTAGCTTCTCTTTCATGGCAAAGGTGTCAGATCCTCTTGTGGTTGGAAGAGTGATTGGAGATGTTATTGAATCCTTCTCTCCCACTGTGAAAATGACTGTAACTTACAACTCCAATGTTAAGGATGTCAAGTCCAATTCTAGTCAAGGCCAAAGCCTCAAGCAGGTATATAATGGCCATGAGCTCTTTCCTTCGGCTGTAACAATGAAACCTAAGGTTGAGGTTCATGGAGGCGATATGAGATCCTTTTTCACACTGGTATATATATTTTTATGCCTAGCTATATATATATATATATATATATTTTTTTTTTTTTCTTTCTTTCTTGGTCTCTCTATATACTATCATGCTTTGATTGAATTTCCCGATTGTAGATCATGACAGACCCAGATGTTCCTGGTCCAAGTGATCCATACCTGAGGGAGCACTTACACTGGTATGGTCTTTACCCTAGAAAACTATCAATCAGAGAAATAAAGAGAACAATTTTGTGTTAATTTTTTAATATATAAAAAATTGAGGGTATAATTATCTACCAATCACCTCTCTAAATTCTGCAAAACGAGAAATTTGAGCACTGGTACGAATTTTTATATTAAAAAAATCCTTTTGCCTTTACACTTTAAGAATCTCCACCTGGACTTCATAACTCATGAAACCATAGCATATATAAAATAATCTGAAAACAGAACCCCAGAGAAGCAGCCAATGAACAATAACCAAGACTTTGTTCTTCTAGCACAAATACATGGGGTGTAAGCATCTGCATGAGTTACCAAGCTTAACAGGACTATACTTTCATTCATGACAGGAGTATTTATTTATTTATTTATTGGGTAAATATGAGATGAAGAGTTCATAATTTTCTGATAGTGCATGCGTTTGGCCAGCTAATTTCATGCTAAATTTTTTGTTTAAGTCACTTTTTGACTCAATTTTAAGCAAATAAGCTGGTCAAATGTAAACAAATTTCAAGGAAGAAAGTTATAGTCATGTATTTAGCAGGTTACGTACATTGCCTTAAACTATTTGAATTTCATCCTCTTGCAGGATTGTGACAGACATTCCAGGCACAACCGATGCTTCATTTGGTAAGTATCATCATCATCCATAGGAGAAATTATTTTATGGGATTGTTTCATGGATACCCGTCTCATGTGGCAAGTCTCACACACCTGTGAGATCCACATGTTTTGAAAGAAGGGCTGTATAAGCGGGTCTCATAAGATAAATTTTTTTTTTTTCAGAGAGACAGATATGCTAACTATTTATGTTTTTTTTTTTTTTTTCTTTGGTTTTTGTTCCATGAACAGGAAGGGAAGTGGTGAACTATGAAATGCCTAAGCCAAACATAGGGATCCACAGGTTTGTGTTCCTCCTATTCAAGCAGAATCGCAGAGAGACAGTCATCACTGTTCCTTCTTCAAGGGATCGCTTTAGTACTAGAAAATTTGCAGAAGAAAATGAGCTTGGCCTTCCTGTGGCTGCTGTATTCTTCAATGCTCAAAGGGAGACAGCTGCAAGAAGACGTTGAAAACTGGTACAAAAAACCAGCTAATTAGCAGTACCACTACGTGCAAGTACTAGCTAGGAAGTTAATGACTTTAGCTAATAAAGCAGTACTGGGGTCTTTGTTAAAAGCCTGTCTGTAATATTATATATTGTACCTTGTCAATGGAATGGAATAAACCTAACAGAAAGAGCATATCTTTTCTGTCAATCTTATTGTTTTTGACTTGTATATATCATGGTTTGTATGTTAACCCATATGGTCACAAATAGAGGGAAGAAGAAAAGGTTTTAAAAAAAAATTATTAGGGTATATATGAGCCTTGTTGCAATGTGTAGCTTTTGAGTTGTTTTGAGAACAAAAACAGAAAGCCTATGAGTTGTTGCTTATTTAGATGATAATTAAAAATGAAAAGGAATGAACAAAAGAAGGAAAAGTAGAAGCACTTTTAATGGTATGGGCTATTCTGTTGCAAAATTACAGGTCTCTGTGTACTCACAGATTTCCTTAGGTCTCATAGCTTTAGGTGATGTTGGTTTGAGTTTACGGTTTAGGGTGCCTAGGACTCAATAATGAGCAACCCTTCGATTTTCCATTTTCTCCTGACAGGATTTAGTATAATCGGTTTTGTAATCCAACTCTTTTATTTTACTGCTCAGCCATAATAGTTTCAAATATATAGAAAAGTATTATAAAAGGTTAGCTTATAAAATATATTAAGATATTATCATAAATTGAGTTATCAATAGATATATATATATATATATATATATATAATCATAAATTAATATGTAGGCCATGATTTTTTAGAATATTATTAATTAGAACAGTTTTATAATATCATGAGAGTATCATGAATTTAGGGTTATCACAAATGAAGCAATAATAGAATGTCATAGAAGAGTAATCCTAGAATCGTAGGTAATTGATTTTATTTCAATCTGTTGAGTTTTTAGACTCTAGAAAAACACTGATTAACCAATTTTAAGCCAAAAGGTCTTAATTGATCAATTTATGGATGGTCCTCGGTTATGCAATACTGACTCAAGTGCTAGGTCAATCGGAAAGTTAAAGTCTCCATTGATTGACTAGCAGTTGAAATTAAAGAATCTTGAAACTGTATTGTATATCAGCTGTGCAGTTGTTTTATCTATTCTAATACATCCTAAAGACACTTACAAGACATGTTAGACTGAGAATGGATGAAATAGTCCACTGTTGCATAGGATATATAGTATAGTTACGAGGTCCTTTGACTGGAATTTAATAAATTTATTTAATTTTGGTTTGTACTGCTAGAATAACCCACCTTTTTTTCATGCTGTTAGAAATAAAGTTTGATTGGAATGTGTAAACTTTGGATAATGAAAGGGTTATTTGGGATGTGTAAAGTCTGAAATATGAAAAGTCTATAGGAGAGATGTATATTCATAATCGTACTCATTATTGCAACCTTATCCTATGAACTCTACAAGCATTCTAAGGTTCTATATATATGTGGAATCGCTTTACTGTTATTGTACACATCTAAGAGAAGTCAAAAGGATTGTGGATGACCACTTGAATACAAGAGTTTATCAATATATATTTCTTGTTTTCTTCTTATTTAGTTTATCTATTTCTATTATTTTACAACACGTTATCAGCACGAGTCTCTACCCAATTTCGAAAGGAAGTTGTAATCCTATTGTTCTGTAAACATCAAAAGTTATTTGTGTTGTCCTCTCAACTTACTGTAAATTTTCTTCCTAAGGAATTAGTGTTTATCCTATCTCTTTATTATTACATTTTATGCTTATAATTTTAGTGATTATTTTAATTGAATAAAAAATAATTACAGGTCTCATGTTATCCCTATATATATATTGTTAAAATGATTAGTGATAAACCAACTCAATTATAGCTATAGCTATATGTAACCTATATTGATAAATTTTGAATGTGTATGTATTGTTTCATTACAATCAACTTTTGAATATGTATGTGTAGTATTGTTTCATTAAAATTGTGTATAAAAAGAAATTAGTTATTTAATTTCTTTTGTAATTATATATTTGATATATAGATGTCAAACTTTACAAAGTTTAAATTCTTATGTAATTATGTAATTAATTTCTTTTGTAATTATATATTTTAGGTAATCATTTTTTATCATGGATCCTTGATACTAAGATTTCATCTGGAAGCAATGAGTCTTGATGAGATCTATGTTGATGTAATAAATCCTAAAATTTTTATTATGGATGGCAACAGAGTATCCCAAAAGGATCATTCAAAAGAAATAATTTTAATTTGTCATTATTTACATAAAAACTGAGTACTTTACTATAAAAGACCCCCTAGGAGAATTACAAGTTCTAGAAAAACTTAATCATCCTAAAAGTTCAGTATGACTAAAGTTGCAATAAACTAAATCTGCAAGTGGGTTAATTTGACACTTTAAAATCAACCCACAATTAAAATTATATAATAGAAAACAGATATATTATGTTTCGAATGTGCTCTTGCAGTAGCAGTATCGAATGCATATGTTCATAAAGTGTTATGAACTAATGTTTTATCTTCTAATGGCTTAACAAAATAATGAGTTGATGCTGAAAACCATCAAAGGGCCATGAAATTAAGTGTTATAGGTGTGTAATGGAAGGTCATTGGTCATGTACCTGTCGTACTCTTAAACATTTGGTAGATTTGTACCAAGCCTCCATAAAAGAAAAGGAAAAGGGAATTGAAATGAACTTTGCTAAACATAATGGTCCTGAAGATTTTATGAATTATCTTGATTTTTTCAAATGGAGTGGATATGACTCATCTTAATAGATCATTGATAGAAAATTTGATAATTTGACTAGTGATGGAAATCTCCATACAAATTAATTGTTTTCTTTTATTATATTATTGCATTATAATAAGTATGTTTACTTTGCTATGTTTTATTTACATTTAAAATAATAAAGTTTAATTTATGTTTTGCATATATGAAGTGTCATGGGTCTTACAAGTAAAAATTAATTCCAAGATAACTAGGGAAGATGTTTGTCTAGCAGACAGTGCAACAACTCATATGATCATTAAAGATAAAAAAATATTTTAAAATTATGCAAAACTAATGTCAATACCATATCAGGTTCATTGAACTTAATTGAAGGCTTAGGAAGAGTGATTATCATGTTGCAAAAGGGTACAAAACTTTGTATTGATGATGCTTTGTATTCTTCTAAATCAAGCAGAAATTTACTCAACTTTAAGGATATACATCATAATGGTTATCATATTGAAACAATAACAAAGGTAGTGAAGAATTTCTTTATATTACTTCAATAGTATAGGGCCAAAAGCTCATATTAGAAAAACTATCTATTTTCTCTTCTGGCTTATATTATACTACAATGAGAACGGTTGAAACAAATGTTGCAATACACCATAAGTGTTCGGACCCAAAGGTTTTTACGCTTTGGCATGATCGTCTTGGACATCCAAGATCAATAATGATGCGTCAAATTATTGAAAACTCTTACGGACGTCCCTTAAAGAACCAGAAGATTCTTTTACCTAGTGATTATCCATGTAGTGCATGTTCTCAAGATAAATTAATTACCAAACCATCACATTCAAAGATTGTTGTCCATCTTTCTTAGAAAGAATTCAAGTTGATATATGTGGACCAATACACCCACTTTGTGATCCATTCAAGTATTTTATGGCGTTAATTGATACATCAACCAGATGGTCACGTGTATATCTACTTTCTACTAGAAATGTTGCATTTGCTAGGCTTCTTGCTCAAACAATTAGGTTGTGAGCACAATTTCCTGATTATCCAATTAGGAAAATTCGTTTAGATAATGCTGGTGAATTCATATCTCAAGCTTTTTTTGACTATTGCATGTCAATTGGAATTGATGTTGAACATCTTGTTGTCCATACATATACTCAAAATGGTTTAGCTAAATCAGTTATCAAGAGACTTCAAATTATTGCTCGACCTTTGCTTATGAAATCAAAATTACCAGTTTTTGCTTGAGGTTATGCTATTTTACATGCTGCATTATTAGTTCGCATTAGGCCATCTGCTTATCCTAAACTCTCACCATTGCAACTTGTACTTGGCCAACAACCAAATATTTTTCACTTGTGCCCATTTGGTTGTGCTGTATATGTACCTATTGCACCCTCACAACGCACTAAGATGGGTTCTCAATGTAGACTTAAAATTTATTTGGGTTTTTATTCCCCATTTATCATTAGATATCTTGAGCCTCTTACTGGTGATGTTTTTGAGGCACGTTTTGATGATTGTCATTTTAATGAAACAATCTTCCCACCATTAGGGGGAGAAAAGTTGTTGCCTAAAGCATGACATGAGATTACTTGGAATGTTTTGACGTTATCTCATCTTGATTTTTGTACAAATCAATGTAAACTGGAAGTTCAAAGAATTATTCATTTGTAAGAAATTGCAAACCAATTATCGGATGTATTCACCAACAATAAGAAAATAGTGAAATCTCACATTCTAGTTGCTAATACTCCAACATAAATTGAGGTCTTTGTAGGACAATCAGTTAATGCAGTAGCAAATGAATCAAAGCCACACTTGAAGCGTGGAAGGCCTGTCAGTGTTAAAGATAAGATTTCCTGGAAGAGAAAAACACAAGAAAAACAAGTTGCAGCCTATAAAGAGGCTATCCCCAAGAAACAGGTCACAAAAATAATTGATCTATCCAAAACTTATGAACAAAAATCTCCTGAAATTAAATCTCCTGAAGAGTTATCCCCTGAAGAGAATCAGGTACCTGAAAATAACGAGATCTTAATACATTATGTACATACAGGAAAAATATGGGATAAAATTTTCATATAAAGTTGCTCTTGATATTACCAGAAGTAATGATAATGAATATGAATCACAAACCATTGATGAATGTCAATGTAGAAGTGATTGGCCAATGTGGAAAGAGACGATTCAAGAAGAATTAACTTCACTAAGTAAACGTGAAGTTTTTGGACTTGTAATTTGAACACCTGAAGGTGTAATGCCTGTTGGATACAAATTGGTATTTGTACGTAAACGAAATGAGAAAAATGAAATTATAAAGTACAAAGCGCGACTTGTAGCATAAGGT
Organism: Quercus parvula; assembly: GCA_030820535.1. Taxonomy (NCBI): domain Eukaryota; kingdom Viridiplantae; phylum Streptophyta; class Magnoliopsida; order Fagales; family Fagaceae; genus Quercus; species Quercus parvula. Next base: position 11,340,310 of record JAUAME010000010.1, read on the forward strand.
TTCTTGCAGAGACCTGGTATTGATTATGAAGAAACATATACTCCTGTAATGGATGCAATTACATTCAGATTTTTTATTAGCTTGATAGCAAAAGAAAAATTGGATATATGATTAATGGATGTTGTTACAACATATCTGTATGGATCATTAGATAATGATATCTACATGAAAATCCTTGAAGGATATAAAATGTCTGAAACATATAATCTTACATCTCGAAGTATGTAATTTATTAAGCTACAAAGATCTTTATATGGGTTAAGGAAATCCGGATGCATGTGATATAATTGCCTCAGTGAATATCTTTTGAAAGAAGGATTTGAGAATAATTCAATTCGTCTATGCGTTTTTATCAAAAAATCTGAATCCGAATTTGCTATTGTTGTGAATCTGGATTTGCTATTGTTGAAGTATATGTTGTTGATTTAAATTTTGTAGGGACTCCAAAAGAGTTAACAAAAACAGCAAATTGTTTAAAGAATGAATTTGAGATGAAAGATCTTGGTAAGACAAAATTTTTATCTTGGCCTGCAAATTGAACATCTTCCAAATAGAATTCTTGTTCATCAATCAACGTACACAGAAAAAGTCTTGAAGCAATTTATATGGATAAAGCTCATCCTTTGAGCACTCCAATAGTGGATCGGTCACTTGATGTTAAGAAAGATCCATTTCGACCACAAGAAGATGATGAAGAAATTCTTGGTTCTGAAGTACCATATCTTAGTGTAATTAGTGCTTTGATGTATCTTGCAAACGGCAGACGACCTGATATAGCATTTGTAGTTAACTTACTAGCAAGGTATAGTTCTTCACCAACTCAAAGACATTGGAATGGAATTAAGCATATATTGCGTTACCTTAGTGGGACTACCGATTTAGGATTATTTTATCCAAATGGATCAAAACCACAGTTAGTTGGATACGCTGATGCAGGTTACCTTTCTGATCCACACAAAGGCTGATCACAAACAGGATATTTATTTGCTTATGGAAATACTGTTATTTCATGGAGATCTGTTAAGCAAACAATTTTTGCTACTTTCTCAAATCATGCAGAGATTATTGCAATTCATGAAGTGAGTCGTGTATGTGTTTGGTTGAGATTAGTAATTCAACATATTCGTGAGAACTGTGGATTATCATCAATCATAAATAGTCCAACGATATTATACGAAGATAATACCGCTTGTATCACTCAAATTAGAGGAGGCTATATCAAGGGTGATAGAACCAAGCATATTGCACCAAGTTTTTTTTATACACATGAGCTCTAGAAGAGCGGCGATATTGATGTCAAGCAAATACGATCATGTGATAATTTGGTTGATATGTTCACTAAGCCATTACCAACTACGGCTTTTAAGAAGATTGTGTATAACATTGGCATGCGTTGACTTAAGGATATTTTTACCATGAACAATGGAAGTTCTATGTACTCATGAGGGGGAGTAAATTTTCTAAAGGATGTGTGCTGATTGTATTCTTTTTCCTTCGCCAAGGTTTTTTCCCACTGAGTTTTTCTTTGCAAGGTTTTAATGAGGCAACCCTAAGGCACTAGAAGTTATACGAGAATATTATACTCTTTTTCCTTAGCCAAAATTTTTTCCCACAGGGTTTTTCTTTGGTAAGGTTTTAGCGATGCATATTCTTAGAAAGTGATCATCCAAGGGGGAGTGTTAAAAATAAAGTCTAATTGGAATGTGTAAAGTTTGGGCAATGAAAGGGTTATTTAGGATGTGTAAAGTCTGAAATATGTAAAGTTTATAGGAGAGATGTATATTCATAATTGTACTCATTATTGCAACCTTATCCCATAAACTCTACAAGCGTTCTAAGGTTCTATATATATGTGGGATCGCTTTACTGTTATTGTACACATCTAAGAGAAATCAAAAGGATTGTGGATGACCACTTGAATACAAGAGTTTATCAATATATATTTCTTGTTTTCTTCTTATTAAGTTTTACCTATTTCTATTATTTTACAACACATGCTTTTATTTCCAATTTTTTTTTAATTAAAAAAAAAATCAAATGATGAACACGAGTAACACAAGCCAGTATCAACTTTCACATGAAATCATTCTCCTTCATGTGTTGAACTGAATACTTGATCTTTTACACCATGTTTGTTGGGCTTTGTAGAGCCTAGTTGTGTTTGATCTGGATTATGATTTGATCCAAAATAATATTGTTATGGTTTTTTAATGAGAGATTTTCTGAGGTTTAGTCCAGGGAGCGGAGGCTTGGGCCAATAGGCCCAAGTTGTAGCGTTCATGAAATTTTTTTGACTCGTTTTTGTAGCCCATTATGAATCTTGTGTGCAGGATATAAAAACTGTTGTTTTGGAAATTAGGGTTTTATGTTGTCTTGAGAGAGAAAATTGTACTGCCGCACTTTGTATTTTTTCCTTGAGAATAGTGAAATCCTTGCAACTCTGTGGACATAGGCCAATTACCGAATCACGTAAATACTGTCTTGTGTGTAATTATTTTTCTTTGGTGTATATTTTTCTATATTTTTGCATCTCACAAATTTTGGAATTTAGTGTATATTCCCTTTAGTGTTTTGGTTGGAGGGACAAAAAGAGAAAAGAGTAAGAGCAAAGAAAGGGAAAGGAAAATGCTTCCCTCTAATATGTAATATGTTAGGAAGTAGGAAGGGAAAGAGAAGAGAAAAGAATATATTTGATATTTCCTTTGTTTAATTTGCAAATGGAAGAGCATTGAAAGGATAATGTGTTTTTTTTCTTAAATGCCTCCTATAAAGTAAAGAGAGTAAGAGTGAAAGCTTTATGCGCAAAACCAAAATTTTGTTTGTCATTACGGTTCTACATTTTTTAATTGAATTTCTCTCCATTTGTGCCCAATTGTTGGTAGAAGACAAATATGGGTTTACATGCATGAGTTTTCCCTCAATTTTCACTTATTTCCCATCCTCTTATGCCAAATTGCTGACCAAATGAAGGAAGCTGTCGAGTCACCAACATTTTTTTTTTATGCAAATTGGTTGATTGTGCAAAAAATAAATTTTAATATTTTATGTTGTTTCCACTTCCTAGTTAATTTAAGATCCCCCCCTTTTGTTTAGTTGAATTAGGATTTTATTCTATGTTTTTTTTCCCTTTTCCTAATTGAATTATGATTTTCTTTTTCTTTTCCTAGTTAAGTTATTTTCCTTTCTCTAGTATAGAAGTGGGATTTTGTTATTTCTTTTTCTAAAATGAGTAGGAGAAAACATCTTCTTATAAATATTATTTATAGAGAAGTGGTGATGTTGAAGTGGTAATTAATTGAATTTTCTTTTGAAGGCTTTTATATATTCTTTTATCTACTAGCCTAGCTAGTATTCTTGTAAAACATCGATTTTGTAAAAGAGTTGTAATTATTGCATGTACGAATTTTGCTTCTAAATGACTACCCTACATGAGTAGGCTTGAAATTGTTAGAAGAGGATAGCAAAGTCCAAGTAACTATGATTTATCAAGAATATGTGATTGGAGTTGCTCCCCCGCGTGTGCAACAAAGCTCATGATCAAGACTGCCACAAGCCTTTTATGACATAGGATGCATATGTAGGTAAAGATTCTTAATTTCAATTTATATTATTATTCTGTTAGATTCATTTTTCAAGCTATCTCTCAAAATATTTTGAGTTTCGCATATTAAAACATCATGTAAGTATTACACAGAATTTTGTGTTCAATTCTATATGATTAGTTTTTCTTGATTAGTTCATGTTTAAATCATGCTTCATTCATAAAACATGTTAAATCATGACTAACACCATTAGTTTCAGGCCCACCATTTGAATTTGATCGTATGAATGTGTAAAATTAGGGCTTTAGAATCATGTATATGCATGCAATATGGTGATGTGTGTTTTATGCTTTAGGGTTTCGACTCTTGATCCATCATGTTATGTTCTAATTAAGAATTCATAACTTTTTTATCATCTCATGCACATTAACTTAACCATGTACTAAAATGTTCAGTCTCATTTCATGTAATTTATCACATGGAGCATGCATCATTTTAGGATTAGCTTAACATGTTTCACATAAAACAATAATTTTTCACATGAATGACAAAATTTCACCTGAAATAATGAAAAGCTGCGCATAAAATAATGGATTTTGTATGAAAAAATCAATTTTCAAGCATCTCACATCACCATGCATTTTCCATATTCATTCATTGTGTTAATTATGTTCATGCATATACTAAGTTAATTTCATGAAATTTAAAACATCTTCTAGGTTCGAGTAAAAGCCTTGAATTTGATTTTTATTGACTTCGTTACTAACTTGGTATGTTTTGAATAATCTATGTGTTGTCTTTTGTCCATAATTTATTTTTTATTCCTTGTGACTGAATATTGTATATTTGATTAGAAATAAATTTATGCTTGAATATTCAAAGAGTAGGCTTAAGATAAAATTTTGTGGATGTCTAACAGCTCCATGTTATGCCCATAGTTATTTCATCTTCTTTGCCTCTCCTCTAACCTCATACAATCTCATATAGCCTCCAAGATCTTAGGCACCAAAAATATTGAGAACTAGATCAGCCAATTCCAAATCAAAAGCAATAAATCCATCATATCCACTTCATAAACCTCATTTATTCACCAAAATTAAATCTAACAAACAATCATCACCCAAATTTACAACCTCTAGGTTTCAAGCACTAGCATGAAAAGGGTCATATTGGCATTAATAATTGTGACTATGACTGTGATAACCATGATCACTGGACCTCGATCGCATTCTTGGGTCCCACAGTACCCAACTCTCATAATAGAGAATCAACTATGGATATAGAAGGTGGGACCGTGGGGGGAAGATCAATACCATTTATATGACAAAGATACCTCTGCTAGTCCAAAATAGTGGGAAGTAACAGAGAGATTGAAATATTAAAACCTATAAGAAAGAAATGATAGGGTTATAATTTATGAGAACAGAAATAGAAGGTTTAATAGGAAATCAATGTAGGGGGGGGGGGGAGTGGGGTAGGTAATTTCCCTTAAATTTTATGGATAATTATTATTTATATATCATTATAATATTTTCTTGGGAAAATATACAAAACCCCTTATAATTTTCCCTTGAATTAGTACAAAACCCACTATGGTTTTTCCTTAAAATTCAGACTCCTTTAATGTTTTGAATATAACACTTAACTCCTGTGGTATTGTTTAATATGTAAATAGTGGATTATGTAACATTTAATTAACCTCCTTGAAAATTTTGAATGTAGCACTTAACTTCCCTAAATATTGTCATACGTGAAATAACAAGAATATGTGTCATCACATAAACAACTCATTATTTTTTTTAACACATATGATTTATACATAAAACAATAATGCATGTAACTTGAGTGTTTTACTCAAAACTTCAACAGGGTGGTTATGGGTTTACGGAAAACCACATGGTGATTTTTTTTTCTTTTTGTTTTAGAGTTTTCTCTTCTAAATTCTAATAGAATCTAGTGTTCATACCTTAAACTGAATTCAAAGGTTTGATATCCCATTCTAACAATTTATAAATTAAAAAGAAAAAAAGAAAATTGATATTATATGAACATGAGTCAACCTGGAGCTATATATCAAATTATATTAATTACATTTTCAAGTTTTAATTTATTTATTTTCTTGTTAAACAAGCTCGAGCTTGTTTATGAGCTACTTGATAAATTTATTATTTTCCTATATATAGTAAATATCTTGATTAAAATTGTTCACTCATTTTACAAATCTATGTTAATAATTAATAATTATATTATATTATTGGAATAAATTAGATAAAATAATTTTTATTTATGAACTTATAAAACTTAGATTCATGAAGAACGAATTGGATTATTTTTATTATCTGTAAATTATGTTACAAAGAATAAGTCAACAATATTATATGAACTTATTTAATAAAGGACACAATCTAATCTCAATATATATATATATATATATATATATATATATATATATATATATATATATATATATATATATATATATATAAACATATTAAATTGAGCTTAATACTCACCAGTTTCTTCACAAACACATAATTAAATTTCAATTTTGTAATCGAACTTAAACTTAAGTTTGAGTTTGACTCGATTGCTAAGTACATAAACGAACATAGATAAAAAAATTTTCTTGAAACAAACTCAATCTGTTCAAAAAAAAAAAAAAAAAAAAAATTATTCAGTTATCACCCTAATTACTATAGTCATGCCAAGTGCCAACTGCTTAAGGACACGACTTTGGATCCCCCACAGCCCCCACATTGTGCACTCATTGTCATTAAAACAAATCTCTACTTGGTCTCACAGCATATATACGTGAGAGTTACAGGCTACGTTCAGGTTGTCATTACTCGTAAGAGCTAGCTAGTCTCCTGCTTTACCGTTTTCGTCAAATTATTTAGCAAAAAGAAGAAACACATTGGATTTCCCGTCGGCAATATTGAGAGAAAAGAAATGAAAAGGACATTGGATTGAACTTCTGGATTAGACCGATTGAAACACTGTAAAAGAACAGAAACGAAAAGAGAAGAAGCAAAGCTTTGGGCACCCCCTTAATCTCTGCCAAGTGTCGCATACTACTACTTATGGCTTCAGCTGGACGCATACATTCACCTCCCAACTTCAACCACGAGAGAAACAGTGGGACTCACCTCATGTGAGATACTACCTCATCGATCTGCTAGGATATATGCATAAACTTGCATGTCACAATAGCTACAGAGCAAAAGTGGAAAAAAAAACAAAAGAAAAGAACACATTGGATAGAGGTGAATAGTGGGCTAAGAAGCTAACGTTTGCAACATCTTCTATATTATAATCTTAAATTGTTATTAGAGTAACATAACCTTCATATGATATTATTATTATTAATGTATCATTTGCAATAATACATATCAACTGTTTTACAAAAAAATTGTGCACCTAAACTTATTGGTTTAGAATATTATGGGCTGTTTGTTTTTTTTTTTTTTTTGTCATTACTTATCACTCTTCATTCAATTTTTATCATTCATCACTCATCACTTAAAATACCAAAATTTTCTCAACCCCACCTGTTTGACACTCATCACTCAGTGACTTTGTTTCAAAAAAAAAAAAAAAAACTAAAAAGTCAAGATAGGCGGCTGGGTGCGATGTTTCAAAAAAAAAAAAAAAAACCCAAAAAGTCAAATATTATGGCTGAAATTTCAAAAGTTGTGGGTTTAATTATGAAAATGCCATAGAAACTGACTTTTGGAAACTGAAAACACCTAAAATGTGTTTTCAGTTTCCATAATTTATCACTCATTACTCAAAAATTAGAGAATTGAGTGATGAAAACAAAAACTGGAAACAATGCCAAACAGACTTCTCAGCCGTGGGACTCACATATTTTGAGTTATGGGAGATAAAAACAGAGTTATGGGTGATGGAAACACAAAAACCAAACAGCCCCTTACTTACACAACGTGGAAGGGGATTGAAGTCATGCCCAATAAACATAAGATGGTTGCTGTGGCAGTCACGTTTAAGCTAATTCTTTGTATGTATCTATACTATTAATAACAAGATTCTCTATTTGAGTTTCAATATTTTGCGTGCTAAAATACTCTCACACACATTCTTAAACTCTCTAAAACACCCCTACTGTTCTTAAGTTTTAGGTTTTTTCTTTTATTTTCTCCAGTTGGCCTAAAACTTAGGAAACTATCTCTATCTCATTTTTAAACATTATGTCACGCCACCACTTTCTTTAAAAAAAAAAAAAAATTCATATGGCTATTTATATATCACTTTTAAACATTATAACACTAAATAAAAAAAACAAATAAATAAAAAAGAACCTCATTGCACGTGCAAAGCATGTAGTGATGAGTCTAGTCATATATAAGTATATAACTTACCCTAAAAAAAAAAATCAGTTAGCCCCTAGGAAGTTGAGTTTGGCCAAACCAAATTTTTTTTTTTTTTAAATTTTTTTAAAGGAATATGCCTAAGATATTTTTTTTATAGTAAAATTTTTTCATGCTTTTATGTTTAGGATTATTCATATTCTTGAAAATTTTATTGGTTCAATTGGAATTTATTTTATTAACTTATGAGTCATGAATACTCTGAGTTTGGCTTTATGGACATGTAGTATACAGAATACAGAATACAGATTTAATTTAATTTAATTTAAATTTTTTTTTGCATAGCTTTTTAATTGTTATTCGAATTTTTTTTTTTTTGGTTGAGAAGATTGTTATTCGATCAAGGTTTGATTGAGATTTCAAAATATTAAATTCTTTATTTTGCTTAAATGAATAGCTTAATTAGGAAAATTTAATGTTATGGACGAATGAGTGATAGTGCTTAAATTACAGACGAATGACTGATAGTCTTTTGTTTTTTTTTTTTTTTTTTTTTGAGAATCGAATGACTGATAGTCTTTTTTTTTTTTTTTTGAGAAAGGAATGACTGATAGTCTGATAGTGCTTGAAAGTTATAAAAAAAAAGACAGTGATATGTTATAATAAATGATTGTAAACAACTTTTATATATTAATTAATGAGAGTTTTGGACTTTTTTTTTTTTTTTTTTGAGAATGAGAGTTTTGGACTTAGGAGAATGATAATTTATCAAAATTGATAATTATTTCTTCAATATATTTATGTGTTAATTATTTAAGGCTTACTTTAGTACTACAAATTAGTATTTATATCCCTTCCTTCCAACACCCACATCTGAATTAGTGTCAATATACCATGATTCGGCACTCAAACATAAATTTTAAAGCTTGACATTTACCTTCTTTTTTTTTTTTTTTTTTTTTTTTTGAGAATACTAAGTATTTTTAATACACACCTACGGGGAGAGGAGAGAAAGTCTTAAAGAAATTGATTGTAGTATATATTCAAAAGGGTCTAATTCTTGGATACACAGCACATACTTTAAACCTCTTTAACTCACACTCATTTTTCAATGTGGGATTAACCCATTATTTTTCTTTTGAGAATACTAATAGTGTATATCTAGGGGGAGAGGGAAGAATGTTTTAAAGGAACTGATAGTAGTGTATATCCAAAATGACCTAACTCTTGGATAGCCAGATGAATCTTCTTGGAGAACAAAGTTTAAGAAATTAAAAAAAAGAAAAAAAAATTAAAAGCTAGGTAACATGCATTTCGTTGAAATAGTACAAAATAGTTAAATGGATGCAACTTAATTATTCTCCCTAAAGTCTTAATTATTTTGTTAGAGTGGATAGTTACATTGAATGCAATCTTTACTTATAACCTATACTTGAGATTTTAGGTTCCTTTTCAAACACAACAAAACATTCAGATCATTTTAGTTTGTCAAGATAATTATTATGTGAGGAAGAGAGGAAGCATGTATGAGCATAAGTCAATAAATTAAAATAAACCACCGCACACCCTTGGTGCGATGGTCACTATATAAATATAAGTGTTTGTGGGGTGTGGGAGACAAAGGTCGGGGTTCAAGTCTCTAGGAGGGATCACTTAGATTAGGGTAGAGTAAAATTCTATCTTGTATAAAAAAAAATAATAAATAAAATAAGAGTTAAATCTCCAATAGAATTATTATGTTGAAAAATTGATGAGTGACATAAAATTCCAAAAAAATTGTGACTTTAGAAGGCATCAACGATTCAGCATATGCTGAATCAAAAATTAAACAAATATTTTGATCATATATAATAAATTTTGTGGTGGAAAATGATGTGAATTCATTTTCAGTGCATCTGATTCGTAATCATTTAGAAAAGCCTCTGAATCTCCTTGCTTCTCCTTCCTTGGTCTGTTTTTTAAAAATTAAATGCATTGTGTATGGCATATATCCTTTTCCCCATTTTCCTTAAAATAGATTCCTTAAACTAGTTGGACCATATTATATATATAATTTTTTTCCTTGGGTCAGTTGAGTGGAGGAAACAAAAAAAAAAAAGAAAAAGAAAAAAGAAAATTGCTATGGACTAGACTTTTTTTTTTTTGTTGAGAAACCTATGGACTAGACTTTATTCTGGCTAACCATCCATGATATATTACTTCCAACTAAATGAAAGTTGCATTTTGTAACATCCCATGAAAAAGAATAAATAGCAATGCAATAAATAAATCTTGCAAAAATATTCTTATAGAATCACATGACGTGTTTGTCTGTGAAAGGTAATATGTCACACATATCTCTGAAAAATAAATCATGTAAGAATCATTTGTAGGAAAAGTATTTCCCAAAAAATAAATATTTTAAATATTCCTTCTGGCTTCTGGTAAGAGAATGTGGAGAGAGTAAGGCCGTGGTTTGAAGTAGATACTAATTAGTTCAATGGAGAAATCTCTTGACATCAAATAAAGGATTTGGATTGAATCCTATATATGCTAGAAAGAAATTCATTGGTATCTTGAGTAGATAGTAAAATATAATCATCCTAAAACAAATATCTTACTTATCTAATCTAAAAAAACAAAAACAAAAACAAAAACAAAAAGGAGTCGTGGGTTGCAAATCCACTGAGTTTAAATTAGTCATAATCCACATTGAATGTATTTGTAATCTTGTAGAACATTTTTTTGGTTACTTCAAGTTAGGTTCATATTTTTATATAATTGGCATATATATCCTATGACAAAACACACTTTTTCTATATTTGGGTAAATCTAAGTAGGTTCAAGATGATCAGTACAAGTGGTTACATTAAAGATATGAAGATTACTCAAGAAAAGTTGAATCTGTAAATTGCAATACCTCCTCGATACCTATCGATCTATCGAGATTTATTAAATCTCGATACCTGTCTCGATACTTCTTAATCTATCGAGTTTACGGGATTTTTGATATAGCCTGCAATGTTTTGATTCCTAAAGACTATTTGTTTATGAGTTTGCATAATCTTTATAGGACTAAGAAAGCTCAAGGTTTGTGTAAACCTAATTGGAATAGGAGAGCCTATTTAAAAGGCTCATTAAGCTCCTATTTAAATAAGGAGGTGGAAAAAAAAAACCCAAACCCTAGAAAGTTTCATAAGGTTTTCTTTTTGAAACTTTAGCCTCCTCCTACAGAAGAAAAAGTTATTGCTACATTTCTTGTATGTCTTTGGGTTTTGTAACCAAGTGAATTCTTTAACACCAGCATTGAAGATCTTATTGGTGTTTTTATGTGAAGCTGTTGCAAATCAACTACAACAATCAAAGGGTTGCTGTGGAGTTAATTATGTACTGAGATCCGTGCAAATTGGAGATTTGTGCAACAAAGGAAAAAAAGCTACTACAAGATCAAGTCTGATTGGGTATTGGAGCAAAGGTTCAACTGTAAGTTAGTAATTTGGGATAGGTCAGGGTAGTGGTAAGATTCCTTATATTTGTAACTGTTTGATTGTTGATTAGTGGATTTTTTAGAATGGTAACCTTAAATTCACTCGGTGGAGTTTTTGCTTTGATAAAAGTTTTTTCCATTTGTTAACAAATTACCATGTTAATTTAATTTTCGCTGTATTTAGTTTAATTGATGATTTATTGGTGCCTCCATGATATGTATGCAATTTAACCTAATTAATTAACTTGGATAATTGAATTAATTAACCGGGATCAGACTATTTTAACCCAACACTTCATACAAAAACCTCACATTGATTATTCCTAGCTACCTGCTAGATTCAAAATGGATCTATATCTATCTCTCACCCTCTCCAGTCTCACACAGTGCACGTGAATATGTATATTAAAGGTGTTGAGGTAAATGAGTTGGACATGCGAAAAGATTATATGATTGAGGCATGTGTTAAACATTATCATGAAGGTGGTACTGAATAATTGTCCTTATTCAGAAGAGCTTGCTATCTACCAATTGTGTTAAAAGCAATTTACTTTCAAAATACAACAAATTCTTCACTTGCTAACTTTAAAGTGCCTACTACTGTCGGGTTAAATCATCCTTAATTGTTTATCAGAAAATAACTTCCATAGATTATGATCTAATGCATGTCATTTATTTCAATAAATTAAAAACTCAACACCAAATCCTGATCATTAATTTGCAAACATACCAAGTGTGCAACTTGCATGCATATATGTACTAGAGCCACATATTCTCAAATTCTCTTAATTATTTTATTATTTATTAATAACTATGTTACTTGGTATACTGAACAAAAGTTTTGTAAATGTTTTGCATAAGACAAGGCACAGACACACAAACCATTTGGAGAAATGGATTAGTCATAGAAAAATTCTTATGATTCATTACACCTAAAAATTTGGAAGTTAATAATACTCAAAACGTGGGTGAGCCCTTTTTTTTTTTTTTTTTTCCTTTTATTAACAAAAAAAAAGGAAAAAAAAAAAAAAAAACAAGTAAAGGCACAGGTCCACAGAAAAACACATGCATGCATATGCAAACTCAGTAATCTAAGCAAGACTCGAAAAAAACTGTCAACAAATCTCGATGGAATCAGAGATGACCTCTGCAATGCCTGATAATATCAAGATGTCAGGTCCAGCATTGTGCTCTACCAGTGGACACTGGACAACATATCCTTTTTTTTTTCTTTTTTTTGTTTCTCGATTTTCAATGGGTCAGAAACCCAAGAAATGTTCCCTCTCTAACAAACCAAACTTCATATTGTGGACGTTATTAGCAAGTACTAGATAGCAGGATAGGTCAGAATAAAAGCCAGTGATTTAGTTTGTTACTTGAGTGAAGAAAGATTCATCATGACTTACAGACAATTTAACACCTCAAGTACAAGACAGGAAAATTTCATTTCAAGAACAATTGAAAATTTGGAATATCTTGCAAAAGAAGGGATATTAATAATAAGTGGTACTTTCTCTGTTTCCAACGGCTAATAACAGATGAATATATAACCCAACAATCCTTCTTTTTTTTAGTAATTTTTTGGGACTGCTATACAAAGTTGACTTCTAATAAGATATATTAGGCGTTGCTTCCATTTTATTATCCTTATTGCAGTATGTTAGGTCAAGAATTTTGTAACTTGATTGATATATTTTAATATTTTTAATGAACATGATTTTAAAAGTTGGTATGGTCAAAAAACCGGTTTTGGTTTCGATCCCTAATTTTACTCAATTTTTGAGGCTTTTACTAAACTATATTGGTGTTTGATTCTAGTTGAACTGGCCGGTTTAGTTCAATTTTTAAAACTATACTAAGGAAGACTATCAAAATCCTACCTCATCAACTATCAAATGATCAATAAATGTAAAAAATTAAAGTTTGTAATGTGTCTAAATTTTTTAGCAAATTTTTTTTTTTTTGGTTATTTCAAAGTATGTCATGGTCTCGTTATAGTGATGGCAATACATTTGTTACATTCTATGCTTTACTAATTGTAGTATGTTATGTCAATAGTTTTGTAACTTAATTGACGCATTCTTGTGTGTTTAATGAAGAATATAAAATTCTACCTCTCCAACTACTAAATGATAAAAACAAAGAAAAAACCAAAAACAAAACAAAAAGAAATTACAGCATATCATATGTCTAATTTTTTTATATAAAAAAAATTGGTTATTTAAAAGTATGTCAAGGTCTCATTATAGTGATGGCAACAATATGTTGCATCCTCTATAGAAAATCTATAAATAATGATAATAATAATAATAATGATAATAATAATAAACACTATGTTGCATCCAATTATCCAGTTATGAATTATCCATGTCTAGCCATTTATCCTCCGTAAGGCACTTTGACTGAGTTTGGCCCCATCTCCCAGAGCTTCCCCACCCCAGGGAGGCGGGGACCATCCTAGGTATTAGAGATTTCTTGAATTGCATTTAAGAATCTTCTTCCATTCTCTTCTGGTAACATTAATGTAAGTCTTTTTTGTTTTTAGTTGATTGGAATCACCTTTACTTTTTCTGTTTTTCTTCTTTTTATATAGGTCACTGGAATCACTTTCTTTTCTTCCAACCTTTACCTTTCTGCAGCTTCATAAGACTTAATAAAGTATTTAGTGACTCCTTATTCCTAGCATAGAATTTGATGTCTTAATCTTCGAACTACATCCTTACGTACATCAGTAGCTCTGCAGGACCACCAAAATATAAATTTTGAAAAGCATTTCATCAACCCCACTATTTGCTTTAATTTACATCCTACTATAACTTTGGTTTCACTTTAGAGAGATCAAAGATTACAAAAGTGAGAGGAAATGACCAAAGATGCCTCCACAATCTATTCAAGATCTCCTGCATTAGCATGATGACTAAGATACTGTCCAAGGAAGCATCAGCATAGGGATTGTTAATTAATATCAGCGAGATCATGGAATAGTTATCAGATTATTGAGCATCAGAAGTACTTTGTATCTACCAACCATATCAAGCATAAGGGTTCGTGTCTTGGTGCGATAGCAAGTGCCATCCACCAAAAGCAACAAGTTGAGGGTTCTAGTCCAAGTTAATGCCTCTTAAAAAAAGATGGGGGGAAAGGGGGAGGGGGGGGGGGGGGGGGGGGTGGTGTTGCTAAGACTACCTACCAATCACCTCTCCCGAACTCTGCAAAGTGGGAGCCTCGTGCATTGGGTATAACCTTTTATATGGACCACTTTTCTATGGTGGGGGGGAGGGGGGTTAAGACTACCTACCAATCACCTCTCCCAAACCTTGCAAAGTTGGAGCCTCGTGCATTGGGTACAACCTTT